>JAPQWV010000059.1:0-1200000 GCA_027422505.1 Craterostigma plantagineum
ACCTTGAGGGTGTTTGTCCAATTTCTTGCAGGAGGATGATGATTGAGTAATCGCTATTTCCAATGACGAGGCTTTGTTTCATGACATGATATTTGTACTGTTCCTAAGTCCACATGTAGGATTTAATCATTTCAGTTTGTTGCAGCTGTTTCGGCGAATTATGATCTTACTATATAATATGGGATTCTAGGGTCTACTCTATTCTTGAGATTTGATCCCTGTGCTTTGATCGATTACTGATACTTTCTTGCACATGGATGCGTCTGTTTAAAATATAATTATATTAAAATTATTTTAAATTTTAGAAATAATTTCTACTGTAATGAAATATAAATTTTAAATATATTTATAAAGAAACTTAGTTTGAGAGTATAAGTACAATAAAATAAAAAAAATTAGGAATAATATGAAAATTACTTAACTAATTAAATTATAAATGAAGGATTAAATTGCAAATTATTTATAAACCAAATTGGGACAGTTTTTATTCACCCCTCATCAATTATATTATAGTATAGATAAATTTTAAATATATAAAAAGAAACTTAGTTTCAGAGGCATAAGTACAGTAAAATAAAAAAATTAGGAATGATATGAGATTAATTAAATTATAAATGAAGGACTAAATTGCAAATTATTTACAGACCAAATTGGACAGTTTTATCCACCCTCATCAATTATACTAGTATTTTTGCACATTCAGATGCGTGTGCTATGATATCATATATTATTAAATTAAAGGTAAAATAATAATTAAGTAAACATAGTAATGTTAGTGGGCGGTTTCTTTTTATTTTATTACTATTTTTTTTTTAATTAGACTTAATTGACAGACCAAATTGAACGGTTTAACCAAGACCCTGACCCTTAATAAAAGAGTATAGATAAAGTACAGATAGTATAGATATATTAACATTGCTATAATATATTGCGAAACATTTTCAATTAACCAATACTTTCCTCGATAATTATGAACTTGAACTCAATAATCACCAACTTAAGTCAAGCTGCCGGTCGAATTGGTGAACTGCTCGACTCGTCTTTTACTTGCACTACATTTATTCGTAAGGTGGTTTTGTTACATCAAAAGTAACTTTAATAAATAATATGGATAAAAAAAAAAAGAAAAAAGAAAAAACAAAAGCTACGTCGTTTTGTATTCTCACCTAATAGAAGATATATCCATCGACACAAACTCACACGCCTCTTCACAGAACTCTCACCGAAACCAAACGGCGGACACAAGCAACGTATTTACTTTTATATTTAGCTTAGCCACCGAGGAAAAAAACAAAAATATCGATACAAAACTGAGAAGGAAACACACTATTACTACTAATAATATTTATTGTTAATTTATAAATAAGATAGAAGGAGGAGAACGGAGACCAGGCGGTGGGGGTATAGAAGATGAACAGAGGGAAGAAGCGAAAGGGCCGTCCTCCGAAGAACAAGGTCCCGATTTCAGAGGACGCCCCCGATAAGCCCTCGATCGCCGATTCGACCCCCTTGAGCCGTCGATCTGGTCGTCGGAACCCTAGTCAGTCTCAATTGCACAGCGAAGACGATTATGAATTCGAGGATGACGACGACGAGAGGATGGAGAAGAAGGTGAAATTGGTGGTGCGGTTGCCCAACGAATCGGAGGAGAAGGCGAATGAAAAGGTGAGGAATTTGGGTTCCGAGGATGCGGGAGTGATTAAGAAGATGAGGATTAGTGGATCTGAAGAAGACCTTCTGGATCAGGTTTGTTCTTTTGCTTTCTGAGTTTTTCTGTGGGTGCTAATTAGGTGGAACATTCAAGGGATGTTGTGGGTTTTGAATTACTCGTGGAAAGAAATTAGCTTTTGCAATTTTTTTTTTTTCCTTTAGATTAGTAGGTGTGATTTGATGAGGGGGGTTTGGTCCGTTTTATTTTTGTTTTGCTGAACGAAGTTTGATTTTTTGTTTGCTGAAGATTGATGGTATTTGTTGCATGGTTGAGTTTTAGATTGAAATATCCTGGTTTAGATTGTGGGTTCCTATTTTAGCACTGAAACATGAATAATTTGAAAAAGTTTTGTGATTTTGGAAGGGCCTTTTGTTTTGGATTTCGAGCGAAAAAGAATAGTAGATTAACGTCTCTTTTTGGTTTTATTTTTTCTTTTTACTGACTTGGGAGTATTAGATAAGGCTGTGCTTGGTGGAGTGTGTTTTGACTTAGTCAAGAGTATATTGGAACAATAACTAATATAAACATCTTTGGTTAGAGATCTTATTTTCAATCTTTTGTTTTTGTTAATTATGTCTAAATTGGCTACACGCTCTTGTATATATTTTCTTTCTATGTATTCTGCTCTAAAAATTTACTTTTCCTTGTAGATTTGTCGAATTTCAGAACAAGAGTATGATGAATGAATTGGTAAAACTGGAAAATAGATCATTTATGACGAAAGGCGTTGAAGTAGTTTGTTATTCCGATATGGTCTTGACTTGGTCGAAACACGCAAGGCACTTGCATGCTTACCTTGGAACTCATTTCTGCTTTCCGTCAGTAATTGCTGAGTCATGGAAAAAGTTAATCGTTTTCGTTACTTAGAATCTGTTATTTGTTATGTGAGTTGCTGGCACTGTTGTCATATTCAACCGTACATCTTGCTTTTGTTTGTGTTGGTTAATTAATTTCTCTGTTATTCTTGATAAGCTTTGTTTGAATCTTATATAAATTATGGTATTTTTAGGAAACAAAGTTTGCAGAAGCTGCTGCCGATGCTTCTCTACGTGGTTTGCGTCATTGCCTTTGTTGAAGACAAATTACATTTTCGATCAAACATTATGTTTCTTGATATATTTTGCATGTTTCTTGAGCTGATATGATTATTTTTTGTGGATAGGGTCACGTTTGGAGTCCAATTCTACAACTCCTTTGCCAGATAGGAAGTTGTTGACATTTATTCTTGACAGGCTTCAAAAGTACGCATTTTTCCTTCTGCGTTACCTTTAGCTTCCAAATCTAATTTCATTTGTGTCTCGTGCATTTATCTTCATTGTCAAGACTTCCGCTATTTGTGAGATTGAGCTTTTCGAATACAAATGCAGGAAAGACACTTATGGAGTATTCGCCAAGCCTGTGGACCCTGAGGAGGTGACGTCATCTTCATAGATTATGACATTAAATTCTGCATTTTCACAATTGTCTTGCAGCTCCCTGATTATTTCGAGGTTATTGAAAAACCAATGGATTTCGAAACTGTGAGGAAGAAGCTGAGCAGTGGAGCTTATAGTAACTTGGAAGAGCTTGAGGTTAGCTTTCAATTTGTGTTTCTTCCAGTAAGATTGATCGTCATCTATATGTTGGAGCTAACCATTGTTTTCATGCACCTTCTAATTTCAGGCCGATGTGTTTTTGATCTGCTCAAACGCCATGCAATATAATTCTCCAGATACTATCTACTATCGGCAGGTTTGCCTGGGTTCTTCCATGCTTTTATTTCCTTGTATTTACCGTTTTTGTACTAACGTTAGGCTCTCCATCTCAGGCCCGAACGATACAAGACCTTGCGAAGCGGGACTTTGAAAATCTGAAACACGAAGGCGAAGATGGCGAACCACAGCCCAAGGTCGTGAGGAGAGGCAGACCGCCGAGCAACAAAAACAAGAACAAAATCATCGAAGAGAATCCAATCGAATCCTCATCAGTAGCAGCAGCAGATCGCGTGGGCCCCGAGCTTTCCTCTGGTGCAGCAGATGATAAAGCAACCGAGGCTGGCGCTTACAATCTAAGAAAGGCATCCGCACCATACAAATTTCAGCTCGCCGACCCTTTCACATCTTCTTCACGGTCGAGATTCGGCGAGAGTCACGCTGAGTGGACTTCAGACTGGAGCGATTTTCCAGGTCTGTTATATGTTGATTGACAAAGTATTGTTTTTGTGTTTTCTTGCAGCAGAGTATTCAACTATTATTACTGTTTGACATCTCAGCACATATTCTGAGAGCTGATATGAAGTATGGTAA
The DNA here is from genome assembly GCA_027422505.1 of Craterostigma plantagineum. Lineage (NCBI taxonomy): Eukaryota > Viridiplantae > Streptophyta > Magnoliopsida > Lamiales > Linderniaceae > Craterostigma > Craterostigma plantagineum. The sequence continues at coordinate 3,997 of JAPQWV010000059.1, forward strand.
GAAGAATTTCACAGTAGATGAGAATAGGCGTGATACCTACAGACCATCGAATCCGCCTTCTTCGCGCAGCAACTCAACTGTACCCTCTAATAATGTTGGAGATTTAAGGCGATTGGTGCCGGTACGTATAACTATTATTATTATTATTATTATTATTATTATTATTATTATTATTATTATATTATTATTATTATTATTATTATTATTATAAGAAGACGTACTCTTCCTATTCGTTAATCCTTCGATCTTAAGCGAGTTTGAGTTGATATCTCGACATGTTAAAAATAGAGGAGACAAATTAGTTGGCCACTAACAGACACCTCTTTATGAACTAACAGATAGGTCTTCAAGATCCCCTTGCTTACGCCAGAAGCTTGGCTCGATTTGCAGCAAATCTTGGGCCCACAGCTTGGAAAATCGCATCCAAGAAAATCGAGTGCGTTTTACCTCCTGGGATGAAATATGGTCCGGGCTGGGTGGGTGAGAGCCCCACTGCAGACGCCCAACCATATTCTTCCTCAGCCGAGAAGAAAATATCGCCATCGAATATTATAGCGACTCCACCAACTCGTGATTCAATTTCTGCCAAAACCCACGACAAAATGGCTGAAGGCGCAAGAGAAACGAACCATCGAATAGACGGGGTAGGAAAAGGCAGAGATCCATCTTCTTGGAGAAGTCAGATATTGGCTCACCAGCAAAATCTCATGAACCAAAGCCATCCATACAAGAACGGTTTTAGTCCAATGCTTGGGCATAACAGCAGCAGTTTATCTATGCCGAGCAACCCAAGAATCCCCTTTCAGGGACGTTCAGCTTCAGGAATCTGTGTTCCTCAGATGGTAGGAAATAAACCCGTGAAAGAAGAAGCTGAGGATGCTCCTACGTTGCAAGAAAATACACCACTTGCAAGTGAAGCAGGTGAAGGCAGTACTACTGTTGGTATCGCAGATTCTCACGGTGGAGAAGTTGGACAAAGAAATTTAGGCAACGCTGTGTGGAAATCATCCCCGACTCAGCAGATGCGCAATGACAGTGTTGCCCCTCCGCCCGACCTGAATGTTAGAATCCCCGCAAGTTCACCGAGTTCGTCCAGTCTGCAAATCGGTTCCCCTCCTCAACAACCCGATTTGGCACTACAGCTTTGAGGTTCGATTTCGAATAATGATGACGGTGAGTTTTCGATTTTTCTCTCTTCTTTTCGATGCAGCTTGTGAAGAATTATCGGTTCTTTTGGGGTCCTTACTAACAATAGAGAAGGCACATGGTGAAAATAGGAGCTCTCTTCTGGTAACTTTTGAGCTTAGGGAAGTTTGTATACTTCACTTGTATTTAATTCTTAGGTTAAAGATCGAAATGAATTTTAGTATTTTAATGTTTATGGTGACAGAAAAATATAATGTAGTACCTGTTGTTTTTCTTTTCTTTTTTTCGAAACGATGATTCTTGGTTATGCATGGTTAATATAATAGTCGTATGATGAATACGATGAACATTACTTTGGATACACTAAGGATAAAGATTTTTTGCAGATTAAATTAAATATATAAACATATGATTATTGATTTCATGTGGGATCATACTTGTGCTGGCAATTTCTCATCATCCATTATCAGTTCTCAATAATTTGGTCTCGTCCTTGTCTTCATAATGATTTTCTTTTTCATTTTTTCTCTTGTATGTTGTCTTGTCACGGTTGATTCACAAGGGCAACTAATTCTTTTGTTTGCTAGCATGACTTGAGTTTTATTGAATCTTTTATGACATATGTGGTTCCACTGTAATAACATGTATGAGGGCCCAAGTTTAATCAAATCATCCTTTATCTAGTCACTAATTTAAATATTCCTGTATTGCGGTGAATAATGGTAGGAATATTACGATTTTCAGCGATTTATACTTGTCACATCTAATGAAATGGAGTGAACAATAATTATTTCGAAATGGATGGATGAGACTTACAGCTGGTGCTTTTCCATTATATTAAAATAATGTAGTTTGATATAACTCATCATAATGGTTCTCTTTTTTTATATATAATGATGCAATAGATCCCAACATTCTCCATGTGAACATGCCCAAATCTAGCTCCTCCTCTTTTTGTCTTGCCCTATGTCCAAAATAATCTGATAAGAATAAGGAAAATAAAATACTAAGTAATTGTTATAATAATATAATCTCAATTATAGCTAAACCCCACTAATAGTTATTACATGAATCTTCTGATGACTGCTTTAATTGCATTTACTGGCCAATAAAAACCTCACCTTTACACACATTAGGCAAAAAACAACCAAAGATAGAAAACTTCGATAAATAGTAATTGCAATACAACACATAATTACCGTTGAAGATGGCGATGAAAGAGGTAATGGGCCAAGGCAAGTAAAGAGATGAGATAAAATCGGTTTAATTAATTACTGTTGATATGAAAATAGAAAAAAAGAAAAAAAAAAATATTCCGATTATTTATCACAATTTCATGGTCTAAAGAAAGAAGACCCATAAAATTCTGTGCTCGTCTTTATGTTTGACAATTTACAGCCTCTGACGTATCAAGTCTTAATCTTTTTTCTCTTTCCTTCTATTAATTTCTGACGATTACAAAATTTTGTACCTGCGTATGCATTCTTCGTCATCTGTGGTTGTAGAAAAAACATTGAATGCGTACATGTTTCGAATCTCCTGGGATTAGGGCTCAAGAATAAGAAGAGGGAACGTCTCTCTGTTCTCTCTTTACATTACTATTCTATGGTGAATCTGTCTCCGAGTTTTTTTCTGGCGTTTCTCTGTTTTCGCGACGAGTTGCTTACAGATAATGGGTTCTGATTTGAATGGCTGGATTTGAGTTTTCTCAGCTGTGATTTTTTATTCTTGAAAGAGTAATTTTGTGGGAGGAAGGAAAGCCTTTTCCTTTTCCCCATTTTTCTTTGCAATTCGAAAGAGAAGAGAAAAGAAAGGTGAGGGGGTTGCATGAAAGCGATGAGCTGCTTTTCTTGCATGAGCTCTCGGAACTGCGATGAAGCTGGTCCCGAAACCGCTCGATTCATCGGGTAAGAGATATATCCTTAGCTTATGCTCTGTTTTTTCGATATTTGATTCGTGAATGAGGTTGGTATTCTCTGCATTTAACACTCATCTCATCTACTCTGTTTTTCTTTTCCGTGTTTGCAGACGTTAAGAAGGCGAAAAACCCGGAAATAACGAACGCCAACGAACGCCACTCAGCAAAGGAAAATCCAGCGGTGGCAAAGAGCTTCGCCTTCAAAGAACTCGCCGTCGCCACGCAGAATTTCAGAGAGGCGAATTTGATCGGCAAAGGTGGCTTTGGAAGCGTTTACAGAGGCCGATTACCCAATGGAATGGTGAGCTTTAATTTAAGCTATTTCCTCCTCTTAACCTTTTAAGCATTTGTGGGTCTTTAACCATTCGGAAAACTCAATCCAAGAATGTAATAAAGCTGCAATCTTTATCCCTTACATCATATCATATCACATTACATTTCCATCTTCTTACAGTTTGTAGCAGTGAAGCAGCTAAACCTCGAAGGCCTCCAAGGAAACCAAGAATTCATCATCGAAGTCCTAATGTTAAGCCTTTTTCGCCACGCAAACCTCGTCAACTTAATCGGTTATTGCACAGATGGCGATCAGAGGCTACTCGTCTACGAATTCATGCCCTTGGGCAGCCTCGAAATCCATCTTTTCGGTAAAAAATCGAAGGCCAATGTTCTTCAACCTCTTTCAGACTCTAATCCTATTACACTGTTTTCTTGTTGCACAGATTCAGAGCCTGATAGAAAGCCACTGAGCTGGCGAACGAGGATGAAGATAGCCCTCGGTGCAGCCCGCGGGCTCGAATACCTCCACTGCACCGCCGACCCGCCCGTCATACAGAGACCTGAAATCGTCCAACATATTGCTCGACGAAGAATTCAACGTAAAGCTCTCCGATTTCGGGCTTGCCAAGCTTGGGCCCGTGGGCGATAAGACACACGTTTCGACCCGAGTCATGGGCACCTACGGCTACTGTGCGCCTGAGTATGCAATGAGCGGAAAGCTAACCTTAAAGTCGGACATTTACAGCTTGGGCGTCGTTCTATTGGAGCTAATCAGTGGCCGAAAGGCCATAGATGCTTCCAAGAAACCCGGCGAGCAGAATTTAGTCGTATGGGTCGGTTGAATTTCTTGGGCTTTTTTGATGTGTTGTATGTATAATCGATCTTGGGATTGGCTTTTGGTGAATCTGATTTTAGGGTTTTTGTTGGGTGGGCAGGCTCGCCCTTTTCTTGGGGAGAGGGCTAAGTATGCTGAGATGGTGGACCCACGGCTGGAGCGGCGGTTCACGGCGAAGAGTTTGAACCAAGTGGTGGCGATCACGGCGATGTGCTTGCAAGAGCAGGCGGCGTTTCGGCCGCTGATTAAGGATATTGTGATGGCGCTTGAGTACATTGTTTCTCAGTTGGATGGGTCGCGCGCCGGCAGCAGAAATCATAGTCGGGCGCCGTCTTCGCCGAGTCAGGTGGAGGTTAACGTCGCCGATCATAGGAGGCGTTCTTGATTGGATTTTTTTTTATAAAGGAAAACGAGAAAGGAAAAGAAGGTAAGTGGATATATCATTGTTTTAAGTAAGAAATTTGGGAGTTTTTTGTTCGTAGGTTTAAGTTTTATTGTAAATGGTTGTAGTTTTAGTTGTTGGGCTTTGTTGCTTATATTTATCTTTCGGTTTTATGCATATTGTGTTATGAACAACAAACTTCAGCCAGTAGTCAGTACTAAAGATTTCGGGAGTTAAATTTTTCCTTTAAATTGTTATTGGTTAATCTTGGAAGTTATTAGCATTACTAAGGTGGACTTCATTTGTGCGAAAAGGAGTGCTCGTTTCGTTGACAGGTTTATATTTAGAAGGATTTAAATAAGTAAAAGTTTATATAAAACAAATTAATGGATAGAAATAAAATATGTGTTTGGTTAGTGAGTTTAAATAAACACATGTGAGGGGGTGTGTCTATCTAAACATGTTGCATGGATTTAGAATGATTTTATATAGACTCATGGTTTAGATAAACCTGACAACCAAAAACAGTAAGGTATCGTAAACTCACATTTAAAATACTTAAACCCTCAGCCAAACAAGCACTCAATGTTTGTATTGTACTAAATCATTGAAGAGGTCAAAAGTGTCGGTCAATGCTTCGTCACAAATTGGCTTCTACTGAAATATTATAGACAATATTATCTATACTTTTATATTAATGCTCGGAAGTTTTAAAAACCGTTCAATTTGGTGTATCAATCGGCGAATCAGAATTTTTCTCAAATTAATAATTAACATAAAATAAAAAAAAATAAGAAACAACCAACTACCTTGCATTTATATGTGGTCAAATTTATCCTTCTATTTTTAGTACTTGTTATTTCATATTTAATAAATGATTATATATATGTAGCACACGCATGTGATTGTGCAATTTAGACTAGTATATAGTAGTAATGAAGCTTGTCGATGAATTGAAAGAGACCAATAACAAATAATGTAACTGTATGAGTAAATGCGTACAAAAGACAAGCTGCTCTTTTGAACGTAATGTAGATATGTTATGCTATTTGCAATTTCAATAATAAAAATTAATTTGCAATCATAGATTTATGCTCCGAATAGAATTCAAAATGTAATATTAGCTTAAATAAAAAAGGAGAGAAATACATAATTTTTTATTAAAAAAAAAAAAGAAATAGGCCATTTATACGTGAAGAGCGACGTGTATAGCTTTAGACTTTGGAGTGGTATTGCTGGAGCTGTTAACGGGTCTGCCCGTGCTGGATCTGACCCGACCCAGCTAGCAAATAAATTTAGTGGATTGGGTCATGCCCTATTTACCAGACAAGAAGAAACTGATAAGGATAATGGATCAGAAGTTAATGGGTCGGTACCCACCGAAGGCTTCGTGGGCCGTGGCTCAATATTGGAATGTACCGACCCGAATCGAAAGAACAGGCCGGATATGGAGCGGGTGCTGGAGACTCTGACCCGTATCCGTACGATGAAGAGCTGAAAGCAAGCAGCCCTAGATTTTGTATATAACATATAGCACATAAACATAGCTTCTTCATCATGTAAAAATACTTGTAGATGAAATACTGATATCAGAGGGCATGCAAAGAGTAAAGCATATTATTATAAGACAAATCATCATTATTTTAACCACGGACTTATAACAGTAACCACACACCTAATTAATTATTAGTTATTAACACAAAAAAGTTATTAAAAGCGACAAAACAAAGACTTCTTTTTTTTTTTGTCTCCCCCAGCAATTTGCCAAACTCATTTTTCTCTTTGTTTTACAGCTGTGGCCTGACGTTAAGGCGCGAGGCAAGCTTCTGGCCGAGAGACTTGTCGGCCTAAAACACACAACGGTCGAAACAGTTGATGAAGATAGAAAGAGAACACAAATTACTGGTAAATATGAAATTTCTAGGGAGTAACAATATAGCTGCTGTTCGTACCTGAGTCCAGTATGAAACCCATATACCGCGAATTTCGTGGGTTAGTCGTGGATCGGATAAAGCCTCGACCATCACGCGAATAAACCTCTCTTGCCTATGCATTACAGGCACGAATTAGTTACGAAGAGAGGAGTTCAGTTAGATTATAGATCCATTCTTGTTATAACGTTAATGGTGAGAAAGAAAAGGTGGCGTGGTGGTACCTGTCCGACGCCCAGGAACGGTAGCGTTCGCCGGGCTGCTTGAAGTTATTCTCCTTCTCAATGCAGATCTAAGTTCATATAAATAAAGACAGTCGCGTTCATTACCAAAATCATAAGCCAAATGTATCTCAAGATTCAAGTTTTCAATAGGCGATAGACGTACCTTGTCACGCTTCCCTGTCAAGTTAACAGGTGGAATCGGGTACCTCTCAGCATGGCGACATGGATCATACCTCGAAGGGAAGTAGTTCACCTAAGGAAATCGTAAGAAAATAGGATCATGTAATATCCGAATAGATAACTACATAATGAGCTGGTCTGAGACGTGTTCGGCGTGTTGTTTACCTCCTCATCCCTGTGCATGAAGTTCATGAAACCCTCATGGTGATTGTTGTGGTGGGCACATTTGGGAGCATTAACAGGGAGCTGCAAGTAGTTCGGTCCCAAACGGTGCCTCTGAGTATCAGAGTAAGAAAAGATCCTAGTTTGGAGCAGCTTATCATCAGAGTAGTAAACCCCAGGAACCACAATAGCAGGGCAGAATGCCAGCTGCTCATTCTCAGCAAAGAAGTTATCGATGTTCTTGTTAAGCACCAAACGACCCACGGGCTGGAGGGGCAGAACGTCCTCGGGCCAAGTCTTGGTCACGTCGAGCGGGTCAAAGTCAAACCTATCCTCGTGGAGGGGTCCATGACCTGAATGAACAGCTTCCACTCGGGGTAATTCCCAGCTGCTATCGAATCGTAGAGGTCCTGCGTGGCGTGGCTATGGTTGGCTCCGCCCACCTTCACACAGTCTTCTTCCAAGAGGCACTTGACTTCGCAAGTGGGCTTCCAGTGGAACTTCACATAGTGAACCTTCCCCGCTTTGTTGATGAGCGTGTATGTGTTCACGCCAGAGCCCTCCATGTGCCTGTAGTCCTGAGGAACGCCGAGATCGTCGAACAGAAACGTGAACATGTGCAGGCTCTCGGGATGGTGGGAGAAGAAGTCGAGGATTCTCCAGTTTTCTTGGATGTGTGACTTTGGGTTCGGCTTCAAGGCGTGGACCATGTCCGGGAACTTCATCCCGTCGCGGATGAAGAAGACGGGGAAGTTGTTTCCAACCAAATCAAAGTTACCCTGGCGATGACCCGTTGCAAGAATCATTACAAACAACCCAAGAAACCATTACGAGAACTCGAGATGCACCACACAAGAGAAGCGAAGAGCTACCTCTCTGGTGTAGAACTTGACAGCGAAACCTCTGGGGTCTCTGAGAGTCTCGGGGCTTCCACGTTCATGGATGACGGTGGAGAACCGGACAATAACAGGCGTCTGAACGCCGGGCGAGCGGAGGAAATCAGCGCAGGTGAGGTTGGAAACGTCGTGAGTGACTTCGAAGAACCCCTTAGCGCTAGCTCCCCTAGCATGGACGACGCGTTCGGGATCCTCTCGCGGTCAAAATTTGCTAGCTTTTCTACCAAATGGTAATCCTCGAGAAGGATCGGGCCTGTGTAATGTTGGATTTCACGGTGAAATATCGAGATAAAAGATCGCAAAGCAACACACAATCGTATGGGCTATATAACGGCATGGTGATACCTCTTGTTCCTACGGTCAAAGAGTTGTTGTTATTCCACACTGGAGCTCCAGAATTTGCTGTCATAAAAGGCGAATTGAAAGCACTCGATGGACGGTACTGCAAACATCATCGTGTGCCCAAATTAGAATACAGGCAATTGAAAGAACACAAATACAAGAATTTTCTAGCATGATTAGGAGCGGAGGAAACGGCGTGCGGCCAGAAACAAATCAACCTCCAAGAAAATAAGAGCATATCATATCATTTGATAGATAGTAACGATCTTCGGAGATTCAGAGGCTAAGCAGCTAAAATATTTTCCGCACAACCATATACCACTACCCATCGAATACCGATATTCTTCCAACACGGCGCATTCGATAATAATCGTGCAGTTCATAGCTTAACCAGCTTAAACAACTTGAAGCGACAACAATAATCAGTAGTCACCGACATAAACGACACAAAATATGAACAAAATATCATAATACGAAGGAATTGGAATCGAACACATCTTGTAAGTCCAATCATCAAAGAAGAAGCGAATAGAATATCGATTGAAAGACGTCCAACCTTGTAAGGATCCATTGCTATGAGATTACACAGAGATTTCCGCCGGGGAAGAAGAGGGGGGACGTGTGGAGATAAGCTTCGGAGGGCATAAATAATAAGCTTAGAAAAAATACTTACTAAGGTGGGGCCCACACTGCTAGGAAAATATTATCCACAATAATTCGCGAAATTCAGACATAAGCATTCTTAGTTTTTTTTTTTTCTTTTCTTTTTTCTAAAGCTTTTCATTTCAATAAATTGTAAATTAAGTATCATTGTATGTATTTGATCTCGTGATTAATGAGGATTTCCATAACTAGGAATTTCAATGGCCTTTCTTTCTCTCTTTTTTACGGAACATCTACTTTGTGTATGAAATTTTTTCAGTAGGTAATTATCAAACCATATCTTGTCTGCATAAATAAAAAAAAAAAAAAAAGTTTTATGTGGTTATCAATATTTGTATATAAAAGATAATAAATGAGGTTAAGGTTCCTTATCCAGTATTTTGGAGTTTTACTAGGAATGGGCTCCGTCGCTTCGTGGCGGTAATGATCAGAACCGATAAGATAGTGCCACGTGTACACTAGCCTTGAGCCTTGCGATTCAGATAGAATTTGTGATAGTGCTATTTTGGACAGACTCTCAAGACAAGTGTGAACGCAGATTTGCAATAGAAGATGCTTATTGATTAGCATCGGACATAGAGATAATTAATTATATTTTTTTATATAGGAAGGTAATAATAAATCCAATCACGGGATTAGTATAGTTGCTCCAACGATCAACAAGCTTAGTGAATGACAGAAAGGAAATAGAAAAACGAATTAACCGGGGAAAAAATAACGATCTTATCAGGATAGAATATGCACAATTAATATCACTTAAATCTTAAATGAAAAAAAAAAAAAGCGTCGTGGTAGAACAACTGTTCATCGCATATAGGTTGACGATGCTTAGCTTACTAGGTTGGACATGCAAGATGACATGCAAGGGAAAGAGAAAGAGATTTGTTAAAATAAAAAAAACGCAGCCTTTATTCCGTTCTCATATTTATAAGCATTGACCATTGCCATGATTCAATTCAACCGAGTGCGAGAGAAAAGAGCACGCAATTTCTTTAAATATCCCTAATTTCAAATCTTCAAATGATCTCCATACCACCCACCAATTTCTCTTCACAGCTTCGAAGGTGAGTGCTCGTCGAGCTCAAGATTTGATTCCACGTACTGGGCTATCGTTCTTGAATCTTGAATATTTCTTTTTAGCGTCGTGCATTCGTCAAAAGGTTCGTCTTGTGTTTATATTCCCAGCTCTGCGATTTAATGACAAAAGGATGGGTGGGGACATGGGTCAGACATATCACGGTAGGTAATCGTTTGGAAATTTGAATGATGTGAAGGTGTTTGTGAATATGTATCTAAAGCTACTATCATCCCACAAAAGCTCTGATGAATTTACAGTACAATCCTAAGCTTGAGTGATGTAGGGGCGTCGAGCAAGGCTGGTGTTTGAAACCAATTGGAGGGCCTAAAGTGTCATAGACGAAAACGTTATAGGAGAAGACCAAAGAGAAGTCTTGAAAAAGTAAGGCTTTTCTGAATCTTGGTCTCTTACATTACTTGCAAGACCCATTCTTGAGTAGGAAAAATGTGGGCTGCCATCAGATTCTTGGTCTTCAATTTCATAGCCCCATCACAACGTTCTTCGTTCTAATCCAATCTTGATTATAGCTTTAAAGGACTTGCTTGAAGTGGCTTATAGTTTACATTGTCTGTGATCTTAACACATCTTATTACAGGAAAATCGGCGGAGAATTGGCTACAAAAGAGCAGCAGACACCATCCCACAAAGTAACGTGTCATATCCATTCATTCGTTCGAAACTTCCCGTCGATCGTTTCCATCTCTTCACCCCTCCCTCGAAAAAACCGAGTGACACGAGTGGTTGATAGGATCACAACAAAAGGCCAATCATCGCACCAATCACTGTCATAACGAGCCAACGAAAAAAACGAAGCCACCATGGACGAAAACGACCTATACGCATTCTACAAAGAGGTTGAATCGCTGAGCTGCGTACCTCCAAACTACATGGAAACGCAGACGAACATCAATGCAGGGATGAGAAGGGTCCTCGTCGATTGGCTGATTAAGGTCCACTACGCATACGAACTCATGGAGGAGACGCTGTATCTGACCGTCCATCTCGTCGATCGATTCCTAGCCGTACGATCGGTCACAAGGGATAAGCTTCAGCTCGTGGGGGCCACCGCCTTGCGCCTAGCGTGCAAGTACAAGGAGGTTTCTGCGCCCGCCGTGGGGGACTTCGTATGGCTCGCCGGCTCGAGGGAAAAAGCGCTCGAAATGGAGAGAGCGATGGCGAATGCGCTGAGCTTCAGCTTTTCCTTGCCGACGACTTACGTTTTCTTGCGACGATTCCTTGGAGATGCCCGGGCGGAAGAAAGCGTGAGTCTTTTGTCTTAAACATGGGAACGTGTAAATGAATGAGAAACAAAGGAGGAACTTACTGATTTTTGAACGTGAAATGTGTAATAGCTGAAGATGGTTGCTTTCTTCATGGTAGACCTCAGCCTAGTCGAGTACGAAATGCTGAGATTTGCGCCTTCTCTGTTGGCAGCGGCTGCGCTTTTTACGGCTCGGTGTGCTCTGAGCGGGCGTAGGCAGTGGGATTGGGCGAGCGAGGAGATCACGAGCTATAAAGAAGACCAGCTAATGTGAGTATAGTACGAGAAAGAATTTGAGTTGCATAAGTTCGACTTATAGCATCTAATAAATTTCTCTGGGCAGAGAATGTGCGAAGCTCATGGTGGGCTTTCATCAGAAATTGGAGACGGGGAAACTTACGGGCGTGCAGGCGAAGTACAGCACTTCGAAATATGGAAATGCTGCTGGAGTTCAGCCTGCCCGTTTTCTCATGGATTGAATTGATTTTCTTCTACTTTTTTTTTTGTTTGCGTCGTTAAGCTTTGCAGTGATTTGCTGCTCTGCTTGTACATGGTACATTCTTGGCCTTTACATTCATTCGTCTTTACTGTAATGAAACCCACGCTTTTGTGGAGTAATGGAGAAATAAAGAAGTGCAACTTTTTTGTCAAATGGGACTCTGCTATTCTCCTTTCCAGGAAGATCCTATGTTGTTTATTTGATATATGCACTGCAGCGATGTTACAGTGGTGCTGTTTTACAAGACTGTTGTTACACGGCTAAATCATATGCCTGCGGTCTCAGTTAGCAAGAAGGCGAAAAAACTTGCACGAGGTCAACTAATCCAATACGATGGGTCCTGTAAAATAAGATTGGTGTGTAAGTATTAACTACTGATGAAAATACACGCTTTGCGATTGTTTCTGTTAAAAAAACCGCTGATTAACCTCTTCGGAGGGTAATAAGACCATTTCGGTAGGGAATTCAATATCCGTGACAATGTCCTGATTTTCGACCTCTGCATCTGTGAAAGTGAGCGCTCGCTGCAGCTTTCTAGGACAGAATACTTCGACCTCGACCACGTAAGAGGCGGTCACGGGCCTGTGGTCAGATAGTTTGAGCTCGGATCTCTTGTAGTTGAGCAGCTTCATTCCCGGCCCGTAAGAGAGAATACGATCGCACCTGACGAATGGTGAAAGATTATCAAATATGAGGCAAACTTCTCAGAAACTGTAAATGGAGAGTAATAAGATACCATGCAGGTGTTCTCCTGCCAGCCTTAGGATCCTCTCCGTAATAAGATTCAGAGCTTATCTCGTATTTATACGTTGGGGCAAAGCGCAAGGTACCCTCGCACCATCCATCGAATGAACGGCCTTTCTTAAGTTCCTTGATTAGCTGCCAGAGAAAGCGGTACCAAGGAACAAAGATTTAATATTAATCTTTGCAGATAAGGACAGCAGCTAAGAATGAATAAACAATGGCTGTGTCGAGAGAAGCTTAAAGCTTCCTACCTGATCTCGCTCAATTAGGTTGGACCAATCCTTTCTGGAAATTAGCTCTTTTGTACGATCGTAAGGTAAGTTTATCCGATAGTTCAGGTCGCCTAGCCATATAATTCTCCTGCACCACATGTGAGTTGTCACACCATTATATGAACGGAAACTGATGGAGGCACGGATACGTTGTCTATCATTTCCAATTTAGGGGAAAAATAGTGAAGCTCGTTGTATGATTATATAGTGAACGATGTCGTAGTCTATCATATCATTTAAGAGAAGAAAAAGACGATTAGAGGATGCACTTACTCATGGTCGTAAATTCTTCTAGGGAGCCCCAAAGAAGAGGGAGAGTGAAAACGAGTTCGTCGATGAATTTCTTGAACGTCGGCATTTCTCTTGATGGAATCTTGATCCTTTTCACCAGACGATAGATGGGTGCAAATGAAACAGAAGAGCGTCTGATGTACAGACATGCTAACCGCTATCGATCCCTGTAAACCGAAAAAAACAGGATGATAGAAACCACCTTTAGCCCACATTTTATACTTCATCAAAGATATCAACAACACCTATTTTACAACCACCATTTTTGGTTTTTATAGAGCATATGAAGAACAGACCTTGTTGCCTATGTAGCCCATCACCCCAACTCCAACAGTAGACACACTCAAGTTCTGTATGTGCTTACGCAAGCTCCGGCGGACCCATATGGTAAGAAAAATACCAACCATCTGCTTGCTTATTATCCTAACATATGCTGGCCTTCGCTTCCTGTTAATCAACGATTCGAGGTTGACTTCTGCAAGTGCAGCAATATCAGATCTCATCTGACGCGGACTACTCGTTGGCGATTTGAAAGAACTGTAGGTCCTGAAAGATTTGGATGTTTTCGAAGATTTACACGAGTCAAACGAATTGGACTTCTCAAATCCACGCTGAGGCAAAAGATTCAGCGCTGGTTCGGGCCAGCCTAAGCTTATCCTCTCCGTTCCGCTAATTGTTCTATTAAACTTCTTGAGCACATAGCTATTACTTTTTACAGATTCCGGACTCGAATCCTCAGTCCTCAAACAGTTCAACCTATCCAGTTTATTGGGAGAAGAAGATTGCCTCGCGTGCTTCTGATCGATCCACTGCTAAATTTCCCAACTTGTCATGGTCATAATAAACCGAATTATCGTCACCGAGAGAACTTCGTCCTACATCAGTATCATCAGCTTCATTTATCGGGAAGATCTCATCCTCGAACTCACTGTCAGATTCGAGCACGACTTCATCTGCTATGTCCAGTGTATCTTCAGAAGGCTTGAACCTCGAAGGGGAAGGTGGATCACTGAAGCTTATGAATTTAGTTGCAGGTGGGACCCGGTTTAGAGTTTCCCGGATGAGGTTTTCCCATTTAGACACTGGACGATTATCTTCAGCGCCGAATATATTGCCTGCATTTAGTGGTATGATCTCCTGAAGCCTATAGACATGAATAAAACAAGTCTCAGAGACCGTTGAAACTTTAGCAGAAAATGGATAGTTTTGCTAACCCGATAACATAAAGATCAGCTGGATCATCAGTATCGATCCAATCGCCTAGATCAAGTTCATCAGGTGGAGTCTTTCCTCCAACATTCCATGTGCCAACACATATCCTGTAAAAAGCCAACAAAATATATGATGTAACATATAGGACACATAATCAGGTAACTCTGTCCTTAGTTGCATCAATAGCCTCACCTAATATCCTTGTTGTTAATATAATGAGCTCTAAATGTTTCCGACTTCCGTCTTCTTATCCTCGGAAGGGTGCCTGCGTCTGAACAATTGCACTGTTTATAACATCATTCTTGAAATAGAAAATAGTAACATAGACCGGGCAGCATAGACAAGCAATAATCAGCTATAAATTTCGAAAAAGGCTGAAAAAGCATTCGCTTGTTATGCTATGAAGCATGAATTCATGCATGCATAAACGCCAAGGAAACGACTGCGAAAACACCACCAAACTATTCATTGAAACCCTTGAAACTAAACAGTTCCATTTTTTCCCTTAAAAAAAAAATACTGTTTCAAGTCAAGAAGTACAATAAATTACAGCAATAAATGAGATTACCGTTCACATCATCATAATGAGGCTGACTGATCTCATCATTCTTAAACCTCGATTCCTTTGGCCATTCGCAAAATTCTGTCAATTCAAGGACAAAACCATGGGGATTTAAGAAATAAACACCACAACGAGTCAAATTAATCGGCGGCACACCTTCTTCAGAGTTGGAGTCGGAGTCAGACGCACTATCCGCCGAGTAATCATTGTCGCGCGTCGGAATGTTGAGAAGCTTCCTCACCAACACGCGCCGCCACGAAACCTACAGCCGCGCGAAATAAAAAAAAAAACCATCACCGAATCCCAAAGAAACATTACGGCGAATCCGAGCACTAAAAAAAAAGACGTTTACGAAGAAATTTACAGTAACAACTAATTTAATTTTACCCGAGGCTTCTGATCTTGTTTTCTGCTTCTCGAATCGCGCTCCTTCATCATTGCTCAGCTACGGAAAAACAAAGCGACAAGCAGGTATCAGAAGACGACGAATCAAAGGAGACGATGACTTCGATTCTTCGCCGTTGTAGTTTGTACGCAGTCAGTCTATGCAGTTGGCGGGGGGTATATAAAACAACGCTTACTGTTTTGCCGCGTTGACTGAAAGTATTTATTGATATATTTATTTTATTTAGATAATTCATGGATTGTGTGTATATTTCGAGATGAGCTGTGTACGTATTTATTCAATGTTTTATGACGTACAGTTGTGTTTTAATGAAGCCAAAGTATCGCTGTCGTCATAATTGCTTTTTTGACATAGATATATATATAGATTTGATGAATTAACATTTTTTCAATTTTGTTCGGTTCTTTTTCTTGGCATGTAATGGCCCAATCATGTAATGACTTGTTTGATCAAGCACTAAACAAAGATTTAATTGGCGATATGGCTGAGATATGTCGAATGACGATTAAATAGATGAGATACATTTGCGAGGTTCCTTAATTTTTTTAAGAAGTTCTATAATATTTTATTACCCCTTTTCGCATGAGAGGAAAAACGAGGCTGAAAAAGGTGAGAGTTAGTTTTCGATATTATTTTATGTGGTTGAGAAAGTTCTATTCTGCTATTTGCCAAACGTTATCCTTTTTAATTTATTTTAATTAGATAAACATATCCTCTGGACTTATCTAATGCGACCCTTTTTATCTACTAATATTGTATATTTATAGCTATGATTTA
Organism: Craterostigma plantagineum; assembly: GCA_027422505.1. Classification (NCBI taxonomy): domain Eukaryota; kingdom Viridiplantae; phylum Streptophyta; class Magnoliopsida; order Lamiales; family Linderniaceae; genus Craterostigma; species Craterostigma plantagineum. Next base: position 20,054 of record JAPQWV010000059.1, read on the forward strand.
AGTTTAATTTTTCCCCTAAACTTGATCCTTGATTTTCTAGGCAATTTAATTTTTTCTTGCAATAATCAATGAATGCCAGATGTACGGTTAGGCATGTTCCGCATTCAATGCCAATTTAATTCTTACAAATATTAAAAATCAAGTTTTATCTTCATTCATTTTCATCCTCTCTCGGGGTAAATTTGTAATTTAGTCTTAGGCACAATAGAATAATTATTACAGTATTAATCACGGTGGTTAGGGAACTCATAAACAATGGAGTAATTATCTATATTCTTCATGTCACTTTGTCATGCACGATGCGTCATCTTATATTTCTTTACTTGGAATATATACGGACACAAACTATTGGATGGGACGCAATAATTCTTCTAATGATAAGATATGATTATTTACGAATATACGGTCAACGACTCGCAGGCCATATCGTTATGTTTGAAAATTGAAAGAGGACAAAATTTAAATCATCTAAAAAATAAATGAATAAATAAACAATTTTATACGAATTACAAGAGCCTCACATGGAGTTAGTTAGACGTATAGCAGACAAAAATGATTTTCGTAGCCATACGTGGCGAAGAAGGTGGTCTCGGCGAATACACTACACACACTATTTCATGTATGGCATGCAAGACAAACCATAATATAAAGTATATTATATGTCGTAGAGTAGAACAATTATTTTATGGGCCACAAGTTAGAATTTCAAGTCGGTGGAAATTATATATGTATTATTCTTTTCTATACAATGTCGCCACAAATAATCTACTGTTTAATGCAAGTAGGCTTGGTAAAAGAAAATATCTCTCCTTTTTTCCCTCTATTGTTGGCTTGCGTACCTTGCCACTCGTCATTAGGGTTGCAAACGAATCGAATCGAGTCGCATACCACAATAATCTATTCGTATTCCGATGCCAATCGAATGCGAATATGAATATTCGAATATTTAATCGAATCATAAATTCGATTCTTATTCGTTTCGGAAATATTCGAATCGAATATTCGAATACTCGAATATGGATTATATTTGAATTTATATCTATATTTAAAAAAAATATATAAATATTATTACATTTAAAATTTATTCTTAACAAAGTATAATCTTTAAGATAGTTTTTGATTTAAAATATGCTATAAGTAATATATACCGAATGACATATTATATTTAAATATAAATGGGCTTGTTAATTCTAAGTTTGAGCTATAATATTTACTTAAGCTCTAATATTCTAAACATTCTTAATGGTTATTACATTACAAGTATTGATAATATATTAAATTTAGAAATATATATTAAATTATTTGAATCGAATATTCAAATAATTCGATATCGAATATTGTGATTTCATATTCGTATTCGGATATTTCTCGAATCAAAAAGATATTCTTATTCGGATTCGTATTCTAACTATTCGAATTCGAATCTTAAAATTTCGAATCGAACCAAAAAGTTCGATTCGTTTGCAATCCTACTAGTCATGATAACTTACATCTTATTACTAGTCTCCTTGTAATACACACATGTATTTATAATTATCAGAAATTACTAAAAATGGAATGGTAAATGACAATATAAAAATGCAATGCGGTGGGCGATTATTTTTTTAATTTAGTATTATTATCTTCAATTCATTAGAATTGGCAGACCAAAATTGCGGTTTATACCGGCCCCTTACACTTAATAAAAGTGTATAGTGACGATACTATTGTGTAATAATTTTTATTGTCGTTTAAATATGAATGAGCCAAGTGTCAAATAAGTTAAAACACTAATTATTTTCATTCTCGTGATAATAACTTACTTGTTATCTATGCATTCATTCATACAAAAAGTGAAGATGAATCACACATTCAAAAAATAGGTTCGTCGAGATGGACGGGAATTTCCTATGACAAGTGGCGTGGGGCCCACCTTTGGCCATTGCCAAACTTCCATGTAAGGAAGAACTAGATGTTACTGTTGAAACGTATAAGTAAAAAAAAAAAAAAGAGTATTAAATTGCATGCATTGCATGCCTACGTATTTTGGGTGAAAAATTCACCGTATCAACCAACCTCATCTAAGGAGTAGTAGCAATAGTTTATTGATTGTTCATTTATTTCGAAAAGATTGGTTACGTTCAAACAAAATCGTCTTCGATCACTCCATATAAAAAGTATTGAAATGCGTGGTTGGTCGGAAAATGACCATATATAAACGAGAAAGATATAATTTTATGCAATAACGCCGTCATCGAGGAGCACAAAGTCAATGTTAATCGTAACATAGAATATATTATACATTCGTGTACCGATTCTCATCTAAAGAAAATTCATATTTCGTGAACTGTCTAGAAGAACCTCCGTAGCTATTAGACTTATTAGTCATCTTAATTTGTAGGGTGTGATATACTACTTCTCCTTTATTGGAATCGATGGATGGAGACTTGCATTGATCATCTATTCGAACATATACATGTAAATCTGGGCCAATCCAACAAATGTACTAAAAGGTGATGCTTAGTCACAAACCGCGACGAAATCAAAAAGCTTGAAACATGTCCTAAAGCAGCAAAAGTCTCCAAATTTCAGAGAGGATATTATTGAGACATTCATTATGCAATTCATACTATTGTCTGATCTTTTGGTGTCTGCTAGGAAATCACCAAAGATCCACATTGTTTCAACGACGACAGAGGGTTATAAACGAAAAACGATCAAACCGAAGAGATGAGTAGATTGGACTCTTTAGATGAAGTTTCTGATATCCAATGACTTGACATCAGGCATTTCTTCGTCCTTGAATTCTTCCCTGCGAAAAAGTAACGGGAACACAAAAAACATAAATCCAAGGCCCTCAGAATACGTAGACATTGTGTTGTTTTCATTCGTATTTATGACCTGTAATAGAGATACAAGGTAATAGTCAACGTTGTCTGTTACGGGTGACTTACCTTTTCTTCTGAGTATCCATAGCTTCGATAGCATCCTTTTTCAGTTCCTCGAGCTGAGCTTTGGCAATTTTCTGCTCCAGCTGTTCCTCATATTTGGGTATATCTTCTCTACGAATACCAAGCCTATATGACAAAAAGAATTTTTTTTCGAAGCCATTATCATGCATTGGGTGGTATTTTATTGGCATATTACTGTGATATAAACCAAAGTTCACAGCTCACTTTTGATTGACTTTATCGAATTCAGTTTTCAGGAGGGCCATTCCCTTCTTGTCATTTCTCAGCAGTGGTTTCTTCAGTTCATTCTCAACCTTGTCCAGCGCTTCAAACATCATCTTCTCCGCACCTAGTTCGTCAACAAGGCCCCTCCTGCGATAACAATAATTACCAATAAAAATAACAGACTGGAGATTGATGCGGACTAAAATAGCAGAACTCAATCGAACTCTAGAATATAAAAGAGTATGCAACGAAGAACTTTGAGCAGTAGATTATGGAATTAATGACGCGTGACCTCATTTTTTAAAAACTTAAGAGTCGGGAGTATTACGGAGTGTAAAATTGAAGAAACTGATTTAGACTTTAAGAGAGTATACACGGACGCTATCATTAAAGAAAATAACTTCCTACAAAAACTGCAACAATGTCCATGATCATACTTGGTCCTTATGTCCTGAAGTGCTAGTAAGTAGGATCGGGCATCAGGAATATCATGTGTCCTTGATTCAATTGTGTACTTGATCCTCTGTGACTCGGAGAAAAGATCAGCCCTGCAGATACAGTCCACAAAAGAGTACCAAAAGATTGTAAGGAAGGCCAAACGAAAGGATAACTAATATCAGCTCCCCGAGCACGAAAAATCACATACTAGTGTATTCTGACGAAACTGCATTTCAGATTAAAAATCATCTGATGATTAGAAAATATATATTCACAGAGAATTTGCAGTAAGTAAAAGGGATACTAATGAACGACCTGTAGCATAAATAAGTAAAAGATTCTCACTAGAAAGAAGAGTTAGAGCTCACTTTTCTCTCACAGTTTTCATAACTCTTGCGTACTCAGCCACAGCAGCAGGATCCTCAGGGTCGATGGTAATCTTCTCTTTCTTGAGAATTCCTATTGCTGTCTCGAATTTCTTCTTCACCTCAAGAAAAATACCCTTCAACATCTCTGAACAAGATGAAGTACAGTCAGAAGCCCACGTTCATCGAATGGAAACGAGACAACGCATTGGACAGCATTACGACTCACCATCACCCTTCAACGCTGACGGAGGGCCTCCAGCTTCTTTCGCGAATGAACGACATGGAATAGCATACTCCGATCGCAACGCCTGCAACAAATTTAGATCAGCTGCAATTCGACCACGGATAAGCCGCAACAGATTGAAAAACAATCAATTTACTCCTAGAAAACCTTCTTATCGCCGCAAAAGGATCTGCTGAGTGACAGCTAAAACAAAAAGAAACACATTGAAAGAAGGAACGTTCGATACCTGGAGATTAGATCGGGAGAGGAAGCGAGTGGAGCGAGCCATTTCAGATTTGACGAGATGAACTGTGCCGCTGACCTGAATCGAGCTTTGTGTGTGTATGTTTTGGGAACTTCGGATCAGAGGACAGAAACACAATAGCACAACGACGTCGCTTAGTGGCGTCGTGAAAGAGTTTGGGCTTGATCATGGGCCTCTTTCTATGTGGGCCTACGTAGCAGTTTGGGCTCTTCTATTTACAAGAGGATTATAGTTGAAATATTACCACAGATTCAATTATTTCGACGTATCTGTGCTGTGTTCTTCAAAATTAAATTCATATCAAGCAAATCTGTCTGAACCTTCCTACGGACTATGAAATGACCCAACTATGAGAAGTTAATAAATTAATAGGTTAATTTAGGTCATGCCCCAAAATATATTTTCAATTAAAGATAAAAAAAACATATGTAAGCTACATTAGAGATAATGATCCAAATTTAACTTTCATTTAAGATAAGGACTTATGTGGTACCACAGACACATGAAGTGGTACCCAGACACATGAACTGTTATTGCAGAGTAATGATAATGAAGTGGTATGTGGGAACCACGAAGTGTTTGTGAAGAAAATAAATCCTTAAATCTAATGCATTTTCTGACATGAGTCTGACGCGTAACTGAAACATAAAATGGGGCCTGATCCGAAAAGTGCCCTAAATTAATTCAAAAAAAAAAAACTATGACAAAGTGGAAATCGTCTTCAGCAGCGCCTACAAAGACACCAAAAAACGAGCCCAGATATTTCTTCACTCGGTAAGCATGAGAGCAAAGCCCACCGTGGTTGCCACAATTGATTATTACCTCAACTGCTCTCCATTGAATTGTTACAAAGACAAGGATGACCAAAATCTTGACAATTCGCCACACGGTGAACCGACCGACCCGACCCGACCCAGGTGAGATTCGTCGTGCGCAATCTTTTCATTACACGTGGATAACGGACGAAGCTCTTAGGGAATCTTGAAAAGGTTTTTCAGTTTAAATAGAAGCCTCTTCTCTTCAACAGACAAGTCGTCCTGTAGGTTTTCGGGGAAAGAATGCGGCCCAAATTAGTCGAGTACTGATAAAAGACGGGATACTTTTTGCGTATTTTACGTACCCTATAGTGTTCTTTGAGCGCATCGAGTGAGTTCCTCGAAATTTTGCTCACAAGTTCGTCTTGGATTTCAAAGTGCCGGCCAAACATCTTCTGCTGCTCTTCAGGGTTGCTGCCGATTATCTGAGGGGCGAAGAAGGATTTGTATTAAGATAAAAAAATCCCCATGATAAAGTCGTTTTTGATCGCTGTTAGTAGATAATAGTAAGAAGCGAATCCCAATTTCTCATACCTTAATAGCAACATTCTGGCCTTTCTTAGCATAATCAACAGGTTTGTGATTATTCTCAATCGAAGCAATCCGACCAATGTCGATGAAATCCCTTTGAGGGACACAGATAGGAGTTCCAACCTGCAAAAAGAGGAATATTTGTAAGAACTCAATACAATTCAAGCATTTAAAAGTGTAGGAATATATTGTTGCTGACAAAAAATAAACCGATGTTTGCAAAAGAAAAATATCACCTTTGCAATCCCTTCAAGGACGTCGACCCCCAAAACAATGGGATCTTTCGTATTGAAAACACAGTTTGGCATGATCTTCAGAACACAGGGAAAAACTGCTTCCTCTGAAGCTTGCTTCTTCTTTTCCTCCTTGAGATTATCTATGTATGCTTTGAATTGATCGAATAGGTGGTAGATGATGTCAGCAATGAATATCTTAACACCAACTTCCTCAGCAAGGTCTCTTGCCTCTTGTGTTACTTTAACGTCAAAAGCCAATATTGTCCCATATTCCTTTTTCTTCTCAAGCATAACGCTCGCTCTCATCACGTCCTTTTTATGCACCGGGCCTATGCTAATACCACTAACAGGTATACTCACGGCAGGGCTCTTCAGGAACTCCAACAATGCTTCTAGTGACCCGAGAGTAGATGCTTGGACGTAGACTCCTTCACCACTTTTGTCGATTCTATTCATGACTGATTTCATGTCTTCCATGGCAGACTCCTTGATTTCTTCCAAATCATCACCAGGTTTTACAACGTACAGACTAGTGCCAGCAATGGCATGCTCAAGGCCCTAGAACAAAGACAAGAAAATAAAGTAAGGATTATCAAGTAAGAGTAAGATTAACAGAAAATACCAGCAAAACCTTTTCGAAAAATTTAGCATGCAAGTAATAACATAGAGGAGGAACATGGTTACCTGGGCAGTTATCTTGATACCCTGCGCAGCTTTGATTTCTTTATGGTGCAAGAAAGATCCCTGGAACAACATATGGATTGAACATTAAGATTGAAGTCCATTGTTCTTTCAATTAGGTTCATGTAATTGAAACAGAAGTCTAGAGATTTTTGGGAAATTGAAGAATGTACTCAAAGACCAAACATCAACACGAAACACATCACAGTTAATCCAGATTGAAAAACCTTCCCCACTTATAGCTTGCATCTAAATTGCTGCATATAGGAATTTATCCAGATAAAGGAGAAAGAGCACTAGATGGATAAGTTACTCAATTACCTTCACTCGAAGCTCCTTCATAGGATGAGGTGTCAATAATGCCCTGACGTTGGTGACAATGGGCCCCTGTTAGACAGGCAAGACTCAAGAGGGTCAACATCTATTAGCCACAATAGCAATTTCAATTTCATAATAGATACAAACCTGCAAGCCACACACAATTATTTGGTCTCCTTCATGAAGTACACCATTCACTAACACAACATCAATTGTCGTCCCATGACCTTCAACGACTTTGACCTCCAAAACAGTACACTGCAGCAGAGGTTAAAAAGTTAAATAGTTGTGACATGAAAAACTGAACCAAATATGCAGTGCCACAAGAAAAAATTTGGAACAAAAGTAAACCTGCACTTCGTCGCTATAAGTAAGTCGGCTAATCATAGTTTTTTGTGCCCACTGTACCAGCAAAAGCAATAAATCTGGGATGCCTTCACCACTTTAGCCAAAAACACAGAAACAATACCACTCAATTCAATGGAATATATAACGCAGCTTAAAATCTGATGAAAGCTTCAGCAACAAGAACCTTATAGCACTCGTGGGTACAATGCTAAAAGTTTCACCCATTTCTTTATTCTTGTAATACAATTCAGTGTTAAGCCCTTGCTCCTTGAATTGAGTGATAACCTACAGTGAAAAAACATCCACTTCAGGCTAACATCTCCTTCGATCAACTAAATGCTGAATGTTACAGTAGCCATGTTTAAGGCTGACCTGAGTGAGCCTCATGTTGAATTCAATTTGAACATCTTTTGACTGCTGCTTCATCGCCTTTGTTATTGGTGCATTACGACAGGTTTTCCAACTATACAGTCTGTCAACCTGCAGAAACAAAAGATTTAAAACAAAGTTCATGCCCAAGACTACATAAATAGAGAACGAGATAGGTAACTCACTTTGTTCAATGCAACAATAAACTCTGTATTCCTCATCTTCAGAAGATTGAGAGACTCGATTGTCTGTGGTTCCAGGCCATGCATTATATCAACCACCAAAATTGCAATATCACACAGCCCAGATCCCCGAGAACGCAAATTAGTAAACGATTCATGTCCTGGAGTGTCAATGACTAGCAGACCTGGGACATTAAGTTTTGCGTCGGCTTTCAGCTCCTTAGTTCTATCTCGTATATTTTCCGCTGGAAAATATGTCGCTCCAATTTGCTGTGTGATCCCACCTGCCTCGCCTTCTTGGACATTAGTACCTCTAATACAGTCAAGCAATTTTGTCTTACCAGTATCCACATGGCCCATAATACAGCAAATCGGGGAACGCAGATTTTGTCCATTTTGAGAATTACTAACTTTATTGTCTGGAACAACTGGGGCTTTATCATTATTCTTCCTAGCAACCTCAGGCTCAATATCTTTACCTTTACGTTCCTTAATCTTCTCAGGTACATGAGGAACATTTGAGACAAGTTTTTCATTTAATGGCTTTGGTGCCTCGGAAGCTGGCTCAACATCTTTTGTTGTTGAAGGCCGTGCAACCTTTAACTCTTTCTTGGGCAAAGGTTCAGGCTTTGAGTCAACTTCTTCATCAGAAAATGAACCTTTACCAGGAAGCTTCAGATCAGCATCATCCCAACTTTTTGCATCCCAATCTTCATCGTCATCATCATCATCTTCTACTTCAGCAACTCCATTCTCTTCAACCACATCAATGGTATTTAATAATTCCTTCTCGCTCGACGGAGATGTTTGCTGAACATTCTCAGGTTCAACTAAGCTTATCTCCAATGCAGCTTCTTGCGTTGTTTGGATTGAACTCGAATTTTCAACATCATCTGGTGAGGCATCTACAGCTGTCGACCCATTAGGCTTAGGCTTTTTCTTCTGATACACTGGTCGTTTGGAAGCAGCTTCTCCGCTGAGTATCTGCGAGCCGCCGGCAGCCAATATTTGGTTTCTCATCGCCTCCAACCTGCGAGCTTCCTCCTTCTGCTTGCCCGTTAGAAGCCTCCCTTCTTGTTTTTTCTTCAGAAGTTTCTCCTTTTCTTTTTCCTTCTTTAAGCGTTTTTTCTCCTCAGCTAGCCGCTCGAGTTCTTCAAGTCGCCTCCTTTCCTCCTCTTCTTTCCTCAACCGCTCCTCTTCTTCTCTCTTCTTCTTCTCTTCAGCTTCCTTAAGTTTGGCAAGTCTCTCTTGCATCTCCCTGACGTGTTTCGGAACTTTCTTATCTGATATTTTACTGCTTACTTCCGCTTTCGTTTCTTCCTGCTTTTCTTCAACAGCTGCCTTTTTATCTTTCCCCTTCTTCTTTTTCTTCTTTTTTGCAGCAGCAGACTCGGCCAGACCGTCATCCTCGGCTTCCTTATCACCAACAGTCTCTTCCAACTCAGTTGGAGCTTCAGCCGAAGATGGAACAGGTACAGGTTCTGATAAAGGAGCAGCTCCATCAATTTCATTAAGAACTTTGTCCAAGTCTTCTTCATCTTGAGCAGTTTTTCCACCCTTCTTTTTCTTCTTTTTGTTCTTAACGGCATCTTTCGCAGACTCCAACGGTTCTTCTTTGTCTTCCTTATCACCAACAGCCTCCTGTACCTCAGGTTTTGAAACAGAAGGTGCTTCGCGAAATTCAGCAAGAATTTTGTCCAAGTCTTCCTCTTCTTCCCGAGCGCCCTTTCCACCTTTCTTTTTATTCTTTTTGTTCTTTGAAGATTCTGCATTATCAGTTATCTGTTTTTCGGTAGATTCGACAGGAGGTTGATCTGAGTCCATAAAAGCGGAGGAGGCATGGGCATTGCCAACCTCTGATGCAGTGTTGGCACTGGCATTTTTCTTTTTAGATGACTTCTTCTTACCAGAGAAGTTGAGTGATGACAGATCATCTGCAAGCTCTGAAATGGGAGCATCATCACCATCACCATATTCTTCATCAAGAAGAGCTGCACTGAATGAATTTTCTGATGTCTTTGATGGCTTTTTCTTCTTCTTTTTACCAGTAAAACTAACGGCAAAATCCTCGTCGTCATGCTCCTTGGGACTTTCAACTTTCTCCTCCTTCTCATCATCTTCTTCTTCTTCTCCTTCCTGAAGCAAGTCAAAAGCAGATGACACTTTGCCGCCGGTTTTCTTATTGTTGGAATTCTTTTTCTTCTCAGAAAATGCAATCGCCGTCTGTTTTACTTCTTCTTCCTCGTCACCATCGCTTATCTTACCATCTTCTCCATCTTCTTCATCCTCTCCCAACAACCCAAAAGCTGAAGAGCTGAATGAATTATTGTTTCCAATCTTCCCCTTCGACTTCTTCTTACCAGAAAATTTCATCACTGGTTTGTCCTCATCCTCATCAACTTCCCCAAATTTGATACCGTCCACTTCTTCATCCTCCTCTTTCTTGGAACCTCCCTTTCTTCCCTTCTTATTATTAACTGGTGGTACCACCTTCTCTTCGAGGGGATCCTCCGACAAATAAGTCCCAATAGAATATTCATCATCATTGATCACAAAAGCCTTCTTCGATTTACCACCTACCATTGGAGCACTCTCCTCATCACGCGCACCTGTTTTCTTCCTCCCCATCTGATCTCAAAAATGTATCCGCAATTTCGACTAATAACTTAGTTTCAACTGTATCAAATCCGTCAATTAAGCAATATTCCTACAAAACCCAAACGAATCAACATCGCATCAAGTGCTAACCCATTCAGAAAAGACAAAAAAAAGCTATAGTTTAGCAAAGCAAAAAGCTCTCACGATTAACCCTCACATGTTCAAATCCAATGACCAATAGCAGGAAAACGACAAATACCAGTAAACGCCGGCTACGCCTTTGCCAATTGATTCTTTGATCTCTCGAATTTCAACTACTCTTAAATTAATTGCCAAAAAGGAAATTGTCTGCGAACTCCCAATCGCCGGGTTTCTGATTGAAGATTGTCGACACGAGAATTTCAGGACGTGACTCTACGATTCAGATAAATTCGAGAATAAACAAAGCAGCAACGAAAGTGAAAGACGACAACTTCAACAGCTAACCTACGGTAAAACGAATCAAACACTTTTTTTATAATCGTTTGGTCTTTGTCCGAAATGGGCCCAACCATGTCACAGCCCAACCCACCCCTCTTAAAATCGGTCCGCTCAAATTCTTACTGAATTATTTAAATTAAAAAATACCTCCTAATTTTAACAGGTCAACCTTTTTATATTTAAAATTTTTTGTCCATCTTCTCATAGATTGCAATTTATCATCAAAATATAAATATCCGTCTTTGTGTGAATTACATTATTACCGCTAGTATTTCTGGCACACCCTACTATGTGCGTGCAATAAAATAAAGTTAATTATTATTTAATAGTTTTAATAAGTAATATACATAAAATAGAATTTGGGAGTTATTATGAGGTTATGGAAGGTACGTGTTTAATACGTCTTTTTATTTTTTTAATATATGTAAAGAAAATCTGGTCAATTGATTAAACTGACGATTTATCCTTACCCTTCACCCTTAAAATAAGAAGAAAATAGATAGTTTGCAAACTAGTGCATCAACTCGGTTCCAAATGTTATATTTTTCTTGAGAAAAACATATATACGTTAATCTAGGTAAAAAAGAACGCAAATGAAAGAAAAATAAGGAAAATAAGTTGAAGGAAAATAAGATAAGCCTTTTCGAAAGAAAATAAAAACTAAAGAAATACATTTTATTCATCACATAACTACAAGAGAAATCGCAGTAAATAATATTCTACTTCGACAGTTTACATATTCCATCAAGCCCCATTCTCCGAAGCACGCTCGTACCCACCGAGCCCATTACACGAACCATCGAGCCACCCTTCTTCCTTAGCCTTCTCCACCCACCCTTCGAACTGCCCCTTAGCATCGGGCACGTCCAAGGCCAAGTCGTCGAGCGTCTCAGCCACCCTAGCGAACCCTTTACTCATCTGCGCCGCCGTAATCAGCTGAATCTCGAAGCACTCCTTCAAAAACCTCCAAACCCTAACATCCTTCTTCTCCATTAGCATCACCATCGACTTCTTCACAACCTCATGGTGGAAGAAGGGCATACTCAGCTCCTTCACGCACCTATGCGCCTCCCCCACGTCGCCGCCGCTCCCAAGCTCTTCTAGAAGCTTCCCCACCTTCTCCTTCACATCCTCCACGCTGTTGCCGCACCCACTCCCCCCGCCCCAGCACCTCAGTATCCTCTCGCCGGAGAGCTTCGCCCTGAGGAGCGACGCCGCCGTTCCGACCACCCTTCCCCCAACGGATCCGTCGCCGGAGAACTGTCCGGCGATCTCCTGAAGGTCCTGGGGCGTCAGCACCTCGTCAACCTCGGCCCTTGCGAGGAACATCGCCAGGTCGTCCACCGCGGCGGGGATGTCGAGGGCCGTGTCCTCCGCCGACTCGATCAGCATCGTAAATCCGGCGACGACGTCGTCGGAGGGCAGGCAAAGGGAGGACAGCAGTGCGGAGGCCATCTCCTTCTCTCTGTTTTTTCTGTCCATGGCTATGGAGATGAGCTTCTTGACGAAGACGGCGGTCAGCTCCGGCGAGGGGCCGCCGAGTCGGCGGCGGACCTCGGAGGAGTCTCCGGTGAGGAAGTATTCTTTGACGATCGACTCGCACCTCGCCTTGACGGCGGCGCTTGGCGGGTTCGTCTTCTCCGACGGCTGCGGCGGAGGTCCGGCGAGGGACGAGGCGCAGAGCCACCCTTCGGAGGCGGCCTTGGAGATCATCCCCTGGAGGAGGAGCTTCGCTCGGGGGATGTCTAGGGAGAGGTCGTCGATCGACTCGATGATCCGCCCAAACCCCTTCGACACCTATGTTTGCATCATAGAATATTTGGAGGACGAATTTAGAGGGTGATATCATACTAAAATTTTTTTTTCGAAATTAACCAATTTAGGAACATTATACGTCGGAATCTTTTATTTTGTCCCGAATCTGTTTTATTTTGAAAGTTATTGTTCTTATAACGCATCACTTAAATTTTCCAGAAATCTAAAATTGTACGTCTGAATTCTAGAATTTAGGGCCAAAATCAAGGTTTTCGGCGTATAATATCCCTACGTCAGTATAATTTCAAAACTTATTGTCTCCATAAAGCTAAGAAGAATATTTAAGCAGCTAAAAGTGATACAAACCTGGCTCGAGTTGATCAGGCCCTCCTCGGAGGCGCGCCTCAACAGGTCGAGTAGTCGGCCCTCCGCCGGGCGCCTCTCCATGGCCATGATCACCGCCCGCTTGACCACCTCGTGGTGGAAGTGGGGGACGCTGAGTCCCTTCACGCACCGAAACGCCTCCTCGACGTCCCCGCTCGAGACGTACTCCACCAAGAGGTCGTTGATCTTCCTCTTTAGGTCCTCGACCGAGTAACGGCTCCCTCCCCAACAGCGCTCGATCCCCTCCGAGTGCAGAGGGGCCGACAGATACCCCTTCTCCGCCCGCCTCACCGCCTCGACCCCCTTCGAGTCGGCCCTAAGGTTACCGGTCGCCCTCGACAAGAACGAGGGCGGGAGAATGTCGTCCATGATCGCACGGGCGACGAAGAGCGCCAGCACGTCGACGGCGTGGGGAATGTCCACTATGAGGTCGTCGGCGGATTCCACGAGCCTTTCGAATCCCTTGTAGAGTTGTTGCGGGGCGATTACGTCTCCGTAGAGCGAGGACAGGAGGACGGCGGCCATCTCCTTTTCCTTGTCGCGCCTGTCCATGGCGGTGGAGACGAGCTTCTTGACGAAGTAGTAGTGGTAGGTGGGCGTCGAGAGTTCCTTCAGCTCGTCGGCCGTCGAGGAGACGTCGTCGTTGTCGAAGTACTCCTCGACGATCACCGTCGCCTTCTTCTTGAATTCCTCGAGCTTCTCGTTCCTCTTCGGGACGCTGGGTTCGTCCGGTTCCTCCTGAAACGTTTTTCGGAGATTGCCGTTGTTAGCAGCGGCGGATCTCGTGCGCGTATTTTTGTGGCGTGTTTGGTTTGTGAAAATAGTAGGGAGGAGAAAGAGAAAGAGAAAAGGAAAACTCGTTTTCATGTGTGGGTGATCGAAGAAATGGATGAAGAAAAGAAAAGAAACGAAAATCTAGTTTAATTTTGACTCAAAACTAAGTAAAACTAATTTTTTGAAACCATTTCCTCTCTCATTTTATTTTCCATCCTACATTCCTCAAACCAAACACTGCGTTATGGGCGCGTTTGGCATGCGGAATTCTGTTATGAAAAGAAAAGGAAAGGCGGAGAGGTACGACGACCGAAGCACAGCGTGTCATTGTTCGTTGCGCTTCTAACATAGCTTTCCGTCGTGTTTTCCACATGCGAATTCCGCGACCAAACGCGGGCTAAATTCCGCACCTTATCGCTAATGTAGTTGGGATCTTTGGGGTCGTTGGAGAAGTCTTCGCCGCCGTCTTCCACGTCGAGGAGTCCTCCCCACGTTCCTTTCCCTCCACGGCCGCCTGCACAATTTTTTAAAAATTAATCGCTAACGTTAAATAAGTCGATGATGTGCGTTTTTTTTTTTTTTTATTATTTCGGGACCTTTTTTGGGGTGGCCGTCTCTTTGGGAATGGGACTGGCGCTGATTCTTGAGAGGGCTTCCGTGGTTTGCGCCTTGCTTAGGGGACGACGATTGGCCTTTGGGAGATCGCGGGGACAACCTCGGAGATTTGGGAGATTTCGGCGAGGAAGTGTCGTCGGTGGTGGAAATGCGCGGCGGAGACATGGAGTAAGAAGGGTCGATGCTCTCCGAGGCCGATCGAAACTGCTCGCGGTGCTCCTCGGAGATGTACTTGCAAGAGAAGTCCATGATTTCTCAGATCATGAATATCTCCGAACGACAAACCGTCTCTTGTCTTGGGAGATCGAAGAGCTCTTCGAATTAATTAAGGGAAAAAAAGAAGTTACCTTTTAGCAAGAAGAGAGAGAGCTCTTGCTTGATCAGTGATTTATGGTGGGTTCTTTTTTGAGCAGTTTTTTCTTATGGCAAGTTGAAAGATAAACAAGCAGTTTGCTAAGTTTTAGCGAGGGAAGAGGGTCTCAGATCCAACGGTCAAGAGGACGACTGGTCTTAAAAGTGAGAAAGGCACCGGAAAATCGATGGTCTAATTAATGGGGAACAAAACAAAGCGCTTACCTCGTAAAATATTATTCAATTTGCCATTTTTTGCTGATATTAGATGGGCTGGACATGGGCTTGACTTTGGACAAGAAGGGATACTTTACTAACGAAGCTGAAACGGTAATTAATGAAAGTATAGAAGAAGAGAAGATCCAAGAACCCTTCCTTCCTTACACATCAATCGGTGGAGTGGACAGTCTTTATCAAGACTTTTCCTTGTCTTTGACCGATGTGAAGTTACGTGGTCACCACGACTCTTAGCACTTTCTTTCTCTGCTGAGTTTCTTTTTACTTTTTCGCTCTTCACATACGAAGGCTTTAAACTCTTCATCTTCTTTCAGTTTTGTACTTCCCTTTTTTTTTTCCTTTTCTAATTTCTCTTTTCACAGAGAGAGTCCTGGCCGGAGGAGAGTCGGAAAATCGATGAAGGTGGATTCAGATTCCATTCTGGGCAGCGGTAAGATTTTTCCGCCTGGTTTCAGATTTCATCCCACCGACGAGGAGCTGATTCTTTACTACCTGAAGAAGAAGATCAGCTGCAAACGGCACCGTATTGATGTCATCGCCGAGGTCGACGTCTACAAGTGGGACCCCGAGGACTTGCCTGGTATTCCTCTCTTACCTTTTTTCTCTTCCAATTTTTTTTGGGCTCCAATATGTTGTCGCGATTCCTTTGTTTTTCTGTTCTATCTTTTTTCTGGTCTTTGCTTTATATTAGTTGATCCATCTCTGTGCTTGTCGTGGTCTCTCATTGCCTTGAATCTGTTTGTCTAAATGTCAAGCCGAGTCTTTCCTTGATCACTTTCTTTCTTAGCGAACTCTGTAATCGAATGAAAGTTTGCTTCTTTTATGCTATACGTTCCTTATGAATAAGGGGATCTCCTCGACGATTGCCCCCGTAGTAATTTCCAAGCTTTTGTGGTACATTCTTCACTAACTTATCCTCAACCATTGTTATTACAGAGATGTCGAAGCTGAAAACCGGCGATAGGCAATGGTTCTTCTTCAGTCCAAGAGATCGCAAGTACCCTAACGGCGCAAGATCCAATCGGGGAACAAAGCACGGCTATTGGAAAGCCACTGGAAAAGACCGTAAAATCCCGAGCGGGCCCCGCGACGTCGGGCTGAAGAAGACCCTCGTCTTCTACCGAGGCCGCCCGCCCGCCGGCGAACGAACGGATTGGGTAATGCACGAGTATACCCTCGACGAAGAGGAGCTAAAAAGATGCGATAACGTCCACAGTTACTACGCCCTCTACAAGGTATACAAGAAGAGCGGGCCCGGCCCGAAGAACGGCGAGCAGTACGGCGCCCCTTTCAGGGAGGAAGATTGGGCCGACGAAGAAAGCCCGGCCCTCAACGCCGCGCTGGTTGCTGACGAGCCCGTCCCTCCTCAGCCATTTGTTGGCGATTCGGGCTTTTTCTTGGAGGAGGTTCCCGGCCCGGCGGAAAACCCAGTTCTTACATCGAACGATCGGCTGTCTGATTTCCAGGCTGGCTTCGATCTCTTGCAGTCGAATGATGAAGCTCAGTTACAGTTACGGGAGACATCTGAGGTTACTTCTGACCATGCTGTCAATGAAAAAGAGCGTACTGAGACCGAAGAAGATTTCCTCAAAGATTATCTCGAAATGGACGATCTAATCACCGCCCAAGGGCCAAACGTGAACGATGTTGCTGAACCGTTGGATGATTTGGGCGTGGGCTTGTTCCATGAGATCGATGGCTTGAGTGAGTTCGATCTCTACCAAGAAACGCCCAGTTTCTTTACCGAGGCGGGCCCATCTGAGGCAGATCAGATTTCAAGGGCATACATCGACGAAGATCCAAGCTTGTACTTGCAAAATTTTGAGCATGTAATGGAAAATAACGAGCTTCAGCAGCTACTCAGCAGCTCCAATCTAATCGATGGACAGGCGTGGGATGATGCTTTGGCCCGACAAGGTAATAAACATATTCACGGTTCCATCTCTTACACACGACTTGCGGGCATTCTTTGAACGTTGGCATGAAAAAAAGTTGAAACTGGGGGAGTTTGAGCCTATGCAGAAGAGAGGAGACGACTAGCTTTCTAATGTTTTTAACTTTATGCTACAAATAATAGGTACTGTGCGACAAAGTCACGATCTTGTGAACGGGGTGGATGAAAATGGAGGCAAAAAAGACGAAGGTGCTGATTCATCGTGGTTTTCGTCGGCCCTATGGTCGTTCGTTGAGTCAATACCTACTAATCCCGCCTCGGCCTCGGAGATTGCATTGGTGAATAAGGCGTTTGTGCGAATGTCTAGCTTGGGTCGGGTCGGGTCGAATGCGAGAAGGTTTGATGTTACGGCTTGTAATAAGGCTTCTTCGGCGGTTTCGAAAAGTTCGGGCAAGTCTAGGCGTAATTTTATTTGCTTTTCTATAGTTGGACTTGTTTGTGCTGTGTTGTGGATGGTGGTAATAAGGTGACTCTCGAGTTTTTTTTCGGAGGTAGAAGTTTTGCTTCGTGTGTATATATTATTGTCTTGCTTGGCCAAGAATAGTAATGAGATCTTGGCCAAGATATGTTTATTGCTCACATCGAATGTAAAATATAAATACGTAATTGAGTAAAACTCACCTTCTATAGGATTTTGCTTATTCAAGAATTATGTGAAAAGTGATGCGTCTAAGGCCATCTCCAATCGTGCGGCAAACTGGAGCTCATGTAGCAAAATTCTCTCCAAGCGATACCAATAGTTATACCTAAAATGAGTTTTGATGATTTTCTCTCACCTCAAAACCGAAATATAGGATTGTACTATTCATCTACCTATATGTTTTAAGCTCTTTCAAAATGACCCAGTTTGATATATAATTTGTTTTAAACCCAAATGTTTTAATTATTCTTTATATTCTATTCAATTTATTCCATTAAAATAGCAAGATATATAAATAATGTTTAATATTGTAAAATTAAATGTTTTCTCATTTATTTTTATTATTGAATTTTAAAATAATATTATTTTACTTATAATACTTTTGAATTTAAAATAATATTATTGTAGAATAAATCTAATACTATTGTACTAATAATTATTGAATTTAAAATAATATCATTGTTTAATTTTTGGCGTGGTTGTTGTCTAATTTGTAAACTTATGAAAATACATGGATAATATTGAAAAGTTATAAAATTTGGTGTGGAAAAGAATATTCTAATATTCTTTTGAGTCTGAAAATGGGTTTAATGGTTGGAGAAGAATTACTGTTTGATGTGACTTTTGGTGTATTTTGGGTTTGAGAATAGGTTTTTCGGTTGGAGATGGTCTAAGACATGGCATTAAAATCTTCTAATTTGAGGGCGGAGTCAATTCTAGGTTTAATTTCACTTGAAGTGATTTAATGTGTCGATTTATGATGGAACACATGGCCTACATATAGGTCCCAAAAACTACTCCAAACACAATGTACGGCCTAAATATTATTTTCAATAAATCTCAATAAATAACGTAAATCGCAATCATCATATAAATTTAATACAAACGTAATCTACGTGCGTATAGGAGCATTATTTTTGCCAACTATTCTTAGTTAGCCTCCACATTTTAACTAAGCCAACACTACATATATCAACATATTATTATATATGATCCTCAACATTTGGGCACATCGGGCGGCGGAGGTAACATCCTCGACTCCCTCGTCTTTCCATTCTTCGTAATAAACACCATTTCCATCCCCCAACTTATGTGCCTCTCTAAATGGCAATGCATCAGCCAAACTCCTAAAAGAAGAACACAATTAAAATAATCAAATTGTATAATTCAATATAGAAACATAATTTGAAAAAAAAAGAATTCACAATCAAACCTTTACCTGGATTATTCGCCGTGAATCGAATCGCCGTCCACCCGTTTATCGGCACAGCGATCGTGTTCTGCAAGGGCGGGTCGACCAAATTATAGTTCAAAGGATCCCTGTCCTTGTCGAAGTTCCCAAAACCCCAACCAACTACGTAAAAGCTATGCCCATGCAAATGCATGGGATGGTCGACCCCTCCGAGCAATGCCGTCCCCTGAAAGACTAACTCGACCGTCGAATTATACTCGAGGACCACCACGCGGGTCCCGTTCATGGGCAACCTATAGTCCTGAAAATCCCCGCCCGTGAAGTTAAAACGCACTGGTGGGTTGTCGGGAAAATTTCTTCCAAAAACCCCGCGAATCCTACGGTAGTACGCCCCGAGGATGTCGACCTTGTTAAAAATAGATAAACCCTAATAAGTCACGTGTGATGTTCCCACGTAGGGATATTTGAGAAGAGATTGAGCAGCTTATAAGTCGATGGGCTACTCTCCTCTTAAGTGGGCCTATGTTAGGCCCAATAACGAAATTTCACTGACCTTAGGCTGAACGAAGGTCACATTGTTGATGCTCGCCCTCAGCCTCCCCCCGAACGGCCCCTGCGCGCAGTTGGTGAAGTTCGGGTCGTTGCACGGGAATAGGTTTATCGAGAGCGTGAAGAACAAAATGCGGGAAATGTTGGTCGGGACGTCGACAGGCCCCGGGCTCCGTAGACTTCCCGTGAAGTTGACCGAGGACGACGTGTCGTTGATTTCGGGCAGGACGGGCAGGGTCGGGCGGGCGGTCGAGCTGGAGTTGGAGTAGTTGATGATGGCGGTGGTGGTGGTGTTGTCCCAGCTGCCCGCCCGGGCGTAGACTCGGGCGGCCATGTAGTAGCTGCTGTTGAGCGGCTGGTCGGCGGTTACCAAGAAGTCGATCGTCTGGCCCGGGGAAATGGCTAAGTAGTCGGACTCGAGGGGCTTCGTGTAGGCCCCGTCGGTGCCGACCACGGTCAGGTTGTGGTTCGCGATCTTGAAGAACATTATGTTGTTCATCACTGCGTTGACCATTCGGAATAGGTAGGTCTTACCGAACTCGAAGGTTACCTTGTACGTGTCTGCATTTCGGACGGAACACGTGTCAGAAATTCGAGGGGTTTGTTGTTGTTGTAATAATAGACTTTGAAATTGAAATAAAAAAAAATATTAATAATGTATTTTTTGTGGACTTGTTGCGGCAATTATTGAAGGGGGGAGCCCATTTTTCCTTACCCTGTGTGGAACTTTGAAAAAACTGTTAACGGGGGGGACCTAAATGCGATTCCAAACTATCAAATCCAAAATTGGACTTGGACTAAAATGACTGATTTTTTTTTTTTAGGTTCAATAGGTGACCTATTAGGTTAAAAGGGCTGAATTATCCCATCCATGATATTCAAAATCAAACCTACGACTTACTATCATAGGGTTGAACTTTGAACATACTCACACCTTGCTAGTTCCATTTTTAGAAGTTTTTTTGGTTTTGGCATAAACCCCCACAGCCCCACAGTTCATAAAAAAAAAAAAAAAAAAAACTCAGACAAAAAAATAAAAATTGATTTTTAAACTGTAATTATTACCAGATCTTGAACATGGGTATAAATCACCAGGTTGTCCGTTGATCAAAAACGCATCAGAGATATTAGGGTCAGCTCCACTCTGCAGAAACTGAGAAAGAACTGCTCTTATGTCACTCTTCCACCATTCTCCTGTTTTATTATTACATAAAAAAAATCAACCTTTAAATCATATGTCAATAACTGGGCAGTATAATTAAAATCTGCACTGCATGGACATATATTAATTTAGAGACTTCAATATTATACCTAGTACTATGGGAACTTCAGCATGAGGCTTAGGAAAAGGATAGCTTCCATTGTTCTTAGGGTAAACTACCAGCAAACCATGCACGGTGGCGCGTGACCAATCGCTGTGCGCGTGCCACCACATGGTCCCCACCTCGTCGGAGAGTACGATCTTCTGACTGAACCTCTGACCGGGTCGGATCGGGCACTGGGTTATGTACTCGGGTCCATCCGACCATGGATACCTCGGCTGCTTCACTCCATGCCTATACAGTTACATATCGACAATTCACTGCTTTGCTTCAATGTAAGAAATTGAAGGGTGTTTAGTGGCTATGATGGATTACTGTTATTATTATTACCAGTGAATAGTTACGTTTTCAGTGGAGTTGTTGATGACGTCGACGACGAGTGTGTCTCCTTCGCTGAGGTATAACGTTGGCCCTGGAAATTGACCGTTGACCGTTAGTATGGTTTTGTTGCTGCATAGCCTCGAGTACGGAGCTTCCTTCACCTGCAAACAAACAAAAATGGAGGTTTAGAAATTTATGAGGATCTACGATCGCGGGTTAATGGGTTGACCCGACCCGTACCACGAATCTGTGTCGATGGGTCATGGACTCGGATCCTGGTAAGAAGGTGGTGCATAGGAGGAGAAGGCCCGCGAGATGTAAGAAGAAGGCATTGTTCTTCATTGCGAACGTCAAATTAGAGCTAATGGTGCGCTGTTTTCTGTTATTGATGTGAAGTGGTTTGATGCATATATAGTGAGGGAAAGAGCCGAAGAAAAGTATTTTTTTTCAAGGGACGGCTTTTTACTACGAAGAATATTAAGAGGACAAGCAATTGGCGCACAAGCTTGTAAGAAGTTAAATAATATTCATTTTCACTGTAATGTATAATATGGTACGAATTCTTCAATCAAATCATTTGACTTGGTCCAAGGTATCTTAGTGTAATGTAAGCCTCCTTTGTCTTTCGTTTTCCTTTCGCTTGCTTTATTTTTCTTGACAGGATAGCTAGCGACAAGATCACATTTTCTTCAATGGATTATTAGGGAAAACAAATGAAGTTGGATTCTACCTTGTCAATATGTAAATGACGCGTGGTATTGCATAATTGCATTAATAATTACTGCCATGAACAAGAAAAAAACGTGAATATTTTGTAGATGTTTCTACGGATGATTAGGACTAAAATGTTAGATTTGTTTTTTTGATTTGTAATAGTGGTTTTTGTTTTCCTCGGTGAATTTTTCTTTATTGATCGTGAAAATTTGTATGAACGACCTAGTGGTCTGAACTATCATATCGTGTATATCAGTTTCATGTAGACGTTTTAACTTGCACGTATCGTATTTCTTTTTCATATATTTCTTTTATTCGACATAGGGTCAAAATATGTTTCTCAAACTTGCCAAATCTAAGGTGGCATATATCATCAAAGGGCTGTTGACTTGTAATAAAAAGGCTTCTTTTTTTAGTGTTCAACTTTTGGTATACGATGTTGAAATTCAGCTTTTGCTGTAAGGATAAAAAGTATAAACTTATATATATATATATATATATATATATATATGTATTACACGAATATTCAAATTATGATTTGTGGTCTCGTACCTAACTCCACAAAGCTTATTATCAACAATTTGAACTCTGCATAGCTTCAAAATATATTTGGATTTATTCATAGTCGTGTCGTGACCAAGAAGGAAAACTCACGAAAAAAATTGAGATAATTATGCTTGCATGTCCTTCCAGAAAATATTTGAATTTATATATGCATTATAACTGTATTAAATTGTAAAAGTCTTTAGCAGCCTCCAATCACGAGAAAACGAATGAAAACAATGCCAACCAAACTATAGATAGTGAGGATAAAAGACTTTTCCACGCGTCGGTATTTGTTGAATATTTTGCATCATCAATCTTAAATGGATTTTCGCAAGATTTTTTGTTCGGAAAAGTCAAATCAACTGACTCTGCTAAAATTAACGAAACCATGGAGACGCATTAGCAATTAAGATCGAAGATTTAATCTTACTATGACAAGTTATCGACATATTTTGGGATCGAAAATTGAGAATATACAAACTATAGATGCTCCAAATTCCGACAACGTAAAAAAAAGACAGACCACTCAACATAGACAGAGAATGCTCCAATTGTCCAGTTTTGTACACTCAAAAATTCGATCAATAAACCACGAGAAATAAAATTACACTTCAATTCGAATGAAAAAAAAAAAAAAAAACAAAAACCAAAACACATAAAAGGAAATATTTTTTTTCCTAACCCCATTACAAATGACTCCCCATGAATTACTACGCTTCATCGTCTTCTTCCCCATCATCTTCTTCATCAGTAAGCTGCTGCAATCCCTTCTTCACATCTGCAAAGAAACAGCTCAACATCATATTCAGGTCAGCAAACCAATGGAGTTTCACATACATCTGTCTAGACTAGAACATCCTCTGCAAAACGCCTCTACTCTTACCACATATCCATCA
Source organism: Craterostigma plantagineum (assembly GCA_027422505.1). Classification (NCBI taxonomy): domain Eukaryota; kingdom Viridiplantae; phylum Streptophyta; class Magnoliopsida; order Lamiales; family Linderniaceae; genus Craterostigma; species Craterostigma plantagineum. The sequence continues at coordinate 43,311 of JAPQWV010000059.1, forward strand.
ATTCGAGCTTCAATTTTCTCGGGACGCATCAAAGTTTCAAACTTTATCGCAGAAAACAGTCGAGCATTTCGAAAAAAAAAAAGGGTACCTTTCCTCGAACCTCTTCCGCGCCTTTCTTCCTCGCCAGCATCGCTCTCGCTGGCAGTTTCCCACTCCGAGCCATCGTCGCTCTCTTGGCTTTCTCCGTCGTCCCCTTCTAAGCACCGAACGCCTCCATGCTTAGCAGACGCCTCTCTGAAGAGCCAAGCAGCCCTCATCTGCTTCTTCACAAACCTCTCAGCATACTCAGGGACCTTTCTGTCGTTTGACTGCGAGCACTCGTTCACGTAAAGAATGGCGTCGAGCAAACTCTCCTTGGCCAGCCCGACCATGTCGTACGCCTGGGCCCGCCTCCATAGGCTCTTCGCATGGCGGTTCGCCGGGCTGTGCAGGCAAAGGGCTCGAGTCGAATCCCTTACAGCAGCCATGGGCTGCTGCAGCAGCAGATAGCACTGAGCTCTGTTGCTGTAAAGCACCACCCTCTCCTTCTTCGACCTAACCGGGCACAGAGCCAACGCCTCGGTGTACTTCGAAGCCGCCCCAGAAATATCCCCCGAGGAAAACAGAGAGTTCCCTTCTAATTTGACGACTAAAGCAGCTGCCTGCTTTATGTGGAGGTCCTCCCTAGGCACGTTTTTCTCCATTTTCAGCCTCTCCCTAGAGCTAAGCAGCTCTTCGATCTCTTCCATTGCGTGGCCTGACCGAGAACATTCTTGGAGAACGCTGACTATCGAGTCTCCTAGCTTCTTTCGATCGCCTAGTGTTGTTATCTCGGCCAAGTCGATCAGCGTAGGGGCAGCTTTTTCGATCACCTTAGGGCAGCAGCTAGGGTCTTGTAGCAGCCAGAGGAGGCAGTCGACGGCCATGTACTGCCAGTCGTCCGACGAGCGAGCTACGTTGCAGAGCCCGTCCACGGCCTCGGGCGAGCTGGCCACCGGGCCCCGCCCGAGCTTGTGGTGGCAGATGGTGCGCAGCAGCCCTACGCCAGCTGGCGAGCTCTCGTTGGCCAGCCCGCCCCACATTCCAGCAGCCTTGGCCAAGAATTCCTGCCTGCAAATGGTGGGCAGAAACTCGGGCTTAAAGGCGAAGCAGTTGATGAGCTGCAACGCCCAGCACTGCAGTTGGCTGGCCCACTCCTCGGCCTTCTTCGACTCCATTTCCACCCCGCCCATGCCTCGGGTTAGGAGATCGCAGTGGTAGCTCAGCCTTCGATCGACGAACTGATAGAAGTGGGAGTACACGATCTCGAGGGAGCTCAGGGCTAACTGCATCGCGAGCTCCAAGATTTCGCCATGGCTAGCCACGGATGAGAAGGTGCTGGCGTAGGTGGCTAAGTGGCCCAAGGCTCGAACCGCGACCCTCTGCTCGACCCACGTCAGCCTTCCCCTCAAGAGCTCGACCAGTGGCGGGATGACGCCGGCGTGGACCGCCGCCGCTGCGAATTCCTCCACGTTCATTGTGTAGGAGCCTATGATGTGGGCTGCGTAGTAGGGTATGTATATGTTCTGATCGTGGGCCAGCCACCGACGGTTCTTTAGGCCCTTCCATATTAGGGCAGCCATGCACTCGAAGATGCCCAGCTCGATGAACTCGGGGTCGTTCGGGTGGGCCATGGCCGTGTTCCATAGGCCGCTGATGGGAAGGACTTGGCCTTCGTCGTCTTGGGAAGGGAGTTCGCGGAAGAATTTCGAAACGCTTGTTCTCCGTTTGTTGGGGTTTGCTTCCTTCATTACGCAGAAGAAGCAGCCTGGGTATGGGCATTCTGAAGATGCTTTGTCCATGCTCGTTGTTTTGGATCGAATTGGGCTTCAGTGCTATGATCTGATGATGGTAATATAATCAAAGTTACTGCGATGCATCACTTAATGGAGGTTTGATGGGGCTCAAGAGTTCAACTACTTGGTATCATGTGACTTTTAAACTAAAGATTCAATGTTTGGACAATCATAACCGTAAGGGAATTCTGGGAAAAAGCACAGTTTTGGCCATAAAGTGGAAGAAGAAATCGATGCGTGGATACAGAATTGTTTTCCAAGTTAGAACCTATCGTTTGAGCAACAATGGACAAAGAACAAACCACTGCTCATACAGATCTAGCTAATCAAGAACAGAGAACAACCCATCAAAGAAACGAACTTTTTCAGCAATTAAGTGCTTTCCCAACGCCAATTTACACCGTTAAGCACAACAAATTTAATCGAAGCAGTGAAAAACTAAAGAAATAGACAAATCGATAGACGACCCACATTGGACTCAGATGAAGCATTAAAAATCGGAACTTGGAAATAAAAACGAAGAGCTAGAAAGCAGCTCAAAGGTACCTGGAAATCAGCTAGATGCTACACGGGGAAAAGACAAATAACCATCAATCTCTTTTTTCTTCTTCTTTCTTTTCCGCAACTAGCACGAGAAAGCAACTTCCTTTTACACTCCACGGATTCGTGGGACTTGTTGCTATTACGAAATTCTTTATATGGTTTTAGTAGCGAAGAAAGTGAGAGGTGCTGCTCCAAGACAAGGAAACAAGAATCGGGGTAATGAAATTTTCCTCTGATTTTCTGAATTTATTCCTGTAATTTTCTGAATGTTAAAAGAGTGAATGAAGTAAATCGGATTAAAATCAGATAATTGAAACACAATCTGGGGTCACCAGAGAATTATTGCTATTTATTCCGCTTTGGGTGCAATAACTCTTTTTCCTTGTTTGTTTTCCCCTAAATGGGTCCCACATCGCATTAAATCAGACCATTACCGTTGGAAGCACAAGCCTTAGCTGGGCCCATATTATTATTAACGGGCCTTTTCTGGGCCGATATTTAAGCACAAGGCGTTTTCAATTAGATAAAAAGAAATTGAAAACAATATATCGCTTAGTATAAGATTATATGATGTTGAGATTGAGGATTTACACAAAAAAAAAAAAGGAGGAAAGTAAAGTAGCTCTCATAATTCATTCTATGCACTTTATATTATTTCAAAAGGAATGGTTTCATCATTTAGTCTGAAGGGTTAAGTCAATCATGTTGATCTCTAGTAAACGGTAGGGATATGTCTTCTATGGAATAATCGAAGATGTAGCAATTACAATATTACATATCTAATCATTAGTGTCAAATATGCAAGTGTTGATTATGAGAATATCAATGTTCTCTCCCTATATATACCATGTATAAATCGAAGAACGAGGGATGAATAGGAAGAAATAACATTCACTAAAATAGATTTACATTAGAGCCAAAAGAGGACGAAATCTTTATTTTCATTGATTCGTTCGTCTTGTAATGTAACGACGTAAAGTGATATGATAGTGAATAAATTCTTGTTGACCAATTTTACCAAACCAACACGCCCATTGAAAACGGCGTTTCTTTCAAAGACTCGTTCCTGCAAACCCGCAGTCGAGATACTTCATGCTGCACGGCACTTCTGCCTCGAATTCTCTCCGACATCTTTGACGCTAACACGAGAATATGCGTTCCACCGACATTAAGTACCACACGGCCCAATGACCTACAGTAAAAACTCTATAAATTAATACTCTTGGGACTGGACGAAAATATTATCCTAGAGAGCTTGTTAACTTATCGGGCGATCGTCCTACGATTTATGGAGGAATTATATAATAATATGTGGGGCGTATTTTTTTTTTGGTTTCTTACGTGACTCGCTAGCAAGTAGAGTACGAGGTTGTAGGCCGCCCCCGACCATGCGGTCTTTGCGACGACGCCCGTGTTTTTTATTATTCTCCGGTTCAACGGGAAAATAACGACGAGCCGAGGGATGTATTGGAGGATGATGAGCAACGAAATTGTGTGGTTCACGTGGGAGCTCGTCCTCGATATGGTTATCGGCATGACTCCCCATACGACTAGCTGACGTTGTAAGAAAAGAAAGCGAAATTAGGATGCACAAATTACTAAAATCATAGTAGAAGTTCGATCGCTCCACATCCCCAAATAAATTTGGTCGATAAGTTGATTCACCGCTCGAGTTTATTAAGTGGGTCGGGCTAAGATGATTTTTTGTTTTGGGGCGAGACCAGTTATTAATAGTGGTCTCAATCTCACCACAAACTCTCTTACGTCATGTAATGTATCCGCAGTGGCGGTGCAAAAAATTACCCGAGTGGAGTGCAGTCTAATTGAACCATACTTCAATATTTTCTAAAATTTTCAATTGGGTCCTTTTATAAAATTTTGTTCAATTTCAGTCCAATCCTTAAATATATTAAAAACGCACCTTTTGGTCGCAAAACAGGCCGTTTTAAGAAAATTACACGCAAGTTAATAAATAAAGTGGAAATATCCCTTATACCCTTGATTAATTATCTTATTCTATTCAATCCAACAACTTCCATTTAATGTAAGTAGTAAAAGGTAGAATTAATCAAGAATATTTTTGGATAAAACGACTTTCATTTAAACCCAAAATGAAAAATCCAAAAGTGACTCGTTTTAGAATCAGAGGAAGTACTTATTTCATCGCGGTCCACCCCCATAACGTTACCTGGGGTAGAGGCAAGGCGGTCACCACCTCGCTCGGAGGGTGTTGATGTATCAAGCAGTCCTCAGCCTCAAACTGCACCTTCCTTGATCACGACTAGTCTAGTGCTCTCACCATCCATAATTTTTCCATTTTCTAGGACACTTAGTCTAGTTTCTGCACCTCTAGATCTTAGTGATCTAGACAGAACGCTCAACGATGTCTCCGTACTAGAGTCTGGTACGAAACAGAGCGGAAGACCCAACGTAGTCAACATCACTGCAGTTACGACCTTGGCCCATCAATCTGAGTCTATCTCAGCATTGATGTCAACGATGAGACTAAGTGGCCTCGATTCTTCAAGTCCTGTGCAAACAGGCGGCACATCAGTACCCTCTACTGATGTTGTGACGATGGAACGTCTTCGTGACTCCGTCAGGTTATTTTCCCCGTTCGTGACGGAGGCCAGGCTGAATGATCGACTCGCTGCGTTAAGAAAAGATCTCGACGACACCATCATGACCCAAGTATACAGCGCCATTGGGACATCCTCTCGAGACAAAGGCAAAGCCCCTGTCACCGAATAAGTACCTTCACAAGCCGATCCGTCTCCTGACTCTGACGGCGGGCCGTGGAACGTTCCAATCACGGAACTTATCAACGTTCTGCTGGTCAGACTCCGCATTGCACCAAAGCTAACTGATTATGAAGCGGAAGTCCTCAGACGTCTTGAGCTTCCTTTCAAACCAACTAACCCAGGCGAGGCTCAGTCATCACATCAACCACGTGACGACCCTGACGGTGGAGATCGTCCCGAGGGGGAGAAGAGACGAGACACAGGGCCTCAACCTAAACAATCGCAGCCAAGAAGAAAATGATAATAAGTCATACCAAATACACTATGTATAATGTATCATTAACAAGTCGGTGACTGTATCTTATGGTGAATTTATGTTGTACCTAATTTATTACTTTACCGTACCAAAATTAAGAAAGACAAAGCCAATATTGTAAGTTTCTGACAGGAATGTTTTTACAGCTTTTCATGTCAGATACAGTTATTTGTTGGATTTCTGTCCTGAAATAGTTCTGACATATCAGTTTTTTTTGGGGAAATTTTTGTTCAGTCCCCTGTCAGGGTCTGAAATTTTTGTTCAGGCCCTGTCAGAAAAAAAATTAGTTTTAAGGACCCGATTATTCAGTAACAATTTATTGGTCTGCAGTAAGAATTCATTGTTCCCACAATAACAGTACATTGTTATGAAAATAACAGAAAACGATCCATCCGATAACAATTCATACACACTTTATAACAGTTGGTCCTTATCTTTAAATTTTACGAAAAGTTGGTCCTTTAAACTAAAATTTTTTCTTAAAGGTCCTGGAAACTATTTTTAATCATTTTTGGGGCCTGAATGATAATTTACCCTTTTTTTTTCCAGAGCTGACTTTTTCTATTTTCAATCGCTTTTACGACTATTAATATACTGCATCATTTTAATTCGTGTAAAGTATCAATTAATAAGTGTTTGTTGTACCTTATACATACGACTACAGTACCTCTTTTATCATTATTACTGTACCAAAAAATACAAGCAGAACAACTATTATTTGGGTCATAACTCTTAATGCGTTTAGTGTACCTTTTTAATGCGTTTCGTGTACCATTTTGTTGTTGTTTATTTATCGGGTAATTCTATTCACACCCCCCTAATTACTAAATACACCCCCCATATTAATTACTAAGTATTAAATAATGCATTTTTCCAAGTTTAACTAGTTCTTTATTAGTTATATTATCTCACATATTAATTACATACAAACTAAAAAAAGAAATTTAACATTATGTACTAGCTTTTATTTTGTAACGATTTTAACACAATTACATGTTTAAATTTATATCTTAATTCCTCGAAAAAATATATATAATAATATTTGTATGTCAAATTATTTATATTTAGAATATCTATATTTAGCATTTTTATTTTATTTATATATAATTTATTCTGCAAGAAAATATATGTGATTGTGTGTCTCACTAAATCAAATATAAATTTTTTTCAATAGTATTTGTTTAAGTTAATAAGATATATTGTGCTATATGATTAGTTTATTAAGTTAATTATTAGTGTGTATAAATTTAAAAAATGAGCACTTTTTATAATAGAATGTAAAACTAGCGAGTACTTACATATATTATTATTAAATGCAAAATTTTATAATAATTAAATTAATACTATTATTATTGTTGAATTCAAGAGGGAAAGTAATTAGAGAAAATAACTTTAACAAATTTCATGTTATTTTAAAGAATTAAAATGGAAAGTATTAAATTACTAGGGGGTGTGGATAGCATTTTTCATCCCAAGGGGGGTGTGAATAGTATGACCCTTATTTATCTTATACATTCAACTACGGTACTTTTTCTAACATTAGTACCGTATCAAAATCACATGCAGAACTAAAAATGTTTAAATACAACCACCAATACAAAAATAAGTTCGTAATCAAATATTCATAGACATGAATCTACCGATAGGCAACATACGCTCCCATATATATATATATATATATATATATATATATATATATATATGCTGGACAAAAGAAAGCAACGAAAAATTATCCCGTCCTAAGAAATCATGGCCCACCCCGCTTGCAGGCAGGTAGGGGGCTTGGCGAGCATAGCCCGTCCATTTTTAAAAAAAATTAAAGCAAAAAGAAAAAAATGAAAAATAAAAAAGTGAAGAAAATCGATATTAATTTATATCTAATTTATAAACAAATATATATCTAATTCAATTAACTTCTTTAAAAAAAACATATTTAAAAAAACATAAAAGATCAATTTAAATTATTATATACCTATTATTTAATAATATAGCTATATATTTTTATTTTTGGTGGGCATGCCGCATCCCCCGCATGTGTCTCCAAGGCCGCTCCCTAGCGGCCCGAAAATTTTACAGCCCGCTCCGCGACTTTTGCAGGGCTGGGCTGGCCCGGGGCGTTTGACGGTGGTAGCAATTTTACTGAGATCAAAGTTATGATTTATCCTTTGGCAAAGTTGTTATCCTTCCACGTCTAGAAAAATTCAATTGGATAAAAATTCAGTGAAAGGGAAAATACTAATAAATTACTTTTAAGTTTGGTAATTTTTCTCCCCAATTAAGGTTTTATAAGTTTCCCCAAGCGACAACTTTTCATAACTAAAAATAATATAGCCAAAATTGCTTTTCAATTTTCATAAATAAAAATTAATTACGACAATCCAAGTGTAAAATCACAAAAAAAAACTCCGAAAATCACTCCAACCGAATTCCAAAACCAATCCCAAAATGGGATTTGACTTTTTCTCCCTTTCAATAAACGCATAGTTGCAGTAATTTGTCTTCAATAAAAAAATGTAATGAAGATCATAATGATCATTATTTTATGATCATTATTTTTTTACTTAAAAATATAATGAAGATCATAAGAATGAAAAACTATTCGAACGTTCATTTTAATAGACAAAATTTCAAGGCAAGAAGACTTCTAAAAAATTTGCGTAATATTCAATAAATATGATTATTCATAAAATATTCAAATCGACAATATTTAATAATAATCATTTTTTTATAAAGTTGTCACACTTCATCATCAATAATTTTCATGACCGTTTCTTGCGAGACTTTCGATCCACTTCACATGGATATCGCCGTGTTCGCTTTCGTCTGACTTTTCTCTCTAGGTATAGACGAGGATTGTGGTGCAGTCGTCTCCGTCGTCCATAATAACTTCATAGGAACATTCAATATGTTCTCTCTTATTCATATGATCTTCTGTATATTTTAAGCAAAACAAAGATAATAAAGCAATGATATTCTATATGATGAAAAGATTTTCTTTGTCTGCTTGCTTGACACGTGTGAGGCCCGCGGCGCAAGGAAAACTTGATTTTAATTAAAATCTTTCAATTAAAAATGACTAAATTTAATTGTGGCTAAATATATAAGTATCAATAAACCATTGATTATTTGTAGTAATAGGAGTGATTGATTGTAGTTTTAAAGCCTCACGCTTTGTCTAAAGCTTTACATTGTACCTCCAAATTAGGGGGTGAAAAGACAAGGACGCATAATTAAACTAACCACGATTATGTTATGCTATTAACAAATCAGATGGATTTTCGTTTGTAGTTTTAAACCACATTTGCCAAAAAAAAAAAAGAAGACTGTTTTTAGTGTCTCAATTTTTATATTTTCCTTTATTTAAGTCTACTAGGCGGACGATTAATCCACTCCATTTTTTATATTATTTTTTTAGATTTCATAATAACATTGTCCGAATTACCACTATTTCTTTCGAATGTTTGAATAATTTGATGCACTTTACTTTGTTAAAATATAGCATAGATACAAAAAAAATAATAATAAAAGAAAAAGATTATGTGGCCTAATTGTCGGAATTTGTTTTTCCTAGAATATGTTATTCTCGGAGTCTATATATCTTACGGTTATAATGTAATCTCATTCAGTCAAGGAATAATACCAATCTTACAACGGGGAAGGGAGTTCTCCACCCTTTAGGCCATGGTATGAATGATCATCATCTCCGTTGATAATATTTTTGTTTACTTTAAAAAAAAAAAATACAAACTAACTTGGATAGTATTGTTCATTCTGGATGAGATAATCTAACACGTTTCGTAATTTTTCTATCTTAATAAAGCCTCGGGTAGAGCTGTCAATGGGCCGGGCCGGGATGGCCCGCCAAACTGAAGCCCAGCCCGCCCCGCAGCGGCCCTGGCCAGGCCCGGCCACCATGATTTTTTTAAAAAAATTGTTTTTATTTATACTTTTTAATTAATTAAGAAGAATTTATATAATTATGATATTTAAATATACATTAATTATGTATTAATTAATAAATGCATCATTGATTATTTAATTATAATATTTAAATATACATTTATTATGTATTAATTAATAAATGTATCATTAATTATATATAAAATCATTAATTAATTCCTCTATTTAAATTAATATATATTTAATTTATAAAATAACTTAATAAAAAATATGGCGGGCCGAACCGCGGGCCAGCCCAACCCGCCCCATAGGCAGGCGGGGCGGGCCGGCCCACGGGCCGCGGGCTATTTTGACAGCTCTAGCTCGGGACTGAGTCGGTTAATTAAATCAATTAAATAAATATCAAAATAAGACTACCCACGACATTTTTAATTTGCTAGTATATTTAGCACACTCTAAGTGTGTGCAAAAAAATTAAATTAATTGTTAATTTATGATTTTAATAAATGATGTACTAAAAATAGGATTAAGTGGTTATATTATGAATTAAAAACTACGTCATTTAAGAAGTTTTTTAATAAGTGATATATTATAAATAAAGAGAGAGATATAATTAGTTTTATTTTTATTCATAATTAAAGTAAAAACATGATTGGTTGTTCAAATAATTGACAGACTAAATCAATTTGAAAACTCAGGCCTAAACTATTTATATAATAGAATAGATATTCTGGTACCTTTGACCAATTTGATTCGATGGAGAGATAAACCCGTAACCCTTTTCATTGTGGAAGCAAGATTTGTTGGAGTAGCCCATTTTTCTGGTGGTTATATATTCACTGGTTGCAATTCATAAGAATTCATATTGCTAGCCAAGAAAATATCCAAACTGAAATAGAACTTGAAAATTGTAGACACCATACATAAGATTAAAACAAGATTTTGCATCCATTTCTTCCTAAATAATAATAATCCTTTGTTCATTCCCACCATACAAGGCTGTTCACATGAGGCGTAAATGCGTAATATAACCGTCCCCTTTTGCCTCCGTCGTCTTCTTCTTCTTCTTCTTCTTCTTCTTCTTCTTCTTCTTCTTCTTCTTCTTCTTCTTCTTCTTCTTCTTCTTCTTCTTCTTCTTCTTCTTCTTCTTCTTCGCGAACGCCTCCCCAATCAAATACCTGAATTTCTCCGGTCTTAATATTATAAGTGATACCGCCGAAAAATAGATCTGCCACGTCGGACGGCTAACAGACTTATTCCCGCCTAGACTCCACCGCACGCGTCACCTAATCACTCGGAAACAGAATAAAGTTGGGGGTCGTTTGCCCTCTTGCCTAGGTCAAGAGGGTAATTTCCATTTTCCAGGTGTAAAGTAGCATAGAAAGGGTGTAGTGTGTGTTTTGTGAGTAATCAATTTGGCAGAGTAACAGTAGGATGCGTAAGAGATCGATACCTGTTCTTGAGTACCTTAGCAGTATTTATAGGCTTTTGTCCTTGGGCAGTTTCCAGAGCGGTTGAGACCCACGTTCCGTAATCCCAGGGGTCGAGCTCCCTCGTCGCCCATGATGGCCCATCTTCTTGACGGGCGGGTTTTTAGACGGTTATCCCTCCCACGTTCGGTTAATGTGATTATGGGAAGTTACATTGGTTTGGGGTCTGCTTTTTCGAAGAAAGTATCCCTGCCCTCGGTCAACTTGCCCGAGGGACCGAGCCCGAGCTCTCTCTTTTTCTTGATGGGATCTGTTGGAGCGCCCTAGGGCCAGGAGTCCTCGGGTTGTAGAACCGAGGGAGCTTCAATGTCCTACTTCCTATGGATTCGGCCTTATCCTATAGTCCCGAGGCACGTATCCATGGTAAGATCATCTCCTAGCAGGGTAGTTGGGTCGGTTGAGATGGGTCGGGTATTTTGCCACGGGGTCGGTTAGCCCCGAGGGTAACAATAGTCCCCCCTTCGAACAGTCCAAAAGAAGTATGGTGAATTTTGGACGTTTTTGTGAGGCGGTGGCAAAATATCTGAGTCATCGTGGTTCCGAAGGTTGCTGTTGGGCTTTGCTTCGTTCGCTTTCTCTCGGATGTGGGCCTACTATCTCTTCCTGAAAGGTTTTAAACATCGTTTCACATTCCCAGCCACGTGTCGCGTTTGTATTGGTTGGTTCTGATGGGACGTCTGGGCGGGAATTCTGGCGCCCGTTCTGAGACTTGACGTGGGCTGGGCGACGCGGTTCTTTTCTGCCCGTTGATTAAATTCTTATCCAAAGGCCCCGATTGATCGAATGGGCCCTATATATACCCCACTTCCTCCTTCATTCGCTTTCTTCACCTTCTCTCACTACTCTCTCTCCTCGCGAAGTTCCCGAGTTCCCGAGCCTTCCTGCCTTTAGGTCTTTGTAAGTATTTCTTCCCTTAGCTCTCTTTCCTGCCTAGATATGTCTTCTTATTCCGGTGAGGATTCCCATGTTTCTTCGGGTAGTTTTTCTGAGGGTTCGGAAGGTTCGGGTAGTAGTGGTAGTGGTTCTTCTACTAGTAGTAGTGATTCTTTTGAGGGTTCGGGTAGTCATGTAGTTAGTGTGGGGACCGATTCTCGAGGGAATGAGGGAAGTCTTCGGGGTTCTTCCCGGAGTACGGGTTCTGTAGATTCTGAAGCCACCCGTTCGACCCCTGTTGCCTCCCAACCTTCCATTATTAGGGAGCCGATTCCTCCACCTTCCATTATTAGGGAGCCGATTCCTCCTCGGGAGGATGACTTCCCCGGCCCAGGACCTTTTCGTCGGCCTTCAGTGCTTGGGTTAGGGAGGTCGAAGCTTTTAGAGCTGGTCGTCCCGGCGTTCGCTGGCACCAAATCAAGGTTTCTACCTTTAAAGCCGCGGATCTCCCTAGATTGCAATCTGTTTCCGGTATGCCCCGGGACTTTGAGATTAGGATCCCTTCACCTACCGATTTAGCTAGTTCCCCCCCCGAGGGCTTCGGTACATATTTTTTTGATCAAGTAGAGATGGGTCTTAGGTTTCCAGTCCCCCGATTCGTAGTTGACATCTGTAAATACTTCGGGATCTGTCCCGCTCAGCTGCCCCCAAATTCTTTTAGTCTTCTTCTCTCTATGGCTGTTATTTTGAGCCATTATCGCTATACCCCCTCGGTCTCAATGTTATTAGCCTTTCTGAGGCTAAACAAGAAGGAGGAGGGAAAATTTTTCTTCTCCCCGACCCGGAGACCTGACCTCATCCAGGGTAACCCTTCTTCTCATAAGGGATGGGTGAGCAAGTTTTTCTTCGTTAAGCCTCCTGCTGATTGCGCCGAGCAAGAGTTGATTCCTTTTTCTTGGAACGACAATGCCTCTGCCTCTAATCCACTTTCTCCCGAGCCTCCTGCTCGGGTAGAAGCATTCCTAGGCAGAGTGGGTAGCCGTCGGTATTATGCCAAAAAACTTCGTAATGAAGAACTTCTCTGTGCCCACGGGTTCTCCTCCAAAGCCGTTCTCCTCACCGGAACTATAGGTATATAGCCAGACCCCTACTGTACCTTTGCTTCGGTCTTGAGTTCCTCTAACAGTCTTTCATTCATTTTTTGTAGCTGAAAGGATGTCTTTGGCCGAGGTCATCGCGATTGCCGACGAAGAGGATGAGGATCTTCCCCGGCCGAATCCTCAAGGAACCGCCCCGAACACCCGTTCCAGGAGCAAGGGCAAGGCTCCAGCTTCCTCCTCAGGGGCAAAAAAGTCTGCGCCGAAGCGAGCGGCTCCTTCCCCGAAGGGGGCCTCGGCGAAAAGGACCCGAGCTTCTTCAAGTCATCCCGCTTCCTCTTCTCCGGGGGACACCATCGCGTTGGGTCGGGCTAAGCAACCTGCCTTCTTTAACAACCCCTCCAAGGATGAGAGCTGGGAGTTCCTTCGGGAATTCCCTGATGAGGCTAACAGGCATTATTCTCGCGAGCTCTCCTACCTTGACCTCCGAAGCCTTCTTGGTGTTACCCTCGGGCAGGTATGTATCTCTCAAAAGATTTTTTACTTCGTCGGGCGATTTTAATCTTATCGAACCCTCATTAATGCAGTCCCTTTCCCTGGCGACTGAGGTCACAAAACGTGTCTCCCGTCTTGCCGAGCGGAATAAAGCTCTGTCTCAAGCCGAGGACGAATACCGCAAGCGGGTAGAGGAGTTGGAACGCGAAGTGGCCGAAGCTAAGGTTCGGGAGAAGAAGCTCCAGGAGGACGCAGCAGAGCTCCAGCGCCATCTTTCTCGATCAGAAGTGGATCGAGTTGAGGAAAAGAAGAAGTGGGACGAGGATCTGGAGATGAACTACGTCCCCAAGCGCCATCATCTGACCGATATGAAGACCTTCTTCAAATGGGGCTTCTACGGGTGCATCTCCGAACTTCGGGCACATGGGTACAGTAAGGCAGATCACCCTTTTAGGTTCTTGAATGCTATCAGGACCTTGAAGGAGGCCCCTTCTGGGGGCTATCTACCCGAACCCCGAGACGAGAGCGGTCCCTCGAGGACGCCGAGTGTGCCGGTTCCTGCTGCAGTTGTGGCCGAACCCCAGCCCGAGGAGATGCGAGGTGCCTCCGGGGATGAAGCCCGTGATGACGCTGAGAAGTCTGTTGAGGAGGAGACTCGCGAAGAGCAGGCTAAAGAGGGAGAAGGAGAGGGTCTAGAGGTTGAAGATCGAGGGGATGCGGAGAAGCCCGGGGAAGTTACCGGGGGTGAAGGTCAGGCCAGCTAGGCCATTGGAAGATTTTTCTTTTATGTCTTTTATTTATATGGGAATGTAATGAACCCTATTATATATATATATGTATTTCCCTTCTGTCTTAAACATAGCCCTTCGGGGCATAATATTTGAATGTAGTGCCTCCGGGCTTCTTTATCTTTCCTGTATTCCCGGAGCAGATAGTTCCCTTTATGTTATTTCTTGTGCTTCCTCGCCTTTTTGTTAGTAGAACAATCGGCCTCGAACCATTCGTTTCCCGAGTGTCTTGAGTGCGTCGGGCTAGGAACAAACATTCCCGACGACTACTCACCCGAGGATCTAACCCGGGGTCCAATCCTAGCCTCCGAGAATATGACCAAGTATGCCGGCGAAATTTTCGGGTATCCATCTCGAGGAGTATTGTATGCCCGATCTTTAGCCCGAAAAAATCGCGAATCTGGCTGAAACGTTCCCTGGTTTTCCTGGGGCGATGTACCCGATATTTTAGCAACGGTTACTTCAAGACCCGATTTATCCGCAGATTTGGCGAGGGGATCTCGGGACTAACGCGTGTCGGACCGTATCTAACCATTTTAAATTTGAACTTCTTATCTTTCTGCCCAAGCCTGAAGCGTGTCTATAAATTTGTGGCCTTCTTCCTCCATGATTCCTTAATCCCTTGCCTTTAGTTCCTCCGTATCGTATTGTGTCTCTCATTTTATAATTTCTTCATGGCTTCCTCTTCTTCTTCTAAGGGTAAGCGTGTTGCTGCCTCTTTTCCCCAAACAGAGCCTTTTCCTTTCAATTTTGGGAGCTCCTCGAGTTTTCGCTTTGACTTGGATGAAAAGCCTGATCCGGCCTCCAATGTGAAGTCGCCTTTCCCTCAAGGAGATGATGAGGACAAAGCTTATCGTAAGAGCTTAGCCCGATGGTCTGCTGAAGCGGAGGAGGCTCGATCCAAAGCGAACCTCCCGTGGTATCGGACAAAAGTATCAACCCTAAGCCCGCAGCTGCTTCGAGAATATCTGGAGCGGGCTAGGATCCCCCCCGACTACGAGGTTCAATTGCTCGGGCCCCTACAAGTGGCGTCCTCGCCTCCTACTGGTTTTTTGACATTCTTTACTGACCAAGTGGATATGGGACTGAGGTTCCCTATCCCCTTTTTCCTTCTTGACCTTTGCGAAGCCTTAGGCATCTCCCCTGGTCAAATATTTCCTAACTCCTGTAGTTTGCTCCTAGCTCTGGCTGCCATTGCTCGTAAGCTTAGCTTTCCCCTCACTACCGAACTGATTCTTAATTTCTTCCGTGTGTGTGAGAGGGATGTAGGTAAGTTCGTTTTCGTTCCTTCTTCTGATGTCCTTCATGATAATTTCACTGCTACCAAGGGATGGATGAACAAATTCTTCTATGTGCGCCCTTCACCCCAGCATCGGGATCGCCGATTTTCCTTACTCCGGTGGCAGGATCATTGCCAGGCCTCGGGTTATGAGCCCGAGCTCGTGAGGGCATTCATGGATCGAGTTGGTAGCCAAAGCTTTCTGTGAGGGAATTGGTATCCGACGTTCCTGTGGGGACAGCTACCTCTTCCCGTATTCTTGGTATGTTTTTCCTTGGTCTTTACTGGTTAGTTCTTCCGTCCCTAACTATTTCTTTTCCTACAGTGAGCGATGGTTCGGGTGTTCTGCCCGTCTTGACTGTCAGAACTAGGGGTGCCTCGGTACGTGAACGTGGAGTCAGCAGTAAGGCCTCGGGTGATAATCCCGAGGACGAGGCATTAACTCCTCGTCAAGAAGTGGGACGTCCTAAGCGGGTGAGACCATCACCGCCTACACCCCCTGTTTCTCTGTGCGAGGGTCCTTCCTTATCTCGACCGGCTCTTCATCCTCATTTCTTGCTGGAGAGAGATGGAGAATCCTCTTTGGCTTATATGATGAACTTCCTGACTCCTGAGGAAAAGGACTTTGCCAAAGAGCTGTCTGATGGCCTTTTCTGGAAAGAATGGGCTTTAGCCTTGAGCCAGGTAAGTTCTCCGCCCCCTAACCATGACTTTAGCCCTTAATCTTTAGCTTTATGGATTGTTTCTCTGTGTCTTCAGGCTTATTCCCTATCCTGTGAGGGGGCTCGGCGATATCGTCTCCAGCAAAAAATGGTTGACTCAGCGCGATCTTGTAACGTGGAGATGACAATGCGAGTTAGTGAGGAGGCTCAAGAGGTTGGTCGCTTGAAGGATCAGTTAGCAAGGGCTCAGTTCGAAGTTGGCAAGCTCCGACAAGAGCTTCATTCAGAGAGGGAGATTCGCCGTAGCCGGGAGCATCAGCCCAACCCTAAGCTGGTTCCCGAGGAAAGAGTTTCCGAGGCTGCCAATATGTACTTCAACTTCGGATTCCAAGGTTGTCTGTCTCAGATTAGGGCGAATGGTTTTCCAGAGAGCGCGCATCCTTTTAATTTCTTGAATCCTGAGGCGGCTTATATGGCATTAGCTCCTCGTCGTTCCCCACCGAAGCCAGTGAAGGGAAAAAGTCTTTGGGACGAGTTTGATTTGGGTGAAAGTAGTGATGCTTCCCGAGGGGATGGCCCCGCCGAGAAGGATTAGTCTGATGTCCTTTCGTAGAGTCTGGTTTTCTATTTTATTTATTTCCTTGTCATCCGTTGGTATCTCTGCTTTTCGTCTTTTTCCTACCTGTTATGAATTTTGCAGCATTTTTAAATAAATAAAGGACTTTTATTTACCTGAACAACGCTTCCTGTTCAATGCCCATCCCATTTATCTTTGGTAACTTACGGGAGTAATGAGGCCTCTTTCCCCCGGGTCGAGGGCGTCCCCCCGATCCCAGGAGTGGCCTCGGTGATCTCGTGAAATGCTTTTTGCGTCCTTTAACCAATATTGATGTTGCATTGCTTTATCGTCAAGGGACGTTTCACGTGCATGGTCTATATTACCCGAGGGATGTAGTCCCGAGGGGCCTTCATTTGCCTCTAGCCTAATAGAGGTGGCGCTGCCTCCGTAGAGGGATATCGGTGTGCGCAAAAAGTTTCTTTTCCCCTTAGGGAATATCTCAGCCTCGCGTAGAGGGAATTCAGTGTGCGCAGTTTATGTTACCCGAGGGATGTTATCCCGAGGGGCCTTCTTTGCCTCTAGCTTATATAGAGGTGGCGCTGCCTCGCGTAGAGGGATAGCAATGTGCGCAAGAATGTTTTCCCTTTAGGGAATGTTTCAGCCTCTCGTAGAGGGAATTTAGTGTGTGTAAAGGAGATCACCTTGTTGGGGTTGTTCCGAGGGATTTTTGTGACAATTGCCTTCTTGGGAAGTGGAGTGTCTTCTACCCGGGTCTTCGTGTCTTTTTAAGTTCTTTGGATGTTGGGTCGGGAGTTCCTCGTACGAACAGAGAATAAACTTCATTAATAATCCAGCGTAGTTTACATCTCAAAAGCAATAGAAGTAAACTTTAAAGAAATAATGTGCGAAAATCAAAGAGAAAACATATGCAAATGAGGGTACCCCCCTCTAGGGATAGTATTTCCGTAGCTTCCGGGCGTTCCAAGGGCGATCGAGCCGTTTTTCGCTGGTGTCCTCGAGATAGTAGGAGGCTTCTCCTGCTTTCTTGACGACTCGGTAAGGTCCTTCGAACTTGGGTTCTAACTTCTTCCTTCCTTCTTGATTTAGAATCTCTTTCATCACGAGGTCCCCTTCCTCGTACCTCTTGCTTCGGACTCGGCGATTGTAAGACTTGGTCATCCTCCTCTGGTAGGCGGCCATCCTGATGGCGGCTCTTTCTCTTCCTTCCTCGATAAGATCGAGATCTTCGGTGCGGAGCTGGTCGTTGTCTTCAGGGTAAGTAAGGATTCGGGCGCTTTCCATTCCGATTTCCGCGGGTAGTACTGCTTCGCTCCCATAGACCAAGCTGAAAGGAGTCTCACTGGTCCCTTCTCGAGGCGTTGTCCGGTATGACCAGAGGACACTTTGAAGCTCATTGAACCATGACTTCTCGAGCCCCTCAAGTCGGGTCTTCAACCCTTGCACTATGGTACGATTTGTCACTTCAACCTGGCCGTTGCTTTGTGGATACGCTACCGAGGTAAATATTTGCTCTATCCCGAGCTCACCACACCATTCCTTTAGCTTCTTTCCACTGAATTGCCTCCCATTGTCAGATACTAGTCTCCTGGGGATTCCGTAGCGGCAGATGATGTTTTTCCAGATGAAGGTGGTGATAGCGGCTTCGGTGATCTTGGCCAAGGCTTCAGCTTCAACCCATTTCGAGAAGTAGTCCACAGCTACTAACAAAAATTTCTTTTGAGCCACGTTTCCGGAGAATGGCCCAACAATGTCGAGTCCCCATTGGTCAAAGGGGCAAGGGGAGGTTACTGACTTCATTGCCTCAGCGGGCATCCTCTGTAGACTGGCGTGCTTCTGGCAACTGAGACAGCTTCGGACTGTCTTAATGGCATCGCCCTTCATAGTTGCCCAAAAGAAACCTGCGAGGAGTGCTTTCCTTACCAAGGCCCGACCCCCAATGTGGCTCCCACAAATACCCTCATGTATTTCCCGAAGGACATATTCTCCTTCTTCCTTGGATATGCATCGTAGGAGGGGTCCCGCGAAAGACCGTTTGAACAGAGTTGTATCAATTAAGGTGAACCTTGGAATCTTTCGCATGAGTTTTTGGGCTTGAGCTTTGTCCTCGGGAAGGATCTCGTGGCGCAGGTATTGGTAGATCTCGTGTCTCCAGTCCTCTCGGGCAATGTCGGGTTCGAGCGCGTTTTGGTCTTCTATCTGCCAAATGGTTAGGACCTCTCCCTTTTCCTCAAGTGGGCCAATGGCGCTTGCCCACTTGGCTATCTGATCTGCCTTCTCATTCTGGGCTCGGGTGATTAAGACGATCCTAAGTTCTTCAAAGCTTCCTTTAATTTCCTCGAACGCCCTGACATATTTTTCTAAATTTGGGCCCTTAACGGCAAAGTTCCCCTCTAGTTGCTGAACCACGAGTTGGGAGTCCGAGTGCACCAGTAATCGGGTGATCCCCATTCTCCGTGCCGCTCGAAGTCCAGCAAGCAGCGCCTCATATTCTGTCTCATTGTTTGATGCCTTGTGGTCGAGCCTAATAGCCAGATTGGTCTCTTCTCCCCAGGGTGATATGAGAAGTATCCCGACTCCATTCCCTGAACTGCAGGAAGAACCATCCACGAACATCTTCCATACCTCTTCAGGACCAACGCCGATTATTTCCACCATAAAATCGGCCAACGCCTGTGCTTTGATCGCAGCCCGAGGTTTGAAGTGAATATCGTACTCTCCTAATTCCGTCGACCACTTGACTACCCTTCCCGAGACGTCTGGCCGTGTGGCGATCTTCCCGATGGGTTGATTGGTCAGCACCACAATCGGGTGTGATAAGAAGTATGGTCGTAGTTTCCTGGCAGTGATAAGAAGGGCCAACAGAAGTTTTTCGGAATTTGTGTACCTTGTCTCGGGGCCTTTCAAGATGTGGCTGACGAAATAGATTTGTTTTTGTACTCCTTCCTCTTCCCGAACCATTACGGAACTTATGGCCCGAGGCGATGCTGCCAGGTAGACTATCAACTCCTCCCCGGGCGACGGCTTGTTAAGCACGGGCAACTTTGTCAAATATTCTTTCAAGTCCTGGAAGGCTCTCTCGCACTCGGGTGTCCATTCGAAGTTTTGGACTTTGCGCAACACTTTGAAGAAGGGTAAGCTGCGGTCCGCGGATCGGGAGATGAATCGCGAAAGAGCGGTGATCCTCCCTGTCAACCTCTGCACCTCATTTAGACTTCGGGGAGATGTCATATCCAACAAGGCCTTGACTTTGTCGGGATTAGCTTCAATTCCTCGCCTCGTCACCATGTATCCTACGAACTTTCCTGAACTGACTCCAAAGGTGCACTTGCTAGGGTTCATCTTCAAGTTGTATCCTCGGGCGGTCGAGAGTGTTTCTTGAACATCGGCCAGGAAGCAACTTCTTTCTCGGGACTTGATTAGGATGTCGTCGACATAGACTTCCACGTTCCTTCCGATCTGATCCTTGAAAACCTTGTCCATCAACCTCTGGTATGTGGCACCGGCATTCTTTAGCCCGAAGGGCATAACTGTATAACAGTAGGTCCCTCCGGCGGTTATGAAGCTTGTCTTTTCTTGGTCTTCCTTGGCAAGTAGGATCTGGTTATATCCTTGAAAAGCGTCGAAAAAGCAGAGTAGCTCATGTTCTGAGGTGGAATCAACCAACTGATCTATCCTGGGTAAGGGATAACAGTCCTTCGGGCATGCTTCATTTAGGTTTCGGAAATCTACGCACATGCGCCATTTGCCCGAGGACTTTGGAACCAAGACCACGTTCGAGAGCCAGGTGGGGAATTGAACCTCCCGAATGTGGCCTGCTTCCAACAACTCTTCCACCTGTCGTCGTGCCTCAGCATTCATCTCAGCGCTGAGATGCCTCCTTTTCTGAAAGACA
Source organism: Craterostigma plantagineum (assembly GCA_027422505.1). Taxonomy (NCBI): domain Eukaryota; kingdom Viridiplantae; phylum Streptophyta; class Magnoliopsida; order Lamiales; family Linderniaceae; genus Craterostigma; species Craterostigma plantagineum. The sequence goes on from JAPQWV010000059.1 coordinate 63,781, forward strand.
GGTCGAACGGCTCGGGAGACATTCAATTTATGCTCGATGATTCCCCGGTCGATGCCTATCATATCCTTAGAGGTCCATGCGAACGCGTCCTTGTTCTTTTTTAGTAATCTGATTAAGCCCTCCCTCAGGTCTAGGGGAAGATCCTTAGCGACTTTTACTACCCCTTCGGGTGGATTGATCACCACTTCTTCAATTTCTTCCTCCTTGTCCTCTTTTTGAGCAGTCCCTATGGCGTACAGCGTTTCCCTGCCCCTCGGGTAGTCCTCTCTTCGTGTTTTAGAGGATTTGATCTCTACCCGAACTTCTTCCACGTAGCATTTCCTAGCCATCTTACGATCTCCCAAAACTTCCCCTACTTTGTCTCCCACGGGGAACTTTACTTTCTGGTGAAGTGCCGAAGCAATAGCCATGAAGGAAGTGAGGGCAGGTCTCCCGAGGATGATGTTGTATGGGCTCTTCCCGTTGATGACCATGAATGGCGTGATCCGTGTTTTCCTCATGTCACCCTCCCCGAGAGAGAGTGGTAGATGTAATATTCCCATTGCCTCGATACAATGTCCCGTGAAGCCGAATAGAGCTGTTTCTACTCTGTCCATAGGGTATGCTCCTATGTCCATCTGATCAAGGGCCCTCTTGTAAATGATGTTGACGGAACTTCCATTGTCAATGAAAACTCTTCCCACGTCATGATTGGCTACCTCTGCTCGAATAACTAGGGCGTCTTCATGGAAATCGTCACCTCCATGGAAGTCTTCGGGACCAAAACTGATGGTAGGGCCCGATCGTTTGCTTCCTACTTTGATTTCGAAATTTTCCAAACGGCGGGCTCCTGCCTTCCTCGCCCGATTGGAGTCTCCTCCCGTTGGTCCTCCTGATATGATATTGATCTGACGCGGCGCAGGTTTCTCTGGAGATCTCCGTCGTCCTGCCTCCCTGTTGTCTTGATTCCTCTGATTATCATTTCCTCCAGGCCTCGGGCCTCGTCTATCTTCCCTTTCCGGCGTCCTCCTCCGAGCTTCCCTTGGACGGTCTTGTCGCGTGTTAGGACGGTTTCCAATTCCAGGGTATCGGGGTTTGGACCCGAAGCCCCCTTCAACTCCTGCCAACTTAGCTCGAGCCTCAGGGTTGGTTGCAATTAATTTCTCTAGCTCTCGATTTAATTGAAAACATTCCTCCGTAGTATGTCCGTACTCGTGATGGTAGTTACAGTAAGTGTCGGATATTGGTCGCCTCGGGTTACCATCGATATAAGGTGGTCGGCGAAGAAAGTCGTTTTCCTCGCATATCTCCAGCGCTCGTATTTTGTTTACGCGCAATTTCGAGTAATCAACCCGTGGGAGTGGAGGCACCGGATAGGGGCGATCTTCCCTTCGGGGAAACACTCTTCGATCCTGGTTTCTCGGTGGGCTTTTTCGGCGCTCTCGTGGGGGACTCTTGCGTTTTCTTTCCTCGGGTTCCCGAGCTTGTGATTCTTCTACTCGAACATATTTCTCAACCCGAGCTATCAGTTCTTCTACTGTGGTAGGATATTTCTTCACCAATGATCTGAACAGATCCCCGTCCCTTAAACCGTGGTGAAACGCCCCGATAAGCAACTCGGGCGCTATGTTGGGGACCTCCATCTTCACCTGATTAAAACGCCGAAGATAGTCTCTTAAGCTCTCCCGATCAGCTTGTTTTATGTTTAATAACTTTACTGCAGATGAGGGGCGTCTTCTGTTGCTTGAGAAGTACTTCAAAAAGTGGCTGGTTAGGTCATGGAAACTTCTAATTCCTCCTGGGGCAAAAGAGTAAACCATTGTTGGGCCCCTCCTAACAGAGTGGTCACGAAGAGTCGGCATTTGACGGGGTCGCTAAGTTGGTATAACGCCGCGTTTCCTTCGAAAGCGGCTAAATGGTCTTCAGGTGGCCCGGAACCGTCATATTTCCTCATTTCAAAAGATCGGAAGTGTTCGGGCAGTGGAGCCGCGAGCACCTCGGGAGAAAACGGTGAAGCCCGAGGGACGATTGGGACTTCGGGCGGGTTTGCGAGATTTTGAAGCTGGCGAATCTCCTCTCTCATTTTTTCCAAGTCGGCTGCATGTTGATCGGCGCGCTGTTGGTCAGTGCGTTGCTGGTCAGTGCGTGGCTGATCAGTGCGTTGCTGATCGGCACGTCTTCTTCTCTCAGCTCGAGCTCTCCTCTGCATCGATGCCAGGGTGTGGTTACCATCGCTACGTTCTCCAGTGCCGGATTGAGCGTCTCGCTCTCCATTTGTCTCGTGTTGGCCTTCTTCACGCCTGGCGTTGCGTCCTCCATTCTGCCCGAGTCCATTCCCTCTCTGGTTTCTTTCGGCCATCAAGACTCCCACGTCATTCCCGATTCTTCGCATTTCTTGCATGATGGTGGCGAACATCACGGCTGGATCTGCCGGGTTCTGCCCGTTACCGTCAGGTGGCGGCACATGATCATTCTCGACAACTACCATACTGAATTTCTATTAATGAGAAACCTAAACGTTCCCACAGACGGCGCCAAGTTGATACCGCCGAAAATAGATCTGCCACGTCGGACGGCTAACAGACTTATTCCCGCCTAGACTCCACCGCACGCGTCACCTAATCACTCGGAAACAGAATAAAGTTGGGGGGTCGTTTGCCCTCTTGCCTAGGTCAAGAGGGTAATTTCCATTTTCCAGGTGTAAAGTAGCATAGAAAGGGTGTAGTGTGTGTTTTGTGAGTAATCAATTTGGCAGAGTAACAGTAGGATGCGTAAGAGATCGATACCTGTTCTTGAGTACCTTAGCAGTATTTATAGGCTTTTGTCCTTGGGCAGTTTCCAGAGCGGTTGAGACCCACGTTCCGTAATCCCAGGGGTCGAGCTCCCTCGTCGCCCATGATGGCCCATCTTCTTGACGGGCGGGTTTTTAGACGGTTATCCCTCCCACGTTCGGTTAATGTGATTATGGGAAGTTACATTGGTTTGGGGTCTGCTTTTTCGAAGAAAGTATCCCTGCCCTCGGTCAACTTGCCCGAGGGACCGAGCCCGAGCTCTCTCTTTTTCTTGATGGGATCTGTTGGAGCGCCCTAGGGCCAGGAGTCCTCGGGTTGTAGAACCGAGGGAGCTTCAATGTCCTACTTCCTATGGATTCGGCCTTATCCTATAGTCCCGAGGCACGTATCCATGGTAAGATCATCTCCTAGCAGGGTAGTTGGGTCGGTTGAGATGGGTCGGGTATTTTGCCACGGGGTCGGTTAGCCCCGAGGGTAACAATAAGTTATCCCTCTTCGACCTTTTGGAAGGCCGAACACCAATATTTCCCTCGCTACTAACCAGCACAATGGCCTTACTACAGTATCATGAGGACCATCACGCTCTGCATACACGGCCTTAAGCACGGCCGTAAATCTGTGATTTATCCGTCTCTTACTGATACTACACTCACTGGCAGGAAAAATAAACATAGAAACAAACGTCAGAAAATTCTCGCATTGGTATGATATGTAAATTCTTTCTGCAGATTATTCTCAAATACTTAATCACCATACTCATTGTAATCAACATAAGAAGCAATCATAATAATTATAAATGGTCTCACACTCAATATCAAATGCTTTCTGTATAAAATACACAACCTTCGTACATACATTTCTTCAAACACTTCATAGCAAGTAAAACAGGAAAGAGTTGACATACGTATGAAAATCACAATCGCAAACTCGACAGAGCTCAACAACAACAATAAAACAATGAAACCAAGCATCCAACTAGAAAACTCACTTACAGTGATCAGAACACTTTGCCTCCGCTGTGAGAAAGTTGTGGAGAGTGATTTAAGGGCGAGCCAAGTCCAGGTTTAGAAGTGTGCTTAAATCGGGGGAAAAGAGGGAAAAACGAAGCATCCTTCGATAGCTTTCCATGGCGCTCCCTCCATCCTTCGATCGGCGAACCCTGAGGCTCAGATCAAAGTATAAAATCCCATTTGGCCTTTCAAACTTCTTTCTTCGTAACTAAGTACTATAAAGTATATTTTAATTCTTATTGGGTTTATCATTATTTGTGGGCTCAAACATTTTATATTATGAAACCCATAATATAATACTGTGTGGGCCTTTTGCAAAATTCTGTGAATTGGTAGGACTTTTTAGTGGACAATCTCTTTGGGCCGGAAAATAGTATAAAGACGAATTTACACTGATTATGTTTCAGTTCCCCAATTCTAAGCTGATTAGGGTTCAGAGACTCGTCAACAAATTTACTCCGAAGATGGAGGTTGCTGACGTCGAGGGGGTTAATATCGACCAAGTCAAGACGAATCTCTCCACTTACAAGGAGCATCTTAAGCAGGTAGGTATTCGCTCCTATGCGTGCGCGCGCGTGTGTGTTTGGCGTTCGTGTCATGGATATTTTTTGTGGGTTTACCCTTTTCAGTATTCATTAGACTTAGCGAACGAACAATCAAGCATGATTGCTTAGAGCATGGGAGGGAGGTCAATTTCTTCAATTTCGTGCAGGTTTCTACATATGATCTTCGATGTTGCAGCAGCAGCAAGAGGCGTGAGAGGAAGAGACAACAAACTAATAGATATTATTACCTTCCCCAAGAGATAGTCTTTCTATTTCTGTTGCATCTTCCCGCTCATATACTATTCAACTTTTCGAGGCACGTTTGCAGAGAATGGAGCCTCGTCGTTCGTTCCCCGAATTTCGCTCTTCAACATCTCCGAAACTGGACCGCCGGGGGCGTCGGTGGACTTCTAATCCAGAGATGGAGTCGTCCTTGGAGAGCGTTTTATTTGGAAATGCGACGAGGCTGTATCGAGATATGCGATTTTAATGGCACGTTCAGTTGTCGTGTACAGTCGAGCTGCAATGGATTAGTGCTGATATCACGCCGTCTTGTTGTTTATGTCACTAACCCCCTGACAAAGCAGCTAACCGTTATTCCTCTTTATGGTGGACTCATACCAACCTGTGGTTTAACATATGTTGAGGATGGTTTCTTCAAAGTGGTACGAGCACGTTTTAGAGTCTCACCGCAAGTCTAAGTGCTAACCATTGGAGTGGATAAAGTTTGGAGGGATATCGACGTAACACAGTTGCTGCCTGCAGAGGAACATCAGTACTTCTATAGCACCCCGGTAGTTAGTGGAGGCTATGCACACTGGATTGGTGAAGGTTGTCTTTTCTTGCACCACCAAATATGTCCGCGAAGTTTGGGAGATGAGCTCTGAAAATGGAGAATGGACCATGTTGTGTATTTTATACAGAAAGCATTTGATATTGGGTGTGAGACCATTTATAATTATTATGATTGCTTCTTATGTTGATTACAATAAGTATGATGATTAAGTATTTGAGAATAATCTGCAGAAAGAATTTACATATCATACCAATGTGAAAATTTTCTGACGTTTGTTTCTATGTTTATTTTTCCTGTCAGTATTTATCATATTTAGATAACTATCAGCTGTGAATTTTTGTGTTATGACCTTCCATTCAACTATATTATCTTAACTTTTTCAGGACATTCACCGTAAGCGTTTGTTTCTAGTTCGAGGCAGCAACTTTCCACAACTTTCTCAAAGCGGAGGCAGCAAGTGTTCTGATCACTGTAAGTGAGTTTCTAGTTGGATGCTTGATTTCATTGTTTTATTGTTGTTGTTGAGCTCTGTCTAGTTAGCGATTGTGATTTTCAGACGTATGTCAACTCTTTTATGTTTCACTTGCTATGAAGTGTTTGAAGAAATGTATGTACGAAGGTTGTAAATTTTATACAGAAAGGATTTGATATTGAGTGTGACACCATTTATAATTATTATGATTGCCTCTTATGTTGATTACAATGAGTAGGGTGATTAAGTATTTGAGAATAATCTGCAGTAGAATTTACATATCATACCAAGGCGAAAATTGCCTGACGTTTTGTTTCAATATTTATTTCTCCTGCCAGTGAGCGTAAGCGTTTATTTCGATGCCCTGATTTATCATATTCAGATAACTATCAGCTGTGAATTTTCGTGTTATGACCTTCCACTCACCTGTATTATCTTAACTTTTTCAGGACATTTACCGTAAGCGTTTGTTTCTGGTTGGAGGCAGCAACTTTCCACAACTTTCTCAAAGCGGTGGCAGCAAGTGTTCTGATCACTGTAAGTGAGTTTCTAGTCGGATGCTTGGTATTCATTGTTTTATTGTTGGAGCTCTGTCGAGTTTGCGATTGTGATTTTCAGACGTATGTCAACTCTTTCGTGTTTCACTTGCTATGAAGTGTTTGAAGAAATGTATGTACGAAGGTTGTGAATTTTATACCGAAAGCATTTGATATTGAATGTGACACCATTTATAATTATTATGATTGCTTCTTATGTTTATTACAATGAGTATGGTGATTAAGTATTTGAGAATAATCTGCAGAAAGAATTTACATATCATACCAATGCGAGAATTGCCTGACGTTTGTTTCTATGTTTATTTTTCCTGCCAGTATGCGTAAGCGTTTATTTCGATGCCCTGATTTAGCATATTCAGATAACTATCAGCTGTGAAATTTCGTGTTATGACCTTCCATTCACCTATATTATCTTAACTTTTTCAGGAAGACATTTACCGTAAGCGTTTGTTTCATTGTTTTATTGTTGTTGTTCAGCTCTGTCGAGTTAGCGATTGTGATTTTCAGCCGTATGTCTAACGCTTTCCTGTTTTCATTGACATGAGTATGAGAATTGTTTTTTTCTGATGACGATCTTGATTATGCTTTTTCTCATATTGAACTCGTCTATTTCTCGACAGATTCATACACGTTAGCATTTAATGGATCATCAGCCTTTTAACCGTAAGGGTGTTATAGTTTTTGAATTATTATCGTAATATTGTTGTCTAGATAGTTGATTGTATCGCTTCTTTCTCTCCGTCCCCAGCTTTTGAAACGCACGGCGAAGTCTTTGTCGTTGAGACAGAAATTCAGAGAGTTCATCACCGCTGGCGTTTGGAGCCGTTTAATCACTGCACCAGAGATTGAAATTTTGTCAGGAAAGAAAGATTCTGCGAAGACAGTAATGCCCTTTTTCGGACTCTGCGGCAGAGGGAGCGGCTAGGTAAACATTAAAATTTTTGTTTACTTTTTAGCTATAATAAATGTTTCAAAACGCTTTCTAATTAGATTGACTAATTATTTTGGTCAGTGCTGGAGGAATACTGCAGAACGCAGCGGCGATTCGTCTTGCGAATGAAGTCGGAGGACGAACAAGGACGATTTGACAACGACCAAGGCGGTCCGAACGTCGTTGATCCGACACTGAGGGTCACACTCATCCGGACTTGGACGTAGAAGCGGACGATGCCGATGGAGACCATACTCAATTAGAGCCACCACCTCGGCGTTCTGCAGGCTGGGCCACGTCGACGACTGCTTCTTGCTCTGCTGCCGTTCGGCGTTGGGACCTTCCACGCCGAGGTGGTGACTCTAATTGAGTATGGTCTCCATCGGCATCGTCCGCTTCTACGTTCAAGTCCGGATGAGTGTGACCCTCAGTGTCGGATTCAACGACGTTCGGACCGCTTGGTCGTTGTCAAATCGTCCTTGTTCGTCCTCCGACTTCATTCGCAAGACGAATCGCCACTGCGTTCTGCAGTATTCCTCCAGCTCTGACCAAAATAATTAGTCAATCTAATTAGAAAGCGTTTGAAACATTTATTATAGCTAAAAAGTAAATAAAAATTTTAATGTTTACCTAGCCGCTCCCTCTGCCGCAGAGTCCGAAAAAGGGCATTACTGTCTTCGCAGAATCTTTCTTTCCTGACAAAATTTCAATCTCTGGTGCAGTGATTAAACGGCTCCAAACGCCGGCGGTGATGAACTCTCTGAATTTCTGTCTCAACGGCAAAGACTTCGCCGTGCGTTTTCAAAAGCTGGGGACGGAGAGAAAGAAGCGATACAATCAACTATCTAGACAACAATATTACGATAATAATTCAAAAATTATAACACCCTTACGGTTAAAAGGCTGATGATCCATTAAATGCTAAATGTGTATGAATCTGTCGAGAAATAGATGAGTTCAATATGAGAAAAAGCCTAATCAAGATCGTCATCAGAAAAAAACAATTCCCATACTCATGTCAATGAAACAGGAAGCGTTAGACATACGGCTGAAAATCACAATCGCTAACTCGACAGAGCTGAACAACAATAAAACAATGAAACAAACGCTTACGGTAAATGTCTTCCTGAAAAAGTTAAGATAATATAGGTGAATGGAAGGTCATAACACGAAATTTCACAGCTGATAGTTATCTGAATATGATAAATCAGGGCATCGAAATAAACGCTCATACTGTCAGGAAAAATAAACATAGAAACAAACGTCAGGCAATTCTCGCATTGGTATGATATGTAAATTCTTTCTGCTGATTATTCTCAAATACATAATCACCATACTCATTGTATTAAACATAAGAAGCAATCATAATAATTATAAATGGTGTCACACTCAATATCAAATGCTTTCGGTATAAAATTCACAACCTTCGTACTACATCTCTTCAAACACTTCATAGCAAGTGAAACAGGAAAGAGTTGACATACGTCTGAAAATCACAATCGCAAACTCGACAGAGCTCCAACAATGAATACCAAACATCCAACTAGAAACTCACTTACAAGTGGACTCATACCAACCCGTGGTTTAACATATGTTGAGGATGGTTTCTTCAAAGTGGTACGAGCACGTTTTACAGTCCCACCGCAAGTCCAAGTGCTAACCATTGGAGTGGATAAAGTTTGGAGGGATATCGACGTAACACAGTTGCTGCCTGCAGAGGAACATCAGTAATTCTGTAGCATCCCGGTAGTTAGTGGAGGCTATGCACACTGGATTGATGAAGGTTGTCTTTTGACGCTGAACGTAGGGACTGAAATCGCTTATCGATTTTCTACAGTGGACAAAGAACAAACACCACTGCTCATACAGATCTAGCCAATCAAGAACAAAGAACAACCCATCAACGAACCGAACTTTTTCAGCAATTAAGTGCTTTCCCAAATGCCAATGTACACCGTTAAGCACAACAAATCGAATCGAAACAGTGAAAAACTAAAGAAATAGATAAATCGATAAACGACCCACATTGGAAAATCAGAACTTGGAAAGAAAAGGAAGAGCTAGAAAGCAGCTCAAAGGTACCTGAAAATCAGCTAGGTGCTACACGGGGAAAAGACAAATAACCATCAATCTCTTTTTTCTCTTCTTTCTTTTCCGCAACTAGCACGAGAAAAGCAACTTCCTTTTACACTCCACGGATTTGTGTGGGAGTTGTTGCTATTACGAAATTCCTTACATGGTTTTAGCGAAGAAAGTGAGAGGTGGTGCTCCAAGACAAGGAAACAAGAATCGGGGTAATGAAATTTTCCTCTGATTTCTGAATTTATTCCTGTAATTTTCTGAATGTTAAAAGAGTGAATGAAGTAAATCGGATTAAAATCAGATAATTGAAAACAATGTGGGGTCTCCACAGAATTATTGCTATTTATTCGGCTTTGGGTGCAATTACTCTTTTTCCTTGTCTGTTTTCCCCTAAATGGGTCCCACATCGCATTAATCAGACCTTTACCGTTGGAAGCACAAAGCCTTAGCTATCATGAGATGTGGGCCTTTTCTGGGCCAATATTATTATTAATGGGCCTATTCTAGGCCCACAAGGCGTTTTCAATTAGGTAAAAAAAAAACTGAAAACAATAATATATCGCTCTATAGATTATATGATGTTGAGATTGAGGATTTACACAAAAAAAGGAGGAAAGTGAAGTAGCTCTCATATCATTCATTCTATGCACTTTATATTATTTCAAAAGAATGGTTTCATCATTTAGTTTGAAGGGTTAAGTCATCATGTTGATCTTTTCTTTAGTAAACGGAAGGGATATATCTTCTACGGAATCGAAGATGTAGCAAAATTATATGTAATCATTAATGCAAGTGTTGATTATGAGATATCATTGTTTCTCTCTATATATACCATGTATAAATCGAAAACGAGGGATGAATAGGAAGAAATAATTCCTAAAATAGATTCACATTAGATGGAGATATATATATCGGAGATTAGAAAGTGCTAGAGCAAAAATTGGACAAAATCTTTATTTTTTATTGATCCGTTCGTCTTGTAAACGACGTAAAGTGAATAAATTCTTGTTGACCGATCACCAAAACGCTACAACACGCCCATTGAAAACAGCGTTTCTTTCCAAAGACTCGTCCCAATCGCTTTCCCACGCTTCATCCGTTTCAATTATTCATTTATTTTCTTTGGCATTTATTATTATGATCGAAGGGTCACTTTCCAAAAAGAGTTTGGTGAAATTATTTTTGTCCGAAACACCGTTTCCCCACACGCAAACGATTATATCTCTCCACCCTTTTTTCCTATATATATGATTAAATAAATTTATGTACAAGCGCGAAGCCGTTTTTTAGTTTTGAGGTTTCAAGAAAACGGGCAGCCCAAAGCACCGTTCGGGCAGTTATCGAGAACAGCACTGTGAAAGAAGTGATGAGCTAAAAGAACTCTCAACTCAACTCACGCCCATAAAGGAAAATAAATAAAAGAAAGGAGAAAGAAAAATATGATTATCTGTAATAATTACCCACACACTCTGCACACACACACACACACACACACACACAGTCTCTGAGTAAGGCTAGCTAGAGTGAAGGAGGGGAAAAAGGTGAAGTACATTGTTGAGGTTAAAAAAGTGTTTGCTTGCAAGCCATTAAAAAGTGCTCAAGGTTAGTAAAGCCTCTATCTAACCGTTAAGAACACCGAAAAGTTCGAATCTTTGCACCACAATCAAGAGGCTCGCATTTTTTTAGGATATTCTTGATTCTTCGTCAACGGAGGGGTTAGATGAGGGGCAATCGGCTTCCGTTTGGATCTGAGGTTTCTTCTTGATGAGCTGTGGAAAAATTTCAGACCATTTGCTTTGCGTTGGATGGAGAAGCTGATGGGAAGAGAATATATGGTCCGAGTGGTGGCGTGGTTGATCTTTCTGGTTATTCATCTGAGATGCATTTTCGCTAATATGGAAGGTTTATCTTCTTAGCTCATTCGCCATTTGTTTTTTGTTTTTCCTCAAATGGGAAGCTAACTTTGTTGCTTTCTTTTCGATTTAGTTCTACTTTAGCTTAATTTAAGGATTTTTTGTTGGTCTGAGAAGTTGGGAGTTCTCGTGTCTGAAATCCCTTTTTGGAGAGGAACTTTAGGCTGGCATTTTCTGTTTATGTATGTATGGTGGTTGGGGAAATGAGGGTTTTATAGAAATGCTTGAAATCTTAATGGCAAAAGCCTTAAAGGGATTGCTGTTCTTGCCTTATTAGCCCTTCCTAATCTTCGAAGACAGTTGCTTTGCTATAAATCAACTTGTAAATAGGAACTATGCAACTTGTGGTAAGAAAATGCCTAGGTTGATGATGGAGTTTTCCTTTCCATCCCAATGCATTCTTAGTATACCAGTCTGAGAATCAACATCTTCTTAGTATATCTATTAGATTTCGATTTAAGAACCAAACTGTTTACTTTCGGAGTTTGCTGCTATCCTCAGGCGATGCACTGCACACCCTTCGGACAAACTTGGAGGACCCTTACAACGTTTTACAGAGCTGGGATCCCACGCTTGTCAATCCTTGCACATGGTTCCACGTCACTTGTAATAACGACAACAGCGTCATAAGAGTGTAGGAACAATTCCCCGTCTCTCCACTCCTTCACTTTTCGGTTTTCTATGATCGTTCTAATCTCTTGCCTATCGACTTTTATGTTTCAGTGACCTCGGAAACGCCGCCTTGTCTGGACAATTGGTGCCTCAGCTCGGACTTCTGAAGAACTTGCAGTACTTGTACGCTCGCCCGTTTTCTTGCACCTCATCGTATTCTTTTTTTTTTCGTCGGGATTTTGAACGAACGTTTTCTCGACGGTTGTGATTAGGGAGCTGTACAGCAACAACATCACTGGGCCAATCCCTGGCGATCTTGGAAACCTGACTAGCTTGGTGAGCTTGGATCTATACTTGAACTCCTTCGCGGGTCCCATCCCGGAATCCTTGGGCAGGCTCACAAAGCTCCGATTTTTGTGCGTAAAAAAAGTTATTCTCTCGCTTTTGGTTATTACCTTTCTTGGCTGTTAGTTTTTCTGAGGTTGCCAAAGCTTGTGATCTCGCAATCTTTTAATCTGTTTCTTGTTATCGAATCTCCGCAAGGGCAGGCGTCTGAACAACAACAGCTTGACGGGCCCCATCCCTATGTCGCTGACGAATATCACGTCCCTCCAAGTTCTGTAAGTTGACGGGCGAATTTCTCTTGCCAAGTTATTACTACAAAACTTCATCCTTACACATTATTATGTCTTCGTTCAGGGATTTGTCGAACAACCGTCTCTCGGGCACAGTACCCGACAACGGCTCCTACTCGTTATTTACGCCTATAAGGTACTCATCCAATCGCTCGTTCTACTACCTCACTTCGAAATTTTCAACGTGCGTAGCAAAAAAAAAAGACGATCTCTTTTTTTGTTGTTGTTTGTTTGGCAGTTTTGCGAACAACTTGGACCTCTGCGGTCCAGTGACCGGCCGGCCATGCCCAGGCTCGCCGCCCTTCTCTCCGCCGCCGCCCTTCGTCCCTCCGCCGCCGCTCTCCACCACCGGCGGGAACGGCGCCACTGGGGCCATCGCCGGAGGAGTCGCCGCCGGCGCCGCCCTACTCTTTGCCGCTCCGGCGATCGCCTTCGCGTGGTGGCGTAGGAGGAAGCCCCGAGACCACTTCTTCGACGTCCCAGGTATTGAAGCACACTATTTCCACCCTATTCCTTGTTAAGATGGAATGCAAATTTCGTCAATATTTCAATCGGTATGCTGAATTCTTGCGTGGAGAAGACGAAGGGAAACCAAGTCAGTGCATCGACCAGTAGTACATTATGCTTCGAGTGTCGTACCATTACGCTTTTCCTTTTCTTTTCCGCATCGAATCCTTATACCAAACGCACCCTAAGATTGACGTTGAAAAAAATCGAATTTATCTTTCTTTACAGCCGAGGAGGACCCTGAGGTTCACCTAGGGCAGCTCAAGAGGTTCTCCCTCCGTGAGCTGCAAGTCGCCACGGATAGCTTCAGCAACAAGAACATACTGGGAAGGGGCGGGTTCGGAAAGGTGTACAAAGGGCGGCTCGCCGACGGCTCTTTGGTGGCCGTCAAGAGGCTCAAGGAGGAGCGTACGCCTGGCGGCGAGCTGCAGTTTCAGACCGAGGTGGAGATGATTAGCATGGCGGTCCACCGCAACCTCCTTAGGCTCCGCGGGTTCTGCATGACTCCCACCGAACGGCTGCTCGTCTACCCCTACATGGCCAACGGAAGCGTCGCCTCGTGCCTCAGAGGTAATATACTATAGTCGTCGAATTGGGCCGAGCTTGCCTGTCTGGTTAGCCCGCCGCCGCTTGTTGAATGGCTATTTCACCTAAGAGCTTAAACTTGTAGGGAGTGTAGTCATTTTTTTCTAAGTTTATACGTTATGTTTCCAACGCGTTGCTCATGTCTAGGCCGATTTATTCATACTCAATGTTGGGTATGCAAACTGAAGTCCCACACCGAAAGTTAAAAGAAAAATAGATTGATTTATAAGCTTGTGGGTTCAGTCCCTCTATTGCCAATTGGTTTTAGAGAGGAACCCCACAAGCTTATACCAGGTTGGGTTTAGGCTGGAATTGGGCTGGTAAAAATCCCTACACTCAAGTCATCTGTTGTCCTGAACTCTGATACCACGCTCCCTCACGTCCAAGCTAATTTATTTATCAAATGACCTTAGAGTTGTAAATTTCTCTCTTAAATGTTCGGTCTGTGAGGATTCGTTCTCAAGACCTCTTTGGTCCCTGAGCTCTGATAGCATACATATTGAATGACCGATTCACCTAAGAGGTTTCTTAATCTTTCAGTTTAGTAGGGTGTGCTCGCAATAACAAAAATTCTCCTTTGCAGAGCGTCCGCCGAACGAGCCTCCGCTGAGCTGGCCGGCGAGGAGGCGCATCGCGCTCGGGTCGGCTCGGGGGCTGTCGTACCTCCACGACCACTGCGACCCGAAGATCATCCACAGGGACGTGAAGGCGGCCAACATACTCCTCGACGAGGAGTTCGAGGCGGTGGTGGGGGACTTCGGGCTGGCGAAGCTCATGGACTACAAGGACACGCACGTCACCACCGCCGTCCGTGGGACCATCGGGCACATCGCGCCCGAGTACCTCTCCACGGGAAAATCCTCCGAGAAGACCGACGTCTTCGGCTACGGAATCATGCTCTTGGAGCTCATCACCGGACAGAGGGCCTTCGACCTCGCCCGCCTCGCCAACGACGACGACGTCATGCTCCTCGACTGGGTCGGTACTTATTTTGCATATCCTACACATTAATTAATGAGGATATATTGCTCGTTAAAGACCCATTGGATCAGTCTAAGCTAGCTAGCCCCCACTTAGAGCCATACGTCCTACATTCAGAACTATTGGAAGATCTAATGGGTCTTTAACGGGCAGTTTGCCATCTTTGTATGGTAGTAACGTTTTCGTTTACGGCGAGATTTTTGAATTCGTCTTTTTTCTATTCCTTGGTTATTTGGTCGGCCTATTTTAAGGTGAAGGGATGATAAGAAATACAATTAAAGACCTGTTGGATCTATCATTTAAGTCTTGAGTCTAGTCTAGTCACACACTTAGTCCCAAACTGCATGGGTGTGTTCGGCATCAGCTGTGCCTACTCATTTGGTGATCTAAGTTGGTCCAGTCTCAGACTCATTGGAAAGATCTAATAGGCTTTAATGGGCGCTTTTGTCGTGCTTATACTGTAATAACTCTATCGTTTACGACGGTTTTAAATTCGTTGTTTCCCTTCATTTTTTTTGTCGGCCCATTGGATCTATCAATAAGTGTGAGTCTAAGGCACATTGTGGGTAGACTCAGACTCATTGGAAGATCTAATTGGGTCTCTTTAATGGGCGCATTTTTGCCATTCGTATACGACTGGGTTTTGAAATTTTTTTATTTTTGTTGTTATTTCAGGTGAAGGGTTTGTTGAAGGAGAAGAAGGTGGAGATGCTTGTGGACCCCGACTTGAGGAGGGAGTACGTGGGCTCGGAGGTGGAGCAGCTCATACAGGTGGCACTTCTGTGCACCCAGGGCTCGCCGGGGGACAGGCCGAAGATGGCTGAGGTGGTTAGGATGTTGGAAGGGGACGGCTTGGCCGAGAAGTGGGACGAGTGGCAGAAGGTCGAGGTCATGAGGAGGGACGAGGCCGACGAGCTCGTCGCTCGCCACGCCTCCGATTGGATCGTAGATTCCACCGAGAATCTACACGCCGTCGAGCTGTCCGGCCCGAGGTGAGTGAGGATTATTTCCTTTTCTTTTTTTTCTTTTTAATTTTCTGAGTAGGGATGGATGGATGAAGATGTTTTCTTGTTTGATTTGACTCTTTTAATGAAGTTGAAAGAAGAAAGAAAAGAAAGGACTGTTGATGCCTGATACTGTGTTTGGTTTTCTTGTGTAAATTAGATTATGTTCTTTGCAAGTGTAATTCAATGTTTTTCTGATATCGATCCCTGGTCCAACTCAGAAATCCAACATATAATAAGTCTCTCTCTCTCTCTCTCACTGGGAGATGATCAGAAGAAACTAGATTAGATAGAGAACATATATGAGAAATTATCGTTGAAAGATTATATAATAACTAGGAGTGTTCATTCGGTAATAACCGAACCGACCGAAAGTTCGGTTCCAGAATTTCATAAACCGAAAACCGAACCGAAACAATTCTGTTCGGTTTCGGTTTTTACCGAATTTTTTTCGATTCGGTTCGGTTCGGTTAAACGACCAAAAAACCGAATTTTTAATAAAAAATAAAAAAACAATAATATTAATACGATTTTAATTATAGATTTTTATTATCATATTTTTATTTGTATAAAATTTTCATTTACCCCATATTTTCCATATTTTAGTAAATATATTAATTTTATTTATATTATAAATATATATTATCATATATATAATATATATTGAATAAATTTATGATTTACCTAATACTTTCCATATTTATTAAATATAGTGGGTATATTATTAATTAATTAAATAAGACATATTTTTTATATATCATTATATATTTTATATAATAATATATATGTATTAAAATTAAAAAAAAATTCAGTTATTCGGTTCGGTTTACCGAGGTAAAAAACCGAAACCGAACCGAATTTTTTTCGGTTATCAAAATACAAATCGAAAACCGAACCGAAACTCTTCGATTCGGTCGGTTAACCGACATTTGAACACCCCTAATAATAACATTGCTTTGGGAGAAGAAGCTCAAGCTATAAGGTCAGGTGAAATTCCATTGTTGAATCTCTAGAAAAACATTACATAATCGAACATAAATACAAACACATAAAATGTATTGAGAGAAAGCGAAATTCCCTCTGCTTTCTTCTTCCATTACAAAAAAGATCACATTCATATCCCCCCCTCCTTCTACAACATCAATCACCCAAACTAAAGACCAAAATAAGCATTTAAAGGGGAGAAAAACCGAAATAGATAGATGGATAATGGCATTCACTAAGCAACGCAGCCGCCGCACACGATCCCTCTGCTGCACGGAAAAAAAAAAAGAAAAAAAGAAACGAAGAAATGAACACGACGCTTTTTATGTTACAAATAGACGCTTTACAATCATTAACGGAGAGTTTTTAACGTAAAAAAACTCACACGATCGACGAGCAACCGCTGCTCCTTTGCCTTCTCTTCCTCGCAACCTCGGCCCTACGTGGGGGCTGAAGGACGACCTTAATCGCAGTGTCGAAAACGGCCTTGACGTTCTGCATTGATGTAATAATAAAGCATTGATGTAATAATAAACCATATTCAAACAACCTGTCGAAAAAGGAAAGAAGAGAAAAAACAAAAAAACTGAATTGAGTTCCCCCTCACTTGTTGTGTCTTTGAGCTGCATTCTATGTAAGCCGCCGCGCCTATCTGCTTCCTCAGCTCCTCGCCCTACCGAGAAAATAAAAAAAATATTCGATACATCTACGCAAAAAAAAAAACACGGAAACGAAGGGTTAGCGAGAGAAATTCGCACTTGCGCGGTGGTGATGATGTTAGCTCCTCCCATATGATCGGCGCCAAGATATCCTCTGTCCTCTCGGAGGTCTTACATAGCAAACAGTACGTGTAAAATGACATGAACAATGATGTAATAAGAAGCCAATCGCATCTGATTATAGCAGCAAATATCGTACCTAACTTAGTCCCGACGAGTACGATGGGCACGTTGGGGGCAAACCGACGAAGTTCGGGCATCCACTGTACGCGAAAAATGATGATGATGATTGTGTCCAAATTAAAGCACGTCTAGGACAATTGGGGCAAAACAGAGACGAAAAAAAAGATCGTTCCTTTTTTTTTCTTTTTACCTTCTTGAGGACATTTTCGTAGCTGGGCCTACTGATTAAGGAGAAAGCCAAGACGAATATGTCAGCTCCTCTGTAACTGAGTGGCCTCAACCTGCTATAATCTTCTTGGCCTTCGACCACCGTAGAAGAAAAGAAACACATGCGATGTAAAATTAGGGAAAATCGAAGAGATCTTTTCGGACAAGAACGACGAGCACATACCTGCAGTGTCCCAAAGTCCCAAGTTCACTATGTTCCCATCAACGGCTACGTTGGCGCTGAAGTTGTCGAAAACTGTCGGGATATAATCCTGCCATGAAAATGGTATGATAATTTGAGTTGATGAGCTGAGACAATCATCTTGGGATAGATGTATGTAATAAACAGGGCCTGAGAAGAGAGTAGTAATTTCTACTAACCGTTGGGAATTTGTTGCTTGTGTAGCAGATGAGCATGCACGTCTTGCCCACGGCGCCGTCTCCTACGGTGACGCACTTGATGAACTTGGAAGCACTCATTTTTGCTACTCTACTGACGATTTCTTTTCTTGGAAGGGATGGGAAAGAAGAAAAAGGAGAAAGAGAGATGGGTTTTTTGCTTTCTTGGATATAGAAAGAGAGGTCCCTAATTTCGAAAGCTTTTTTAGGGAGTGAGGGTTTCAAGAAGTGACTGACATTAAAAGACAAAGCCAAGGACAAGAGAGAGAGAGAGAGAGGAGAGTCAAAAACAAAATCTACTTTCGTCCCTCTCAATAAATTTCAAAATCCAAACAGAAATATTTTTGAAAATGTCGGAGAGAAAAAGGCCTTGTTGCGTTGCCTATGGTGGGACGGGACCCACTTTGGCAAACGGCTCTAATCTAGTGTTACGCACGAGTTTCATTACAGAATTTACTAGTTTGTTGGTAGAAGGTTTGCGTATTTATTACCAGCAGCTGCCTAACTAACGTCTGTGGATTTCCTTCATTCACCATAATAACTCTGTTTTCACAGATGTAATAAATGTTGAGAACAGAGCAGCACATTATGCCTGTGTCTGTCTCAATTAGGGCAACAAGACTCCAACTTCTGTACTTTCTTTTCAACAACGGTTATTTTCCACCGTTAATTCAGCTTGTCTCTGTTCCTTCCAACTAGATTCAACCCACGGCCCAAACGTTGGCCCTACTTTCCTTGTGGACCATTAAAATCGACCGTAAAAAATAGCCCAATTCTCTATCAGGTCCTATTTTATTTTCTATTTTCATTTAATACACATATATATACATACTAAAAGTTTGGAGGCCGCGCCAAGGTGCGGCGATAAATACTAAGGGTAACCATAATGGTGGTTTATATGTGTGTCATATGTGCTTATTTTGCACTTTATATGACACATTACCTGTGGACGTGTCATGAGTATGACATTGTATCATATTTATGACACCGTGTTATAGGAATATTAAAATATTATGGAGGAGAGAGAATGGGGGAGAAGGAAAAAAATTATTTATTTACAGTTGTGGGTCCGTGTTATAGTAGTGTTGTGGAAGAAGTAGAATAAAAGTGTTATAGAATAAAATATAGGAAAATATAGTGACAAGCTGATGTGGCAGTATTATGAGTGTGTTATTGTTGTGGACACCCTAAGGTTAGCTTTGATTGTATGCTAAAATGATCGAAGTTTGATTGAATGGCACAACAACTTATTGTATCTCTGATGAACTTGATAGTCTGAATGTCGGAGAGAAATAACGAGATTCGTTTTACGATAGAGATAAGAGAAGTTCTGTAGCCTAATAAAATTAGACCTAACTTCTACAGTGGGTTCCGTCCAGTATATCCGTAGATACAACCCGAGCGGCTGGTAGGTAATGCCACCCAAGTTGTAACATGAGTGAGTCCCCATTTGACATGTGTTCTCGTGCATAATTATTTTTCGATTATATAACTTAGAATCAATAATCATCAAATAAAGTTAAAAATATTGGTATTAATAGAAATATAATATCCATACCTAGCATAAAAAAGAAATATCAATACCAGAATTGTAATATAATATTGTAGAAATTATCACTATCAATGTTCATATAAAAAGAAAGCTGAAATGCATTTAAGAATGAACAAAATATCAGATAGTCCATCTTGAATCGATGAATATATAAGATTTAATTTCGGGGATCAATGGTGGTGAGAAAATATATAATATAAAGATCAATTTTTTTCTTGAAAATCACGCAATTATAGGGTCAAATTTATAGAGCTTCTAAATGTTGGGGGATATATTATATGATAGAGTGAAATCATATAGCACAAGGTTTATACAGAAGTTTCTAAATAGATCCCTGAAATTACAAATTTTCATGGTAGTAAGACATTTGATTTTGGTATTTTGTGTTGTAATGATTTTATTGTAAGTTCGTTTGTTGTTATGTGCTTTGTACAACCTAAATGACCTAAATATTATGATGTATGAATATTTTATTGTAAGTTCGTTTATTGTAAGTTCGTTTGTGTTGTTATGCTGTCTTGATCTCTCTTCTTGCAATTCTTAAATCATTTGGAGCCTTGAAGATGGACTTTTGAGCTAGGAACCTCTTGCAACTTCAGTGGCTCATAATCCCTCTTCATGCACTGATTGATTTTGGTTTTGGTATCTGAGATACTTTTTGAGGAATTCATTCCCGAACTCTGTTTTTCTCTTTTTGTCCTTTTTGGTTCTCTTGGTTGGTTTTACTCTCTTGGCTCAATTTGAGCTCTTGCCTTACTTCGTAAAATTGTACACAAAGTAGGCCTCTTGGCTATTTAGCCGCATGTACTTAACATTTTGTAATCAATATTACTATCGTTTCGAAAAAAAAAAAAGAATCTAGATCCATCATTATTTCTCTATTTGTATTAAAATAATCAAACATATAAAACCACGTCTGTGTTATGGTGAACGAAACTATCATATGAGATACAGAATATTATCGAGCTATAGGCTAATAGGCAATCATTAAGCTAATCCTAGATTACGACGAAGTTACTGTAGTTCTCCCGGCGTATATAAGTATTAAGTTATCGTATTTGAGAGTGAAGAGATGCAATGGTTGATACGCATAGTTGGTATTGGTACTAACCTTTTCACCTTGTATTACACATACATGCATTCAAATGGATGCAAGGAAGGATTTCGATTGCTTACTCAGAAATCAAAATGTTAATTTATGCTAAAGAATAGAACCTTAAAATACACTCAGAAAATCTCAAAATTCATACCCCATTCTTCTTTCCCTCGTTCTGAAAGTTTATTTTCGATTATTCTATGAAACAAATATATGTAGCCGAGGACGTAGCAGGTAATTTAATTACCCAACAAAGGGCCAAAGGAACATAATAACGTAATCACATCATTAATGTAGTGCATGGATAGCACAGCGCTCATCAGCTGTTAAACGATTACTTGAACGGAAAAAATTGAATTAATTATCCATTAGCTGTCAAAACAATGTTCAGTCAAATCTCCAACTTAATTCACTAACTACTTCAACTTTTATATTCATTGCTCGCTAATGGTGAAAATTAACAAAGGTCCCATGGCATGGCATCTGTTTAATCCCGGCCAGAATAACCCATATTAAAAATGACAGGGAAAAGGATAAGCGTGTCTTTTTTTTTTTATTATTATCTTGTAAATTATTTAAAAATAACAAAAATTAGGGTTTTCTCCTCCATCAAATAATAAATCTTTTTTTTTTTCTTTTTTTTTTCCCGAAGAGAAGCTACAATGGAAAAGAAACCGATTTAAAGAATCGAGATATGAAAAGGAAAAATGCATTGAAACACAGAATTAAAAACCAAACGGAATCCGTTCTTAAAGGCGACAACTTCGTCAAGATTTTGGAATCTTTTTCTTTCCTTTTTTTTTTCCTCAAGTACGAATAATCCACTGGGACGGCGTCGCCACGCTGCCGACGATCCACCACTGCTTGCTGCAGCCATCCGCCGCGCTTACCATCCCCACCGCCGTCGGATCTTTCTCACCATCATCGTCGCCGCCGACTTCGATAGTACTCCGATCTCCCTCTTCCTCGCCGTCGCCGTCGTCGAGTGGGACGAGGTTGAGAACGAGCCGCCCATTATAACGGTGCTTCTCAAAGGAAACGTGCCGCTTAACCCTCTCACGCTTTATCACCAGCCTACCGTCGCCGGTCTTGTACCTCGTCATCACCCACGGCACATAAGAAGAAGTTATCGGCGGCGGTAGCACCCTCTCCGCCGCTTCCCTCCGCCGCGCCAGGCGAGGGATGGGATTTGCGCCGCCGTTCTTCGCCGTGGTTGGTGTGTAGCAGTCCTCAAGATTTGGCCTTAGGTCTACGCAGCTCTCTGCTCCGATGTAGTCATGCATGTATTATATATGTAGAGAGAATATCTTCTCTCTTTTCGTTAGGGCTTTGGCCTTCGTCTTTTGGGGGCTATATATACATATATATATATATATATTAATATATATATATATATGTCAATATTTAATGTGTATATTTTGAAAGAAAGGTTGATATAAATGAGAGGTGGCGATTGACAGCTATCTAACACTCATACACGTTAAAAGAGGAGTTTTAATTAGTGGGTAAGGTTTTGGACTTTTTCTTATCTAAGGCGATACTTAATATCGTAATTAATGGATTTACATGTATGCATTTTTATGTATTTATATTGATTTACTTTTATTTACTCTGGGATTTCGATACGTGCATTTGACAAATTAGGGAATCCGGGAAATGGAAACATAATATTTCAAGTGAATATATTGATTTTTGTTCTTGGGTTAGTTTCTTTGAACTCTTATGTTAATTAAAAATGTGATATTATGTTTTCGTTTTATTCCAATATCCCAAATCGCAACTTCTGAATTAGTTGTTAGATGAATGTGAAACCTCAAATGCCTACTATATAAGACAATCAATATTAGTTTGCTTATTTAATATAGGTCAATCAATATTCAGGTTTATGATTTTATTCTCTTTTAGGTCTCGATTAAGCATGCAGGGATCGATCTAATTAGTTTGCTAAAAATTTTCTACAGATAAATATATAACTACACAATATGTAATTCTTGGAAGCATTCACATAAATAAGTTGAAGCCAAAAACACTTAATTTAAATGAAACCAGCTAGCTAATCAGAGAATAAATTGGAAACTAGCAATTTCTTGCTTTTGCTCGACAGCTCATCTCAGTATCAAGCGGTTGGACTCTCAAGATTTTAAATAATAATTATAAATAATAATAAAATAATAAATAATAATAACTGGGCTTTGTTTTATAATTGCTGAGACCCAGACGATTATATGGGCTTTAATTTATAGTTGGGCCCATCCATAATCAGAATGGGTAATATCGTAATTTGCATTGGAGCGAAACGATCCACATATTTTAACGGAAAATAAAAAGGACAAAGAATAATGAAAATAGATACCACAGAGATTCACTGGGAAAACTTCAGAAGATTCTTCGAAGGCTGCGTTTTCTTCATTTGGGTCTTCGATCAACTCAACTCATTCACGCAACAGCTGTTTGCAAAGGCTAGCTGCGTGTTTTCATCAAAATTAATCATCACAAGCTATTTATTTGCCGATGAGCAATCTGAGGAGCATATGCAGGCCCCAGGCCGTATTCTCTGCGACGGCCTGGTGTTGCAGATCGACGATTAGGATTTCAATGATTGAAAAGGCTTCGCAGGAGAGTTCTAAGAATTTCCGAAAATCGTCGGTTTTTCCGCTTTGGTTCGATAAGTTGCGGTTGCAGGGGAGGGCGTATGAACCGCGGGTGAGATTGAATCGGCAGAGGCGGATGGTTGCTACTAAGGCTTCGAATTGGACCGACTCTAAATCTCCGTATGAAACTCTTGGTACGGTGATCAACCTTCGAAAAGTATTTCCGATTTGTTAGATAGCTGGACTAAAGGAGCTGAATATGAGTGGCTTGCTTTGTCTTTCTGGCCTACGACTATGTAGATAACTTGAATGAAAGCCTTTTAGATGAATTGCTTCTACCCGTACGGATACGGTTGATGATTAGAGCCCAATTTGACGTGTTTACGGATGGGTGCTTGGATTTCAAATACCCTTTTCATTTCATATAGTATCAAATTTAACTTCTACATCTGGCCTGTGATTCAACTATCTGAGATGTTTATGGCTGTGTTCATTTGTACACTCTTTGAGACTTACAAGCATCGCTGTCAACTTCTGTGAATGCAGAGTTGGAAAAAGATGCAGACGAAGATCAAATTAAGCTAGCCTATCGGCGACTAGCTAAGTTCTATCATCCTGATGGTATGACCCATCTTAAGGTTGACCTTTATTTAATATCACAGTGGTAAATGAAAGAAAGACTGAAAAGGAAGCCTCAGAACTTCACTTACTTTATATAGCCCATCTCTTACTATTTTTTGCTCTGCGTTGTGGCTAATGACTCTATGTTCTTCCATTACCTAAGTTTATGATGGTAGAGGAGCGTTAGATGAAGGTGAAACTGCTGAAGCTCGATTTATAAAGATTCAGGCAGCGTACGAGCTGCTGGTAGATGAAGAGAAGAGGAGACAATATGATAAAGATAATCGGGTCAATCCCATGAAGGTAACCTTTATTACCACTAGCAGTTGGGAGGTTTTTCTTCTTTGTTAATCTGAGGCTTAGTACTATGCTGTTGAATGAACTGTTACGACCTTAATATCAGGCATCTCAAGCATGGATGGAATGGCTAATGAAGAAGCGACAAGCTTTCTACCAAAGAGGCGACATGGCTATTGCAGCATGGGCTGAACAGCAACAACGTGAACTGAACCTTCGTGCACGCCGACTCGCTCGCTCGAAGGTTCTCTTATTTTCCCCCTTTAGACACATGCTATTCCACTAGCACTCTCAATTCATATTGAAACAAATCTCGTATAATTGGATTGGCACGATACATAGTGTGATGTCACTCAATCGCTTTACTTAATTCTTTAGATTGATCCTGAAGAAGAAAGGAAGATACTGGTAAAAGAGAAGAAAGCATCCGTGGAGAATTTCAACAACACTTTGAGGAGACACACTCTTGTCCTGAAAAAAAGGGATTTAATGCGGCAAAAAGCCGAAGAAGAGAGGAAGAAGATCATTGCCCAACTTCTTGCGGCAGAAGGTTTCGAACTCGAAAAGGACGAAGACGAATTATAAACCAAGGCCTAGCAGTCCATCTTCGAATGGTTGGTATATATCTGCTTTTCCTCATCTGCTTGTTTATTTAATCGTTCTAGCCTCGTGAAATAATTGTGTATGCTGGTTATTGTAGATCCTATAGTGACATTCGAAACATGTATAGAAAGCATTTAACTAATAGCAGCAGCAAAACTGGATCATTTCCGATATTTACATACATATTACCGCATATTCTCTCTAGTCCTAACAATCTCCGCTCAGCCACACTCTAAAGCAAACATTGTGATAGGCATTCGCCAAGAACTTGGCCAACCCCTTTCTCCCAGATATTCTCTTCAGTTAATTGGATGGAACATGGTAGTATTTTCCCTTACACATGCAGCGATAGACGACTGGGCAAGACTCGACCGCACACTTCATGTAGAAACTGATCATCACTCTCCTACAAGGCGCACACGAACCGCATGCATACGAGCAATCTGGCAAGCTCGACCCAGTCGGGTATAATTCCATCCCCAGCCCTCCTTCCTATATTTCGTTCGCCAGTTAACCACGGTTAGTTAAGCTACTCTGTTTACTTCTACACATAAATGCTACGTCTATCTGCTTCCCTACCTTAGTATGAGTTACGCTTTTCTCGCCCTTGTGATGGGCTCCTTTGCCATTGCTGGAAACTGTGATAGAAAGCAATTAGTATTCTTACATTAGCAGAAAAGATTTCGACTTTAGACATGGGGCTTCTTACAGTGATATGGCCTGAGGCCTTTGGTACTAACGGAAAGTAGCAGTAAAAGAATCGCGACAAATAGACATGTCGTGTGCGATGTATTGCATCGTTTCATCTTCGTTCTATGCGTACGAAAACTCGAATTCTTGTGAAATTCGAAGTAAACTTTAGGTTAAGTGCTTGATAGTTGATAGTGAGTGTGCTTGCAAGGGGTAGACGAGGTTTATATATATATATGCAAGGTTTTATGGACACTTGATATAGGAAGGTAGTTTTATTAATGCAAGAACGTACATATTCTGATGCACTCTCACATGAAGCACGTCTACCATTTAAACGACTGCAAGTAAGAAGTGTTTTTTAAAAGTTTGTTCACGAGTTTTGTATTTGCTCCATAAAATGATGATAGATGTCATATAATATATCGTAGAGATGTCATGATGATATGAATAGTTAGTTCTTCAAACAAAGCTTTGAACATGTAGCAGTAATAATGCGTGCCGTCGTATTCGCATTAATTGTGTCTCCCTTATTTATGTGATCACTCGTTTCTACAATCGGAATAGGGACGACTTCGTACGCAGTTGATTTATGGTAAGTGGCAGAAAAATTACTTCGGTAAAATCTCTATAAATTAATACTTTATAAATTAATAACCTTTCGAAAATAATAAAATCATTGGTCCGGACTTGACCTTTGTAAAAAAATCATCACATTTGATAAGATGATAAAATATCAAAATTATAAATATTATACTAAAACCCTAAATTCATAATTCATAAATATTGCAATTATACATATTATGATAATTTGCTAAAATATGAATTGTTACTAGCATTTTCTGAAAATGGGAATATAGTTAGATTTCATCGCTAGCTTTTTAAATTACAGCCAAGAGTTTCGATGTCGGTGAATATAATTCTTAAGTGTATGCAGTGAATTGATATTATACATTAATATGTTAAATTAGTTACTGATAAATCAGTTTATAGATGAATATAAACAATGAGACATATATAGATTAACTGAGTTTGAAAAGTTTATGTTTTAGTTAATTAAACATTAATTTATTGATATATGAATATCTCTTTAAAGTAATAGAATGTAACGGTCCAAATATTATTAATTTAGAGAGGTTTTACTGTATTCATGATAATGATGTAAACATAATGAATTATATTTAAACATGAAGAATTGGAAATTTGGAAAATTGAATTTCGCGAAATTTATAAACTTTGCATGGAAAAGTAGAGGGCACTAAACTAAAATTGCAATTACTCGTGCGAAGCGAATGCCATTTGCAATATATTTTCTGATATTAAAGTCATAAATGTTAGAAATTGAATGCGTGCTGCCATGAACGTGAATGTGGTGGGGATTGTGAATGATTAAATGAACGTTCATTTATTATTTTACTGTGAACACGCGGATACGATACCTATGGTTTTTCGTGATTCAAAATTTTGAATCTTGTAAGTAATTTTGACTTGTCAAACCCTAAAAAGGTTGACCGCATTAGTTTCCAAGTATTTAATGTTAAACTGACCTTTATGAGTTATGCGTGGGATCTTCATTTCAACTTGCTTGCTTCTGATGAAAGTGTTAAGGGTGCAATTTGTAAAATTTTAGAAATATTCATCATATAAAGAAGTTTGGAGTAGCACTTTGTTGAAAGAAAATATTGTGTCCACCCAAATCCAAGTAACGTGAAAGTGAAAGAAAGGTACAATGAATTTAATAAATATACACTTATAAACAAAGGAGCCCCACCCCACGAGTCGAATCAATACTTTGAGAAAATTAAAACTTTAATTGATTATAACAATGAGAGTAGGTGACGCATTAATTTGGAAATAGTCCATCCCACAAGTGGCCAATAAACGACGAGCAATGCCCAAACAAGTGGGAGCCCTCGCTTTTGATGATATAATTTTAATTATATTGTATACGTTATTGTTTAACAAGAACTAAATTCGCGACGATAATCTTGATTCGCACGCTGTATTTCGAATCAAGAATTCATTGTGTATATAAATTGATATTATTTATATAAAATAATGTGAAGGCAAAGACCGGAGGCATTTAAATATTTTTGTAACTCAATAATTCACAACATGTCGTAATATATCAATCACTGTCCATGGCTGGCAAATTTTCCACTACACAACACTCACAGCCATTGAACTTTGGATTGAAAAAACACCTACTTTAATATTAAAAAGAAAAAGGCAATCATTGGTGGTTACACTCCCACACACATGCGATGAAATGAAAGCGCTTGTTTGTGTAACATTTGTAGTAATTCAACAAACGCGATTTTATTAATCAACCACACGATTCTGATAATCCTAGTATTCGTCGCGCTTTTCATTTCCATGGCGAAGCAAATAACAAAAGCTCAATGATTGATTGCTTCATATCACATAGAAGCTCGCCACTATTTTTCATTAATCACACCTTTAAGTATATATATTATATATATATGTCAATCCTTAATAGAGGTACATATACACACAAGGACACTCATAGATTCTTGATTAACTCTACACGGCGGCGGTGACTGTTTCGCCGGTGGCGGCGGAGACTTGTGGCACGGAGGCGACGACTACTGCGTTGGCCGTAGCCTCCATTAACTTCTTGTCTTTCCTCTCATCTTGAGCCATCTTATGTTGTCTGCACTCTGAGCTGCAGAAAGCATTATCACCTCTGCAATAAATACATACAAAACATAATTAAAAACCCTAAAAAGACAATTTCTTATATAGCTCAGTATATATATAATATATATATATATATATATATATATATATACATATATATATACATATATATACATATATATATACATATATATATTAACATACCTATACATGTAGATATCGTAGCCAGGGACGAGCCGGCGATTGCAAAGACAGCAAAGCCTCAAGAACTGAGCCGTTTCAACGAAGTCCGCCGAGCTACGGCGCTGGGGCGGCGCCGCCGACCTTATATACTTCAGATTATCATCGTCGCACCGTTGGCCGTCGCCGCCGTTGTTCTGAGGATGGGCGTTGAAAAGGGAAGCTCTGTCTTGAGGAGTATTGCTAGTGTTCCTGCTATTAGTCGGCGACGACGCCGTTAGATCGAAGGCGAACTCCGTCATGCTCGTCGTCCTCTTCATCGGCGGACGGCGTCCCCTCTTTCCGAGCATCTTTTTATTATTACGCCGACGTCACTATATTCCCACGTTTTTGTGTGTGTATGTGTGTTTTATGTCTTGAAAAATGATGCAGTAGCTTGTGAGAATGGGAAAGATAAAGAGCGACTCCTAAAAGGAGGAGGAAATCCGAGCCGTTCATTATATTTATATTTCATCGAATTATTATTATTATTATTGATAGTAATGTTTGTTATTTGGGTGGAGATAGACTTAGTCCGCAGTTTGTATTAATATATTACTCTTAGGGGGTGTTTGTTTTGGGCGATCCTCCGAAACATCATCATGATCCTTTCGTCGCTTTATCATCACCATGTTTGTTTAGCCTAGGTGATGAGTCATCACCGTAATGACATATTATTTAGGTGATGAAAATGGGGTGATATTCTACCTTCTGGATCACCCCAAAAAAACTAGGTGATCTTACATCACCGTGATGGGGTGATCTTTTAAATTTTTATTTGGACAACATTACCCCTTAATTTAGCATTTATACCTATATCCTTATTCATATTTTAAATTATATAATTATATTCTTTAAATCTTAAAATAATATAATAATAAATAATTATATTGAATAACTATACGAAAAACTTATTAAAACTTAAAAAATTAAACTCGATATTAAAATAGTAATCATTATCATGTAATATCACATATATATTTCATCCACATAATTTTTGTAATATTCGAGGGTTACATATAACATTTATGCAATATCAGTCCATACGTCACTGTGATTAGACAAATACAATATTCTAATATCACATTGATATGTAAAATGAAATATCATCCCAAAACAAACACAGTAATGATATATCACCTTGATCTACATCGCAGTGATATTCACATTACGGTGATGTAAGTATCACGGTGTGTTGAATAACTGGAAACAAACACCCCTTATTGTCGTTTTCCAATAGTTAATTGGTTTGGATTCTTTAATGCGGGGTCGCTTGCTAAGTTAGGAATCTTATTGTTTCATTTTTTCCCATTCTTTTTCTCTGTAATAAAATTGTATGTATTGTTTGAGATCGGATTATTATCATTCAAATGATTCTCAGGTGTCCCGATAACATAATCTTGTTTAAAAGTATCACTGATAGTTTATTAATCATAGCTTCTCTAAAATTAAATATACAGTAAAAGCTCTGTATATTAATAATAAATAAATTAATAATATCCCTAAAATAATAAAATCCGGTTGTCCCGATTTGAGCCTTTGTAAAAAACATAAAATTCGATAGGATATGTCCATCAAAACTCTAAAATAATATTTATAAAACATTACAATTCAATATAATGATTGTTATAACTACAAAATATTCACGATACTATGAGCGACACGTCACTGGAAGATCATTACAACAAATAAAATTAACAATGTTATTTTTGAAAAATAATTACATAATAAATTTGAATGAATATGAAGATAATATACTCAATGTGTCATCTGATTCGGCTCGCCATTGGGATTGACTAAAAAAATAGTTGAATTTACAAAAAAAAAAAAATAGTTAATTAAATATTAATTTATCGGTATAATTCTCTCTAAATTAATAAAATTTAATAGTCTCAATGTGATTTTATAGACGTTTTTAGTCTAAGTCAAAATGGTTGAGAAACACTAAACCAACACCAACTAAATGGGCCCATTCACCTCGATATATCACTCAATTGGGCCTAGACAGTTATGGGACCCATTTACATCTATTGGGCCGCATTTATTTATCATCCAAGAAGCCCAAAAACATCATCCGCGAATTAAATGTGTCATTATTCACGTCAGCGATCCATCGGCCAACGAACCACCGTCTTCTACCCTGTGCGGCGGCTGCGGCGGCGTCGATTTGCCCTCCTCCTTCGCCTCCGATGCATCGGAATCCGATTCCAAGTTCAGACCATCCAAGCTCGACGGAGCTCTCCCCTCGCCGGAAATCTCCTCCTCCGTCGACGTAATAATTTCCCGAGGCCGATGAATGATCTTCCCGTCGTCGTCCCTCATCCTCTCCGCGTACTTTGCAAAGTCGAACTCCGCCATATCCTTCCCGCCGAATGCAGACTCCACGAATTCCATGTCGAAGAGTTCGTCCATGATCTTCGTCGTGCTCGGGTTCGCACGGTAGACGAACTTTACCTTGTTCGCCGTCTTCGGCTCCAAAAACGGCTTCGCAAGCTGGTAGTAATTATAATAATAATAACAAAAAAAATTCGTCATTTCCTGAGATTATTACGCAGAAATGCCTACAGAAAAAACATAAGAGTTTAAGCTGGTCATTAAATATTAACGTATTGGAGATGGCGATTTATGTTAGCATTGATATGAGAGCGTCTACGGAAGTGTTGACGACGTTGGGAATAAAAAAAAAGCAAAAAAATATAGAGATTTACTTATAGTGCTCATGGTAGGTGGACATCATAGTAAATATATATATATATATATATATATATATATATGTAATCACCTTATAGAATGGTTCGAAAAACTTGGGCGGATCGTAAAGAATGGCAACCCCGAGCCTCTCGGGATACTGATCTTGGAGGACGTGGGCCGTCTCCTGCGTGACTTTGATGGATATATGGGACATGTTGAACCCGTGGAAATCGATCAGCCAAACCATTTGCTCCTCGCCTTCCGAAAGGTTCCGAATTGCATTCTCCATGCAATACACCAAATACTTTATCTGCCCTTTGATGGATTTCGTGTTCTGAAGAGACAGAAAGGGAATCAAAATGCTGAATGACCACTTCACCCAATAGCTTAACCTCGAAAGGGCCTGTATCGTCATTTTTTAAATTTACATATTTTATTTCCAGCAGAAAAGAAAAAGCAACCTGGCGGCTAGGCCTCATGATGAGGACTGGCCTCCCATGTTTGTCCTTGAAATTCGCCCGATAAATCTTTCCAGTTTCTGCTTCTAAAGCTACGTCGTCCTGCGGTAAAACAGATTTCGTACTCGACGGTGAGGATGATTTTTCTTTTTTTTTCTAAAAAAAAAAACTTAGGCGGGAATTACCCAGCGAATGTCCTCGGGCTTGTACTCCGATCGCCATTTGAGGCTCGCCCTGAACATCTTAGCTGCGTTCTTGACGTTCCAATTTCTTGCCCTAAGGTACCTCGAAATCGACTCCTCGGAGCAGTACATTGCGTTCTTACCAGTTTGCGGCCCAATTAGCTTTCTCACCTCCTTAATCTGTATATATGCCATGCACATCAATAGGAGCAGAGAAAGAAGTATCGAAAAATATCGAAGCACCTTCGATAGCTGCAATTCCGAAGGCAAAGAATCTTCGAAGCCATCGTCGATTGATTTCTTCGACCCGCTGCTCATATTACCTTCCATCGACAGAAGAATATAAAATGAGGAAATGCTCCAAGAATGCTTATGCATGTATATAAAAGGATCAATCTTTCGATATAACCGATGGCAATGGCATAACAAAGCCTAATCTTACCACCTTTGATTCATCAAAGATCTACGCTGTATTATTACAGTACTTATTTCAGAAGGTAGGTAGGTAGACAGATAGATAGATAGTAGAGTCTAAGCATCACATTCATTCATCAGAGCCATAATCTATATGTGTTGGAGAATGGGTCAACTCAGCTACGCATTTATGGCTTCAGCAAAATGTAGTAGTATACACCTTTGAAGCAGAAAGGCAAAGACAATAAATTTCTGCAATCTACGAAAAATTACGACAACATAGGCAACGACATAACTGTAATAATCCCTTGCTGATCGAGATAAGGGGATTGAGCAATTCGATTGAGCAATTCGATTCACCTTGAATGCAAAGCGTCAAGCTCATGAAATCAATCAAGAAACAACCAAGTTGAATGGTTAAAAGATTCGTGAAATTGAACACAGTTCAAGGTCAACAGCAGTTTAGACTGATCAAAAGCCCACCTTAAGAAAAACGCAAAGGACTGAAAAACAGGGAAGGAAAAGCGAAAAGGAAGAAGAAATCACCTGATTAAGCGGATTAATGGAAGTGGGCTCTACTCTAGAGATGTCTGAACCAAATCGTTGAAACAAAGAGAAGCGACAGATGTGCTCAAAGGTCAACTATCAAACATGGATTGCCTAATGTTAGAAAAGAAACACGCTTGAGAGAGAAAGAAAGGTCAGCATCGTATTCATTGGCTTTTACCTGAAAATTATCGGAAGAAGAAAGTCCTTCCTTTTTTTTACTACAGTGGCTATTATGCCCAAACAAGCGTAAATAATACCCATGCCCGAAAAAAACAATCAAATAAACATACGTGGGTTCGTCCAACGAGGTAAAGATGCTCTTTCGCTCGCAAACGATGAACGAGTCAAAACGACAGCGAAGCGTAACTCGTGGGCCACTGGCCTAGCATCATTTGGCCGAATCTTAATCATTCTTTTATCTGGTTTTTTCATATACATCAACCTATCGTGCTTAGTCTCGACCTCAGTCGAGGGTTCCTCCGAGAATTTACAAACAGAGAACGTCGAACTTCCATGGATTTACTTCAAGATTGTGTTACCAGGATTAACAAAATCGCGGAGGATACCGGCGTTTTATACTTATGTTACCTAAGTATTACGTTTCTTTAAGCGTTTAACACTTCTATTCTGCTTATTACGTTTTCTATTATTGCTATTAATATGAGGTGGCAGTGGGGAGAATGTATGTCACGTTTATGAGTATAACAGATCTTCGTCCTTTTCTACTTTCTCTCTGTTGCTGAATGTTCTCTGTAACAACCTGCATTTCGATCATCAGAATCTATTCTATCCATTTGATTCTCATTTTCGATCTGCATTCCTTTTCCCAACTCGAGCTCGTATCAACTGGTATCAGAGCATTTCGATCCCAAGCTTGAAACAACTCAGAGATGGCAGAAGGAACCCGCACCGGTGAACTACGTAAGGAAGTGGATTCTCTTCGTGAGAAGATGAAGGAGGACAACGAGTCGCTTAACGAACAGCTGGCTACTCTTCGCCAAATGATTGCTGCTCTCGCGAAGGGGTCAGTAGGCGAGAACCAGACAGGAGGAAGTGGGGAAACATCCGATAGGAATTCCCGGTCGATCTATCAACTTCCGACCAAGTGTTCCAGCATCGAATTTCCTAAATTTAATGGGGAAGATTTGAGGGGATGGATTTACAAGTGTGAGCAATTTTTTGAAGTGGATGACACCCCCACCGAGACCAAGGTGAGAATGGCAGCTGTACATCTGGAAGGGCGAGCCCTTCAGTGGCACCAGGTTTTTATGAAGACGCGACTCACGCGGGAGCTACCGAGTTGGTCGGAATACGTCAGAGCTTTGCATAGTCGATTTGGTTTGCATTCGTACGACGATCCGATGAGTGAGCTGGTGAATTTAAAGCAGGATGGATCGGTTCAGCAGTACTTGGATCAGTTCGAGGAGTTGATGAATTGCGTGGAACTCACTGAACCCTACGCTGTGAGCTGTTTCTTGGGTGGGCTGAAACCTGAAATCGCAGTAGCAGTAAGGATGTTCAGGCCAAACTCCTTAGCCGATGCAGCGAGCCTCGCGAAGTTACAGGAACAAGCTCAGGGGTTAGCTTCCAAGAAGGGGGTCACTGCTCATTTCGCTACTGGGAGTATGAGATCTGGTGTTTCCAATGCCAGAACTTCCTTCAATCCAAATGTGGGAGCGCCAACTAGAGTCAGTGGGATGGCATCCTCAAACTCGGGGGCATCATCTGTAGCGTCTGCGCCTAACTTCAGCAGGTTCTCCAATGGACAGAAGGGAAATATTCCTCCCATCATACCTTCTCGGAGATTGTCTCCACAGGAAATGGATGATAAACGGGCTAGGGGACTATGTTTTTGGTGTGATGAAAAGTTCTCGGCGGGTCATAAGTGTGCCAGGAAGAGGCAGATTTATGTGATGGAGGTCATGACTGAAGATGAAGGAAAAACAGAGATCGAGGAGTGTGAAGCTGAGAAGCAAGAAGAGGCAGATGAAGGACTCGAATCAGAAGAAGGCCCAGGGGGCAATTATCAAATCTCCATGCATGCGATGGCGGGGGTACATGATTTCTGCACTATGCGAATTGCAGGGAATGTGAACGGGAAGCCACTGCATGTGTTAATAGATACGGGGAGCACGCATAATTTCCTGGACTCGGAGTGGGCAAGGAGGTTTGGGTGCAGCCTGGAGCAGACGAGTCCATTTCCTGTGGCTGTAGCAGATGGCACCAAGCTTTATAGTTCATCAATGTGTAAAGGATTCAAATGGAAGATGCAGGGAACACAATTTGAAGCTGACATGATGATTCTACCACTTGGAGGCTGTGATATGGTACTGGGGGTGCAGTGGCTAATCACATTAGGAAGCATTACATGGAATTTTAAATTACTCCAGATGGAATTCCAAACGGGAGGTAAGAAGGTACTGCTCAGAGGCATGCAACCGGCTAAGGTCAAGGTGATTACAAGTAAGAAAATGACCAAGCTATTATCCCAACCTGCTCAACTGTCTATGCTGCAGATGATGTTGGTGCAAGGGAATGGTATGCCTGAAAATCAGATATTTATGTTGGATAGAGGTGGGACTGATGAAGAGCAAGGGGGGTTGAAAGGGTTGCTGAAGGAGTATCAGGACCTTTTTGCAGAACCCCACACGCTTCCTCCTCACAGAACTCATGATCATGCTATCACTCTTAAAGAAGGAACCGTGGCAGTTAACGTGAGGCCTTACAGGTACCCCTCCGTGCAGAAAGATGAAATTGAAAAGATGGTGGCAGAAATGCTAGCCGCGGGCGTCATCAGAGAGAGCATCAGCCCTTTCTCTTCACCAGTGGTATTAGTAAAAAAAAAGGATGGGTCATGGCGTATGTGTGTAGACTATAGGGAGCTCAATAGGCACACGGTAAAAGACAAATTTCCCATTCCTTTGATTGAGGAACTGCTCGATGAGTTGCACCATGCAAGGATTTTTTCCAAACTCGACCTGAGGTCCGGATACCATCAGATTAGAATGAAGGATGAGGATGTACATAAAACGGCCTTTAGAACCCATCATGGGCATTTCGAGTTCATGGTGATGCCTTTTGGGTTGACCAACGCCCCTTCCACCTTTCAAGCTCTCATGAACAAGATATTCCAGCCTTTTTTGAGAAGATTTATCCTTGTATTTTTTGATGACATTCTCGTTTACAGCCCCGACTGGGACAGTCACTTGGGTCATTTGCAGGTTACCTTTGAGGTGCTCAGGGAGCACAGCTTGTGCGTTAAACAGAGCAAATGCCACTTTGGAGCTGAAAGAATAGAATATCTGGGGCATATAATAGCGGATGGCGGGGTATCAGCGGACCCAGCGAAGATCAAGGCCGTGCAAGACTGGCCTATGCCCAAAACCATCAAGCAGTTAAGGGGTTTTTTAGGCTTATGTGGGTATTACAGGAGATTCATTCTAGGATACGGAAAGATTGCTCAGCCCCTTACCAACCTGTTGAAGAAAGACAATTTCGTTTGGGATCAGCAAGCCACACGGGCTTTTGAGCAACTCAAGCTAGCCCTCTGTGAGTCACCAGTGCTCAACCTTCCAGATTTTAATAAGGAATTCGTAGTGGAGACGGATGCATCAGATCTGGCCATTGGCGCGGTGTTACTACAGCAGGGGAAACCCATCGCTTACATGAGCAAACCATTAAGCGCTCGGGCTGCGGGTATGTCGACTTATGAAAAGGAGCTGCTCGCCATAGTAACAGCGATCCAAAAGTGGAGGGCGTATCTGATTGGGAGGCATTTTGTCATCAAGACGGATCACCAGAGCCTTAAACATTTAATGGAGCAGCGGATTTCTACACCGAGCCAGCAAAAGTGGCTTGCAAAATTAATGGGCTACGATTACACCATCACATATAAGAAAGGAGCTGAAAATGTTGTCGCAGATGCCCTTTCGAGGAAGCCTGAACTTGCGATGCAACCTAGTGGCTTGGTCGCCAGCATTAGTTCTGTGGACACTGAACTTATGAAAAAGATCAAGAGAAGTTGGGAGGATGATGAGCACATTCAACAGACGATCCAAAGGGCGAAGGATGGAGACTTGGGAAGGTATCAATGGAATGGGGAATTACTAACCAGAAAAGGGAAGCTGGTGATAAGCTCAGCCCCTGACCTCAGAAGGGAACTGCTGCAAATCTTTCACAGTAGCGCTGTGGGAGGGCACTCAGGTATCGACAATACTCTCCATAGGCTCAAACGTGTGGTGTATTGGAAGAGCATGAAGAAGGATGTCTATAAATATGTGAAGGAATGCTCCACTTGCCAGCGGTTTAAAACTGAGAACACAGCTTCTCCGGGGTTGTTGAATCCACTCCCTATCCCTAACACTATTTGGTCTGAGATCTCAATGGATTTCATTAATGGACTTCCCCTCTCTGGCGGCAAAGATTCTATATTGGTAGTGGTGGATCGTTTGAGCAAATACGCCCATTTTGTGGGTCTGAGACACCCTTACTCGGCCGCTGCTGTGGCTCAAGCTTTTATGGACAACATCTTCAAGCTCCACGGCCCCCCTCAGAAGATTATCACGGACAGAGATGCCATATTCATGAGTCAATTTTGGAAGGCCTTCTTTAAGATGCAAGGCGTGCAATTACTAGCTTCAACAGCTTATCATCCTCAAACGGATGGTCAAACAGAAGTCGTCAACAGATGTTTGGAGTGCTACCTTCGATGCATGTGTGGGGATAGACCAAGGGAATGGATGCATTGGCTTAGCTTGGCAGAATGGTGGTATAATACCTGCTACCACTCGGCCATTCACACCACTCCTTATCAAGTGGTTTACGGGCAACCACCTCCCGCCCACATTCCTTATCTCGAAGGGTCTTCCAACGTTGAGCTGGTGGACAGAAGTTTGGGCCACCGTGAATCGACTATCAAACTGCTCAAACAGCACCTCTCCAATGCCCAAAATCGCATGAAGGTGCAAGCGGACAAGCGAAGGAGTGAGAGATCATTTGATGTAAACGATTGGGTATTTGTGAAGTTGCAACCATACAAACAGCTCTCCCTTAAACCACACGCCTGCCATAAACTGTTAGCCCGCTTCTTTGGACCCTTCAAGGTGGTGGAGAAGGTGGGGCAGGTGGCATATCGCTTGCAGTTACCGGAGGGATGTAAGATACACCCCATCTTTCATGTTTCTCAACTCAAGAAGAGAGTGGGGTCAGCTCAAATCTCCACTCACCTACCATCATTCTTGAGCTCGCACGGCCAGCTTCTACTGGAGCCAGAAAGCATCTTGGAAAGGAGACTGATCAAGAGGAAGAATCGCCCTATAGTTCAGGTTTTGGTCAAATGGATTAACACACCGGTGGAGGACAGCACTTGGGAGGATTGGGAAGTGTTGCAGCAGCAGTTTCCAACACTCGCCAACTCTTGAGGACAAGAGTGCTTTTAAGGGAGAGGGAGTGTTACCAGGATTAACAAAATCGCGGAGGATACCGGCGTTTTATACTTATGTTACCTAAGTATTACGTTTCTTTAAGCGTTTAACACTTCTATTCTGCTTATTACGTTTTCTATTATTGCTATTAATATGAGGTGGCAGTGGGGAGAATGTATGTCACGTTTATGAGTATAACAGATCTTCGTCCTTTTCTACTTTCTCTCTGTTGCTGAATATTCTCTGTAACAACCTGCATTTCGATCATCAGAATCTATTCTATCCATTTGATTCTCATTTTCGATCTGCATTCTTTTTCCCAACTCGAGCTCGTATCATTGTCGGCTCTAGCTCACAAAGTCAAGATTTAGTTTGAAAGTTAGATTTTGCACAAATTTTGAAAATTTAACTAGCTTTTGCAATTCTAAGTTGGCAAAATTATAAAATTAGGTCACTATGTTTGATAATTGCAAAAGTAGGTCATTAACTTTTCATGTGAAAACAATTTTTGGTAATTTTTCAATTTTATGTCACTAATAATATATTTTTTCGATTTTGGGTCACTAAGTTTAGATTTTTCATTTTTGGGTCACTATTTTTATAACATTAGTACTGAGTGACCCAAAATTGAAAAAAATGTAAACTTAGTGACCCAAAATCGAAAAAATATATTCTTAGTGACCTAAAATTGAAAAATGACCCAAAATTGTTTTCACATGAAAAGTTAGTGACCTACTTTTGCAATTATCAAACATAGTTACCCAAAAACGAAAACTTGTATACTTAGTGACCTAATTTTATAATTTCCCCTTCTAAATTTTATAACTTCACTACTGTTGCAATTCCCTCTCTTCAACTGCTCCTTTAGTCGTGATTTCGCGGAGAAATAGTAGGTGTGTTCAAATTAACCGAAAAAACCGAACTAACCGTAAAGAACCGAACCGAAAAGATCGAAACAAAAAAAACGGACCGAATTGCAGAAAACCGAACCAAATTAAATGGTTCGAACATCGAATTAAGCATACGTAAAACCGAAAAAATCGAAAAACCAAACTGAATTTATCATACTACATTAAAAATCGAAAACTATCAATAATCATTTGTTTTTCTCCCATAACGTAAACAACACATTAAATATAATTTCATTGGTATATTTTTTTTTTCTATTTTCAGGTGAATGTTTTCCTCATCAATCAAATACTATTTTCTCTCAAGTAATTTATAGTATCTTCAGATGAATGTTTTTGTATTTTAAATAGATTTTGTTACATTTTCATGTTGTTTTTTCGGACCTTTGTATTATTTTGCTACATGTCACGTTCCATAAATCTTCTTTGTTTTTTAATAATCATAAATTGTTTTATGTATTTTCAGCCCATAATTTTTTGTTGATATTAAATTCCTAATCGAAAAATCGAACCGAACAAACCGAACCGAGTTATAAAAACAGAACCGAACCAAATGGTTCGGATATCGCATTAAGCATACGTAAAACCGAAAAATCGAAAAACCGAACCGACCGATGAACACCCCTAAAAAAATAGGATGTCGAGGGGCGAAACGTCGTCGTCATAAGATGGTGGATGTGGAGGGAATAGTTGTGTATATTTGGGCCTTCAGCCCACATTAGAGACGGGTGGCCCATCAATTGCCCAAATATTCGCTCCATGTTTCGATTCGATCCAATTATATGACTAATACATTGTAGGATTTCCGATTTTATTTACGAGAAAATGATTGGAAAAAAACCTCATACTTTTAATTTTGCATTTACAAGTCTTTGCATGAAAAATATCTCAGAACGAAACAGACAATACATATATACATATATATTTATATATATTAATCTTGTATGATTAATGATTTGATTTGATGGGCATTATGTAGAAAGGTGAACATTATATTAAAGAGAACGCGTTATTAGTGGAAAAAATATCGCATCATGGCAATTTATCCGACAAAAGAATGGCGTAGTGGAAATTTTTTGTATATATCAACACAAAAACACCTATTAATAATTATATTTTATATTTTTGTTGAAACATAGATCATTAACATTTCCCGTTGGATGTCTATATCATGGAGCTCGTGACGTTTGTCCCAATAGAATAAAGAAAGACTTGTGTATATGCAAAAAATTACTAAATGATATTTCCTAGATAATATATATTATTGAATGTGTGTATTTAAAGATTTTGACTTGCTTTAATGTGAAACATTGATAGCACCACGGATGATAGCAACAAGAACCCTACAGTAGAAACTCTATAAATTAATACTCGATAATTTAATAAACTCTTTAATATAATATTTCCAGCCGGTCCCGACTTGGGGATAACGTACTAAATTAATAATTCTCTAAAATTATAAGATAATAGACTTTTGATAATTTCTATAGGTCCCGTATAAATTATAAATTAATAATTCCATATGTAAAAACATTCTCATATTACATGAACAAAGATTACTTGAAAAATGAATCAATTGTCATTTGTTTTTTGTTGAAATCAATTTACCCTTGCATATTATCTCTAGTTGTCCTTATCATTGTAAGAATTCCTGGCATTGTTTTCTCATAGGTCAACAAGAAATTTCCCCTTCATTTGATGTTTGGGAAGTTTGAAAGTTATATACACTATAAATTAATAAAATATTAATTTATCGATAAATTAATAATTATTAATTTATCGATTAATTAATAACTCTTTTAATTAATAAATTTGGCCAGTCCCAACCGTATTAATTTATAGAGTTTCTACTGTAATTGAAATAATTTACCCTTATTCTATTTCTATGTTAGATAACATTTTTTTTCTTAAATAAAATTTCGACTTGGCACAATAATTTAATTAATTTAAAATACTATAAAAGGAGTTTGAAAATTGCAACAAAGCTCACGTTTATGGTTGCTCATTTTTAACCATATGTAAGTGGAATTTAATACGTATATGGTATATACGTACTCCACTACACTCCACCGAAAGCATATATACCCAGTTTCGGAGTTCGGTAGAATCTATGTAAATATAATAAATGATTTTAATTAACTTGTGCATGTCTAAATTTTAATGAAGGTTTCAACCAAATTAAAAAATAATTGGGTTGACTACGATTTCCTCCAATTTTTTCATTTTTTATTTTTTCTTACTTGTATGGTATTATCATTTACCAATGTTAATTTTATCGATTTGAGCTCGATGCACAAGTGTGTCCCTTATTTATTGGTAAAGAGATATTCCGATGAATGAGAATTTTGGAATAAAGACGTGAAGATGAAATGAAGTTATTGAAAGTTAGGGAACGATGCAAAAGAATCATACAATCAATGGGAATTCGAATAAAGATATGAATGTGAAATAAAGTGACTACAATCAGCCTCCTTATCCTTTAATATTTATAAATATCATGATCTCAATCTCGGAATATATTTAGGATTTAGTTTATTACACATATTCATGTACGTGACCACACTCATTTGTCAGTTAGGTTTGTGCCTAGAGGGTTCGATTATTACAAACCTTATCATGAATATATTGACATATGTGTACATATATATAAAACTTGCATATATATATATATATATATATATATATATAATACTATACGTGCCGCAATCAAAATGATATATCTATATATAGACCAAAACACTTAATCACCATTGCAATAATGAACTCATCTACTTATGACAATATTAATGTAATAAATGCTCATGGTATTATTATAATTAGGTAAAGCTGCATCAACTGCCCACAAAGGTGCACAATGAGACACAATTAAAAATTTAAGAAAAAAGTATTACATATATGCCACACTAATAAGAAAAGAAAAACATGGTCTAAAGAATATGCTAAAAGGAACCGAACACCTTGCTTTTCCTATGTTTACATTACTTTACTACAGTTACGTTGTACTGTATTAGTATATTATATCGTAATTAATGAATCTTAAGTGGAAGCCCAGTATAAATTTTTCAATTTATTTATTATGGGAACTCAATAATTGTTGTAAATGACATTGGAACAAGATCTACTAATATTTTGTAATACAAAGGACAAGGCCATGTGCTATGTATGATTTCATTGAAAGATACTTCCATGATTTGATTAATAATATTTTACTGAAATATGATCAAGAATATAAATATTGAGAATGGATCTTTTCTATATCAGGCGTGCCTATTATTAAATAAAAAAATAAAACTTTGCACGTAAATACTCATTTATATAAAAATTTCGCAAATAAGTCCCCTGTCAGATTTTTTTTATATGTAGGTACCTGTCAGAATAAAATTTTTGCACATGACTACACGTTCCGCCGCAGGTACGTCATGGAACAAATTTAGGTAACATATGGAAATATATTGTGATACGTAATACATTGAGAAAATGGTACATCATATAACACATTAAGGTACCATATAAACCGTATATAGGTACCACATATGCGCGTGATAAGGTACTTAATATACATACAGAAGGTACATCAAGACTGAGAAAATGGTACACACAATCGAACGGATATTTAGATGAAAATTTTTCTCAAAGGGGTCTGACATGCAAATATTTCGTATAACTAGGTACTTTCTATAGATACACCTACAAAAAATGCCATTTACAATGCAAAAAACTATCGATATTAAATAACTGGGATGCTTTCGTATATTTTGTCCTAATTTAGAATATATAATTAATTCATCATGAACACATCTTGCCAATCTTGGAGTACTTGAACGAAGTTTCTAGCAGTAAATGTATTTGAATATAATAATATTATTACCACAAAGTCTGCATTTACAGAAAGTCTCACCTAACGCCGTGACTAACGCCGTTTCTCTTAAAATATTGACTCATTCTCTGTCTCAATGCCACGTGGTCAAACAGCACAAACAAGCGATGACACGTGGCATACGAAATCACTATTACCTCAAGTCTCAAGAGTTCATTTGGTGGGCCCGCCCAACCTAGATTACTACACGCAAGTATATTTATTTTATTTTCGTTAGTAATAATATTTGTTTTTAACTTGTGGGTCTAAGTTCGACAATGCCAGCTGGCCGTTATCGTCCGTTTCCGTTAAGTGGGGCCGGTCAGTTACAGTTATTTGGCCGGTCAGCTCTAATTACAAAGACTTTGTGGTATTATTATAATATTTTTCTTTCCATCTATCTCTCATTTAGTATTACAATATCCAATTTGTTAAAAAGTTATTGAATTTCTTTATCGAACATCTTCACATAATACATAATTTGAATAAAATTTTTACACATAGGTACCTATGTCAGAAAATTTTATAGATAGGTACCCGATTAATTTTTACCAGATTCTTCAGTCATACAGTACCTTTCTGTGTGTGTATGGCGTACCATAACATGTTGATATAGAGTACCTAAATGTGTTCGTACGACGTACCTATGTTTTAAATAGAGCGTAGCGTACCATTTTGTATTATATATGGTACTCACATGTATTGATATAGGATACCCGAATGTGTTGTATGGCGTACTGCGGCCGATCGGGTAGCTATCTGCAAAAATTTCATCTGTTAGGTACCTAAATATAAAACATCCTGGCGGATACTAAATTACAAGTTTTTTTTTTACAGATGAGGTATTTATGTGTAAAGACCTCTTTCTTTATATGGCGATCGCGTTATTTGTCAATAACGACGAAGATTCATACAACTGGCAAATTATAGTTAATTAATCTCCAATTGATATTGAATTAATGCTAGAATGACTTATTCGCAAAGGCCAACGACGTTGAAGTCTAGTCGTGTAACAATGAGATCGTCGTATGTCCCATTGAAAGCTACCATTTTGAATAATTAAAATTGGATGATAATGAGATAAAATAAATAGGGAGATATTTTCGTGATGGCGAAGAAATCAATTCTCTTTTTCCCACTTGGCCGTTGGCCCTAACTATTTTTGTCACCGTTAATTTAATTCATTGCAGATAAATGAATCTATCCATTTACCATCACCCAAGAAGAAATAGACGTTTCTATTTGTTCCATTAGCTGTCCCTTATCTCTTTAAATTAAATATTTATTAAATATCTCGATAACATTTTTGTAATCAAGGTTTTCATTTTCAGAAAACGAATCATTTCTAATTAACTGGGATTAACGGCGGTGTGAAACGTTAATGTACAACGCCGTTAGTTAGTAAGGGGGCCCCAAATGCTCGCAGCACACGGATTTTAATTTTAATTTTTGCTTAATTTTTTCTTTGTAATAAAGGAGGTAAGGGACCCACGGTATTGTATTTGTACTGAGTGGGCTTCCTTTGATCTTCCTCTATAAAGGTCGAGCCAATCCTCGCACTCTCTCGCTTGTTCTGCAAATACCTACAGGCGATAATCATCGGTTTTTCATAGCTTTTTCTTTCTTTGTTTGTTTCTAACTACTCCAATTCAGCCAAAAGAGAAAGAAATCAAGCAAAAATACCTAGGATAATCTTGCCTTCTCCGTTGTTCCTTTACGACACTCCCCAAAGTTTCTCTAGCTAAGGTCGGGTATTAATTCTGTTTTTGTTGAGGTGGGGTTAGGATTATTTGTTGTCTCTTTATCGGTATTGGTTCGATTGTTTGTTCTGTTT
Source organism: Craterostigma plantagineum (assembly GCA_027422505.1). Taxonomy (NCBI): domain Eukaryota; kingdom Viridiplantae; phylum Streptophyta; class Magnoliopsida; order Lamiales; family Linderniaceae; genus Craterostigma; species Craterostigma plantagineum. The sequence continues at coordinate 108,319 of JAPQWV010000059.1, forward strand.
TTAGCAGACAACAAATTTCGTCCGAATTCGTGTCCGCTACGTTAGTTATTGGTCGGAAACGTGTTATTTTGTGTTTGTTTACTTCTTTTGGATCTTTTACTGTGGTTTGCCATTATACGTTTCTTGGAAAGAATTATATGGGAAAGCTGTTAAGCTGTAGTTTTGACTTGCCAAGATAGTACTGTTCTTGATTCACTTGGATCGCTTGGGGGATATTTATGAAGATTTTCGTTTTCAATTATTGTTTCTCCTTTTCCATCGTTAACGTTAAAGAAAATATCTGATTTCGCTCGTTTCTTGCAGTATTTCTGAGAAATGGAGCAATTTCAGAACCACGACCTTGAATACGTGGACGACTTTGACGGCACTGATTTCGAAGATGACGTTTCACCTCGTAGCCAAACTACTACTACCTTCGACGATGACAGAGAGTCCATGGACTCTGATTTTGAGGAAGACTTTGAATTGGTAATTTATATTGTTCTTTAGTTCCTTCTCGAAAGACTATGAGAAGAAGAATAACAGTGGGTAACATTGACTTCACTGTAATTTCAGAGCAATCCTAAAACTGATACATCAGCTTTTGAAGCAAGGAACGGTAAAGACATTCAGGGAATCCCATGGGAGAGGCTTAGTTTCACTCGAGAGGATTACCGTGAGTCCAGATTGAAGCAGTACAAGAATTACGAGAATCTCCACAGTTCCCATGAAGATCTTGAGAAGGTATTCTATTTTGCTTCTAATCTTTTGCTTTTTGTCGTTGATCTTTTCATTGTCTCAGATATACAGTCCTTGGTATTATTTCGTAGTTGAATTTCGCTGAGGTGTTCTGTTGTCTATCTCAGGAGTGCAAGCAAGTGGAAAAAGGCCACAGCTTCTACGATTTCCAGTTCAACACAAGGCTCGTCAAATCGACGATAGTGCATTTTCAGGTATAGACAAATTCTGCTAGTCATTCACCCCTTCATATAGCTGTTTAGTTGTTGGTAGAATTTCCTGTCAAGACCGCATTAACCGATTTCCCAGTGGTTGTCTAGCCTCGGTTTGTTAGTCATCTCCTTGTATTTTACTACCAAGAATGGAGTGTGTTGTGGGATCCCTAGTTCATTCTTCAAGTTCCATTTTAAGGCCTTAATGGGTATAGTTGTTTGTTTGATGGTCGGAGTCCCATTTGGATTATTTTTTTTAAAGAATCGATACATCGCAGTAGGCGATTTGGTTTATGCATTTGCACTTTAGCTTTTCAATTCATGTATTTTTTATTTTTTTCTCGCTGTTGGCTATGAGGATGTAGTTTTGCAGATAGCATTCTTGTGTATCGATGTTTGATCGCTTAGTAAACTTCTGTTTGGTCTTTAGCTGAGCGCCTCTTATCATTCTATAGAGGTAAGGATCTCCATGGATGTTTCTTAGTTTCAGGGCTTGCTTGTGAGTTCATATATTTGTAGTGATCTAACTTAGTGAATCTATACTTTCATAGCATAAGCCATTTGCATAATACCTGTACATAATATGCACTATCAGCTTTAGTATCATTATTGTTCTTGCATTGGACTCATTCATTACATATGCATAACATGACTGTTAGCTACCAGCTACCGAGCACTGTATTTCAACCAAGAGTTATTAACTTATATTAGTCTATAGAATTCCAGGTAAGGCTCTTGGTTGGAATTGTAATCTTTGCTTCGCTGCATATTTTAACTTGCTAGTTAGTTATGGTAGAGAATCTCTTTTTTCGAAGCATATATTGTGTGTATTATCTCTTGCAACTTAACCCGTCGAATGGGACTGCAATTTTATCTTCTATTTCAGCCTTCCATATAAGCAGGAATGCAGAGCAGCCGGCGCATAACGGGTCGTTTCTATATGGTATGAAAGGGGATACTCCGAGCATTACAAGGCATCAAAGTTTTGAGTTATTGATTTTTAGGACTAACTGACTTCTCCGTGCTGCTATTTTACCAGTAGTTCAGCTCATTCATACCATTTCTTGTGATGATTTTCTGTCTCTCACGGCTGGCCAAGTTTCTGCATATGCATAGCATAATTCTGTGGTCTCTGCATAGATCATTGCATACCATTTTGTGATTGTCCTTTTACATCTCTTTGTCAGAGTTGTTCGTGTTGAACGGACTCTCCGCTGTTACATTGCAACTTCCTTGAAAATGTGTGGGGCGGTGGTCTTTATTTTTTTATGTTCTTTTTCGATGTTGGTTTACGCTCGAAGGTGCTTCTGCACTTATATCTCAGGGATTTGATGGATGGGTTATAGTTGGTATGGTCGTTAGCTTCTCGTCTACTAACCTTATACATGGTTAGTGAGCGTATGCCGTGGGCACGAAACTAACACTAGTGTAGCTCTTTGTCAGTGAGCAATCCCATTTCATCATACTTTGTGCTGTGATTTGCTGTTGCGTTTATGGATTTCTTGCACATCATTCATACACTGGGAATTCCGCGTATATTCTTTTGCAGTAGCCTTAGCTTGTGATAATTGATTGTTGCTACTCTGTTGATTCATTCTTCTCCCCTTATGAGTATTAGCGGTCGTTAGTGTTCTTGGTCTGATTCTGTTGCATGGTTTTATTTTTTTTGTTCCCTTTCTTTTCTTGGAACTTATTTCCCCTCTTCACGGCGATGTGTCTTTTTGGAATGGAATGCTTTCGAGTCTTCGTTTAAACGTACTTAGCCTTACAACGACAACCCATAACTGTGTACGTTTTCCACTTGTTTCCTCAGCTGCGAAACCTTCTTTGGGCTACGTCAAAGCACGACGTCTATCTCATGCAAAACTACTCTGTGATCCATTGGTCCTCTCATCTCAGAAGGGCTAAAGAAGTGCTCAACGTCGCCAAGCCCATCGCGCCGACGATGGTGAGCTTAAAAATCACAAATAATTCAAACTTTTCCACCTAAGTCCCGCTTATACCAAACATAAAAAAAATCCCGTTTTTCGCCAGGTGCAGAAAAGTCGTGGATGTTTAGCACAGCCATTATCTAGAGTTCAGATTAGTACCATGACCGTCAAAGATAACCTAATGGTCGCCGGCGGCTTCCATGGAGAACTCATCTGCAAGGTACTTTAGTTCGCCGACTAAATTCAGAAAATCGAATTTCTATTCCTAAACTTTTATCGCCTTTATTTTTCTTAGTACCTCGACCAGCCCGGCGTGGCCTTCTCCACAAAACTAACGGCTGACGAAAGCGCGATCACAAACGCAGTCGACATATACCGTAATCCCAGGTAAGCAAAATCCAAAGTCCCTACTTATACCGTAATGCTTGTTTGCTAGTCAGGTTTTAATTGAGGAGGTTTAAATTAGTAACATTTATATAAAATTGTGCTTAGTTGGTGGGTTCAGATAAAACACATTTGAGTAGGTGTGCTTGTCTAAATCCGTCTACATGGGTTTAAATTTGTGACAGATAAACACATGTTTTATATAAACCTGTGAACCAACACGCTAACGTGGTCTAAACTAAACATTAAAAAGCCCAAACCTATTAACCAAACAAGCACTTACAGTTCTCCTTTGTAACCCTTTTTGTGCAGCGGCGCAATGCATGTCATGGCGGCCAACAACGACGCCCAAGTCAGAGTCATGGACGCAACTAATTTCGCCTGTCTTAACCATTTCGCTTTCCCATGGTCCGTAAACGTAAGTCCCTAACAACCTCTTAACTTCCCGCCCATCCCAACTTCGAAACAACGAAAAAAAGGCCTAATTTTTTTTCTGGGCGATCCTCAGAACACATCGGTGAGCCCCGACGGGAGAATGCTCGCGGTTCTCGGGGACAATCCCGAGTGCCTTCTCGCCGACGCCTGCTCGGGAAAAATTACGGCCAATCTGAAGGGACACCTCGACTACTCGTTCGCGTCCGCTTGGCACCCGAACGGTCTGATTCTTGCGACCGGGAACCAAGACACGACGTGCAGGCTTTGGGACGTGAGGAAAACGTCCGAGTCGTTGGCAGTTCTCAAGGGAAGGATGGGCGCGATTAGGACCGTTAGGTTCGCCTCGGACGGGCGGTTCATGGCGATGGCCGAGCCCGCGGACTTTGTGCACGTTTTCGATGCTTCGAGTGGCTATTCGAAGGCTCAGGAGATCGATATCTTCGGTGAAATTGCTGGGATTTCGTTCAGCCCGGACACGGAGGCGCTGTTCGTCGGCGTGGCGGATAGGGTTTACGGGAGCTTGATTGAGTTTAATAGGCGGCGTTATGATCATTACTTGTGGGACGGCGTCGTTTAGGTGGTGGTGTTATTACGCATGCTGTGCTTGATTTGAAGTGTGGTTTTTTTTGTGTGGACGTTTTTTTCTTTTCCAATGGCGCAGCTGTGTTTTATGAGAGTTGTTTTTATGGTATGGTATATATAATTTTGAAGCGGAGATGTGTAGTGATTTTTTTTTTTTTTTTTGGGAAGGAAAATGTATAAAGGGTTTTTCCGTCTTGTACATTAGTTTTTTATCTGCAATAAACGGGTATTTACCTATATATAATGTTAATAAAATTATTAAATTACGTTGGTAACGGGTAGTTATGGTTAGACATGCCCAACCGTCGGTTAACCGTAATCAGCGGTAGACGGTTAGTCCATGGACCGTAACCTAACCGGCCGGGGGCGGTTGACGGTTAGCCGTCCCCGGTTGCCGGTTAACTAACCGCCGGTTAGTCTACCGCATGTTATTTTTTTTATTTTTTTTAATTTTTTAAGTTTTTAAAATTTTTTATTTTGAAATTTACTATAAAGAAATGAATTTTTGTGTATTTTCGTTCTATTTTACTATTTTGATATAAAATTTTAAATTAATAAATTTTACGAATCATGAAATATATTACGAAATTCTAATGCAATATAAAATACATAGTTTCAAAATTTTAAATAATTAGTATTAATATTAATAAAGTTACATAGTATTTCTAATTAATTAATATTAATATGATTAAATTAAAATAGTATAATTTTATTTTTTATTATTTTTTTTATTTAAGGTTATAACCGGCGGTTGGCGGTTGGGGCAAAAGCCTAACCGCCCCGTAACCGGCCGGTGACGGTTGTCGGTTACGGTTACCGGCCGGTTACGGTTGCGGTTAACTAACCGGCGGTTAGACGGTTTAACCGCCGGTTACGGCTAAAATTGGGCATATCTGGTTATGGTGGAACTAAAATTTGGTGGTTGGATTTTTTGTGATTTTTATTATTTTATTATTTTTTTAAGTTAAAGGGACACATCATAAGTAACAGTATATATGAGAATACCTACCTGTATTTCTATAAATATAATAAGATAAACAGTATTTGAGTTGTTTGGAAAGATTTATGTCTGTCATGTCATGTATTAGTTCGATTGTTCATTTCTATTGCATTTAAGTTAGGGGAATTTTGCAATCAGTCCCCAGTCAGTAACTTTCTAAAGTGTCCAGTACCTGTCAGAGCTCCTAATAGTTTAAAGGACCAACATTGCGTTAAATGGCATAGATAAGGACTAAAAATATGTATTGACGAAAATACCCTTCATAACATACTGAACTACTTGTTATTTTATGGCGAATTTTTGTTATGCAGTTAGATTATATTGTTATAAAAGTCTGACGAACTGTTATTTTCTATTCCTTATCTGTTACTACAATGCAAAAAATTGTTATCGACAGATAATATTTATTTTGCGAAGCTCGTTTTTACAGTGAATCGAGCTCCGAAATTTCGAATGTCCATTAACCAACCAATTTCGGCGTGTAAGGTATGATGTATTGTGGTATGACGAAGCAAGATGTAAGATTTTTATGAGTTTTTATCTTTCTATTTAGGGTTCTAATGTGCGAAAATAAGATGAAATCAAAGCCGTTTTTAGCACCGATTACATCAAATATGTATAAATTCGAATTACCCATAGTATGATCAGCTCGGTGCGGCACATTATTTGCTCGTTCGTCCGATGTTCATCTTTTAATTTCTCGAAAATACGGTCGACCCCAGATTTTGGGTATATTTATAATGCGTCCAAACTGTTACTCGTAGTATTAAATCCGTTACGATTTCAACCAAACCCGTTACTAAGTCTACCAAAACCGTTATTAAACTATAACTAATTGTTACCACGTGTAGAGTTCTAATTTGCGAAAATAAGATGAAATCAAGCCGTTTTTGGCAACGATTACATCTAATATGTATAAATTCGAAGTACCAATAGTATAGTCATCTCGGTGCGTCACATGTGGGCTCGTTCGCCCGACGTTCATCTTTTAATTTCGCGAAAATACGATCGACCCCAATAATTTGGGTATATCTGTACTGTGTCCAAACTGTTACTCGTAGTAGCAACTTTGTTACTATAAATACCAGAACCGTTACTAGATAGACCACCGTTACTAGATCTACCAAAATCGTTATTAAACCGAAAATGATTGTTACCATGTGTAGTGTTCTACTTCGCGAAAATAAGATGAAATCAAAGCCGTTTTGGCAACGATTACATCTAATATGTATAAATTCGAAGTACCCATAGTATGGAAAGCTCGGTGCAGCACATTGTTTGCTCGTTCGTCCGACATTCATCAAAGAATTTTGCGAAAATACGATCGACCCTATATAGTTGGGTGTGCTTTTTTTTTTTTCATTTTGGCCGATTTGTAAAATTCTCAGGATCTGTTACTAGTATATGCGCCTCTGTTACTATGTTGACTAAATTTGTTACTAAATTGTAGGTGAAATTTCGGGCGGGAAAACCAGAATCAGATGAATTTTGGGCGGGAGTCTAAGTAAAATCAAGCATAGGTTATCTGTTACCCAATATGTGTAAACTGTTACTAGTTATATGTTTATATGTTACTAGAATTATTATAGTTTGTGAATTAGGCTTTGTGATTAAAATCATAACCTAAACAAATATATTTTTATCTAAAACTTCGTAAATTCATATATTTTTAGTGAATATAGCGCGTTTGCAATATAAAATTTGAAAATCATAAAGTAAACTAATTACATATTAAATCGTTATTTTGACTATGTATTCTGTTACTCGTGTTCTGTTCCCCTGTTATCTACATATCAGTTTCTGTTTTTTTTTCTCCTCTTCAATTGTTTCTGATCAGTGTTAAACTGTTACTGCAGGAAATCAATAAACAACATAGGGTTTACGTTTAAGATTAATTGAAGATGTCATTAATTTTGTCGAATCATTTATGTTAGGTCGACCATCTGGATTGTAATAAACAACTAATAGTTCATATCTGCAACGTGGCGAGTAAGTAGAATCAATTTCGTATAAGCATGATCATCCTTTCAAGAAGAGTGCTACTTGTTCTCCATACTATATACTTCAACTTCTTCAATTCCAATATAATCTCCACGAAAATCATAACTAAACTCATATATTGTATCTAAAACTTTGTAAATTCTTATATTTTAGTGAATGTAACGTGTTTACAATATAAAATTTGAAAATCATAAAGTAAACTAATTACATATTAAATTGTTATTTTGACTATGTATTCTGTTACTCGTATTGTGTTCCCTTGTGACCTACATGCCAGTTTCCGTTTTTTTCCTCCTCTTCAATTGTTTCTGATCAGTGTTAAACTGTTACTGCAGGAAATCAGTAAACAACATAGGGTTTACGTTTAAGATTAATTGAAGATGTCATTAATTTTATTGAATCATTTATATTAGGTCGACCATCTGGATTATAATAAACAATTAATAGTTTATATCCGCAAAGTTTTGAGTAAGTAGAATCGATTTCTTAGGAGCATGATCACCCTTTCAAGAAGAGTGTTACTTGTTTTCCATACTATATACTTCAACTTCTTCAATGCCAACATAATCTCCACGAAAATCACAACCTAAACTAGTATATTTAATCTAAAACTTCGTAATTTTATATATTTTAGTGAATGTATCGTGTTTGCAATATGAAAATTGAAAATCGTAAAGTAAACTAAGTACATATTAAATTGTTATTTTGACTATGTATTTTGTTACTCGTGTTGTGTTCCCTTGTTACCTGCATATTATTTTCTGTTTTTTCTCCTCTTAAATTGTTTCTGATCAGTGTTAAACTGTTCCTGTAGGAAATTAGTAAATTAAATAGGGCTTTACCAGAATCATGCATACATTTTCAGCAATAGAAGCAAAGTTTGTTCAAAAGAAACATCTTACACATAAGTATCAGATACACATAACACCAAATTGTAACATCCTCATCGTCGCTGCTCGTGGCCGTCGCTGCTCGTCTTCGATTTCTTCGATTAATTTGGGGGTTATCGATTTGGTATTAGCGAAAAGAACTAAAAAATAAAAGTTATACATAATTAAGTTAGATATTCACAAGAATTTGAATCAAGGTCATTTGAATTCTAGATCGAAAATAAATTGTTAGCCAGATTGTGGCCATTTTTGGGCAATGCAGAATGCATAGTGTTACCCAGATGCATAAATTGTTACCCAGATTGCATGAACTGTTACCTAGAATAAATAAATTGTTACCCAGAATGCATAAAGTGTTACTCGAAATGCATAAATTGTTACCCAGAATGCATAAATTGTTACTTAGCAAGCGTTAATTAGCAAAAGCTTCAATCATAGGCCGCGTTAATTTCTTCGCCATTAACATCAATATTTTCATTGATTATTAAGACCACGATCAATTTCACCTTATTCAGTCATTAAAGTCCAGATTTTCCCTTGTTTAAACGAGATTTTCGAATTACTTTTAATACATTATTACATTATAAACTTCAAAAAATTTCATTGATTAGTGACACCCATGGGAAATTATCATCGATTTAACCTTATTCGTTCATTTAACATCGAGATTGAGCCAGCTTCTAGAGCGTAAACTTTGGTCTTCGTTGAACGTGGTTTGTGCATTCATCGTTTGGAAGAGACGAATGCATACTGTTACCCAGAATGCATAATTGTTACCCAGTATGCATGAACTGTTACTTTTGTTCAATTATATGTTACAGTTTTTGTTAAATCTGTTACTATATTGGTGACATATGTTACTTAAGTTGCACGAATTGTTACCCAGTTATCTTGTACACAAAATCTTCAATATACGTACGTCACATCAAATTCTTCACTACCTATTTCTTAAACGCACTAATTCTAGTTTATTATTGAGACACATTATCAAATTCACTCAATTTCGTCTTAATCGGTCATTAAAATCGATATTTGGTCCATTTATAATCTCGTTTTTTTCGAAGTGAAGTTTCATAATTATTTCGTCTTACACTTCAAATTATTCGTTTATTATCTACATGAGGAATCGAAGTCGATCCCATCTTATTTGCACCTATACAACGATATTCGTTCTGTTCTAGAGTCCTCACAGCAGTCCTAAATCAAACGGACAAGACGATGGCAAATAATTGTAATTTTTAGCTCCTATGAAGGATAGAATTGTCATTTCTCAGCACTTGGGTCCTTAAACTTATATTTTCGTTACTTAGGTCCTTAGGTCCAAAAACAAATCAGCCTGAACTATGTCAAAACATGCATAATAGGGCCTGAACCCAAATTAACCCTTTAACTTACCCAATTACGCCTGGATGATAGATAGATAGTGGACAGATAGAAATTGGCGGGTTTACCGAATATCATATTATATTCTTGTTTCATCAAATATTATCTATACTATTATATAATTAGTGAGGGTGGATAAAAACTGCCCAAATTTGGTATGTAAATTAGTTACAATTTAGTTCCTCATTTTTAATTTAATTAATTAAGTAATTTTCATATCACTTCTAATTTTTTTATTTATTGTACTTATGACTCTAAAACTAAGTTTCGTTTTATATATTTGAAATTTATATTTCATCTTAAACAGTAGAAATTGTGATTTTAAAATTTAACATAATTTCAATATAATTATATTTTAAGCACGCACGTCGGATGGTATTAATCTCTATTAATGCAGCCACTTTATTTGAAGTCAACTCTCACCCCTAAAAAAGCTTATTAAATCGCTGAATTAACACGAATAATTTTGATATATTTCATATTTAATTAATCGGCGTGCTGCTGAACCCCAAATTTTTTATTAAATTTAGTCCACTATTTCTTTTTACAGGATAAGTTGGCTGGTTTGGCTGTGACTGCACAGTGCACACTTGCTTTTGCAATTGCAATAATGAATTGACGCAATACATATAAAACAAAAAACAATAATAATCATTTTCTCTTTCGGCAGTCGGCACCACAGAACAGAAGATATTGTTTTCTAAATGCGGAACTTTATAAAAATATGTCTTTAATTCGTGGTTCTAAATATACATAAAAAAATGTAATGTTCATTTTGTGTGTTGTTAGTAATCATATGCCCTCGAACAGATGGATAAGTACAACTAATGTGGCCAAGATAGTTAGATTTAATCATTATATAGTTGTCATGATTGTCCTTTTTAAGGTTAAATTCCTTACTATGCCCTTACTTCCTTATCAGTATTCTTAGTAAATATCTTCCTTTTCACATCTGCAAAAAAGTTGTGTGTTTAATACCCCAAACAGTGAGCGGACGAAAATACCCTTTTCTGAAATTAAATTTGTACATCATACCAAATGTTTTGATCATTATACCAACTGTTACTCTAATTAAACCAACTGTTATCATTATTATACCAAATATAGTGTATTACTCTGTTAATTACGATAGTAGATGGTATAATTTCTACAATTTGTGCTATATAGCAAAATCAGTTGGTATAACGTCCAATTTCGCTGTATAAAATTCGAATAACGTTATTTATTGGTATAATAACGAAAACAAGTTGTATAATTTCTACAATTTTGATATAATATCAAAATCAGTTGGTATAATGTTCAATTTCGCTGTAAATTATATTAACGCTATTTAAATTGGACATGATACCAGCTGTTTTGATTATTATACCAATTGTTATCTAATTATACTAACTGTTATAATTATTATACCAACTGGCATATTGTACAGTTTTTTGGTATAATTACGACAATATATGGTATAATTTCTACAATTTATGGTATAATTGCAAAATCAGTTGGTATAATTACGTCCAATTTTGTTGTAAATTATAATAAAGCTATTTACCGTACAATAACGAAAACAGATGGTACAATTTCAATATTTTTTTGTATAATGTCCAATTTTGTTGGTATAATAACGATTTTTTTGGTATAATTCATTTGAAAATAATTGTTCAGCTTTTTTATATTTAAGACAAGGGTATTTTCGTCCTTTTAACGCTAAAAAGGCTATTGTAGGTATTAAGCAGGGAAAAATTTTCAAATAGGTACTTATAAAGAAGAAATAATTCGAAGCATATTTGAAAGGAAGTTAAAAGCTTGAAAGTGACTGATAATTAATTAATCCTTTTTTCAAAGAGTTGTTGAAACGTGAATATACCTAACTGATTGATTAGTAAATATTCAGATGAAATGAAACCCTATTTTTCATAATGCCAATCCACGCTAAGCCATTTAGTCGAACAAACAATTGTATTCGAAAGCATAAGAGAATATAGAAATGGTTATTACTTACTACGTCAAATACTATTTTTTTGTGACGTAATAAACACGCTTATTCCGAAGGAAAAAAAAAGATCTTGGGAAGACGTAGTCAAAGGTCGTATTTCAAATTCAAGACCCACACGCAGAGATAACAATCAATGCAAGATTTTGAAAATCTTACTACGCAGATTTCTAACCTTCGATTTCACTCCATTTTTCTTCACTTTTTCTCGGATGTTAGTGAACTCGAAAAAAGAAGTGTGAAAGCGATAAATGAAAGCTGAGCTTCGTAGACGTAGTGGTGTGAACGCTGATGGGCTCAAAGGTCAACAAAAGAATCATTCCTTAGCACGAGAATTTACGGACACCTGCCCCTCACTGCAACCGACAACTGTCGGTTCGAAGGACACGTGGTCATCCACCATTGGACGTGAGTAGCATCTGACACGTGCTGACGTAAGCCAAAACAGGGGCAAGCGTGGATTACTAGGTGGGTTGGAGAATTCAATGGGAGGGCATTATGGAGCTATATAATGGTGCAACGTAGCTTCGCTTGAAGCACGAAATAAGTGAAGAGAGAAATAAAAAAAAAAAAAAAAAAGCATTCAGTAGAGTAAAGTTCTCCGTTCATCTCACCTGCACACACTTTCACAGTTTCTTGAGTGGAAAAAACAGAGAGAAATTGGAAGTTTTCTTCTTTTTGAATCAGTTGTTAGTTTTTGGTATTCCCCCCTCTGATTAATCCCCGCTTCTTTTGATCCCTTTCTGTGAATCATCTGATTTTTTGTGTTTGATCTTCTTTTGTATGTATAGAAAGAGCACAAAGATGGCCTGCATAGAACAAGCTTAGGAGAAGCAGGTTTTTTTCAACAGGTGTTTTCACAGCTGAGATCTCAGAAGTTTTCTTCTTCTTCTTCCCTCTCTCTCTCTCTCGATCTCTCGATCTTTTTTACTTTTGAGGGCTTATTTGTCGTTCCCTCAGAAGAAGGATTCAAGGGGTTGTCTATTTGTATACCTCTTTAGCAATCCAAGAAAGTAAAAGATCAATCTTTCTCTTACCCGTTCCTTGATTTTCGTTCATCTTATACAGATTGATCGATCCATTATAATATTTACAGTTATAATCGTCACTTTCACTAGAATATGGCAGCTGCTATGAATTTTTGGAATAGCATGCTCAGCGAAAGTTCAGCCATGGCTGTAGATGGCCCTTCTTTTTCTTCTTCTTCTTCTTACTATTCTTCCTTCGCCGGCGGCGGTGAATTGATGGAAGCACTGGAACCTTTTATGAAGAGTGCTTCCTCCCCACCCCAGTTTTCTACTTCTAACCCCCCTTACTACTACAATACTTCTACTGCCCACTCCTCCTATCCCGGCGGCGCCGCCGCCCTATCCCAGCCGTCGTTCGAAGCTTACCCTCAAAGCTATTACTATCCTTCGTCTTCGCCGTTTGATCCTTACTACGGCAATTACTCGGCATCTCAGGCCGGCGCCCAGCACCAGTATTCACTGGGACTGGGCGGCGGGCCCACCCCGATGAAGCGCACGGCGGCGGCGCCCACCGCCGCGACGAAGCTGTACAGGGGCGTTCGCCAGCGCCACTGGGGCAAGTGGGTCGCCGAGATCCGCCTGCCGAGGAACCGCACGCGGCTGTGGCTGGGGACCTTCGACACCGCGGAGGAGGCGGCCCTGGCCTACGACGCGGCGGCGTACAAGCTCAGGGGAGACTCGGCGAGGCTCAACTTCCCCAACCTCAAGCACCGCGGTTCGGAGGTCGGCGACGACGGCTACCGCCCTCTGCCCGCCGGTGTGGACGCAAAGCTGGAGGAGATCTGCGCCACGCTGGCGGAGGGAAAGAGCATCGACAAGGAGAAGATCGGCGCCAAGAAGAAGGGTAGTAAGAAAACAGCAGAACAGTCGAAGGTCGTAGCGGCCGTGTCTGAGGAAGATTCGTGCGGGTCGGGCTCGGGCTCGGATCTTGTCTTCCCGGAATTCGGCGAGGAGGACGAAGCCTGTGGTTGGGGGATGATGGCCGGCGGCGGCGGCGGCGATTTCTCGCTGGATAAGTACCCTTCTTACGAGATCGATTGGGATGCTCTGTAATGATTGTTAAAAGTCAGCTTTTGTCTTTTTTTTTTTTTTTCCGTAATTTTGAAGAAGGCCCTGCACTGCAATGGAGTTTTTGACATTGCAGGAAGGAATATGCCTTAGGAGTCTTCTTCTCTTCTTTCTCGATTTCGTTTTGTCTGTGGTAGTTTTTGTCCATAGATTTATGGTGGGGTTTGTGTTAAAGTGGGATTCAAGCTTGGTTTTTGACATGGGCTTGACCTCCACAACCTCCACTGTTGTGTACTGTAATTTGTTCCCTAGTATTCTAATTTAAACTTCATTTTAAAAACCCAATGATTATCATATAATATTATAATAATGGACAACCGAAAGTAGTCTTTAGGAAGAGGGCATGCGCAGCGCACACATGTAGTGCAATCATTTCGTATCTCTTCGAGTGCGAAGTGATCCTTTTCTCTTCACTCCACCTAATCAATCAGTTTATTTTACCAGAATCAGTCCCATGTAATCAGAATTTGTCGGGAATCGGTGCGCCTAAGCTCGCCAGAGCTGGCCGGAAAGTCGCCTGCAAGAAGGCATGTCGATCACTGAAGAGGAGCTGAAGGAAATCTGCTATGTTCATGTGTTAAGCTGCGAAGAAATAAGGACCGTCGATCTGAGTTGGCGCGTGATCTGATGGAGTATATTCAAACCTGGAAGATTAAACGAGGGACGTTGGATGTGGCGCGCCTGATGATCAACGGACGAGATTTGTTTCGAGAAGAATTGCGTTAACACTTCTGTAAGTGAAAACACGTCTTCTGTATAAACTGTGATGAAGCTTAGACCGTTGGATGCGACGGAAATGATCGGACGGTTACGGGCGATAGCGACTTAATAAACCTGAAGAATCTCTGGTATAAATATCAGAAATCAGTGTTCGACGATGCGACTTTGAGAGCTTGTAACTTTCTCTAGGGTTAGAATTAGAGAGAGTTGTTAACTAGGGTTTTGTAGTAGACTTGGAGGTCTGTAAGATCCTAGTTGGTGATTAATTGAAAGGAACGCTTTGTTGGTCCGTGGAGGTAGGCGAAGATCGCCGAACCACGTTAAATCGCTGTTGTTTTTTCCTGCAGTTTTTCGGTTCTGTTTTCGTGCGATTTCGAGCTGCGATTGCTTGAATTGAGCTGATCGATTGGTGAGCGCTTAATCACTGATCGAAGGCGAGTCGATTGCAGCTGATTTCTCAACAGAATTAAACATCAAAAGTAATTGTCTGCATTTGCTGATAATTCAATGTAATAACAACCCTGTAAATAGAACCCGACGCACAAAAGTTAGAAGAATCAAGATTGAATAATTAGAGGGTTCATCTGTGACGATTCCTTCGTCGAAAGCGAGCACCGCTTTCCCGGCATCTTCTCTGCCTGTTTGTTTTCAGGGAAACACCTATCTCTATACCGTTCGTTCTACGTAATTCATCAGCTAAATTTGCCGATCTCCATTTTCTTCCTTATTGCCTTCTGCCCGTGATATACAAAAGCATCGATTATGCCAGAAACCGTGAAAACACCACCAACAATGGCGCAGACGTTGGTAAGGAAATGCAAGAATGAGACGTGTTCCTCCGTAAAAGTCACCTACAAAATGAAACGTACCGCAGAGTCACCAGCAACATACAATTTTTCATGATGATGAATCGTACAAAATGCACTTGCACTGCACCTTTATTGGTGACAGATCGTAAAAGAAGAACACCCCAGGAAGAGATTGGAGTTGACCTAATCCTAATCCTCTTATATGTTCGGTCACGGAGAACTGCAGATGGGGCACATCAAACGGATTAATATATGAAAATTTTGAATCTTTCATAGTGATAATTTGCAAATAGATATATATATATATATATATATATATATATATATATATTGCTATGTTAATGCATCACAATACCCATTTCCTAATTTTTGACATGAAGCATATACATTGTGATTATGGGCAACAATTGAACCTGATTTGACTGAATTGTGTGCCCGTTGAGATCAGTGAATAGAGTTGGTACCACCTGGAATGTGAGCAAAAATGAAAAGCATTTCACAAATGCCTAAACATTGAATGTTGACTTGTAAAATACAATTCATATATGCCTATGCATATATATATATATATATATAGAGAATATATATATATATATGTATGCAGAGAGAGAGAGAGAGAGAGAGAGAGAGAGAGAGAGAGGAGAGAGAGAGAGAGAGGAGAGAGAGAGAGACGAGCAGATGTAATCTGAAATATACTAACCTTGAGAAAATATTGATACATTGCATTTGGTGATTGTTGCATCCATTGCACACTGCAGTTTACGATGGTGTAGAGAATTTTTCCACGGTACTACATGTTGGACTTGACAAAAAAAAATATTCTAGCACAACAAAATGGCGAATTAGAGAAAGTTACCCATCAAGAGGATTGAAAACACCCGGAAAATATTCTCCATATGCCAACTTGTTGATCTTGTGACTTAACTGTAATAAATTGAAAAATAATCACTGTTTACAAAGTTATATGGAATATTTCCTCGGAGACAAAGGTCGGGTGTAAGTTATATGTAATGTAGCAAGTGCAATATCTTACATTAAAACTGTCCTTCTGAAAGGCTAAGAGATCATGAACGTGCCCATTTGACTGATGGAAGCTCTTCCCAGGCGCAAAATGAAAATTGCCAGCTACCCTATTGACATCCAGAAACCCATAAATATTGCATCCTTCACCTTCTTCATCTTTGATTCTTTGAAGAAAGCCTTCCCTTTTACACTGGTTTCAAATTCAGAAAAAAAAAATTGTGTATTTTAGTTAGTCGTGACAAAATATAGAAGGCATGTAGTTAAAACTTTTGCCAATTTAATCAATATTCTATTATTGGAGGAATGATTTAAAAATGAGATATAGTTTAAAACATCAGCGTAGAATTATTTTAATGCTTTTGATGGAAATTTCAGCTAGGGAGGAAAATTTTAGTGGTATCTGTCAATAGCATCTGTGTAGGAAAGATACCATATACGGTAAAACGAGCTTGAGAACAAGTAAAGCTCAATAGCAAGAAAAGAAAAATGAGAGGTTCCAGACCTGATCAATTGCATCTGGATCGGATAATGCCCAGCCTTTTTTCCTATATGCATCACGAACATCTTCACAAGAGTTACAGCACTCGGCATCACTCTGAAATATAAAGTGAAGAGTATCATGAACAATAGAAAACAGTAAGTTCGAATGGGTAACTCATTAGTCCATTTATTAGTACGCAGAACAAGGATACAAAATGTATGCAAAAGTGTCCAGCTCTTTTCATATTTATAGATCCATTCAACACAGTACGGAAAGATAAACTATTAGACAAATAATCTCATAAACAAATGAAATCATGATTACCGTTTCAGCACCATAACATGAACCACAATAGGTCTCATTGTGTTCCAGCAGTCCACCATGCTTCTGTAAAGGTCGGCCAATCTATGCCATTTGAGAAAATAAAAGGAAAACAATTTACAGTCAGAACCCATTCAATAAACAGAAAACATCAAAATAAGTTTATAATGAGTGCCAAAGGGATATCAAATAAATCCAAAGGAATCGAACCCCTGGAGCAAAAATAAAATAATATGTGCACATAGCATTTTCTACCTGTTAATTTGTCTAATAACTAACCTTGGGTGCACCTATTGTATCTGACTTGGTTTCAATGACGTTGCCATGAGTATCTAACCTCCTCTTAGTGATATCGTGTCTCTGCACAAGGGGTCAGAATTGAATATCGAGAATAATGTCCATTCATTATTGCCAAGACAATGGTCTTATAACGTTCCTGGTTAACATAATCATTAGCCAGAGTCCAAAAATCTTTCACACAATCAGTAAGCATTTTACAATAGGAATCATAAATACTCAGAACTGAGAAGTTAATTGGTGGCATCAGGATCACTGCTATATCAAGGCATGTCTATCCGTGGATGAAAACGGGATAGAAACTTGAAGTGGAGACCAAAGGGACTTATCCAGAAGATAATTCTGAAATTCTTTGCTTAAATAGTTCAATATTCACAAATCAAAACTCCATATCAAGAAGCCGGATTACAGAGATAATCTACTGGATAAAATTTCAGAAGTTCTTACAACATCCAAATGTTGCTCTCCACTAATATCCATGGCGTCAACACTGATGATAGAGCATGCAATTGCCGGGAAAGTCACATCAAACTGTAATTTTAGATTCAACAGAGTGACCATTAACAGTTGTCTGATTAGCAAGCACAAAGATACATTAGATTAACATATTCCTACAAAGCAGTAAAACGATTAAATAAATTTGATCTAAAACTTCAGCAAGGTAGAATGTACAAAAATTTCAAGTAGATTTATCGATCTAGATAACAGATCACAAAATCGAAAGATGAAGCAACTTATGTTACACTGTACAGGAATGTATATGAATGACAATGATTGTAAGATAAATTATACGTTAATGCGGAGCCTTTCTCCTCTTGACGTATCTACTGCTAACTGAGTCTCTGTAACAGCATGGAGGTATAATCCTGTAGACGAGACAAAGAAAAACAGAAAATGCGAATTCTTAGATCTTTGCAACGGGCAATTATTCCACATTTCACTAATAGAATCCATTTCATCCATTATGATAATCCAAACAACTATTAGCACGCTGAAGCACCAGTAAATGTGTATACTGTCATCTAAGCAGTCTTCTCCCAGCTCCAAGCACAATATTCATTATTAATTATTTGACAAAACGACAATCAATTATAACGCTTCCACAATCACGCATGAGCTGAAATTCACAAACAGAGCATCAGAGAACTGCAATAAACACGCGCCATCACACATGCCGCAAACTGATCTATGAATTAAGATAAATCAACAGACGAGAGATGGATAATCGGTACGGACTTAGCTCAGAGACGAAGAGCAGAAGCATAACGATCGACGATACTAGAGTTATGACGCCTCCAGATAGCGTTCTACTGTAGAAATCCTCATTGATCTTCGGATACGCATCCAAGCTCCTCAATCTCCCAATTAGACTTTCCATCACCAACGCAGTGTTCAACGAAGATCAGATTCTTTTCATTGGCTTGTCCTTTTTTTCTGTTTCTTACATATAGATATTCGCCTGTATATATACGTTCTCTCAGGCCCAATTGTTTGGTCTCACTGGGCTACCGTTCATGGTCTAGGCCCATTATAATAAAGCCCATTAAGGTTCTAAATTAGGCTCAAATGATTAAACATTTAAGGGAAATTGAACCCAAGAAGATATTGATGATGAAGATACTTTATTACATTGAAAGAAGAGTTAGTGAGTTGAATCTTTTGATCGATCTTGTCCCTATGCAAGGACCCTATTGAAAGACAAGCACTAATTAAGCAGAGGGGACCATTGTATAGTTGCCAACACCATCAAGTGCTTCAAACTCCATTATTCCAAGCGATTAGTCCTTTACAACTTTTTTTATTACTACTTTATATATGATTTCATCAATTCTTGAGTAGCTTGTAATATAAATATTGTTCTCCACACTTCGGCCTTCTCCCACTTGCTTTCGGTGTAGTTTGCCCTTTTTAAGTAATCAGTAACCCATATTTTATTATTCGCTAACATAATAGAAAGTTTTCGTTTTTCAAAGAGATAACACGAAGCCACCTACCGCCTAAACTAAAACATCCATTAATATAATCATCGATTAGGGTCTTTACGTAAGCTAAGCTCATTGCCAAGCATTCAAATATTCATAGAAGAAAAAGCAATAATCAAGGAATGATGATTTGATTCGTTAGGTACAATCAAACTTTATGCTGCGAATTAGGATATATACTACGCATTTCATCGTGAGACCTATCTGTCGTGGGCTCGCCCCAAAAAGTCGATAGATGTAAGAACTCAATGAACTCTTAACAAAAAAGGCTCATGCATCTTCTCTCTTCTCTCTCTCTCTCTCTGTCATCCATATACTTTTTTTGACATAAAAGTAAGCTAAAAGCAAAGAGTTTTAAAGAAAGAAGTCACGCACAATCCCTACAAAGATACATACACATGCTAGCTAATGAGTTGTGTGGCTTGTGAGATGACCCCATGTCCAAAGTTAGACATGTCCCCAAAGCCCATCAATATATGTGTTGTATTCCAACGCAAAAGCACCACAAAAAGAAAGCTTTCCCTTTAAAATATATACACAGAAGAACAGCAAGCAAGGCCAAAGAAGAAAGCTCACAACTGTACATTTTTACGCCCTTCGAATCAAATCGCCAAGCAAAGGAGCCATCTTTTATCTGACACAAAACAGTAGTCGACAAAAAAAAAGATCAGAGAAAGAACTGCAGAAAGCATATCGCAGCATGAGAAGTAAAGAAAACAAAGGGCCAACGTCGACAGATTTGCTAGTGTGCTTTCCTCCGAGGAAGCACTTAGCTTTAATGCCGAAGCCCATCTACAGCCCGGCCCGGCCCGACACGGGGCCGCGCCGCCGCCACACAAGGCGGCCGAGCAACAGAGGGATCTTCGCCGGCGGCATAGGCCACGCGAGTCCGCTGATTAGGGCTGGAACGAACAACTGCCGCAGTCGCAGGCATGATATTGGTAATAATTCGGACAGTATTTCTGAGCCCACTTCTCCGAAAGTTACGTGCGCAGGTCAGATTAAGATCAAGAACAGCAAGCCCTCGTCGTCGTGCGGAAATTGGCAATCGGTGATGGAAGAGATCGAGCGGATGCACAACAAGCAGAAGAAGAGGAGGAGCGGCGGCGCCGGCGCCGGCGCGCTGTTTGGGTTCAAGAAAGACGCGATGCAGTTTCTGACTTGCCTGAGGAACATACGCTTCGACTTCAGATGCTTTGGGTCGTTTCCTTCTTCAGCGGGCGACGACGACGACGACGACGACGAGTACGAAGACGTCGACGAGTCCGACGAAGACGAAGAAAATGCCAGCACCAGCAGATCGACGGCGCAGATGGCGAAAGAAGAGGCTGACGTCGACGAGGGTGGTTCTAAAACTGTATTCTCAAAATGGTTCGTGGTGTTAGAGGACGACCATCGGCTGGGCAAGGAAAGTAGGGGCACGTCACAGAATAACGTCGTCATCGACGATTTCGATGAAGAAGAAGGTCGTGGGCCGCCATGTGCTCCGCCGGCAAACGCACTTCTGCTGATGCGGTGCCGTTCGGCGCCGCTGAACAAATGGCTGAAAGAGGAGAGAGAAGAAGAGAGGGAAAGAGAGAAGAAGGAGAAGGAGAGGTTGCTAGTGATGACGTGTGGGGAAGATTGCTTTTCCAAGCTATCGACTGATGTGGCGAAAGAGACATGGGTCGTCGGAGCTGGGATCGGCGGTGGTGGAATAACGCTTTCTAGAAGTCGGAGCTGCAGAAGATGATCGAATATTCTCATGTAAACAACATGATATACAGTAGAGAGTTGTTTTTTATGCTTGTTATCATTTCCATTGATTTTCTTGTGAATAAACCGTGATGATGGAGGAAGTTATAAGCGATGATCAAAGTTTCTTATTGTAATGATATGTACATCATCTCTGCAATAACCGTGCTTGCTAGCTTTGATCAATGCAGGTCTTACTCGTTTTCCATCTCCTTTTATAGAATAATTTTGTACCATGCTTTGAGTTGCAAATCATAGCCATCGTACGATACGCAGAAAAATCCAATTTCGTAAAACCCACAAGCAGAAACACTGAAGATTTTTACCACCTCTCTACAACGAGAATGTATATCTACGATCCTAATCCAAACGCTAAGAGTTAGTTTCGTGTCAATTCCGTTGTCTACTTTTTAAAGTATGATCAGAGAATTACATTAATATCACGTTGTCGAGGGAAAGCTAACATGAAGTAATCATTACAATTCCAACTTTTATCTGGATATAGTACTAGAGATTTTCGAGCACTACAAATCCACAAACTAATGGAAAGCTGATTATGCTCTCTCAGTCCCAGTCCATTGCACCTATAAAATGGGACACCTATATTCGATCACCTACCATTTCAGCCCATCAAATCCAACCATCACAGTAAAGCAACAAAAAATGCATTAAGCTACCAGCCAGAATGCATTTTCCCATCTAAAAATAAAATTTCTAGTCAACTGAACTCAACATTGAATCAAACGAAAAACAACAATCGATCAATCCACATGCTGACCACTTCAACAAGCTACAGCAGCAGTAATGCCTTTAAAATATCATCGGCTTCTTGCAGGAAATCTCTAGGACAGCTCTTAAATGACCCGAACAGATCAATGGAGAACAGCATTTTATACCTCAAAACGAGGAACAGCAGCAAGAATGGGTGCGTTTCAAAAGCCAGCAAAATCTATATCTCAACAGCAGCAGCTACTGTACAACGACCACGCAACCGCGACATATAAAACCGAGAACCATAGGGAGCGAAAAATCAGGACTGAGTAATTTCGACAATTTGAATATTTCAAATCAGAACTCAACCTTACCGATCGTGAAATAAACAAAAAGCATCAGCAGCATACTGACCGCTGCGGCAGATGGTCACCCACAGGAAAATTATAATATCAATTCACGAACATAAACAACGACCAAACAGAAAAAGGCACCACCAACAGCTACTGCATCATCATCTACAAACAGCATCATATAAGCTGCTGCATCATCTTGTCATTCACCAACTACTCCTCACGTACAGAAACTATTGGGCAAGCAAAGAAGAGCATATCATCAAAACTGATAATATCATACGGTCATATTTAAAATTAAAGAAAAAAGCAACTTAAAAACAAGAAGACCTTAAGTCCAAATACTGGAAACAGAGCAAACAAAGCGACAACATAACTAATAGTTTAAGTAACGGTCCCAGATCACTTCAGACAAATCGCGCAACCAACACCACTGTGACAATGCAGAACACGAGAAAACAAACACAGCTTCAAGTTCAACCTTTGAAAGGAAATCTGCAGAGACATCATTCTAATCAGCAGTACACGTCCAACATAGGGCACAACCCCAGAAGGCTAATGCAGAAGTAGAGGCCCGCCAAAAGTTTGATCAATCAAGTCTATTCCTGTAGAAAACTTCAAGAATAAGACTCCAATAAATAAATTATCGAAGTAAATAACTCAGGGGGCACAACACCTACATTGCCCTCCGAACGGGGAGAAGGACTTCGAGAATCAGCACGGCGACCACGAGGAGAAACACTCTTGGGAGTCATTGAACGTTCTTTCCTACCACGAACATCTGGACTTCCGCTCCTACGAGGGCTTTTCAGTGGAGATAGGCTCCTCCGAGGACTAGGGCTTCTTCGAGCAGGGGAAGCACTGTTTTAGAACATATCAGCAATCAACCAGAGACCATTATTACGTCACGGAGTTAAAGAATAGTAAAAGTTTAATATGGATAGAAGTCTCAATTTCAGACATTCATATGGCAGGCAATGTTGTCATTAATACTCGTTTAATGAGATTAAGTTTCCAAAATACCTCACAGAAGATTTCAAAAATTAACTGTAAATTCGTATCCCAGAAAAAGTCTAAATTGAACCAAACGATGAGAGACAAATATCTAGGAAACTAAGACTTTATGGCAAATAGATTCGATATGAAATAAATTAAAAAAAATTGAACATTTATCCAAATCCGAACACAGATTTGCCTACGAGCTGATGAAAATCCACATCATGTCATGTTGAAATCGTACCTTCCATAAGAGCGGCTTCTGCTACGTTTATCATCATGGTATTTGCCCCTGCCACGATCTCTGCGATAACCAGGACTTCCACTGCGGCTTCTGCTCGTTGTCCTGCTCCTGCTACGGTGACGATAATCCCTGTCCCTGCCTCGAGGGCGCTCACGTTCATATCTTTCGCTGCTTCTGTCACGGCTTCTCCTTCTGTAATCTCTATCTCTATCATCATCCCTGTACCTGAATACATAGGAAAGTAATAAATCTCATCAGCATAAGTGTAGCTAGCGAAGACAGCAAGATAACAGAGAGAAGTACAGAATATCGTTAATATTCAAAGAGATAATTTGCAGTGTTGTTAAAAATCCGCCATGGCGCCGCCATGGCGGAATGGCGTGGCGGATTTTTGCATATCCGCTATCCGCCATAACCCGCCATAACCCGCCATATTCCCGCCACGCCATGGATATATGGCGGGATTGTGGCTTTCCGCCATGTCCCGCCATACGCCATTGATAACACTCATAATTTGGAATGAAATCTTCATCGCCATAGCTATATTTCCACAGCCCAAGTCCTCACAGTTGATTTTAATACAAAATTAGTTTAGATCACCTTGTCCGAGGACTGCGGCTTCTAGACCTTCCCTTTTGGATCGTGAAACAGGTTCTTCAATTCTTCCTCTTTGACTGAAAAAGAAAACAATGATTAGAATGCTTCCTAATAAGACAAAGACATCATATGCCAGCAGAAGCTATATGTTCATCGAAATTCGAAAAAACATATGAGATAATTATCTCACATACTGTTATAAACTTCAATTCAAAATCAGCAATAACATTGCCGTGAGGATCCACAAGTCCAGAGAGTAGAGACAAGTAAATCATGCAGTGAGCAACTTACATTCTCTCAGCATTGGGGCCATATTTAGCAAACTGAACCATAATCTCTCTTCCATCAACAACCCTTCCTGCATATTACGGAATCAGTCAGCCGAGTTACTAAACATACTCTAGAGTTTCAACACTTCAAAAAGATAAAACCAACCATCTAGCTTGTCAACGGCCTTTTGTGCTTCATCTTGATACTTATAGCGCACAAAGGCAAATCCCCTAGAGTCCCCAGTCCTAGTCAATCAAACATATGCACAATAGGTCAATACCATATCAGATAGAAAGCAAAAGGTACCAGCATAAATAACAAAAGTACAACTCCAGAAAGGCTTGAATTCACTGTAAGATCCACTTCTCTACTATATTTTATGTGTTCCTTATCATCCGGTACAGTAATTGTTAAAACATACGGAGAGATTCGCATATAAAAAAAATCGAAATTGTGCCAATTGATACTTTCGGTTCTTATAAGCGTACCTTCGATCCCTGGGAATGAAGACATCAACAACTTTTCCGTACTTATCGAACAAAGGGAACAAGTCATCTGCCGTCGTACCTGAGACGTGACGTTCATATACAAAACTCGTCAACGAAAATGCAAAACAAGAAATCAGAAAGTAACGATTAGGTTAAAAAAAAAAACAATAAAAGCAGTGAACAGATATATACGAAAAGTAATGTTGAGGACGAGGAGAGAGTATGTGTCTTTGATGTCCGGCGGCCCCGTTCTTCCAAAATGCGACATATCCGTCTGATTCCTGCGGCGGCGAGTCTAAGCGAGCGAGCGGGCGGAAACAAAGAAATCCCAAACGGTAAGCGATTTAGGGCTTGAAGTTTGAAGTCGAACCAAGTTACTACGAGCAGTCTTTATTTGACGATTTTACCCCTCGTGAATAAGCCATGGGCTAGTATTGGGCCTCCAGCCCAGCCCATCCCAATAACCTTACAGCTAGGCTAGGGCTTGGACATGATAACATTTTTCTAAAACATCATATTTGCCTCACTCAAAATCAAGGCTTTTGTTCTTTTCTCCTTTTCCATGCACGTGAAACGCATGTGTCTTGGTCATTTTGGCTTCTTTCCACTTCCAAGGTACAAATAATTGAATGAATCATAAATGTTATGTACCATAAAACCGTTTATGGTCTCCACTTTATCATTACAACAACAAATTTTAATTCGAACCTAACATGCATTCGTTACTATTTTGTCGGTCCGTAGTATTCCATGCAATTTGCAAAGCCATTGTAGTTTTTACATTTCGATTGATTTAACCTTTTTGTCGGTTATAGACTACTTGCGAGTCACTTGTATCACGCAATTAATTATAAAAAAAAAGCGAAGAATGCATAATGGATCGGGTGAGCTCGGATATCCGGATTTTTCGAATATCGATAACTGATATCCGTATCCGATCCGATTTCGGATATCCGATTCGGATATCCGCTGTATTCGGATATTTAAATCGGATATCCGCATCCGGTTTTTAAATTTATTTTTCTTATTATTTTACTATTTTGTTTGAAAATCTTATTTTATTATTTCATATCAATATAAAAAAGATATATGTATTCATATAAGAATTTATACACATAGTAATTCACACAATATATGAATTTATGATTCAAATTACATAATAAATAATAAACACAATACTTGCATCTCGATGTGTTTATGTTTTTTTTTTATTTATTTCAATCTCTAACAAAGTTTCTTGCAATGATAAAATAATAAATTCAAATATTCAACTTTGAATATTTTTTTTTTTCTTTTTGGACCTTCATTTTTCTTTTTGGCTATTTTTATTATTTTTTTATTTTTAAGTATAAAATCGGATATCCGGATTTTAGACAAAGCCCACCCGTATCCGATTCGATTTATTTTAAATAAATCAGATCGAACATTCGATCTGGTTTTAAAATTGGATATCCATTTTTTCGGGTTTTGAAAATCGAATACCGGATCGGAATCCGTTTTTGGATATTTTTGCTCATCCCTAATGGATCGTGTGTACCTTTATAAAATTATAGAAATGTAGTTATTCTCATATGCTCTCACGTGTCCCTAAACTTGAAAAATAAATTAAATACTCTGAAGAAAAAAAATCTCAGACTACCACATATTAATTCCACGATTACAAAACCACTATCAACATAAATTTATTAATTTTATTAAAATATAATTAAGTTGAGGTGAGAAAAATACCCAATTGGATAAAATTTTTAGACATAGGTACCCATATCAGAAAATTTTACAGAAAGGTACCCGATTTGATTTTTACCAGTTCCTTTAGTCATGTTGTACCTCCATATGTGTATATTGCGTACCATAACACGTTGATATAGGGTACCTAAATATAGCATACGTCGTACCTACGGCATACCTGTGTTACATAGGGCGTACCTAAATATAGCATACGTCGTACCATTTTGTGTTATATAAGTACCCAAATGTGTTGATATAGGGTACTCAAATGTGTTGTATGGTGTACTTTCGGAGATCGGATACCTATGTGCAAAAAATTTATTCTGTAGGTACTGTTGGGAGCAAACTCAAATCTGAGGATGAGAGTTGCTGATGGAAGTTTGGAAGCAAAGCTGATTGTTTTCTGGTAATAAAGCAGTAAGCAGAGCTTCGTGTGAAATCGCTGAAGCACTTGCAGAAATCGTTGAAAGAGCAAGCCACTTATTGAGTTGCTTGTGGTAGTGACGTTTCTATCAAAGTGGGTGAAGAGTTGTTTAGTTAGTTGAAGAAGCGTGGAGCGACTCTTATAAGGCGAATTACACTTAGCAGATTATAGATCATCTTCTTTGATTTTTCGTCTGTAACAGAAAGAGTGAAGCTCAGTGTGTGAGGTAGCTCTGTAACAATCTCTCTCAAATCAATAAAGCTTTCTTGGCCCCTCCGTGGAGTAGATCGCAAGATCGAACCACGTAAACTTTGGTGTTATCTTCTTTAATTTCGCTGTTTGCAATTCAAGCAAGAAACAGATCGATACGATCAAACACACCCAAAAATCATATACAGAAACTTGTTAATTTCGGTCTGAATCCCTACAATTGGCGCGGGCGAGCGTGGATCGAGACGCGGGAAAGATGAATTCAACCAAGTTTGATATTGACAAGTTCACTGGCGCAAATGACTTCGGGCTGTGGCGGGTAAAGATGGAAGCTCTGCTCATCCATCAAGGTTTGGAGGACGCGATTAAGGACGAGGAAACAGAGACTAAGGATGGGAAGGAGGCTCCTGCGAAAGCGGCTCAGCCGGTGGATCTTAAGGTGTCGCAGAAAGCACGGAGCATCATCATCCTCAGTCTTGGCGACAAGGTGCTAAGAAAGGTATCGAAAGAGAGGACGGCAAAGGACGTATGGAAGAAGCTTGAGAGTCTTTACATGACCAAGACTCTGGTAAACCGACTCTATTTGAAGCAAGCCTTGTATTCTTTTCGGATGGTGGAGGATAAACCAATCGATGAGCAAATGGATATTTTCTGCAAGTTGCTTCAAGATCTGGAGAACATTGGAATCAAGCATGACGATGAGGATCAGGCATTGTTGCTACTCTGCTCGCTGCCAAAGAGTTACTCAAACTTTAAAGAGTCAATGTTGTATGGCAGGGAGGCGGTGACGCTTGATGATGTTCAAACGGCTATCAGCTCGAAGGTGTTAAACAACAAGATTGATCACAAGTTCGAGGCGGAGTCGGGTGCTGCAGAGGGGCTGTATGTAAAGGAGAAATCCGGGAAGAAGCCGGGAAAGAGAGGTAAAGAATCATTGCCGAGTAGAAAAATCTTTAAGTGTTTTCATTGTCATGAGGAGGGACACTTGAAGAGGAACTGTCCGAACAAACACAAGGAGTACAGAGTGACTGAAACAAACTCAGGTGAAGCCTCTTATTTGATTGATGGCTATGAATCTGCTGAGGTTCTTACAGTTGGAGAATCTGCTCCTGATGTGGGCTGGATATTGGACTCGGGGTGTTCCTTCCATATGAGTAATAACAGGGAAATATTCAAAGGTCTGCGGCTGTTCAATGGAGGCTCAGTGATGCTTGGTGATGACAGCTCACTTGAGGTTAAAGGCATTGGAAACGTGGCACTAAAACTGGATGATGGGGCTGTGAAAATCCTGAAGGAGGTGCGGTTTGTGCCTGGCTTGAAGAGGAATTTAATCTCAGTAGGAATGCTTGATGGAAACGGATGTAAGATCAAGGTGGAGTCAGGGGAGCTTCAGGTGATTAAAGGACAGAAAACCATTATGAAAGGGTTGAAGAGAAATGGCATTTATGTGCTACAAGGTACCAGTTTTATGGGGATAGTTGCAGCAGTAAATGGTGATGAAAAATCCTGGCTATGGCATCAAAGGCTGGCCCATGTAAGCGAGAAGGGGCTTGTGGAATTATCAAGGCAAGGACTGCTCGGTGAAGACAAAATCAGGGGGCTCGAATTCTGCGAAACCTGCATTTTAGGGAAGAGCCACAGGCAGAAGTTTGGCTCAGGTAGGCTAGTTGCAGAGGGAATTCTTGACTACGTTCATGCTGATTTGTGGGGGCCTTCAAAAGTAGAATCATTGTCGGGTGGGAAATACTTTATGTCGGTGATTGATGATCACTCGAGGAAAGTTTGGGTGATGATCTTGAGGTCGAAAGATGAAGCTTTGAGCAGGTTTAAGGTCTGGAAAATGCAGGTAGAAACTGTGACAAACAGGAAAGTAAAATGTCTCCGAACGGATAACGGTTTGGAGTTTTGCTCAAAGGATTTTGAAGAGTTCTGCAAGGCTGAAGGGGTGACTCGACATAGGACCGTTCCTTACACCCCACAGCAGAATGGTTTGGCCGAAAGATACAACCGAACGCTGCTGGAAAGGACCAGATGCATGCTACTGTCGGCTGGTTTGGCCAAAAGGTTTTGGGCAGAAGCTGTGACTACAGCAGCATATCTGATCAACAGGAGCCCATCCACTGCTATTGGGTTTAAAACCCCCGAAGAGAAATGGTCAGGGAAGCAGCCAAACTTACAGCACCTACGGATTTTCGGTTGTACAGCTTATGCTCATTCGAGGACGGACAAGCTTGAGGATCGAGCCGTTAAATGTATGTTCGTAGGATATCCGGAGGGAGTTAAAGGCTACAAGTTGTGGTGTTTAGAACCTGGGATGGGGAAGAGTATCATAAGCAGGGATGTGGTGTTTAATGAGAAAGAGATGCCCATTAAAGCACAGAAGCAAAACAGCTCAAAAGCAGAAAATCTCGAAAAAGCTGGTTCTGTGGAGTTTGGGGATGATTTTCTAGCTTCAAAGGGTGATGAGGATCCTGAAGCAATGGAAGACACTGATACCTGGCTAGGTGGAGTAGATGAGAATCTGGGTTCGGATGAGAATCAACAAGATTACAACCTAGTTAGGGACAGGACAAGACGGGAGGTTCGAGCTCCTAATCGGTATGGTTTTGCTGATACAATTGCTTATGCTTTTGCTGGTGTGAAAGGCGTTTGTTTTGGACAACCTTGCTCATATAAAGGAGCTGTTAAAGGGAGTGGAAGGAGCAAATGGGATACAACCATGAAAGGAAAGTTAAATGCAGTATTGAAGCAGGGAAGTACAGCAGCTGTTTTGGACAAGGAATTGAAGCCGTGTCTGAAATTGTCTTGCTGTGAGGCTGTTACGTGATGACAGGGCAGTTGAGGGGTCGAGAATGAGAGCTGAGATTGGAGTTTGAGGTGGAGAAATGTTGGGAGCAAACTCAAATCTGAGGATGAGAGTTGCAGATGGAAGTTTGGAAGCAAAGCTGATTGTTTTCTGGTAATAAAGCAGTAAGCAGAGCTTCGTGTGAAATCGCTGAAGCACTTGCAGAAATCGTTGAAAGAGCAAGCCACTTATTGAGTTGCTTGTGGTAGTGACGTTTCTATCAAAGTGGGTGAAGAGTTGTTTAGTTAGTTGAAGAAGCGTGGAGCGACTCTTATAAGGCGAATTACACTTAGCAGATTATAGATCATCTTCTTTGATTTTTCGTCTGTAACAGAAAGAGTGAAGCTCAGTGTGTGAGGTAGCTCTGTAACAATCTCTCTCAAATCAATAAAGCTTTCTTGGCCCCTCCGTGGAGTAGATCGCAAGATCGAACCACGTAAACTTTGGTGTTATCTTCTTTAATTTCGCTGTTTGCAATTCAAGCAAGAAACAGATCGATACGATCAAACACACCCAAAAATCATATACAGAAACTTGTTAATTTCGGTCTGAATCCCTACAGGTACATATAGAAAAAATCCTGACAGGGTACCAAATTACAAGTTATTTATCAAATAGGTACTTATGCGTGGATTCCCTCAACATAAATTTATTAATTTTATTAAAATATAATTAAGTTGATACTTTGCATACGGGTAAAAAAGTAGGAGTATAAGAGAAAAAATGTCAAATCATCTATGATTCATTTCATGGTGTTAGTTTGCAATAATCGATAATGAAGGGGCTAAAATCTTGCGAGATTTCTACTAGAATCTCGTACATTACTATCATAGCATAGCTATTGAAAAAAATACAGAATCTTTTGCCCATTCTACTAACGCCACGTCAGCCCAGCTAGTCCATTCGATTTCATCCTCCCTCACTGGAATATCTCTCCGGCGATTTGTCTGTAAATCTGCCGCCGTGCAATGGCGTCGTCGGAGAAGTTGTCGTCGTCCTCCAAGTCCAAAATCTTCAGCTTGATGGCCTTTCGCGACCGTTGCCTCCACCGCCGCTTCAAAAGCTCCGGCCTCCGACCGACCACCTTCGACCTCGGCGACGGAACCACCGTGCACGGCTGGGTCCCCTCCAAGCGCGACCCAAAAAAGCCCGACGTCATCCTCATCCACGGCTTCGGCGTCACCGCCAGCTGGCAGTTCAGCGACACCGTCCCCGCCCTAACCCCGCACTTCAACGTCTACGTCCCCGACCTCATCTTCTTCGGAAAGTCCACCACCGCCCAGCCCGACCGGTCCGAGAAGTTCCAGGCCTGGTGCGTGCGGCGGATGGCGGAGGCGGCCGGCGTCTCCATCCCCGTCGCCGCGGTGGTGGGCCTCAGCTACGGCGGCTTCGTGGCGTACTCCATGGCTGCCATGTTCGGCGAAGAGTGGGTGGAAAAGGTCGTCCTTTGCTGCGCCGGCGTCTGCCTGGAGGAGAAGGACATCCGCGAAGGGATGTTCCCCGTCGCCGACGTGGAGGCCGCGGCGGAGATTTTGCTGGCTCAGACGCCGGCGAAGCTCAGGGAGTTATTGCAGCTCACCTTCGTTAGAGCGCCCAAGTGGATACCTTCGTTTCTGCTCAACGACTTCATCCATGTAAGAAATTAGGTTAGCAGTTAACTTCCTTTCTTTCTTTCTTTCTTCACCGTGGGACACGTGGCGGCAGGTGATGGGTAATAACTACGTTGAGGAGAAGAAGGATTTGCTTCGAGCCATTCCTCAGAACAGAACAATGGCTAACCTTCCCAAGATTTCTCAGGTAAATTATGCCAAAATCGACCGTTAGTTAAAAGTCTCCTTTTGTCCTAATATCTTCTGTCTGAAATGGTTCGATACCTGAGAATTGAGAACTGATTACAGCCTACTTTCATAATCTGGGGAGATAAAGATCGAATCTTTCCTCTAGAACTCGCCTACAGATTGCAAAGGTAAAGGTGCTTCTTTTGCTTCGACTTTTTTCGGTTTTTTCGAAAATGGTGCAATGAGAATCTAAGACGGGGAAAATGTGCGTAGCCATTTAGGAGACAACGCCGAGCTGATCATGATAAAGGACTCGGGCCATGGCTTCGTTTACGAGAAATCGAAGGAGTTCCACAAACACTTGAAGAAGATCCTCCTCAACAAGGGCCGAACGCCTACACAGCCCAAGAAAATCGACTGCAAAATCACAAACGATCAGTCGCTATGAGGCCTTTGTTCGTTTTTCTTGGCGAAAATTCAATCTTTATCTTGTAATTTTTCTGAGAACCCTCTTGAGGATCCTTGTATTATAACCAGGTCAACCTTGATATGATCATCCATTTCATTATTTCAGTTTTCCTGGAATTACGGTCTGAATATAATTCTCAGACAATCATTTGTGAATACTATGGTTTCTCCAGGAAAGTGAAGCCCACTTCAAGGAGTATATATAAGCAAAGAACAAGCAAATCAAAAGACAAAACTAGAAAATTGAGAGAATGATTGTCAATCTTTGTCTTCATCGTTGCCCTCGAGCTGGCTCAAGTTGCCCTTCTCCTTTATGAGTTGGATGTGGTGATGCTTGCAATAAAGGCGTCCCTCGTGGGCTATGTAGTTCGAAGGGCTAATCACACACCCGCCATGGCTGCACTTGAAGCAGCTCTTGTGGTACGCAGTACCGTTCACAGTCACCTGTCGGGAGAAAACTCAGATCGATTTTTAGCTGCGTTCTTGAAATTTTTTCTTCGACAAAAAAGAAATGCTTCTGCTCACCTTCTCGGTTGGATAGACGGTGTTCTTACAGGCCAAGCACTTGTCTCTTGTCCCCACGAACATGCTCGAAACCTTATTCGCCTGAGGTTTCTGCAGTAAAAAGTTCGAGAAAAATAAGTCGACGGTCTGCAATGGGGACGAAGAACGGTTCGAACAAGGTAAGGAATTCTTACGAGAACATCTGCTGGTTTTTCGGGCTTGGCGACTTTCGGCGTCCCTGACATTAGAATCAAGTTTCAAGATTTATCCCAAAAACTCGAATGCTAAGAACTAAAAGATCGAATCTTTGGTATTGGCTTCTCATGTACATTATTACCTTCGAAGCTCTTATCGAGGCTCCCAGTTCTCTTGAAGATCTGATCAAAGTGCGGCCTGCAATAGAGAACTCCCTCGAAAGAGTTGTAGTTTCCCAGCTACAGTATTTTAAGTCAACATTACACTGAATCAATTCGCATTCTAACAGCATATGATTGATTCCCTACGATTAACAAAGTAACAGAAAGAAAAGGTCGAACCTTGAGGGTGCCCTTGCAGTGATGGCATCTGAAGCAAGCCTTGTGATAAACTCTGTTGTCTGCGGTCAGCTTATCGACGAGGTAAACGGTCTTATCGCAAGCCATGCATTTCTGAGTCGTCCCTGCAAACGCCATGGCTAAAGCTCAGCGGACAAGAAACAGAGCCCAGTTGAAGATAAGGTTAGTGAGTGAGTGAGTTAATGGTGACTGACGACTAGTGCCATCTGACAGGAAAAACAAATTGTGTAATAAATTCGAGATTGAGACTTTATATATTGGTCGGTCCCTCACTGTGTCCCCATGGTCATGACTGGTGACAGCCCAGCTACATTTTGCAGGATATTTATTAAAGGCGAAGGAAAAGAAAAGAAAAGAAAAGAAGTGAAGTATATATTCCATAATAATGGGTGTTTGCTGCCATCTAATTTCTTAATGATTATGCCTTGCGAGGTTCATCGATGCACATGCTTTTGGGGCCTTTGTTGGTGCGGGTTTTTCTTAACTTGAAAGCGAAAGTGGTATGATTTGTGTACAGGTATGAATACAAAGCAGAGCAATGACTTTTCCCCCCTTTTTTTCTTTAAGAAAAAAGATACTCTAAATCAAAATTGGATTATTGATTTGAGAATGATCTATGTAACGCGATTTGGGTTTTTATCATACAAGAATTTGCTGCCTATTCAAAGAATCACATCGTCGGCCCACCCCACTGCCATTCTGGTACGAAGGAATTATTAATTAAATGGAAAACTTTGAATGACTTCAACCACCTTCTCTACCTAATTTGTTTATTCTTTTCCCTTGCCAATAATTCCTAGTACCACCATAACGATAATGTCTTTCTATAGCATAGAAGAAGAAGAAAGAGAGACGAATGTCCTACTCCAATCGACTTAATTTAAGACAAACGGTTTCATCGATGAAGCATGTTTATTACATCTGATAAGCATATGTAAGATCAGACAGTTAAAGAGCCAACTGAAATTCAAAGTTATTCAATACCTTTTACTGCAGAACAACGATATTTCACGCGTGAGAAAACTTCAAGAAAAAATAGTTTGCAAAACACTTACTTCACAAGGCGGGGGCTCGTCCGACGTTCGCCCTTCCGCTCAGTCCTGCAATTTGTAGCAACCACTAAAGATCCTTAGAAAGCTGTGAAAGTCAATTAGGTTGAACATATTCGTTTGTTGTCACTTGGATTGATGGTGGTTTAAGCCATTACAGTGTTGTGCTAAATTACCTTGAAACGCTCGCGGCGGGTGGTTTGAGCCTGGCGTTCATGAGCTCTGCTACTGTAATGGCCCGCTCCACTTTCAGGTACCCGTCTCTTACTACCTTGTTCTTCACGGCGTCTGCCATTTCGAAAATAGCCATCCCTGTCCCAAGTTACTTCGTAATCAGCCCTCAAACTAGATCCTTGCTGCATTAGTGGTGACATTTCTATCAGACGAAACAATTTCGTCGGGAAATAAGTTAAGAGAATATCCCAAAGGATTGAAAATTGACAACCTTCCGTCGATGCATACATACTGTCACATAAGTGGAGGATAAAAAGACCGGCCATGATAGAGATTTTCTTGAAACATACGCTTCATATAGCGCAGTGTATGGTCTACCTTATTCAAGGAGCGGCCACATAGAATCCTCAAAGCTTTGCAAAATTCCTGGTGACTTTCGAACTGGACCACAATTTTACAGTGCAGGCCAGAAACTAGGTCTCCACTCTCTTCATCATCACTCTCATTATCCTCACCAACATCGAGATTCCTGCACAAAAGGATAATGTTTTAACAAAGCACTGCAGCAAACATAAATGTTTCGTTCCATCGAAAATGCTGTTTGGTCGTTCAACTGGCCACGCGAAACGTGTATAAAGTGCTTAACTAGGTCTAACTGGCAACTGATTACATTCTCCAGATGTCCGCTTGCACTTTTGTCATGTTTGGAGTGACTCACTCCTCCATTGAAATGCTGCCATGTCGCCGAAAAATCAGTATGACGCGGCAACATTCCAACAGATGAAGTTTTGTCGCCGCCAACTTATGTACGAAACCCGAAAGCAACACAGCATTCACAGATCCAAACATACAGCTAGGTACCAAAAGGAAATAAGAACATTGACCAAGCAAGCAATCCTATGACTCAGACCCAATTAGTCAGCACAGCAACTAAGCAAAGCAATCACAACCTTATCTTTCCCAATGCAGAAATAATGGTATGAGTAACCAACATCGACGGCTTCGATGAAACTCGTGGCTCCGCAAACCACCTAGATGGCACGCGTCTCAGCATTACTGTATCTGGCTGATGCTGCTGCCTCGAATACCCTATTACGAAGAAGTGCGCATTAGATAACAACAAGGTGTTAATTTCAGCGTAATCAGCGGGGGGAAATCATCACCTCTGTTCCCAAAGGCAGCCATTTCCTCCCATTCTTTCCTCATGGCGTGAAAATCATCCCCTTTGGGCAGCTCGACGGTCAAGGTAAACTTCAGCCCCTCGAGGCTCAGCTCCATTCCATTCATGTCGCTCACGATACCCTTCCTCCACTCAGCGAACGCTCTCTCCGCCCCAGCATCCTCTCCGACCAGCTTCTTCTCGAGGAAACCTAATTCAGTCACTACCAAAGTCCCACGCGCCACCGCGTCCTCGCGCTTGCGCTTCTTCACGTCTCTGTGCTTGGCGATCGCGATATCCTGCTCGGCGACGGAGATCGCGCGGGTCTTCTTGAGGTAGTCGATGAGCGAGCGCTTGAGCTTCCATTCGTCGAGTGGCGACACGGATTTGTCCGCTCGGTGTACGGTGAGGTTCAGCTTCAGGCGTGGAGCGAGTGAGAGGCCGGAGTCTAGGGAGAATACGCCGGTCGGAAGCAGCTCTTTCTCAATCTCGCTCATCTCGCCGCCGCCCTACCAAATTCTCTGACCGACGACGTTTGACAACGGAGACGGAGGCCGACTAATTAATTACTAATTGGAATTATTTTCTGTTTAAGTGAAGTTACAAGGCTGCCCCCAGAGGTAAATAGCAACCAAACCAAGACTGCATAGTGCATTCTTCCCGCGAAATCAGAGATAATTTCGAGAGATTTTCACTGATCCCATGGATCGAGGTGAAGATGCATAATCGCCGGTCGCTATATGAAAAGGAAGATGGGCAACGCACTCAAATCTTCTGCAATTTTGGGTTTGAGGATTTGATTTTGGAAAAGAGCTCAGTCGTGTGTGGTTTAAAATACCGAAGAAGTCATAATCAGGACGATTGAATGGTCAGCAATCGCGTACGAGCGGCGAAGGTTATCCAAATCATCCAATACGTTCGGCGGAGAGCTGACGTATCCATTCAATAATGGCGTCGTCCTTATCCCGCCCAAGGATGATCGGCGGCGGAGACGAAGTGTACGTCGCATCGACGCCGTTGATAGCCCCAAAAGGACCGGCCCAGCTCTTATTGTCCACCGCCTACTCGCTCAATCTCTGGGATTTGCGACATTTCATGGTCATCATCAAACCTAATTCCCCTCTCCCCCGCCCCCATCAGGTACTGCTTTGTTCTTAGTGATTATTGCCAAATGTTGTCAAAATTGATTCCCAATTTCTGTAAGTTGTTTGTATTGGCAGGCTTTGGTCTACGATTTTCAGCCGAAAGAACCTGAGAGTATCTCTGTTGCTATCGCAGCATTATCCGGCCAAAGATTGCCTGGTTAACCTCTGATTCCCACTATTACTAACAGCTTCTTCATCAATCTGCTTCTATACTACTCTCCCTTCTATATAAGATGGTGTGATAAAGCTAGCTAGCCCATTAATAATTCTTTTGCAAGGACTGATTCTGCATTATCCTTTCTCGTATAAGACTGTGTCTACTTGTCGGGATAATTCTTTCTTCGATTTAAGAACAAAAACTTTGCTTCTGCAGGGGTTATCCTTTCGAGGAAGCTGACGAAGCTCCCGGGAAAAAAATGCTGGTTCGTCGGCTACTCAAAAGGGAACACAGCGGATAAGGTGATCGAATTCAACAAAGATTGGGAAACCGACCTCAGAATCGGTTATCATGATTGTCGGCATTATTCGGAAGGTAAAAACCCTCGAAACTCTCATCATCTGCCTCGCCTTCACTCGGGCGAATGTTTTTCACGTCTCATACGCTGTGTTAATCTTCCTCTTGTGAAGGCTTGGTGGAGCACCTAACTGGCAACAAGGTCGTGCTGAAACAACTCACACAACAGCTCGAATAAAGGCCCCCCCCCGTCTTAGATTTTTCGTTCGTAATTCATCATTATATGGAGAAGAAAGCTTGCATTTTTCAAACAAGAGGGCACAAAAAAAAACTATCTTTATTACAACACCACTTGTTTCACACACTTCCAAGCACTAGAAGAAACCAAATCCTTATCCAACCACCCAAGGAACAGAGCCCCATCCCTCTCCTCGAGCCTATACTTACCGCAGTACCCCCTTAGCAGCCCCTCGATCGCCCCGTTGACGCGCGGGCTCAACGGGCTCGGTCCGAACCCGGCCGTCTCGAGCCTCGACCTCCACTTTTCGAAAGGCTCGTGCCTCTCCACCCTCTCCGCCCCCTCGCACGCCACCACGTTGACCACCTCCCTAGCCAGGCAGTGCTGCTCCACGTCGACCCTCTCCCTCCCCCGCCCGGGCAGGGTCGCCTCCATCGACTCGAACATGGCCCCGTAGTACCCACCGCCTCCACGAACCGCTCGTAGAACGGCGGCTCGTTCGCGTCGAGCTCCTGCCCGACCACCGTCACCACCCTCGGGCCCAGCCGCCTGACCGCCCTCATCAGCCCGTCCCGAGCGGGCCCCGGCACGCGGTGCAGCGCAAACGCAAAGTTCACCGCCAGGGCTTCTCCGGGCCGGGCCTCGACGTTCCCGAGTAAGCCCGAGCCCGCCATAGCGTCGGCGGAGGTGAACTCAAACGGAACGTTGAAGATCTCGGCGATCTTGGACAGCCTTCGGGCCACGTTGGCTCGTGGACAGGCGGTTATACGAATGTGGGGCGGGCCGCCGGGGCGGGCAGCGAAGGCTTGGATGAGCGGGACCCACTGGCTGCCCTGGCCGATTTGGAAGTCGACGATGTGCACTTTGGCTTCGTTCTTCATGGCCTCGGCGATCGCCCCGTTGGCCGACATGTAGGCGAACTTGAAGTAAGGGCAGGCCTCGTGGAGGACGACGCGCGTGTGGGGAGAGCTGCTGCCCGAGGATCCGTAGTACGTCACGGAGCTGCCCGAGGAGGAAAGCCTGGCGACGAGCCCTTCGAGGACGTAGGCGCCGAGCCGCTGCAATGGCTCGCCGTGGACGGAGACGAGCTGGCGGAGCTCGGACATGAGCCATCGGGCCATTATGGAGTCGCGGTTGGAGACCGCCCTGGCGCAGGTGGTCAGGAGGTGGGTCAGGTCCGCGCCGCCCGGGGCGGAGGCCTCCATGGCCAGGCGCCAGCTGTCGACGTCAGCGGTGGCGGGGGCGCCTTGGTAGGCGGGCTCCGCTTCGAGGTCGGGGTCGGGCCCGAGCATTGCTGACTCGAGCTCTTTGAGCTTGGTCTTTAGGTCGTTGGGTTCTTCGGTTAGGCATGACGAGCTCAAGGCTGGGCTGGTGGTGCTGCTGGGGTTTGGCTCGGGCGAGGGTTCGTGTAGTAGTGTGGTTTTGGAGCTCAGGGAAGATGACTCTAGTGTGCAGTATGGGCTGAGAGAGACGTGGACGGTGTAGCCATTGCAGTGGCTCGATCGCGGCTGGCGGCTCGGGGGCTCGGCGGGTCCCATTGAGGGTGAGTACAACAGCTGAGGTTTTTCGATTCTGCAGCGTTTTTTCACGTCGGCTACGGTGGGCTTTTCGAAGGAATCGGCAGCAGCTATCGAAGAATCAGAAAAAAAAAAATAATAATAATCAAAACAAGAAATGATCTTGAGGGCTACTACTACATCCACAAATCCCATGGAATAAGTGGAAATAAACCTCAAAATTCAATTGAAGTGTCAAATAAGGCAAGCATTTTTGCTCAAGGGAAAGAGCGATTCTTTCCTACTTAAGATGGGACGCACATATTCTAGCCAAGCTCACGTTTAACGCAGTATTTCAGAAGAAAAAAGCTGCCAATTTTCTAATTCTTTTACAGCATCCAAAGCGAAAGAAAGACACTGTCTTGCTGAAGAGGGAAGGCGAATGCTGCCGAGAAAATGAATCGATCAATTCTTCAAAGGAGAGGGGACTAACCTTGTAATTTGCTCAGTCCCATGTTCTTTGCTTCAGTCTTAGCAGATGTAAGAAAGAAAGACTACTCAACTCGAAGAAAAACAGCTGACAGCTTTAGTGAGAGGAAGGAAGACACAGAAGAGACCCAAGCAGAAGGCGAAGACTCGTTTTTTTTTCCTTGGGGATTGGGTCATGGGTGGTGTGGGTGCCCAATTCTTTTCTTTACTAAAATACGAAAAATCAAATCTTTTGTCCCTTGTTGGCAAATAACAAAGCGAACCCTCACTCATCAGATAATGACGTGACGATCATGCCACTGAGTTAATGGAATTATGATACTTTATTAGCACACAAGTTAAATGCTTTTGGTTAGTGATTAGATATGTAATGACGATTAACATCGTACCCTACTTATAAGCTTCTATTTTTCTGACCTGCTTGGACGAGCTTCGACCGTTCACTTCACCAATGGACATCATCATACGAATCGAACTGCTTGTGTGGATTGAACTGAGCATAAGGATGTACTTGAATAATCATTGATACGCAAATCAACGGCGGAGAATGAAGGAAAGGAAAGACGAAGGTGGGACCCACACGGTTACTGAGACACTGGACTCGGATCAGAACAACTGCTTTCCAATTAGTGATAAAATTTCGGGCTATTTAAATGTGTGGCCCTTTTAGCAAGTTTAATTAGAAATCAAGTCTCATTAATGTTTGGACTAAAGATAAGGACCCCATTTAATGTTTTATTAGAGTTCAGGCCCCAAATGCTGCAAAAAGACCTTTTTACCCTTGTTTATTCAGCTTTTCCGCCCATAACACGGACTTGTTTATTCGTACCACTTCATCGCAACCTGGTACCACATTATTTTATTCAGCTTTTCCGTCCATAACACGGACTTGTTTATTCGGTACCACTTCATCGCAACCTGGTACCACATTATTTTTGTATATTTTATTATTCCAATTTGGGTAACGCTTCTTATGATAATTATACCGCTTTATTCCTTTTTAGTACCGCATCTTCTAATATTAAATACCAAATATACCACTTTACTCCACTCTCGTACCACATCTTCTAAAACTAATACCAAATGAGAATAAGTAATATCATTATCCCCTACCAGTTTTTTGGTAACAATTCATATGGTAATTATACCACTTTATGCCTCTCTGGTACCGAAACATTTGAAATAAATACCACATGAGAATAAGTAATATCTCGTTCAGCTGAGTAACAACTCATATGGTAATTATACCACTTTATGCCTTTCTGGTACCGAATCATTTGAAATAAATACCACATGAGAATAAGTAATATATCATACCGGTTGAGTAACAATATGGTAATTATACCAATTTATGCCTTTCTGATACCGAATCATTTGAAATAAATACCACATTAGATAAGTATTATCTCGTACCAATTGATTAACAATTCATATGGTAATTATACCACTTTATACCTTTCCGGTACCGAATCATTTGAAATAAATACCACATTAGATAAGTATTATCTCGTACCAGTTGATTAACAATTCATATGGTAATTATACCACTTTACGCCTTTCTAATACCAAACCATTTGAAATAAATACCACATGAGAATAATTAATATCTCGTATCAATTGATAAATAATTCATATGGTAATTATACCACTTTACTCATTTCTAGTATCAGTTTTGTTAACAATTCAATGGAAATTATACCACTTTACTACTTTTTCGTACCACATCGTCTAAAATGAATACCAATAGATAATACATCTTTATATAATACATGTAAGGGCATTTTCGTCAAATCATAGTTTATGTCCCTTTATTCCGATTTTTATGAAAAAGTATGTCCTTAAAACTATATTTTATATGAGTAGGGTCTGAATTCAAACAAAAATTAACGTAGGGGCATGAAACGTGAAGCTCCCTAAAATTTCCCCTTATGATAAACTATTCCATTTCGTGTTAGATAATAATTAACTATTTCGTTTGTCCTTTTTTCTATCTGCCTCGAAACTGAGCGTGCGTTAGCTGATTAAGCATTGGAATGAGATATGATCATTTCATATATTTTATCTTTTTTTTTCAACTTTGCAATGGGGATATCGTATTATAGTTATTTCGTTTTTCCAACTTTATTTTTTTGTTCGACCGACTTTATTGAGTTAGCAGCAACTTGTTCTTTTGCTTTGCCGATGAACTTACGTAGGCCATCTCCTGTCTCATCAAGCACTCGATTTTATATCATATAATATAATATAAACGGTACCATTTTTAAAGGAAAGATTAGAGCCTGCCTAATCCTAATCCTCTAATCTAATGGTTTTAGACTCTTCTTATGCCTCATTATCCTACGATAGCTAGGGAATCTAATACAAAATGGAAGCTAATAACTTTGAGATACTAGTCCTTTCACTTGAACAAATATCACTACAAAATATCATGCAATATGAGATATTATTATTAATATATCAAGAAACTCATCTTTGTATTATTGGGAGCTTTTTTCATTTATGCGACAAGGCCGACAAGAAGTATAAAGAATATTAATTTATTACATAAATTGAATCAAATTAATCGCACGATTTCAACCATTGGAATCTCAAAGTCATGTCTTGTCTCTAATTTACAAGTCACTTTGTTCCCCTTGTCTTTTCCTCTCGATTTATACATACGCTTTTTACTTCACAATCCACCTCGAGATTTTCCTAGGTGGGCTTTACCGTGGCCCAATAAGACATGCGTGGCCCATAGTACAGGCCCAAATGTTGGTGATAACTGATATTCTATAACTATATAATTTTCATTAACAGACTAAATTTGGCAAATTCTTTTTTTACCCCTCTCGCCAATTATAAAATAGATTATTTTTACTGTGCCAATTGATTAAGGAGCTGAAGAAAGAGATCGTCTCAGAGCTACACAAGTTCAGAACATTCGAAGGTCATCGCATATGTTTGGATCTCCGTAATCGCTAAAGAGAAACCGATTAGTAGGATCGATCGATTCAGCTTCACGGCGCACAGGCGCATGCTGCTATCGGAGAATCGAGCAATAAAGTCGTAGGTAATGTATCAGTGGAGGAAATTCGATTTCTTCGAGGAGAAGAAGAGCAGAATCGGCGAAGAAATTGATGGTGAAATCGGTTGCTGCTCGAGCGGAAGAGGTAGGCTTGTGTTGGGATCGCCGGGAGGCACCGTTTCGCTGCTGGATCGTTCTCTACAGCTCCAATACTCCTTTTCTGCTCATTCCTCTTCGGTTCTCTTCCTCCAACAGCTCAAGGTATATTGTCTTTACGGTTTTAGTATTCGTTAGGTTTGTAAATTGTATTTTTATTCACATACCTAGCTAAATTACTGCGTTCACATTTTAAGCTGGCTCGGATTGTACGCCCCACTGTTCTGTTAGCAGTGTCTGACGGTTGGTGGCATCTGGGGGGAAAAAGCTATTTTTTTGTTTCTTCTGCGTTTTGGTTCTTGGTTTTGCTTTTCTTGGCCTTTCTGATGATTTCATTACATACTTTGCTGGCGAATTAGCAACGGAATATCTTGGTGACGGTAGGAGAGGAAGAGACGATATCACCGCAGCAATCAGCAGTGTGCTTGAAGGTATTTGACCTTGATAAGAGGCAAGATGAGGGTTCGAGTTCTTCGAGCCCAGAATGCGTTCAGATTCTGCGGATCTTCACCAAACACTTTCCTGAGGCAAAGGTTAGTAATGTTCCACACTTCCACTTAACTTTTGGGAGTCATGCGTTTAGGCTTTTTTTTTTTTCTGAAGTTGACGGACGAAGCGTTGGTTATTGATTCTCTGGATAGGCATGTTCCAGTCTTGGCTTAAGTTTTTGAATTCTTGCGTTGCAGATTACATCATTTTTGGTCGTTGAGGAAGCTCCACCAATCATATTTATAGCCCTTGGACTGGAGAACGGGTGTATATACTGCATTCACGGTGACTTTGCCCGTGAACGAATCAAGCGCTTCAAAATTGAGGTTGATGTTGCTCAATCGGATAAAACCCATTCAGCTATTACAG
Source organism: Craterostigma plantagineum (assembly GCA_027422505.1). NCBI lineage: Eukaryota > Viridiplantae > Streptophyta > Magnoliopsida > Lamiales > Linderniaceae > Craterostigma > Craterostigma plantagineum. Next base: position 151,699 of record JAPQWV010000059.1, read on the forward strand.
GCCTTGGGTTCCGAGTCGATGGCCAAACCCGTCAACTTTTTGTCGTGACGCCAGGTTTGGTAAGCTTGTTCAACTTGCAGACTCAAACACCTACCAGGCATACTCTCGATTACATTGGCTCAGAAACTGTAGCAATGAGCGACCGTTCGGTATGTTTGTCTTTCCTTCTTCTATATTCTGATCTGATATGTTACCTAAGAATTTTCCTTATTAAGCAACATTCATATATCTGACTAATATCGAAATCAGGAACTGATCATTGGCCGAAGAGAAGCTGTCTATTTCTATGAAGTTGATGGCCGGGGTCCGTGTTGGGCCTTTGATGGAGAGAAGAAGTTCATCGGCTGGTTTCGTGGTTACCTCTTATGCGTTATTGCCGATGAAAGAACTGGAAAGAATACTTTCAACATATATGATCTCAAAAACCATCTGATAGCATATAGTATAGCAGTTAAAGAAGTGTCTCAGATGGTTTCTGAATGGGGTAATATAGTTCTCATAATGGAGGACAAAACTGCTCTAGTTGTTGTGGAGAAAGATATGGAAAGTAAGTTGGACATGCTTTTCAAGAAGAACCTATATACAGTAGCAATCAATCTTGTCCAGAGCCAGCAAGCTGATGCAGTGGCAACTGCTGAGGTGCTTAGGAAATACGGTGATCATTTATATGGTAAACAAAACTATGAAGAAGCAATGGCTCAGTATATACATACAATTGGGTATCTAGAGCCTTCATACGTGATCCAAAAGTTTCTCGATGCACAGAGGATTTACAACCTAACTAACTACTTGGAGAAGTTACACGAAAAGGGGTTTGCTTCCAAAGATCATACTACTCTTCTGCTCAATTGTTATACCAAACTGAAGGATGTGGAGAAACTGAATCTATTTATTAAAAGCGAGGATGGAGTCGGGGAACTTAAGTTTGATGTTGATACTGCCATAAGGGTATGCCGAGCTGCCAATTATCATGAGCATGCAATGTACGTCGCTAAGAAAGCTGGAAAGCACGAGTGGTATTTGAAGATTTTACTCGAGGATTTGGGTAATTATGACGAGGCCTTGCAATACATAAACAGCCTAGATCCAAGTCAAGCTGGGGTGACAATTAAGGAGTATGGGAAACTTCTCATTGAGCACAGGCCAAAAGAGACTATCGAAATACTGATGCGACTCTGCACTGAAGAAGGAGACCCGACCAAGAAGGGATCCTCAAACGAGACTTTTCTATCGATGTTGCCCTCCCCTGTTGATTTCATCAATATCTTCGTTCATCACCCGCAATCGCTTATGGAATTTCTCGAGAAGTACACCGACAAAGTGAAGGATTCGCCAGCTCAAGCTGAAATTCACAACACTCTGTTGGAATTATACTTGTCCCCTCGCTTGGACTTCCCAACTCTTCCTCAAACTGGAACTAGTGAGAACGGCGGTCCAAGAACGAACGGTGCGACGTTTAAATCAAAATCTAATGGTAGAAAAAGAATTTCAGATCAGAATGATGAAGATGAGGAGAAAGATCGCCGTGATAGGCTTCGAAAGGGACTGCTCTTGCTTACAAGCGCCTGGCCGTCCGAACAAGAACAGCCTCTGTACGATGTTGGCCTTGCGGTTATTCTGTGCGAGATGAACTCGTTTAAAGAAGGGGTTCTCTTTCTGTACGAAAAGCTTAAACTATACAAGGAGGTGATTGCCTGCTATATGCAGGCCCACGATCACGAGGGTCTGATTTCATGCTGCAAAAGGCTGGGCGATTCGGGTAAGGGCGGCGACTCTTATCTTTGGGCTGATCTCCTAAAATACTTCGGCGAACTTGGTGAAGATTGCTCCAAGGAAGTAAAAGAAGTTCTTTCTTACATCGAAAGGGATGACATCTTACCTCCAATATTAGTCATCCAAACCCTCTCAAGAAACCCATGCCTTAGCCTTTCGGTTATCAAAGACTACATAGCTAGGAAGCTGGAACAAGAATCAAAGCTGATCGAAGAAGATCGTATAGCAATCGAAAAATACCAGGTTGGCATTCCTTCCACCATCGAAACTGCTTCAAACGATAATTAGAAAAAAAATGTATATATAAATATTCTTTTCTGTTTCCAGGACGAATCGTCGGCGATGAGAAAAGAGATCGACGACCTGAGAACGAACGCGAGAATATTCCAGCTCAGCAAGTGCACGGCGTGCACTTTCACCCTCGATTTACCCGCCGTACACTTCATGTGCATGCACTCGTTCCACCAGCGCTGCCTCGGAGACAACGAGAAGGAGTGTCCCGAATGTGCGCCCGAGTACGCTGCGGTTGCTGAGAAGAAGAGAAGCTTGGAACAGAACTCTAAGAACCAAGATCAGTTTTTTCAGAAAGTCAAGGCTTCGAAGGATGGCTTTTCGGTGATTGCAGAGTATTTTGGCAAGGGGATTATCAGCAAAACTAGCAAAGCGCCCTCGGATTCTCAGACTTCGTCGGCCAACGAATACTACGATGACAGCTTTTAAGCAACACTGTGTCTCTCCTTCAACCTTGTGCCATGTATTACAGGTGAATGATCCTTACATCTCCCTTCGGTTTTTTTTTTTTTTTTTTTGTAATTTCTTTGGCTTGAGATTCGATGCATGAGCTTAAGACGATAATTTATTTGTGAGTTTATTGTTGATGTACTTTGCCTGAATTAATTTACGACAGTAGAAAGAGTGACTATGCTTCGTTGCAAGCAATTATTGGTGATTTATTATGCTTCTCCGTTGTTTTCTCGGACATACACATAAATACCTAATTGAATAAAATTTTACACATAGGTATCCATGTCAGAAAATTTTACAGATAGATAATCGATTTAAATTTTACCAGTTTTTTCACTCATGCTGTATCTTCCTGTGTGTGGAGTACCATAACATGTTGATATAGGGTACCTAAATATGTTTGTACGGCGTACCTATCTTTTAAATAGGCATACCTAATGCTAATACGTCGTCCATTTTCTATTATATAGGGTACCCAATGTGTTGATATAGGGTACCCGAATGTGTTGTATGGCGTACCTGCGACGGATCGGGTACCTATCTGCAAAAAATTTATTGTGTTAGGTACCTACATATAAAAAAAATCCAGGATACTATATTACAAGTGTTTTGCGGGGTATTTATGTGTAAAAAGATCCCTCTCCAAGAACAAATATTCTTTTCTTACATGGAAAATCTGTACAGAATTGACTATGGACATCCACGGACCGCAGATTTTCCAGACAAAACAAAACTTCATATCCCTCTTTGATCACCATCAAAGCGATGGATTGTTTAGGAAGAGAAAACGTAATAATGCTTTAGTCCTAAGTGGGCCATTAACTGAGATGACCCAATAAGAAAAGGTAAAAAAGCCCACGTGATTGCTTCAGTCCTTTTCGTGGGCCAAAGCAGTTGCGGGTGGGTCGGGTCAACCGCTTAATCAATGGATCTCGATAGACACGCACGCACAGCACACGTACAAGTATGTAATTTCACAATCACAGTCAACAGTGGAGGAGGGGCCATCATCATGTGCTGAGCTAAATGGCTTCCACGACGCGCGCTCGCCACCAAATGTAGAAAGGAAATCACGGCACTTTTCTTGATTGATTGCCTACGTATCTCAAAGGTATTTGATGCTTTGCCATTTGTTTATTCTCTCTCTCTCTCTCTCTCTGTGTATCGTTCGTTATAGATGAAGTTGCTGATCTCTGTGATCTGGAAGATTTTCTCTTGATCTGTTCGACTTATTCAGCTGAAGTTTTTCTAATTTGAATAGCTGGACATGAGCAGAGAGAAAGAAAAGCCGCCGGAGCCACTCGACTTTTTTATTTGGACTGTTGAGGTAAGCTTCATTTTTTTACTCTACTTCATTTTTTTTCCCCTGAAGTTGCTGTTCGTCTCTTGCTATTTGCTCTTAAATCTTAGTTTTTCTCGCCGGAATCAGTGCTCGACTAGTATGAATTTGATGTTAATGTCTTCACGGATTAAGGGGCCTAGCGGTCAGTACGTTTGAGTTTGTCTCGATGCAATGTAAAGTTTTGTGTTTCCAACTGAACTGCATCTTCAGAGCAATAGGAATCCCTTTCAAAATTGTGAATTTCGTAAGAATTAGGGAAAAAAAGTTGAGGTGTTTTTTTTTTTTCCCTGGACGAGTTCTCTTAAATAGTTTAGCTCGAATATTTGGTCTAGGATGTTGGCCTGTGGTTGGATGAAATAAACCTCGGTGGCTACCGTCAAGTCTTCAAGGAAAATGGGGTAAATGGAGAGTATTTGGAAGGAATGTCGATGTTTACGACGGAGCAGATCCTTCGGTTTATAAGGAAGTGCCACATGAAATGGGGTGATTTCATAACGTTGTGCAAGGAGCTGAGGCGAATAAAAGGTACCCCTTTTTACTTCATTTCTCGTCTTGCCTGCCCAACTAACGCGTTTCTGATTAATTTCTTGGCCTGGAACCATAAGACACGAAACAAAGACAAAGGTTATTTCCTCTATGGCTCGATATAACGTGTTTCTGAATGGATTCTTGGTCGCTCATGTTATCCCTTTCAGCATACAATTCATCAATTGGTTCAAGATTTGCAGCTTCAGCTATACACAATACATCTAAACTTGCCCACTGTTTCATCATGTCAACAACTAGGCATTTATCCTTTGCAGCTTCATTTATACACAATACATCTAAACTTGCCCACTGTTTCATCATGTCAACTAGGCATTTATCCTTTACTGACTCTCGTATGTAATAAATTCCATTTAGTGGCTTGCTTGAAAGGCGAGCAAAAGGTCCGACGGCCTTGGTGGGCCCCGCCTTGTCTTTCGCTGTTATACGCAAGGGCTGCTAAGCGCAACAGGCGGTCGAGGGTCGTTTCCTTGAAGCTTGAACCTTGAGGTAGATTTACTCTCTTTTTCTTTTTTTTTTTGGTGTGCGAGTGCATCCTTTGCTTATTACAAAATCCACCCTAATTGTAGGGAAAGAATTCATAATTCTATTCACATATCGAATGTCTTTATAGTTTATACATACATGATAGAGCCTTCTGTTTTTAGTAGTTCTTTTCTGGAGAGCCGTTTTTGAGTTATTTCTGATTCTGATATACTGACTTGAGGAACAGCAAATGGTGTTATTGAGTTTTCTGTACATTTCAACATGCATATATGCCATATATTGCACCTTCGAATTATTCAACATACTAATTATTGAAATTATTGCACACCCATTTCCCTTTCGATGCTTGTACGAATGAACAATGATTGTAAGTGCAGCCACCTCCGTGATTGTGGAATATAGTATTATTATTCTCTTAATCGCCTCTTTTCAATCACACTACATTTTTAATTATAATATTCATGGCCCATGATGAGATTACAATTGGACGTAGACAAATCGATGAACCGAACCTAACCTAACCATCATTAACCGACAAGAAGCCCTCGAAGCTATCAATTGCATCTATAAACCTCGTCGAAAGGAAGAAACAAAGAAAGAACTGATTTGCTGAAGACAAGGCGACAACAGCATCAGCCAACCTTATATTCTGCTAAGCATATCCTTCCAACGACTCTCTTGCTTTGGTGTCTCCCTTTTGTCCCTTTATCTTCAGCACTTGGCTTCCAAGAAACGTCCCATATTGATCGAATAATCATTTCTTTTCGTTGTCTTCTTCGTGGAGTTTCGCCCCACAGTCGCCCGATTCTTCCCTTCTTTGTAACGTCATCTACAGATCCATCGATATCCACCATGTGAGCAACAAATAAAGAATGGGTTTTATTACACACATACATATATATATATATATATATATATATATATATATATATATAAGTACATACACATGCATGGATACGATCATAGAGAAGCTGACAATGGAAAGCTGCAGGCGAAACAAGGATCAACGAGTATTGGGTTCGTCGATCCTTCTCCTACAAGAGAGATTCAAGCAGCTTCAGAGGTTGAAAGAGAGCAGACGAGAGAAGCAGATGATGCTTCAGTTAACGCTACTCCACTCAAAGACAAACTTCTATGTTGGCGACTATGTAGAAGAAGAAGAAGAAGAAGCCAAGCCCATGGCCAAGAATCTTTCTCCATCCTCTTATAGTGATCCTCTTGCGCTTGGGCTCGGCACAAGTGATGCATCTTCTTACGAGGATCGTATCGATTCTTCGCATGTAAGAACGGTGATTCAGGCCAGGGCGGGTTATTCTAGTTTCGTCCAAAAACATGATATTGTTGATACTTCCCTCCGTCTGTAATAAAAAAAAAAACAATCAAGGAAATCTGTAGATAGATCTATCTACTATGCCTGGGATTGGTTATTAATTATTTACCTTTCTTTTGATCCTTACTTCTTTTCTTTCCATATGACTACTATACGGCTTGAATAAGGTTGACGAGCAAGGCCAAGTAGATGCCATATTTACATGTCAGCATCATGGAGGAATCCGATGATGTAAGATAATACCAAGAAAAAAGCATAGTTATTTGCCCTCAAGCATCATCCATGTAAATGCTCTCTGTGGTTCGTATTGTATTTATTGAACACAAAATGCATTTGGAGAAATTGTCTCCTAAAGGAAGCACAGATGCTTGTCTTTGCCTTAGATATTATTCTTACATATCAGCAGAAAGTGTGTTTAAACTTAAGACACTCAAACAAATCTCTACCCAAGGAACAAACTGTACATCGATTTGTTCCTCGTTTTTTCCAGGAGCTTCTGGGCTATCACAAACCCTATTCGACACTACTCTTGGCTTTCATTCATCCGTAGGTTATACAAACAAAAATTCTACAAGAAAATAGTAAGTAAGTAAGCTTGAGCTGCAAAAAGTCTCCAAATTTTGTTATAATGATTGGGTTTGACTGAATATGGGCCTTTAGGCCCAAATTTCTGGTATATTACGTCCAAATTTTCTATAGGCGTGATTTAAGGATTCTATTCTACGCACCATTTTTTTATTCTTTTTTTGTTTTTCTGTGTTCTAGGGAGAATTCATAGCCTACAAATTTGCTCAAAACCTATGTGGGATGTGTTGTTTTATATTTTACGTGTTTGGAGAGAATAATTTGATCGTGGGTGAGTATTTTTGTTTTGAAGAACAAAGCTATTCTATCTGTAATACATGCACATACAAAAGGCAACGTTCCTTTTTTTTAACTCTCACCAACTCTCTTTTCTCTTTGCTACTCGCACGGCACTATGTGCCTTCTCTCACTTTTTAAATCATTACATGCACACACATTTATATAGTACATACAACAGTGATAAAAGACAAACTCTAAAAAACAAACTCAATAATCCACGTTGAAAACCAACTCCATGCGCAGTTCCCATTTTTCTTCCTTTACTGCTATGCTTTTCCTTTTTTCGTCTTCTTCACATTTTTTCTTCGTCAAAGATTTTTCTTTTGGATGCTGTATTGATTCTTCAAAAACTTCTGCTGATAGATTTGTAATTTTCTTCATTTTGCTTCTCCTTTGGCTGCTGCTTTGAGATTACAGTCAACAAATTCCCCCCTTAATCTCAAAGCATTTCTGTCTTTCACTGCTCTTTAAATTTGACGCGCTTTCGTCTGTCGTACGTCGCGGCTCGCCACTTGCCGTCTTTAAATGCCTTCGAACACTTCGCTTCAATACTTACTTCTCGAGTTGTCGTATACGCTTTTTTACCGTCACTATGTTCTTTCGTTGTCCGTCTACTTTTCGGAACTTGCTCGACCGTCAACTTTCTCTTTTGGACCAGCTTCGCCTTTTGGTTGGTTTCTTCTAACATGGTCTTCTTTTCAAATAGCTCCTGCTAAATAATATATTGTTGTCGAAGAACAACAACTCCGGGATCATCAGCTTCTTATCGCTGATATAATAAATATTTTTCTGTTCTTTTTCCATCCTCGCGATGTAGCCCGTCAGCAGGCTTGTCGGCTCGTCGCTAGAATCTGGCGTATCGAATCCTTCGTACTCCTTTTCGTTAATCTCCTCCATGGTGACGACCATGTACTTCTCCGTCCCGTTGTTCACGAGCGCATCGCTTTCTCTGAATTATTTGCGACCTTCTCCACGACCTTTACATGGTTTTTATCGTACCCAATATCCGCGGGTGAGTCGATGGGTCCTTCGCTCCGGATCGCTTGGCCTTCCTTGGCATCTCCAGGTCACCTTCGTTTGTACGTCAGTCGCCTCTTTGGTCACGAGGTCGATCTTATTGGTGACCTCCTCAGCGACTTCTCTGCGATTTTCGTCGATATATTTTCCTTCAGATTTTGGTTCTCGTCCACCGCCTCGAGGTTCTCCTTGGTCGCCGTCTTGACTTCGTCCTTCTCGTCTACTTCTAATTTTTTCGGCGACTTGTATTTGTTGTTGCTTCGATTTTTCAAGTCTTTCATATAGGCTTCAAGACTGTCTCTCGCCTTGATCCATTTCTGCACCTCCTTTTCTTTCTGGCGCGCTTTAAACCTCGTTGAAGCGCTCCATCTCTTTAGGGCTGACCTCATTAGGTTCCCTGATTTTCTGTTTACCCGACTTCTTCGCCAGCTTTTTCGCATGGCCTCCGTCGTGGCTGCGCCCGGTCGTCTCTTTCACGCCGCGCTCCTGGTTATCTCTTCGCATGGCTTTTTCAGCATGCTTGGTTATTTCTTCAACAGCTTCATCGCCATGTGTTTCTATGGCTTTTACGTTCGCCTCGTGGAATCTATTTTTATTTTCGTCCGACGACGTGTGCATGGCGTCGTCGACCTCGTTCTTCATCTCATCGGCATTTTCCGATGTCTTCCTCGTCGATCTCCTCGACTTTCTCAGGTGGTTGTCGTGGCGGCGTCTCTTCAATCGCCTCTTCTTTCTCGAGCTTTGCGGGCTCCCCCTCGTAGGAAGATTTCGTTGGTGGAGTGGTGATGGCAACTTCACGAGTGATATTTTCTTTTATCACTTCAATGGCTGCTTCAGCCTTTTTCACGGCCTCTTCGGCGTCTTTCTTTGACGCTCCGCCTTCTTTCTCCTTTTCGGCGATAAGCGGTGGTTCCTCTTTTTTCTTTTCATCCACCGGCTCAGCGTGATCTTTATCACGCTTACTCTCCACGTTACGAGCTACCTCTTCTCGTACGGGTTCGCACTCAACGTTCTTCTCGTCCTCCTTCGTCGTCTCAAGTTGGCCCTGTTTTTGTGGCTGAACTTGATTGCTGCAAGCGTCTTTATACGCTTTCTCCAACAGATCCCAGGCTTCCTTGGCGTTTGTTGTTGCACCTATCACTCTAGCACCAGTAAATTCTACCGCTTTGCGGATGACGACGATCGCGAGACTATTTTCTATGGCAGCGGCTCGCATCGTCTTTCCTTGCGACCTTGTATACTTCGTCGTATCTGGTGAATATCCATCTTCGACTATTTCCCATAAGCCTTCCGATTTCAGCAACGCTCTCGTCTCGGCGCTCCATCGTACGTAATTACTTTCGGTGAGTTTTGGCGGAGTGGCATTCCAACACCTGGTAATTTCAGCATCACCACTGGCTCTGTCGGCTCCTTTGACACCATCAGCTCTGATACCATTTTGTTGTTTTATATTTTACGTGTTTGGAGAGAATAATTTGATCGTGGGTGAGTATTTTTGTTTTGAAGAACAAAGCTATTCTATCTGTAATACATGCACATACAAAAGGCAACGTTCCTTTTTTTTAACTCTCACCAACTCTCTTTTCTCTTTGCTACTCGCACGGCACTATGTGCCTTCTCTCACTTTTTAAATCATTACATGCACACACATTTATATAGTACATACAACAGTGATAAAAGACAAACTCTAAAAAACAAACTCAATAATCCACGTTGAAAACCAACTCCATGCGCAGTTCCCATTTTTCTTCCTTTACTGCTATGCTTTTCCTTTTTTCGTCTTCTTCACATTTTTTCTTCGTCAAAGATTTTTCTTTTGGATGCTGTATTGATTCTTCAAAAACTTCTGCTGATAGATTTGTAATTTTCTTCATTTTGCTTCTCCTTTGGCTGCTGCTTTGAGATTACAGTCAACAGGATGAATGACTAATTAAAATTCTAAATAAATATTTTAGATTAAATTAAAATGCATGAACGAAAACAAGAAATAAACTTGGTTTCATACAAATTATCAACAACTAAAAAGGAGACAAAATGAATAAATAATCCATTATCTTCGTTTTCCTCCATAACAAAAAAATAACAATCAAATAAATAAACGACCATCAAAAGAATATCACGACACCGAATCGACAGCGTCGCAGAGAAACGACGACGCCGCCCTCCTTCCGCCGCCGAGAAACACCCTCTCGTAATAATCCACGCAGAACAAAGACAGAGAAAAAGAAAGCTCATCCATCTTCTTGGGACCACCGCCGCCGCCACTGTTATTTCTACTCATGAGCGTGGCGAGCAAGGGCTTAACGCAGGCGGTGTACAGCCGCCGATATCCGCCCAGCGCCACCACCACGGTCTTCACCCTCGAGCTGTGCGCCGGCGGCGCCGACACGTGGCGGAAGCATAGGTGCTCCCACAAAGCCTCGCTGCTCGTCAGCGCACACCACAGGCGGCAAACGCACGCCGCCACGGCCAGAGACCTCTCGTCGAGCCTCGTCAGAATCTCTATCAACACATCGACATTGTCGTTGACGAAAAACAACCCATCTCCGCCGTCGTTCGACGACTGCTTCTTACCCCTCTTCATTACCTTTAATCAAGTCCAATTCTAGCTTGATGTAATAACCATTATATATATGTATCGTTCTATTCTATCTAGTTGGTTATTGGTGAATGCGTGTTATAATAAATACTACGGCGAAGGTTGTAATAAGGGGAATTTGCAAAAAAGAACCTAATTATATAAAAGTTGCCTGTCAATACCCTGTCAGTATTTTTCTATACGTAGTCGTAGGTACCTATTAGGATAATTTTTTTGCACATTGTTACCCGTCCCGCCGCAAGGTACTTTATATAACACATTTAGGTACCGTAGAAAAACGTATTGTGGTACATAATACAGTGCGAAATGGTACATCATATAGCACATTAAGATGACGTATAAAAATGATATAGATTCCGTATAAACTCGTGACGTGGTACGTAAATGTAATACACATATAAAAAGGTACGTCGAGATTGGAAAATGGTACACACAGTCAAATTGGTACTTAAAAAAATTTTATGATATCAGTACTAGTGACTTGCAAATTTTTTTATATAAATGAGTTTTTTTTCTGTAGATTCACTTTGTAATAATGTCTAATAAGAACTGTTATATTATAAGGGTTAGTAAAGAGGAGAGAAAAGGAAAGAAGACAAGTAAGAAGGTGACAAAGAAATGACCAGAGGCATTGAAATATGCATCATGCAATAATTAATAAGCTTACAGGAATCCCAATTTTTTCTATTATATATTTTTTCTTTTTGTACTTTGGTGGAGAGTGCCGTTGCTGAAAGTATAAATTCGAGGTGGACTAGCTAGAAAAGTAAACGTTGTGATTGATTGCTTTGAGGTTCGTTTTCTTTTTTCGTTTTCTTGAATTGACCACGTTAGTTTTATCAAAAAAGTTTATTACATCTTAGTCCAAATTATTTACATATTCAATTATATATATTGGGTCCTACTCCTTTTCGAAGTTCAGTGGAAAGCTTAGCTTTATAGATATGATCTTAAATTCGTCGTCTCATGCGTGCATGGTTAAGTCTACATCCGATTCGACTTTGATCCCATAATAGGAAAACCCCAAACTCCTATGAGACAGAAGGCCTGTATGTAATAAAACAACGTTCAACTCAAATATAAATGCATGCATACGAATGTAAATTTATATAAATATTATATACAGAAATGTTATGGTGCTCACCTTGCGTGAGCACCATCCGTGGGCACCTGTTATGTGGCATTTTTTTTGTGCCACGCCAACATGCCAAATCAACCCCGACGGGTTCACTAATCTCATGTGTAAGTTATAGATCAATAAAAAATCCCATCGTATGCCGATTTGGCGCGTTGATGTGGTTGGTGCTCAAATATGATGAAGTGGGGTTTCGAATTGTTTGTGCCAGAACGGTGTTTCACTTTTGTGTTCCACCAACCATTTCCCGACAAGTCTTAAACTCAGTTGACCAATTGTACACTTGTCGCAATTCGGTTGGTGGATACCAGATTGGAACACCAATATGGAACAGAGGTGAAGTGGGGGATTCTCTTGAGGGTCGCAAGATTACAACTATGTAAGGCCCGCAAGTTCCGCATAAATGATTTTTTTTTTTCACGTTATAGATTTTTGCTGGACTGTTTATTGCGTAGTTAATTTTAGGTAAATTAAAGCCAAATACATGTATTATCTTTGAATAATCCCATCAAATCAATCATATGCGTTTGCAATCTTGTAATGAGCTGCGTTCTATCCTGTGAGCATTGGTTTGTTCTCTTTCCCCGACCATCGAAGGGATTTTTTTATTACTTTTTTGTCAACAACTAAATCCATACAAATTGCAGGCAGTTTTAGGATCTGATGATGATTAATATAATGTGAACAAAACCCTCTCTATAATTAGACGAGAACAAAAGCCAAAGGGAACATCAAAGATATGGTAATATAAACAAAATAAAGGAAACAAGAAAGAAATGGTAAGCACAAGAAGACCTTTGGATCCTACAAGAACTCGTTGTCTATGTTTTTTAGGCTATATAATTTTGTACGTTTTTTGTGTAGAAATTATTGGGCATATTTTCCGAGGAAGACGACTTCCAGAAAAAGGTCGTTTTTTTTTACTACGATTCTAATAACTCTTTTAGCAATAAGCTAAAGCCAAAAAAAAAGACCTGCCTACGGTGAGTCTTAATCGTTATCTTCGTACATTGGACCCTTATGCTTGATTTCTCTCTTCTTTTTTTTTTTTTTTTTTTTTTTTTTTTTTTTTTTCTTATGTGCTGTAGAAATAATATGAAAAATTTCCAATATGATAAGTGTGAGAAGGGCCATCCCGAAAAAGAGATACAAAAAGATAGACAATAGGTTTATCGTGAAAATACAGGTGGTTACATTTTCAAATAGTTTGTAGCAGATTGTAATGTTAGGCTAAGACATCATTGATTATGGCACTATTGAACAATTAAGCATGTAACTAAATGTATATGAGCCCTGTAAATTTGTAACTTATAGAATCTCGAAGTTAAAACTGTAGCAATCTACCAAGAAACAGAATGAGAAACAAATTAACCTCAATCCACACATCAACACTAATCAGACATCTTGAAGTCCAGAAAACAACCTAGAAAGAAAATGCACAAACAGTTCATAAGAGAAACCTGAAGATTCTTTCTTGATTTTTCCGAGTCGAAGAGAAGATAACGATCATCTTAACCTCCTAGCTTCCCTTTCAGACTCGAGGAGGGTTAGAATATCACCTTCCCTAACGGGCCCCTTGACGTTCCTCATGATGAAACGGTTCTGATCGTCCATGAACTTTACCCTCACCTGAGTCACTTGCCCTCGAGAACCCGTCCGCCCAATGACCTTCACTACGATGGCGTGCTTGATTTGAGATTCCATTACGTGTCAGAAGACTCTTAGAAAAAAAAAACAGAGATAGCGATTTGCCTGTCAAAGTATTTTCTAGGGATGCAACGCAAAGGCGCAAAGGTAAAGGACGAAATCTTGGAAGTCAAAATGATCCAATTAGGACGGAATTATAATGAGATTTCTGGCAATGCAAGGGTTGGGGCAATAGGGTTCTCACAACAAACATAATAACTTCAGATTTGGTGATCGATGCTACGCAAGAATGTGAGTTTCATTACAAGGTCAATCGGCTTGTTGACAGCTAATGTCTCTCCCCAGAAAGGTGAAATTGGATCTCAACTCAAATAGAGCATTCTCAATGAATCAACCCAGATAAAACCCAAAGTTCATACAGGCGTTCATAAAGTACTCTATAGTCTATTCAGACAAACCTTAAATCAACTTGAAAAGGCCAAATTTCATCACATTACAGTATTCAGACAAGTGAATGAGCGATTCTAAAAGGATCAAACGAGCATGGGATGCATACTGGGCTGGTAATATATAACGATCACAGACTAATCATAGAAAAGATATCTCAAACCAGATTAACATAGTACTAGAATAAAGACAATAACTCACGGAAATAGGTTAAACGAGATATAAATTCGAACCTGAAGTAACTGAGCGGCGTAGTCGAGGGCGAAGATGGAGAGAGATAAGCTCCGCTTTAACCTTCTGAAACCCTAGCAGAGAATTTATATAGCCCTTCAAATTTGGGCCGTCGTCTACTCTACCTCATGGTACAACTTCAAAAAAGAAGGAAGCCCAAAAGCTCACAACCCAAACGAGGGTAAAAATTACAGAAAAACTGTCTTTTTCGCTGCTTCAAGCGCGGAGAAAATAGGAAAATGGCGGAGGAGAAGAATTGCCAGGACTTGTTGGAGGTGGAAAGAAGTTCAGCCATAGTCTCCTCTACTTCAGCTTTGGGTTTGTCGCGTATTTTCTTTTCCCCGAAAAACTCATTCGGCGAATGCATAAAAAATCCGTAATTTTTTATGTGGGGCAGAATCAAAGCTCTTCGTTTGCAAGAAAGACGGCCCCTTTGCTGAATCTGAAGCTCCCCAAGAGAAGCCCAACACGTTCCCCGTTCCCAAGAGTCAAAGTACTTCGCTCTTTTTTACACTATCAAGCTGTTTCTGTTTTACTTTTCGCCTTCTGATTTGTGAGTGAGAGTCCTAAACTGCTGCGTTGGTTGCTCTAGGTTGTATGACGTGATGATTCCGTTCACTAGGATGAGTTTCCTTGCCAAAAACCCCTTTTGTCTGCCTCAATTTTGTGCTTTACGTTACCTTTACGCCATTGTAGTCTTCCTCTTCATCTTGGATGCAAACAGTTGAAATGCTACGGATTTGTACAAAGATCTGACCATTCTGTCTCTGTTATGCGTGTATTATCGTACATTCATCTCTTAGATCAGAGGGTTTGCAAGCTGAGAGATATACACGAGTTTGAGATCTCTAATTCGATCAATGGCAAACTTCCCATGTTTTTTTTTTCATATGTTTTAACAAACTTTATATAGACTGTTCTCTCGTTTCAGTTTTGGGGAAATTAAAGGACTTTTTGGGTGTAATGTCGGAATCAAACAAAAAGCTTATGGAAAATGCAGAGGTGAGCTGAGTCCATCTCCATTTGGATATAGTTTCCTTAGCCTAAAGGTTATGGAATGTGCTTTTGTTGCTCTTCTCTCCCTATTACAGGAAAATCCTGAAAACTATGACATCGAAGTGCTAAGCGGGAAAGAATCTGAAGTCATTGAAATGGTTATTTGGACCTCTTCCATTTACTTTTTTTCTGAGAGCTTCATCTACTTATGGACTTCGAAAGATGGTGTTTTTCTTTTTTTTTTTTTCCTTTTTCTTTCTCGTCCAGGATTTGATGCTGGGGATCGCCGATCTTCACACCCCTGAGGCAGTTGCAGCCGCAGAACGAGAAATTAATGGCTGCCCACGAAAGATCATTGCAGCTGAAAATTTCAGTGGATCTGAAGATGAAGAAGATGATCATGATGATACTGAAGAAGATTACAGCTCGAATGACGATGATCGTACCGAAGCTAACACCACGGCCAAGAACGATGATAAGCCAAGCCCTCGGGCACGTAGGATCGTGAGGAAAACGAAGAGTAACGAAAAACGTCCAAAGGTTGTTGAACTCTCCTAATTTTCTTGATCTTTGATCAGTACTGAGTTCGATTTGAGTACTTAATCCATATATATAACTGAACGAATGCTATTATGATTGGATAGAAAGAACTTTCCCAGCAGTGGTTTAGTTAGCCTCAGTTTGCATTGATTCCATGAATTGGGTCGATGTTTGAGATGATGGAGGAAGAAGAAAGGGCTGAAGTGGGACAACACCTGTAAATCGAATGACGTTGGGCTATTCTTACATCTAACTACGACTGCTGTAAAACAAGGACATCTGCAAGAAATTAATATGAGCAACAGCGTAAGAACAAAGAGAAGAAAACAGTAAAATATTAATAATATAATAATAATATATATTGCAGAACACTTGAATGCGAATCTTGGACCATCTCAGTCTTCGTTCAGATCTATCAGACGTGACTCAACTCACGTGACGACTGACGACATGTTAGAATCCATGAATTCATAGTACAAATGAAAGGTTTTTGCTGGATTAATATCCTAAGCAGTCTCATGGAGAAATTGATACCAAAAGAGAAAAAAAAAAGTAGATAAAACCTCGTTTTTTCATGGATATTCGGGTCGGGGTGATGGGCACGTGGGTTTATGACTGGTAAAAGCTCAGAGATGGGCACATGGCATATCTCTTGTTTCCATGGCATTTATTTCTTTCTTTTGAGGGTCTTTTAAAAGAGAAAATCGGATTGCAGCAGCACAGAGGAGAAAGGACCACATACCTCATTTTTCTTGCATTAAAAACCCTAAACTGCTGTTCTTGCTTGGAGTCTCTAGAGAAAAGAAAAAAGTAAATCGAAGCAGTGGACTAAGCTTGGTAAAGTGTGTTCTTCAGTTTTCTTCACCCTTTCCTTTTCTTGGTAACGCAAATGAATCACCAGCCAGTTCATGTCCAGTCCACACCTACATTGGCTGTTAGTTTCCCAGTTTGATAATTTCTTGCCCTTTGCTTCAACTGCAAACTGGTCAAAACTTTCTGGTAAGAAAAAAGAAAATTTCACATTTTCCTTCAGCTTTTTTCTACCTTTAGCTTTTTTCCTTTATCCCTCAACTGACCTTTTTGAGGTCCACTGTATTAAAAACTGACCTTCTTTTTCTGGTAAATTGAGAGCACCTTTGCTTTTCAATACCATTTTGAGATCACCTTTCCTCATTCCTTGTGTATTGCTGATTATAAGCTTTTTCTATCCAATTTTCAGACACTTAAAACTTTAGGGAAGGAAAAGAGAGACAGACACCAAAACATGGCCTTTTCACCTTGTTCTTCCCAGGGATCAAACCCTTGGATGGTTCTTGTTTTTCCAATCGTAGCTGTGTTTGCTTCTACTCTCTTACCATTCCCTATAGCTTTCTTAATCACCATCACTCTCTCGGCAGTCGTTTATCTTGGGTCGACACTCATTGGCTCGAAGTTATCCTCCCAAAAACCAACATCTGAGGACAGTTCGAAGCTCACCGAAGCCTCGACGCCGGCCGAAAAGGAGCGTCCGCCGGAAAGTGACGTGGCAGAGGAGATTCTTACGAACTCCGAGAAGGAGCTTTTCATGGGATCTTTATCAGAAAGCGAGGGCAATAACGGAAGGTACTCTTGCACAGAAGATGAAGACGATCGTTTATCGGACATTGAGTGGCCGTACGACATCGAGCGGAGGATTAACTGCTCGGACGATGGTTCGATATCCGACGAGGAAAGCTTGATAGAGATAGAAATCCCAAGTGGGCACTTCATTTCTTCTCCAGACGAAGATCCAAAGCGCTGCTTTTGCTGCAAGAAACTGTCCCAAGAATCCATTCTTGTGAAGAACGTGGACCATTTGGACTACTTCTTAGCCGACGGCGACGACGATAATCTGATCGAAATCGACATCTACATGGGATCCATCAAGTGTTCGAGGTTTGGAATATAGATAAAGCCCCTCAAGAGAGTTGCCTCTCTTTTTTTTTTCTTGACCAAGCCTTTAGCTGAGCTTTCGGACATTGATATAGCCCTCTTCAATCCTTGTAAAAAGATCACTTTTTTTTTTCAGGCCCATGTTGCTTATTACTGCTGAATCCTCGTAAAACTCGTCGTTATTGCATAAACACACGTCTATTCGATCAATTGCGCAATTACAACACTAAATATCCCGCAAAGATTCGTACTTGAGGGTGGGCTTCGTTTTTTTTCTCCGGGAAATTAGTTCATTACCTTCTTGCCCAGATATCATTGAGCCAATGTAACCATTTAGGCTCGCTTTTCTCCATGTGTATTTTGTTGTTATTATTGTAGCTATCGTTTGAAAAATCGTTGAGTCAACCAATCGTTTTTTCGCAAAAAAAAAAGGAAAAAGATTTCATCGGGCGGAAACGCGGCGAAGCCTCAAATTCAAGCGCCTGAGCCACACGGAATGAACGATCATATGGAACATGTCGAACCTCTTCGGCCGAGCGTTGATCACGAAATGCCTCTGCACCTGCCTAACCCTCTCACGCATCTCCAAGTACTTCGCCTCGGAAATTCCCGCAAGAATCTCCTTAATCCTCGGTATCTCTACCACCTTTACCGCCACCGAGAATTCGTCCCACCTCAAAACGTCGCTGAAAGGCGGGACGTACCCCTCCGATATAAGCACGGGGACGCACTCGGCGTATATAGCCTCGACGATCCTCGGGCTCGCGACTTCGTACCCGCTGGGGCACAGGCAGTACTTGCTCTGCCTCAGCATGGATTCGTAGGATAGGTTCTCGGGGAGTTTTTCGTAGACTCGTATCGAGGGGTCTTTTTTTCCCTTCCAAAAAGAGAGTAGGGCCCGCCTTATGTCTCCGTGGAGCCCTCCGGCGAAGAAGGCGAGCAGGGTTCGTTGGGTGGGAGGTGGTCCCCCTATTAGGCCGTCGATTTCTCCGGTCTTTAGGTTGACCTCGGGCAAGGTTGCATCCTTCAGGGGGTTGAAGCCTTCCGAGGTGTTTGCGTTGCAGAGGACTCTGATTGAGTTTTCGAAGAGGAACGGCACGAACGAGGTCGTGTATGGAGCCTGTAGACGGGATCGAGAAAATATTGCTGGAAATATGAAATATAAATAAAAAATTTTGATGCATGCCCTACAAACTTATTAGGCGAATTAGCCATTCAGCACGATATCAGAGCTCATGGACCAACAGGGTTTTTGGGTACGAATTCTCACGACCGTCGATTTGAGAAATTTATTTGTATAATGATGCATTAGAAAGAAAATTAGCATGGTCGTGGCGTAGGGTTATGGAAAAATAATATATTAAATTAAAAGAAACGACTATCGAGTTAAGGGAATTTGGGACATGTTTTACCTATCCCTAGGAGAAAAGAAAAAAAATGCTATACGCCCCACAAGGTTTAGCTTTTAGGTGAAGTGGTCATTCAACAGTATTCTACACTACTAGTTCGACAATTCTAGTAAAGTATTCAAAAAAAAAAAAAATAGGAGTACCCAGTCGTGGCAAGAGAGCATGAAGTGGTCGGCCCCAAGGCTTCGATTCCAAAAGGTATGCCTCCGAGAAATCATGTTGATATAATCGACGACGGTGTTGACGATGGCGCTCCGATCGGGCGAGCCGGGCTCGTACAGGTACTGCACGAGCCCGACGACGCTGAAGGGCAAGAAGAAGACGTGCGCTTCGTCGGGATTTTTTGTTCGAAAACGGTTATTTCCCCTCTCCATCTCGTGGATGAATCTTCCCTCGCTAGAATATATGCTTCTGCACGGCCCGTTGTGGAAGATTGGAGCTTCGCCTTCTTCGTATACGTAGATTTTGAACACCTTTTCCATCAGTTCGTAGCTCCTGTAATAAAATTATTCCGATGAATAGGAAGGCGGTAATATGAATAAACTTTATCAAAAGGCGTGTCGATTAATCGTCGTACCGATGAAAAGCGTTTGCATTGTGATAGATGGGGCCGTGAGGTATGTATTTAGGGTTTTCTAATTCGTCGTGCGGCGAAGAAGATGCGGCCGACGATCGATTTTTTTCGACGGCGGCCCTTTTGATCGAAAGTCGAGCTCGGGCCAAAACGGCTTCGGCCTTCTCGGACGGGGCGTAATTTCTTCGCAATTGGCTTACGAAACCTCGTCTTTCTGCCCTCGACAATTCACGCTTCGCAGTCGCTTTATTCTCTTTCGTACTCTATTTTTTCGGACGTGAAATGACGGTTAGATATTATCGCAAGAATTCCTCAACGCGAAAAATCGACAAACTACTCACATTCAAATTTTTATCGCGAGCTCCTCCGTGGACGACCGAGAACGAAGAACTCAACGAAAACGAAGTCGTAATAAGCTCGAAATACCTCCGTGAAAAGGATGAGGATAGAGATTTCTGAGGTCCCAGCAAATTATTACAAACGACGACGACGGCGAACAGAAGCATAGGCGTAAGAACTAGGAAAACCAATAACGAAGGCCCATGCAATCTCTTGTTAGGAGACAGCAAGTTACTATTATTCTTATCTTTACCCATAACGATATTACTTTCTTGTGATCAACACATTACCTTTTACGACAGCAAAGTTAGGGTTTTTAAAGGTGAGTTTTGTGGAAAGAAAGGACTTTATTCATTGCTTGGGATGCTGGGGATTCGTAGCAACAGTTGAAGTAAGGCATATTCAGAGTAAAGCTATTACATTATTATTACATGCAACGAAAGTCTTGTTCATGGGGATCTCCGCCATGTTAGAATATAAGCTTCCTTAAAGCTCAAGGATAGTACACATACTCTATTATCTGTTCTTAATTAATTAATTAATTAATAACTCCATGACTTGAGGCCGACGTCGTGATCAATGCAACTAAGTATCATTTAAGGACACCTTGCACTTGAGAGAGCTTATACAACGTTTTTAGTGCCGATGCTAGAAAGATATCCTTTGCTGTTTTCCTGTATAAGCAATGTATGCACAGCCATAGCTATGTGGGCTAGGCTAGGGAAAGCTAGTTGCAGTTATAAAAGGACAAATTCTTGGAAAGTGGAGTTTTTGGAGGAATCGTTAAGACAACGAACGACTTTTACGCACAAGTCAAATTGGGCTAAGCTCGTGATACCACGGCGTTTAGAGTTAGAAAACGAAATCGATCAAATTGGATTGGGCCGTTTTCTATTGTTAAATGGGCTTACTTATAAACGGCCCTAAATGTACTATCCCAATTAAAAAGTTTATTAACTCCGAAAGATTCTTTGATCTCCCGCCATGGATAACCCGCGCCGATCGAAACCACCGGGACGCCGAGATTGCTCGAATCGCTGAAGATTGTGAGGGTGAAACGTGTTGAGGACGGCGATGATGTGGTACGCTAAGACATCAGCGGTTCACTTTTTCGTCCTATTTGGTGGAAGTGTGATGGCGTCCGCTTCTTCTAGTTCAGTGACGGTAAATCGTCTCCCTCGCTTTCATTGTGGTTTGCTAGTCGTTTTTTTTCTGTGACGTATTATTAGCACTGAGTATTGCCTATGAGTATGAGTGCGTTGGATGGCGGCGTGCGCCGGGACTCTTATTTTGCTTAGTGTAAATTGCAACATGTGCATTCTAGACTTGGCAAAAATTTTGTTGTATGACCTGTTATTTCCTTGAAGACTTTGCCAATTTGAATTTGTTTCCGAGGTCGACGTAGTAAGAAATGTACAAGGTACTACGATGATTGTTTTATTGTTATGCCAATGTTCGATCTCTTATGTTAGGTAACCTTTCTCAATGTTGAGGAGGGTGAGCTATTTGGATATATGAGCATGGGCCTGTATGATTGGAAGATTGAGCGAGCGACCTGCTTCAGGATAGAAGCCTCGGGACCTTGATGATGATAGTGTGCTGTGAGGAAGGTGCTCGATGTCATTATACCAACGTGCCGATATGTTCTGTCTTAATGGTTCTATCTATTCATCATTTTCTTACTTTTAAACATGCTTCGGAAAAGTAGTTTTTGCCTGATTATTAGTGTCTAAGGTGTGAGTTGCTGCCAATATCCTTTCATGGTTTATTTGTCTTACGCTAAAATACATGTGCGTCATTTTCTTTGCCTGGCATGTGCTCCTCGTTCAAAATGCCACCCATCTTCTTGTGATTATGACCATTACTGGAAAAGAATTGATTGTGTTTTAGAGAATTGACATTACATGCTAGTCAGAAGGCATGCCTCGAAAATGAATATAGAGCTAGTCCAAGTCTTTTTATGCTATATTTATTGAACTGAGTATTTTCTTTTGGTGAGAAAATAGAAGATAAATAAAGTAGTTTGGTGTGAATTTGTAGCAATGAAACATTGCCTATACTAGTGTACGGTTCAGTTCTAGAATTGTTTCTTGTTTGTTTCTGTTTAATTAATCGTTTAGCATAACCAGTGACAATATAGACACGTTTGCAGTACATCATTCAGATCCATCCAATGAGTGGTTTACTTAGTCAAGTTGATTCAGAAACATTATGGTCCCAACCTGGACTGGATACAGTAAAATCCATCAAGACCATCACTATTTTTAACTTGGTCGGTCTAATCAAATGTAGGTAAGTATTCTGTTTTGCTGGGGCAGTGTAAAAGAGTGCGGACCTAACTTCCCTTTACCTTCTCTCTCTCTCATGCACTTTTTTTCGCTTTTGGCAATAATTTATTGAAGCCTCAGTTACAGCTCATCAAAATAACCCAAAATCTATCTGCTGCTGCTGTAAGAGAAACACTCTACTCGCAGCTGATAATTTAGTGAGAGAGAAAGAGACCACTTATGCAGCTTTGTGCTACTATTGGTATTTGAACCGAGGGCTTCAGAGAGAAACCCAGTGATTTTCTGATCATTACTAGTAGTTTTCCGTCAGAAAAAAAAAAAAAGGAACTTTCTGTTATTGTGGTATTATTCCGTTTATTTATCATCTCGTGTGCAGTACTATTTTTGTTCCTAGTCATATATTTGGATATTTTTTCTCCTTTTGCATCAACTACAATTCTTTGAATTTATAGTGCTCTTCTTGTAGCATAGTTTGTTCATTTGGTGGCTGTTTAATTTGTTCCATAGTTTTTCCCCTTTTAGGATTCATATTCCTGACATGTTGGAGACTTGTGAGCATCTTTTCTAGCACCTTTTTCTTTGCTTTATTTTATCTGAATGCGTTTATTGTAATCCACCCAGCATATCCTTATGCTTCAGCTGTGATTTGATGTATGGCTCTATGAACTTTGTTTGAGAAACTTGCAAAAGAGCTCTTCTGCAATAATAGTACCATCCCTGTGTAGTCCAGGAATCTTCCATTAACAATCATTAATCCGTAATGCTTTGATGCAGGAATCAGTTCTCTCCTCAGATTGGAAACATCATAATCTGTGTCTTCTATGCCAAATCCAGTGTATGCAAACATCTTTCTTGTAATATGTTTTTACATATCCACGTCGACGCAGATTGTGGCCATTCTACTATGAACAACGTCCCGGAGAAGAGAATTCTTCAACTGTGACTTCCTTTGTTCGTCACAGCACGATCACTGGGAGTTAGTTCTAACTGTTTGAGCAACATCATGGGCTGTCTTTGTGATTCCTGTGGGGAGCAAAAACCAATCGTTTATTGCCGATCTGATTCTGCTAGTCTGTGCCTATCA
This sequence comes from Craterostigma plantagineum, assembly GCA_027422505.1. Classification (NCBI taxonomy): domain Eukaryota; kingdom Viridiplantae; phylum Streptophyta; class Magnoliopsida; order Lamiales; family Linderniaceae; genus Craterostigma; species Craterostigma plantagineum. The sequence continues at coordinate 175,001 of JAPQWV010000059.1, forward strand.
TGTGACCGGAATATCCACTCTGCCAATGCCATCTCGAAACGTCACTCGAGGACGCTTGTTTGTGAAAGATGCAATTCTGAACCGGCTTTTGTGACGTGCGTCGAGGAAAAGCTCTCTCTTTGTCCTACCTGTGACCGTATTGTTAATTCTGGTCTTTCACGTAAGAGACAAGCTGTCAAGTGTTATACTGGCTGTCCTTCAGCTGCCGAGTTTTCTACAATTTGGTCATTCCTCTTAGACTCGCCTTCTACTGAAGGTTCCGATTGCAACAGGGGAAAGGGATCTGCGAGCATAGATGAAACAACAGTTTGGTTGGACCGATCAGTTCCTTTACTCGATGATCCCGGGGTAAATTTACGCAGTCTTGATTAGTTGGTGATTGCCGTGCATTATCATCTAGAGTCATAATAACTCTTGGTTCTTGATTTACTTTTTCCTAGCCTTTAATTACATGCGCATCTGTCAAAGGTATGGGAATCACGGCCTGATCTCGTTTTCTTTGTGTTGATGTTGAATTGTAGTTTTTCGTTTCGGGCGGAAAGGGGCCCGCACATGATGATTTTCCCGAAGATTTCAATATGGACGAGGTGGACTTAGACATTGAAAACTACGAAGAAATCTTTGGGGACGATATGGAACTTTTTTGCAAAGCAGGTATCGGTGGGTTTTTCGATACGCAGAAAAACGTTACAGCAACCAACGGTGGTCTTACTGTCAATGCCGAGGTAAGTCTTAAATTAAGACCGATCTGTTTGCCGAAGTATATTCAAGTTAGCTTTTATAATTGCACGATGAGGCTTCTCTTCAATTAGTTACGCTGGCGTTAACTCTGCTCTCAAAGAAGGTTTTTGGGTTATTACATGACTTGCAGGTGCCATTAACAAAACACAACTCAGTCGTAACGCAAAACTTGTTAAATCTCTTATTTGCCTTCTAGGAGCCATCGATTGGAGCATCTGCAGCTTCAGCGATGAGCTGCAAAACAGAACCGTGCCTCATGGGGCAAGCAAATTCCACCGTCTCATTTTCTGCAGAATATCATGACTATGGAGCTTCATCTAACACGATAATGGAAGATCCAACTCAGGCCTCTAAGCCTTCTCCTTCCTCGACTCAGAGGAATGATGCCGTCATGCGCTACAAGGAGAAGAGAAAGGCTCGAAAGTGAGACTCTCTTTTCCCTCAATGTTCACATCAATCCTTGTCTGAAAGTATAACTGATTTGAGGCTTTAGCTACAGTTTTCAAGCCATCTCAGTCATGTCTGTGTATCGTACTAAAATCAAACGATGGCAGGTTTGAGAAGAAGGTTAGGTACGTATCTCGCAAGGAAAGAGCCGACATTAGGAAGCGTGTGAAGGGCCGTTTTGTCAAAGCTGGCGATCCGTACGACTACGATCCATTGAGCCAGTGCCAAAGTTATTGAGCTTACGTGGATCCGTTCGACGAGGACCACTAAGGTTGCCAAGTATGTACTCTACTGTATTGTATTGTATTGTATCGTATCAACCCATTTGATGAGTTTTGTTAGTGTTATTATTACGTCAAGCTCTGTTCTGTAATGAATTATCGAGATATTCAATCATGGAGACAGGAATACAAATAAATGAACAGATAGGTGTCGACTGAATCCTGCCCATGCATGACAAATCTACGCCCCCCTTCTCTAATACTGCGTGCGTAGATTCTTGATGTGCATGGATTTATCGAGTCTCAAGGCACATGTATAAACGAAAACAATCAAGCAATTATTACATGGTATTCAAACGAAACGATTCGATTCTAAGAAAAAAATCGTAGTATTTCTCAGCTGCCAATTCATTGAGCTTGAAATCAACCGAAAGGCTGCTCCGTTTTGGGCCCGATTCGTTTCTGTGGTATCGACACCGAAAGGAGCCTTCGTGTGGTTGGAGAGCAAAGGCGAAAATTTCTACGGCCCACCGATTTTCTCAGGCCAAAAGATGTTGATTGCGTTTGAGCAGAAGCTTTTAGAGCACTTATACGCTGATCTGAAACGATGATGTCCTTCGAGTTCTTGAGCAGCATTCTGTCCTGTGCATATGCATATATATAGATTGAAAGTATCTTATGATATCTGTCAGGGAAAATAAATATGAAAGGTTAACAAAGAACATATTTTGATGGAAATTACATGGTCAACGGACAAATAAGATCAACGATTACCTTGAAAGAAGGTGGTCGGAAATTCTGGCGAAAACTGCTCTTACGACGGAATTACACGAACAGACAAGCTTTACCCTGTATTGTTTAGAAGTTTGGTCGACCTCAAAACAATAGGAGAAGACTTGGGTTTATTCTTTACCATTGATGTCTGAATTATTCTTTCATTCTATTGTTTTTCTGTACTTGATTCTTCACTCTTCCACTGATAAATAGATATCTGAGGTTGCTGTAAATCCTGACTTCTGAGCCACAGAACTGCTCTGTTTACTACTTTAGATGCAAAGCAATTCAATATGACCAAAGCTCAAGTCTCAATTCATTACAATAGCGTGCGAGGGTATTCACTATTCAGTCAGCTGTCCAAATTCCGATATATTTAACTGAACACAGAGAAGAGAAGAGGATACAACTTACAAGGAAGGGAAAACGAACTACGAATAACAGACTAGGAATAACCTTTACCTGTGCTCAAAAGCATTTTGCTTCTTGAACCCACAACTAAAACTTCTTTTCGATACTTTGGTTACAAACGAAAATCTAACTAGTTTTCAACGTCTTGCTGTAAGAGCAATACACAAGAAACAGAGCACATTCGTGGCATTAACGATTTACAACTTCGACTACAGTTAAGTGGAAGCAATCATAAAGCTGGGAACTTCAAGATTCATCATTGTCTATGCATAAGCTCGAGCACCATCCTCAATCATACGATTAGATTGCTGTACTCTTCTTCCCTTCAGATGAAAACTACTCACAAAGGTTGAATCGGCGTAGCTGTACAACAAGAATCCTTAAGTTTCATACAGTTCAGACCAAGCTCCACATTCTTATGAACCATTTCGTGCAACAGCCGCTTTGCAGTGTCCACAGCCTTGTCTTTTCCATCGACTTGAGAAGAAGCAAAGTTATAAACGATTTTTTCGAGCTCAGACGAGGGTAATCTTCTCTTGGGAGGAGAGTCTCTAAGCAGGTCCAAAAGTGTTCGAGCCCTCTCCTGAGCTAATGGTGTGCCTTCAGCAGTTAGACGCAATAAGCCTGGTATTGCACCTTCTTTGAGAATAAGTTCTCTGTATTTTTCGCGAGAGCTCTTACATAGGGTTAACAAGGCTCCAACTGCTTGCAACATGCTAGTCGACGATCCATCTTCGACGGTTTCAACCAAAGCTAAAATCCCACCACTGGTATTTGTAATGGCATTTCTTCCCTCCTCGAAATCTGACAAGATCTCAAGTAAAAAAGTGGTCTTCTCCGCAAACTTGGAGTATTTTTTGCAATCTTTGAGAAGGTTGATTAGCGGGGCTGCTGCTTTCGAATCAAGAACGGGTTTTCTTGCTTCGTCTTCTGTGCTCGATAGATTGTAAAGGGCCGTGACGGAATCGACTCTTCCTTGAATGCTTGCCGAGCAAAGGACTTGAACCAGAAAAGGTGCAACGCCAGACGAAAGTATAGCAGATTTATTGGATTCAGCGGACGAAAGTGATAAAATTGCAGCAACCGCTAATTCTCTCAGATTTCCGTGCTGATGTTTCATGAAATCGACGAGAAGTGGAACAGCACCAGCTGTAACTATGCTAATCTTGTTTCTGAAGAAACAAGAAACGAAGGTTTTCACTAAGAAAATTGAAATAATGCTACGCTGAGGAACCCCACAACTTGACAAAGCAAATTTTCTCAGATAGAAAATGGCGAACAATGCCACAGTAATGGCCAATCCACCATTTTGCAGAGTTCGACGCTTAGAAAAATATACTGCAGAACTGTCGTCAGAGAACTGCTCAATCAACGGGAAATCAAAAGCCATACCTTTGATTGCGAGCAGCGAGATTCAGAAGCGCCAGGAGAGCAGCCTCGCGAGCTAATGAGTCGCCGAGCATCCTGACGAGCGGCTCGATGACTCCGGCGGCGGCGAACGACCGGCGAACGACCGTCTTCGAATTCGCATCCGAGGAACTCCTCACGACCCTTCGGATATCCCTCGCCGCCTCAATTCTAGCGGCGAGATCTCCGCCTCTGAGCCTCCTCGCAACGTCGTCCACCACCATCGTCCTTGATCGAGCGGATCGAGTAATAAAAATAAAACGAATATCGACAAACTATCTACGCTCAACAGGCAAGTGTACCTATCGAAAATAGCATAGAAATGGCAAGTATTCGAGTATCGAACCCAAAGGAACTATATACTTTAGAAAACCGTTGTTTAAATATTCTAGTAAATATTTTTGGTTTGATAAAAATATAAATAACGATAAACTAAATAAGCGATAAACACAAAAATAAAAATATTATAAAATAACGACTACGGGTTGGGACGATGAAAGCAAAGTATTTGAGATTTCGAATCCCCCTAGCTCAATCGAACGACAAACAACTTATATATTTTAGCTAATTACTAGACCGTGAGGATTCCTAGAACATGCGTACGAATTTATACGACTGACGAAACTGCGCCTTATCATACGAGACTCGCAAACAACTAATCAACGCATTAAGTAGCCGGGCAAGCTTCCCTAACTACTTAACCAATGATCGCATTAAAACCACAGTGAATCCCGCTATTAGATTTGACTCTAATCCGGCGGGGTAGTTCAACCTATCTCTAGCGATGAGTTTATTCCGCTCGTTTACGAGTGGTCTAATCGTCCGCCCCTCTCTCGAGCGTAGCGTACAATTTCCCAACTATATTAACTAAATCACATAGACATGATCGAGTTAACTAGACAATTTCAATCACATAGACATAATCAAAATCATATGCTTCTTAAACGAGTCATAATAATAGCAAAACATCAAATACACGTAAACATACGATCGATCGCACTAGGGTTCATCTCATCTCAAATACACAATATTTAGCTACTCATAATTATCACAACAAAACACGTAATTAACACCGAAGATATCATAAATGCTTCCCTGAATTCGGCTTCGAAGTTGATCTCGTCCTTCACTGAGTAGTTTTATCGAGCACGTGGTGAGCGAACTAAATATGTGTATGGGAGGTGTTCTTGGGTTTTAATGAGGCAACGTGTTTATACATATATGAGCTTAATTGTGTACCTTTTTACCTCACGTTCCTCCCTCTCCCCTTTTTTTTCTCTTACATTAGCTCCTTATATAGCCATCTCATTTCTTTCCTTCGTATCTTCCTTGAGCAGTGCAAAATATGAGAAAATCTCATCTTCAAAGATTTGCGCAGCCAAAATCTCTCTTGAGCATCTTCCTCGTTAAATGCTCTTGTCCTATGCAGAATAAGTGTGATTTGTTTCTTCTAAATTGGTCTTAATTTCGTTCTCAAGAAGATAAAGTATTTTGAAGTCGTTCTCTTGACTTTTAACTCGTCACCAACATTCACGGCCTTCTTTATGCATCTTCACGGCCGTGACAACATATAACCTGAAGAAAAACACGTCTCTGCCCGTGTTCACGGCTTGGAGTCTTCATGTTCACGGCCGTGAAGAGTTCGGGCTCAAAAAATCGACTTTCTGCCCGCATTCACGGCCTCCTGCACCCCCATTCACGGCCATGAATGGTCCTTCACGGCCTGGTTTATCAACACTCACGGCCGTGACACAATCGGGCTAGAAAATGGCTCTCTGGTGCTGTTCACGGCCTCGTGCAAGGGCTTCACGGCCGTGACTAATTTTCTGCAAAACAGCAGCACATTCAAAAATTCATATCTCCCATTCTAGACCTCGGATTGAAAATCCGTTCGGTCAGATTCAAGATTAACGAGTCCTCTATCTATGTTTAAAATTTCAGGTCCATCGGACATCGTTTACCCCGTGATCATTGAGAAATACGTAACTGTCGCAAAACTGCCGTAAAACGTTTTATTTTGTTGTGAAACCATATTATAGCTTTAAAAATTGTCAAAACGACTTCACATATCATGCAAACAACTTAAACCAAACAAATATAAACGTAAGAAAATACGTTTATCAAATATCCCCACACTTAAGCGTTTGCTTGTCCTCAAGCAAATAAATACAAATGGCATATAAAAGTATAAAATCATGCAACGTATCCATTAAGAATGAAATCACGTAAGAGATAATGCAAGTAAAGTCGGAAAGCATATTATAAATCAACAACTAATCACACGACTTCCTTAGAAATACCTATCAAGATCCGTACCTCACAAAGATTCACTCAAATCACTAAGTGTATAGGTTAAGATGTCGGTGATATCTCTCGGGTCATGCACTAATCTAATCCCTACCATAAGCTTGCAAGTGATTCGTAAATCTACTACTTTTAATGATCAAGCGTGAATCGGAAGGTCTTTACCGGGTTATAGTAGGGTTCAACTGACTATATTGGAGAATAAACTTCAATCGACAATATCAAAGCGGTCATGTCGGTGTCGTGCCATTGTTCGATAGCGCACCGGATGCATCGTGAATAGCTCTTGCCGACTTGGATTTTTTTTTTAAACCTTGGCTAAGCCCCTCTTCTCTCATTTTTTTTAGCACGAGAGATTATCAAGGAAGGGTTCTTAACATCTTTTCCACGTATCTAAGCTCCTTTTCTCGTGTCATTAAGCTCCTCTTCTCTCAGTCCCTTTGCGGGTGAAAGATTATCGATGGAGGAGTTCTTAGCGACAGATTATTTAAAGGAGATTTTTTTTTTAACAACGGTCGGGCTACGCTTTTCGACATTGGCACTCAACCTCCACTTACTCGAGATATCTGAAAGCTTATCAGGTCAGCAATTTATAATTCCCGGGGTTTCTCAAATAAAAGGCTCAGGCTCAAAGTGGCTAACTACGGGGGCCAATCGTGGTTGGATACTTTGGCTATGGACTGAATTCCTAATGCCTTCCTCATTTTCACGCAATCACACGTCAAGTAGTTTCAAAACGCAATACACAAGCAAGTTCTGAAGAGAAATAAATTAAGCATGATTCACACAACCGAAGAAATGAGCAAAAAGCTCTCAGGCTCAAAAATCTCACAAAAATAGGGTTATGTGTACGAATCTATCAGATATCGCCAAGTTCATCTATGTAAGAAAGAAGTCGACTCGCATATGTATCCTAATTACACACATAATTTCTAATACGAAATCATCCTTTGATCGATGAGAAACATGATTTTCAAAAAAAAAAATTCATGCCAAATTTTCGAAAAATTTTACCAAAATCAAGTCATGCACCTATATAATATGTTCGCATCAATTTCACAGAAATTCCCCTCCCCACACTTAAGATTTACGTTGTCCACAACGTAACAATCATGTAACATAAGGAAGCGGAAATAAATAGATAAGCGAACTTCCCTGAATAGTCCGGCGTGCATGTTTTGTACGGCTCTTCCCCACACTTGAGATTTTGAATTCCCTGCGATTATCGAAAAACAGAATCATAAAAACTTAAAAATATGCATAGAAATAAAGGAAAAACATAGGATAGGTTTGGGGTGCCTCCCAAGTAGCGCTTTCTTTAATGTCTTTTAGCTAGACACCGTTCGTCGATGATACGACCACCGGGTTACTTAAACTCCAAACATGGCGGTCCTTCGAAGGAGCGCCTCTCTTTATCAACCTCCTTACTTCCCTTAATAGTTCTTACGTTTTTCACAGTGACCTGCGATGTAACTTGCAAAGGGAATAGAGTAGTTTGATCAATGACATCTAAAAAGTAACACTCATAATCATGCTTGCAAGTATTATCCAGAGTGCTAAATGTTACTTTCTCTCCATCCGTCCTAGACTTCAAACTACCATTCGTAACATCTACCATGGTTGCTGCTAAAATTGATTCCTCACAGATCAAGGGTAAATGCTCAACCTCTTCCAAATAAATAATAATGAAACCTGCGGGAAATCTATCACTTGTTACTAGCACATTCCTTCGAGGACGAAGAGTAGAAACAACACCGAGCTTGCATTTATTCGCGAGTAAGTCCTTGTGGTATTTCACATATTGGGGTACCTGTGCAAGAGCTTTGACAAGCGGTAAGTTAAAATGTATTTCTTTTAGACGAGATAGAAATTTACCGTACTCATCGAAAACCATATCCGTGTTTAGCATAGTTGGGTATGGGATCTCTGGTTGATTCGCCTTGACAGGGGGCTTAGTCGTGACCTCTTTTTCTTTGTCAACTTGTTCTTCCTTGACATGAGCTTCTTCCGTCATGCTATTCGCAACCACTTTCGTCACTTGCTCTTCTACTTTCTCCTCATGGATCTCGACATTGTTCTTCTTCACAGCTTCCTTAATGGTGCTCTTCTCGGCAAGATATCTTCCAAATGGGTCTGTTGGTATTCCCCGTGTTAGGGCTGCCGGAAATGGAATTTTTGGTTGATAAATGTTGACTGGTGATCTTGGAACAACCTCCTCCCTGCTCCTTGATGTAACGTCATGGCAATACTCCTTTGATTTTGTCTCCATATTGATAAGTAATGCACTTAGCTTGCGTTGTTGGATAGTTTTAGCTATTTCTCCGGCTTGCTTCTCTAATGCTCTCAAGGAACATTCGGCGTTTTGCAGCCGAACTTCTTGACTATCCAAGCGATCGAGCTTCTCCATCAACTTGGAGAACTTGTCTTCAAGCTTATCCATCCGACAATCGGGAGCATTCTCATAATTTCCACCTTGGAACCCATTTGCTCTTTGATTCTGAAATTCTAGAGGAGCTGGTTGATATTTGTCGAAGGCCATGTTCGGATGAAATTGGGGGGCAACATTTCTCGGACCTTGGTAGTATCCTAAATAGTCGACCTGCTCCATCGAAATAAAGGATGGACATTGACTTGCGTCATGGCTGCCACCGCAAGTAGTGCATAGAGGGATATATGTAGGGTATGAACAAGGAGGCACAAAAGCTGTAGGTATCATCGGGGCATGCTGCAACTGTGTGACGGCTGACTTCGTTGTAAGATGCAGTAAGGCTGCATTCATTAAGGTCTGCATTTGAAGCCCGTTTGCTGTAATTTGTTGTTGTAGGACGTCGAACTTAGCATTGAACGCGGTTGTGTCGGTGACGTCATACATTTTTGGCAATTACTTTGCCTCCGATTTACCTAGAATAAGAGGAAAAAAAATACTCGTAAATAATACTAAAAATAATAATAATCACACACAATAATAATAACAACAATAATAATAATAATAATAATAATAATAATAATAATATAGCTAGAATAATAAACTAAAGTTTCCCAAATATCAATAGTTCCCCGGCAACGGCGCCAAAAACTTGATCGAGCGGATCGAGTAATAAAAATAAAACGAATATCGACAAACTATCTACGCTCAACAGGCAAGTGTACCTATCGAAAATAGCATAGAAATGGCAAGTATTCGAGTATCGAACCCAAAGGAACTATATACTTTAGAAAACCGTTGTTTAAATATTCTAGTAAATATTTTTGGTTTGATAAAAATATAAATAACGATAAACTAAATAAGCGATAAACACAAAAATAAAAATATTATAAAATAACGACTACGGGTTGGGACGATGAAAGCAAAGTATTTGAGATTTCGAATCCCCCTAGCTCAATCGAACGACAAACAACTTATATATTTTAGCTAATTACTAGACCGTGAGGATTCCTAGAACATGCGTACGAATTTATACGACTGACGAAACTGCGCCTTATCATACGAGACTCGCAAACAACTAATCAACGCATTAAGTAGCCGGGCAAGCTTCCCTAACTACTTAACCAATGATCGCATTAAAACCACAGTGAATCCCGCTATTAGATTTGACTCTAATCCGGCGGGGTAGTTCAACCTATCTCTAGCGATGAGTTTATTCCGCTCGTTTACGAGTGGTCTAATCGTCCGCCCCTCTCTCGAGCGTAGCGTACAATTTCCCAACTATATTAACTAAATCACATAGACATGATCGAGTTAACTAGACAATTTCAATCACATAGACATAATCAAAATCATATGCTTCTTAAACGAGTCATAATAATAGCAAAACATCAAATACACGTAAACATACGATCGATCGCACTAGGGTTCATCTCATCTCAAATACACAATATTTAGCTACTCATAATTATCACAACAAAACACGTAATTAACACCGAAGATATCATAAATGCTTCCCTGAATTCGGCTTCGAAGTTGATCTCGTCCTTCACTGAGTAGTTTTATCGAGCACGTGGTGAGCGAACTAAATATGTGTATGGGAGGTGTTCTTGGGTTTTAATGAGGCAACGTGTTTATACATATATGAGCTTAATTGTGTACCTTTTTACCTCACGTTCCTCCCTCTCCCCTTTTTTTTCTCTTACATTAGCTCCTTATATAGCCATCTCATTTCTTTCCTTCGTATCTTCCTTGAGCAGTGCAAAATATGAGAAAATCTCATCTTCAAAGATTTGCGCAGCCAAAATCTCTCTTGAGCATCTTCCTCGTTAAATGCTCTTGTCCTATGCAGAATAAGTGTGATTTGTTTCTTCTAAATTGGTCTTAATTTCGTTCTCAAGAAGATAAAGTATTTTGAAGTCGTTCTCTTGACTTTTAACTCGTCACCAACATTCACGGCCTTCTTTATGCATCTTCACGGCCGTGACAACATATAACCTGAAGAAAAACACGTCTCTGCCCGTGTTCACGGCTTGGAGTCTTCATGTTCACGGCCGTGAAGAGTTCGGGCTCAAAAAATCGACTTTCTGCCCGCATTCACGGCCTCCTGCACCCCCATTCACGGCCATGAATGGTCCTTCACGGCCTGGTTTATCAACACTCACGGCCGTGACACAATCGGGCTAGAAAATGGCTCTCTGGTGCTGTTCACGGCCTCGTGCAAGGGCTTCACGGCCGTGACTAATTTTCTGCAAAACAGCAGCACATTCAAAAATTCATATCTCCCATTCTAGACCTCGGATTGAAAATCCGTTCGGTCAGATTCAAGATTAACGAGTCCTCTATCTATGTTTAAAATTTCAGGTCCATCGGACATCGTTTACCCCGTGATCATTGAGAAATACGTAACTGTCGCAAAACTGCCGTAAAACGTTTTATTTTGTTGTGAAACCATATTATAGCTTTAAAAATTGTCAAAACGACTTCACATATCATGCAAACAACTTAAACCAAACAAATATAAACGTAAGAAAATACGTTTATCAGTCCTCCTACAAAACGACGGCGTACTTCTGCCCTCGGTGCGCTCTTCTTCTTCTTCTTCGTCGTCTTCGCCTTCCTCCTTCGTCAGTACTACTGTTGTCTCCTCCACTTCCTCGTCCATTTTCCGCCGGCGGCAGGTGATGTGTGTCCGATTAGGCGGTTACCGATGTGTTGGACGTTAGGCTTTAGGATATGTACTCCCCAATCTCCATTCTTACTTTCTTACAAATAAGAATTTTTCGTCAACATTTTATTCGTTTTTTATTTTAAGGAATTAAAAAATTAATATTTTATCACTCCACGAGCTGCACAGTCTACACTACACTAATTAATTTCGAACAATTTTTTTTTCTCCAGCTTATATTTAATAAATCATAGGTCAAAGAATGCAGATTGATGTTCAAATTTGTCTTTTTATTTTGTGGGTTTTTGGTTCTTGGATTTTGATGTGTTGAGTGTATTAAAATTTATCAGACTTCATTGCCTCGGATTGGTGATGTTCTTTGATGGTGAATGATATGATATTCAAGAAGAGAAAAAAAAGGCCGTTTTTGGTATTAATCTGCTGAGAGCTTAGACAGCTTCGAAGAGCTGAAGAACAAATGGCCTGCAATAGAAAGAGATGTCTTTGTCTGGATTCCATCAGCTATCAAGTGTCAGTTGTTTTTTTCTCGCTTCTTTGTTTATGTAATTTGTTGCAAGTAAATCAATGAGTTAGATTTCACCATTTTCGAAGTACTAACTACGAAATGATTCTGAGTTATCTTTATGATCACCTATCAGATCAAATTCTAAGATGCACTATACTCTTGTTTATCTCTGTTTTCTGCTATATTCGCCGTTGTGCTCATGAATCTACGAATATCAATTACTCTGCTCGTGAGAAAGAAAAGCAACAAATCACAGCAACTGCCATCAATCTTTGCTTAACATCTGATTCCATGAAACCAGTACCTGGAAATAAATGTTCAGAATAATACATGGAAACAAAATTGCGTGGATAACCTGAAAAAACAAGAAAAGAAATACCTATGAGAGAACCTAGGCATTATACTTTTGTATTCCTTCAGTTTTCGAGTTGGTGTCTCATTCACAGCTTTAACCTTCTCTTCAGTAGGTTTGGTCTCAGCTTTGGCGGCTGTTTCTTCGTTGCCTTTTGGTTCCTAAGGAGCTGTGCTCAGTTAAATCTACCAAAGGTTCTTCTTTCTTCTCATGATATGTAACTGAGCATGACAGAGAATGGTAGGAAATTCATTCCCATCTAAGTAACCATTGGCAACATCACACTTGACAGATGTTGCTAGCTTGAGCATGATTAGCAATATCGAAGTTATATTATATCATATACATCTCATATGGTATGATGTTAGCACATTTTGCCCTTTCCCACGTTGTTATCGATCTCGATAACCTCGCGCGGGCAGGATCTTAAAATTGGCGTGAGTTACATAGGAATCTTCTTTTCGTATGCTTTTGCTTCAACATGCAACATTCTTGAGGGCAAAAATTAGATTCATTGTTTTTCTTTGTCGATTCATTATCCAGGCTGTTATCACCTGTAGATAAGGGCGGATTTTTTCCTCAACTGCTTCGTCATCCGATGACTCGAAGATTCACATTTTTTAAGGTTTACGTCGTTGTCATTAGCTTGTCTGCACCTCATTTCATATTGTTTAAATCTACATCAGAGAAGAAAACTCCAACTCAAATGTCATGTTAAATTCCCCTTCACCTCCATAAACCCTTTCCATAACTTCTCACTCAGCTCTCCATCCCTCTTTCTCAGTCAACTATTTCGAAACATGGCCACGGAAGGACGAGACGAGGAGGTAGGAAAAACGTCCTTGCAAGGCTTCGAACGAAATGGCGTGGATTCGCCAGGAATCCCCACAAAACCACCGAAGTTGCGCTACAATTCTCCACTAGTGCAAGTCGTACTGATCGGTTTCGTCTGCTTCTGCTGCCCGGGAATGTTCAACGCCCTAAACGGCATGGGCGGGGGCGGGCAGGTGGACCCCACCGCAACGAACAACGCCAACACGGCCCTCTACACGACCTTCTCAGTGTTCGGCGTCCTCGGCGGAGGCATCTACAACATCCTCGGGCCACAGCTCACCCTCTTATGTGGCTGCTCGACGTACGTTTTGTACTCGGGCTCGTACGTCTACTACAACCACTACCACCACCAGGGATTCGTAATCGTCGCCGGCGCTTTCCTAGGCGTTGGCGCTGGCCTATTGTGGGCCGCCCAAGGCGCAATCTTGACCTCGAGCCCGCCCCAGAACAGGAAAGGCACCTACTTTTCGCTATTTTGGAGCATCTTCAACATGGGAGGCGTAATGGGGGGGTTGATCCCTTTCCTTACGAACTACAACAGAAAAGACGCAAAGTCGGTGAGCGATGGGACTTACATAGGATTCATGGTCTTCATGTCAGTCGGGACGCTCCTCTCCCTATCGATCTTACATCCGAGGCGTGTTGTGAGGAACGACGGGTCGAGGTGCACGAATATGAAGTACTCTAAGGTTTCCACCGAAGTTGTGGAGATACTGAAGCTGTTTCTTGATTGGAGGCTGTTGCTGCTGGTCCCTGCTTCTTGGACGAGCAACTTCTTCTACAGTTATCAGTTCAACAACGTCAATGGGGTTCTGTTCAACCTTCGAACGAAGGGCTTCAACAACATCTTTTACTGGGCTGCTCAGATGGTGGGCTCGATCTTCATTGGCTTGGTCATGGACTTCAGCTTCAAGGGTCGAAGGGCTCGAGGGGTTCTTGGCGTTGGAACCGTGGCTTTGCTTGGGACTGCAGTTTGGGCAGGCGGGTTCGTGAAGCAGAGGGATTATAGCCGTGAAAATAGTCCCTCCGTGGCCTTGGATTTTAAGGACGGGAGGGATTTCGCCGGGCCATTTATGCTGTACTTTAGCTACGGTTTGCTTGATGCCGTGTTTCAGACGATGGTGTATTGGATTCTTGGAGCTTTGGCTGATGATTCTCAGCTTCTCAGCAGGTATAATAACACTTTGAGATTCCATTTTTCTTTTCTTTTTTTTTTTTTTTTTCTGAAGAAATTCGAAGATTCGAAGTTGATGTGTATTCATGTGATGCTGTAAAATTAGGTATGTGGGGTTCTATAAGGGTGTGCAGAGCGCCGGCGCGGCAGTTGCTTGGCAGATCGATGCGCATAACGTCTCATTTAAGTCGGAGATTTTAGCGAATTGGATTATGATGACGGCGAGCTTTCCCTTCTTGCTTGTCGTGATCTTAAAAGCTGTTAAAGACAATGATAAGGAAGCCATCGAAGGAAGATCTAAAGAAGAAGACGGCAAATTCCCAGGAATTCATGGGTAAGGTAAGAGAATTTGTTGTCGAAGTGTGGGCTCTGCTCACTATTCTTGATTGGTCTTTATTTAGGCTCTTTTCTTTCCTTCTTTGTGCATTTCGTGGGAGCTTTGTCCCATTTCTTGTATGTGGCTTTGGCTTATGTGCTCCACTTGGTGACATCATATGATTATTGCGATGAGAGGTTATGTTTTTAGTGATGGATGTACTCATTTTGTAGGCATTCCTCTGTTAAAGATGATATAGAATAAAAAAACAGATCTTCCCAAGGATATAGAAAGATTCTGGTAAAACAAGAATTTCTCCAACCTAGTAACACATCATTATTCTTATTATTAAAACTCCTTGTAATAATCGTAAAACGACGTCCTTTTTCTAAGCAGTTTCTGCTACTTTCTTGGCTTCTTCGTCTTCCTTCGGTGGCTCCACCACAGCCTCGGCTTTCTCTTCTTTAGGTTTGGTCTCGGCTTCGACCGTTGCCTCCTCTTTAGCCTTTGGTTCCTCGAGAGTTGGCTCGGAAACATCCACCAATGGTTCTTCCTTTTTCTCCTCCTAACATATACAGTTCGTATGTAATAATCAAATCACGAACCTATGTAAAAAAGCAAATTCATTTTTGTAAGATAAAAATATTACCTCTTGGACGACGTTCTCCTCGACGACCTTCTCGGGCGCCTCCATGGGGGCGGGCGGTGCTTCGATAGGAGCCTCCTCGGCGTTCAAGTCCTTAGGTTTGCCTACGCAGCCCCCCATTTTATTGGTATTAGATAAACGTACGAATCGAAAACGAAAGAGAAGGGATCGAGCGAAACAATAAAACTTTCCTCGGAATTTTTGCAGAGAAAGGGAAAAGCTTTATTGTTTCTTGTGGAGAATGGTGAAAGGGAAGGTGAGGGTTTTATATAGATGGGTGATGAGCCTATCAGTTTTCTTTGTGGGGACAGCTTGATTTTAGCTGTGTCGTGTTTTTTGAAAGTTAGTTAATGACCGTTGGAGGACGGTTAAAATTGATTATTACCGCAAATTCCTTGACAGCTTACTGCCTATATTAAGAGATGAGCTTTGCACGTCTATTGCTATTATGTACTTGGACGGCATTTTTGCAGTAAAGCCCCAGCGATCGATTGTGATACTTTATTTTCAATCGTTTAATATGTTCAGAGAAATATCAACATAATGATAGTTTTCAATCTTAAATTGATAGTTACATAATTTCTTTTCTTTTCCAAGCAAAATCTTCATACCGAACGTGACTTAATGAGAATTTGATGATTTCATTCGTAAACTCAACGTAGATTTACCAGAAAGCCCAACTCAAAGACTTATGAAGCAATACCCAACAAGTCATAGATAGATAGACATCAACTTACTAAAAGCATTACAGTAAAAGCCAACACTTAATCAGGCGCAGTCTAGAAATTATGTCGAAAAGCATGGAAAAAAAAAAACAAAAAGGAAACCAAAACATACGCCAGACAATCTTTTCTTCATTTGATTCATACCTTCTATTTCTTCTCTTCCTTCTCAGCCTCGGCAGCTCTCTTGGCCCTAACGCCAACGTGTCGCTCGTTCGTCCTCTCAAGGCGAAGCTTATCGTATGCCTTGAACGATTTCATCTCTTCGGTAACCTTAACAAGCTCCACAGTTGGCCTTTCGCGGACGATAGGCATAAAAGGACCTGTGATTTGAGTGACTGCTGATAATTCCTCAGGAGTAGAATCGCCAGCCTAAAAGATCGAACAAATGGGAGTCGTGGGTTCCGTGGAATTTTGATGTTGATATACAATGAAAATCACATATTCGATGTGAATGAGGATGTTCTTTTATTACCTTGATTTTACGTGCACACCTTGGGAAGACAACGAGCTTGGCTTTGTATGTCTTCAGCCTCTGAACGTTGGTCTGAAGACCTTCCAATGAGCGGTTTCTGCGTCTGTGATCGACGGAGATACCAATGGTTGGGGCAAGTTTCCTTGGGATCCCAGCAGCCTGACCAAGAAATATTTTGTAAAAAATGAGTCTAGAAATGAAAAACAATTACACAAGAAATGACATACAGACCTTCTAACGACATAATGGAGAACAAACCAAAATAAGAGGAAAATTTTTGCATGGGAAAATTTGTACAGTTAGTCTCGAAATGAAATCAATCCAATGGAAGTCCAAGAGTGTGTAGAGAAGAGAGATAATTTCAATTTCAATTTCAAATCTAAACTCCCTTCTGCAAATAATCATACAAAGAGAGCACTGGAAGTCTTCGAGAAATGATTGTATATTATTTAAATAGCGACAACGATTGGTTTAAAATTGCTAACCTTCAACTCCTCAAGCGAAAATCCTCGACCAGCTCTGACTTTCATGTTGTACTTCAGTGTCTGTCCATGGACAATGGGCCTGAGGGGTCCCGCAGTTGGCCTTGGGAAAATCTTCACAGCCTTCTTCTGTCTCGCTTTAATGTTTCACAAAAAGCGTAAACCGTCATAGTTCTCACAGTATCAGACAAAACCAGTTTATAAGGACTGCATGATAAAAGAACGTTCAAAAGCTAAATGGTCTTTTTTTTTATATTACCAATTCTTCTTCTGGTTTTGCGAGCGGGCTGGTTGAACCATGTCTTCACATAATTTTGCCAATGCTTCCTGAAGTGAGAATTGGGGATAACATTATTGTGTTTCATTTCTTACCTGCATCACCAAAAAGGTGAATTTGAGTAAAACAATGATCAAGAGAAGCCAGCTTCTCAATTACATGAGAAACGAGAATCCATTGAAAACTAAGCTCAACATCATTCACTCAAAGTCTAAAACAATGACTAGTAATCCCATTTAGTCTATAGACCTTGCACAACATCCACTGAGTCCAAAACAACTAAAGCAACATACATGAGTATACTACCTATCAACACAAGAACTTGAACAATATATAATTTATCATTCGCCATAAAACGGTTTATCATCAACAACGCAGGTATATCAAAGTTCAGGAGAAAAGAAACAAGTTCTGTGAAAAAAATTGGAGGAAACTCCCCATATTAAGCCACATACAAACATTACAGGAACGACGTTATCATACAGGAAGTAAAAGACACCGCAATCAAACAAGCTCAGTTAAGCCAAAAGAAACTCGAAAATCAGAAAAGCAAATACAAACAAGTGAAATTATAACAGCATCAGAACTCAGTTAATATACCAAGAACACAAATTGGATCTTACGCAGCTGAAGGGGTTGTGAGAAGAACAGACACTCGCAGCTTCGCGCCTGCGATTAGGGCTTAAATGAACTGTAAAACAAAGCCCTACCACTACATTAATGGGCTTCGTGATCGAAGCTTGGCCCATTTATCTACAGTTAAATGTGGGCTTTATAAATGGGCCTTCTACACGACCAGTGCTACACACAAAATTATACAAAACATAAATTTTCTTTTTCTTATGATGGTTGTACCCAACTCCAACTGAAAGATGACTAAAAAAAGAAAGGGTGAACTATATTTTTAATACCCAATGTTTGAGGCAATGGCATTTCTGGTTCCCCATTCCCAAACATCAAAGGAATAAAAATGTCGTTCTCTCAAAAAGAAACAAGCTGAATCTCACTCACTCCTAGTTAATCCTATTATAGTATGTTTAGCAGACCACATTATGTTTAGCAACCTAATGTGTGTAAATATATAAATTAGTATATATTTTAAATATTTTATATATAATTAAGTTATTTAAACAAAATAAAATTTTAATTTAAAGATAAACTTATAATAAAGTAAAATATTAAGGCTAAACTGGATTGAAACAAGTACGGATAAAATTGAAATATATCAAATTGACAGATTAATTTGACAATTTTTATCTAGAGTATAGATATGTTCTTATTATAAAAATATAATTATAAGCCTTACTACCGAAAGTATAACAATGACTATGCATGCTTGCAGCTTGATAGATAAAGATATATTCTAACGAGACTACAATAAAAGAATTCTGAAAAACAAAGTAAAAACCTTATCAAATATGCTCAGACACTCAGTGCCCTTCGGTTCTTCAAGCAAAGCTTTCAATTAGATGCAATGGAATAGAATCACCAAAGACTCATCGTACCAAATTCAAGAATAACTTGAGAGCTTAAAGAAAAAATTGCAAAAAGAATGCCTGCGTTTGTCCGTCTCCCAGTATTTTGTTGCTAACAGAAGAAGATGAAGAAAAAAAAAAAAAAAAGAGATCAATCATCGTATATCAAGGAAACTGAAACGACCCGCCGATCTGATTACTCCCCGCGGGCGGGTTAACCGCGACCCACAAAAGCGATATGATGATCGCAATTAGCCCCGACCAAACGTACACGATAGTCGGCGTCCTTCCCCGTCGGCCCATCAGCCCCTTCGCAAACGGATACAAATGCGCCAAAACCCAAAAGCTAAAGAAAACCCCGCCGAGCAATCTGCTCCACTGAGGTATAACGCTGTATATCGTCCTACTTATCCCCACCGCTATAGCCGTCAAGTTCACCATTATGATGACGAGCGGCGGAATCATCAGCGAAGTCCACTTCACGACGTAAAGGTCCGCAAAGTCGTCCTCCTCCTCGTCCCCGCCCGACTTCGAAGTCAAAGTGAACGAAATCTCGACGCCCGCGAAGATCTTCAAGAGCCCCTGAAAAACCGCGGCGAGGTGCGCGCTCGTCCCACCTATGAGCCAAAACTGCTCGTTCCTCCACCACTCCTCGAGCTCTATCCCGGCCCACTTCACCTCGAGCACAGCCAGCGCGCACAGCGTCACCGTGATGGTCAGGAGGTAGGCCAAGAACGTGACGTTCAGCGTCTGCACGATGAACTGGCCCGAGAAGAGCGAGAGCGCGGGCAGGAAGCAGTAGACGATGAGGAAAACGGAGGTGAACGGGTAAATCCCGACGTTGAGGTACGCCACCCTCTGCAGCGGCTTCATCCTCGGGCTCGCGAAGATCGCGTTGTTCCTCGAGAAGAATATCTCGACCGAGCCCGTGGCCCACCGCAGCACCTGGTGGAGCCGGTCGGTCAGGTTGATCGGCGCTGTCCCTCGGAATGCGTCCCTCTTCGTCACGCAGTAGACCGACTTCCACCCTCGGTTGTGCATTCGGTAGCCCGTGACCACGTCCTCGGTCACCGACCCGTAGATCCACCCGACCCGCCGGCCCCACTCCGTCTTGTCCTCGTACCAGCAGGACACCACGCTGATGGCCTCGGCCACAGCGGAAGCGTCTAGCAGGTCCCTCGGGACGGTCAGCGCCCCGGGCGGCCGCCCGTTCTTGACCGACGGGTGGTCGGCCAGGGGCCGACCCTGATACTCCGCCACGGCGATGGAGTCTATCAGAACGCTCGAGTTCCCGAACGTCTTCGGGGCGAGGGAGAGATCCATCGCCTCCCCGTCATCGGCCGCATCCATTCTGAGCGCTCTGCTCTCCTCGGGCGCGCTGGCGACCGAGGACCGCTTCTTTTTTCGGCCCGGGAAGCACCCGGCGGAGCGGTCCTTGGAGCGGGGCGGGTCGAACCCGTAGAGGGCGATGCGTCGGAAGAGGCAGCCCGTGCCAACGTAGACGGGCCCTTGAAGCCCGTCGAGGGCCCGCATGTTGCCGTCGAAGAAGACGGTGTTTCGGTTTGCGTAGCGGTCGGAGGGGTCGATGCCCTCGAAGCGCTGCGGGAATTGGACGTAGCATATTCGGTCTCCGCCGCGGTCCATCATGAAGCACATGCCTTCCTTGAGGGCCTTGGAGTTGTAGACGTAGTGGTCGCAGTCGAGGTTGAGGATGAACGGGCCGTTGGACATTATGGCCGAGGCGCGGACGAGGGCATTCATCGCCCCCGCCTTCTTGTTGTGGTCGTAGCCCGGGCGTTTTTCTCGGGAGACGTAGGCGAGCATGGGAAGGCGCACGTCGACGTTCGTCAGGTCTATGAGCCTGCTGTAGTCTTCTTCGGATGGTCCGCGGAACGGCTCGTTGCTCGGGGGCTTCAGCATCACCTATGCAATTAACCAGAAATGCATCCAGTCTTTTGGAAATATAATATATAAAATCAAAAATTTAATTTCAGAGCTCATGTCAAAAATAGGCTATGAATACCAGTCCTCTCAGACCAGCACGTCTAAGACTAAATAATAAAAAAAAAAGTCAGTACAAACACACGTAAGGAGATGCCTTTGAAAATATAAATAAAACTAAAACATACGATACAATTTTCTAAGCTTTTAACCTCTGGCGAAGTGGTCATTTAACAGTCTCATAACCCATTCAATCAGCCATATTTACTCAGATGCTATATTATTATTACCTGAATGATACCGGCGTGATCGCCTTTAGAGTGGTCGGGCCCGGGGCTGAGCCAAGTCCCGGGCCAGTGGGTCCCATCGGCCATCCACGTGGCCTTCCTAACCTTCACAGGCTCGACCGGCTCGTCGCCCTTCTTCATCCTCTGCTCCTTCAGCGCAGCCACCTCCTCCCTCGCATTCAGAGCGTCGGACCTCCGCCTGATCGAGTCGGGCAAACCGTTAATCCTAACCTTAAACTCGTCGTACTCGCGCTTCACCCTCCTCCTATCCCTCACGAAGTCTCCCAACACCTTGTTCTTCGTGGGGTCGTTCTTCAGCCCGAAGTAGCTCTCGGGATTCCTCGGCTCGATGGCGTGCTTGCGGCAGAACGGGACCCACAGCTCGGCGAATCCCGCGGCCTCGGCCATGGCCTCGAAGGTCAGCAACGCCCCGCCGTCGTCCGAGACGTAGCACGCGAGCTTCTCCACCGGGTAGTCGGCCGCTAGGATCGAGAGTATGGTGTTGGCCGTGACGAGCGGCGGCTCCTTCTCCGGGTCCGCCGTGGAGACGAAGACGTCTATCCCGGGCAGGTCGGACTTGGCCGACGATGGGCTGCCCGGGAGGCTCGGCGGCTCGAACTTCTCCCTCAGGACGGCTAGGTCGGTGGCTCGGTTTACGGGGCACAGCTTCGGAAGCTGGTCGAGCAGCCACGAGAAGGCGAACCATATCTCGCACACGATGGACATTCCCCATAGCCAGACGGCGTCGGTGTTCGGGTGGCTGACTCTCCACGTCAGAAAGAGGGCGAGTACGACCATTCTTATTACGATTAGGAACCTGCGGTTGAATTGCTGAACTGCTTAATTATCTAGCCTTAGACGTATAACTTTAGGGTTTAGGGTTTATGATTTAGGCCTTAGGCGTATAAAATTACAGGGCAGACTTACAACACGGTATGTACTTATTTACCTGTACGGACTTATGATGGCGGCGGGAATCTTCAACTTCCTAGTGAGCGGTCTCCAAGGCTTGTTCATAAAGTCCATAGGTTCGACCATCTCCTCGTCCTCGTCCCCGCCCTCCTTGGGCCAGAAGGCATTTCCGTAGCCGTAAGTCCCCTTGGTCTCGAAAAGCCACCTGTTGTGATCGAAGTCGCTCGTCTGGCTCCTCATGAGCATCGACTTCGACGGCTCCATCGCGGGCTTTTCCGACGACGGGCCCCCTCCGCGGGGCCCGGGAAGCTGCGGGAAAGAAGACCCCTTCCACTTCTCCAAAGCCTCGTCCAGGTCTGCCGCTGCGTACTTCTCCTTGCAGCCTCCGCACGCGCCCTTCCCTGTCCTAACCTCGTCGGCGTAGCAATCCCAGCAAATCTTGAAGTCGCACTCGCAGGGGAGCAGCTCGTCCCTCATCGCCCGCCCGTCGCAGCCCGCGACTCCGCATCGGGTCGACTCGCGGGCCGGGCCCGAGGAGTCGGTGACCTTGTCCATGAGGTGGGCCCGCGTGAGGTTGTTGTAGCCGCCCGTGAAGAGCGAGTTGGAAATGTAGAGCTGCTCCTCGGTTGGGTGGTTGTCGGGCGAGGGCGGGATTTGAACGGTGTAGTTTTCGTTGAACTCTGTTGCGCTCAGCTCGCTCTCGAGGTCGTCCCTCGAGTAGCGTACGTAGCGTCCCGAGGACGTTCTTTGGGCGAAGGTCACCACTCGGTTGTTATTAGGGGGGAGAGGAGGCTTTTCGGAAGAGATCGATAGGTCTGAACGGCTCGGATTGAATGATGATTTCGACGAATCCATTTTTTTTTATATACGTATATCGTAATTTTTTTTTCGAGAGAGATTTCGTTCGTCCCCCACGCGGAGAACCTGAATCGTAACCGAGATTACTACGATTTTTCGGGTAAGTACAATGAACTTAGGAAGGTCAGCAGGTTAAGTCTTTGGGAAAATTCTGCAATCAATTTATGACTAAAAGGTGATTTATTTCTTGTTTGACTGAGAATTGAATGGTGTAATAAGGTAGATTCAAGATTCTTGAAGCATTCATAAGTATCGACCTCAGAAAATCAAGAAACAAAATGTACCGAGTCAACCTTCCATAACTAAATCACACACACGATATATATATGTATGTATGTGGGAAAGAATCTTACTCAAGAATGGAAAATTTGCAAGCTCTTCCAATGGCGGCCCAGAAAAAAAAAAAAGAGCAGCTTTCAGCGTTTTCTTTGGGTTGTTTGTTCTAAGTTATATATATATATGTAACGTAAAGGGCTGCTGCGTTTAAACTTTGGAAGAGTACGTGATTTCCAGTATGTGTTTTATTCAAGAACTGGTTTTAAAAAAAAAACATGTCTATAGTTATTGGCCATTATATTTTATTACAGGGGAGGCTTGGCTGGCTGGAGAACGTTTTTACACCGAGTGTAAATACAAAATCGGTTTGTTAATTTTATTGTATGTTTCCTTCTATTTTTTCTACTCGTAACGCACTTCATTGTATGATACGTGTAATTATATTGAGTTTCAATTACTAATTGATTTAGAGAAGCCTGTCTGAATTGGAATGGAAGAGCGTCTTATTTTCGCGGTGTGATTTTTTTTTTTTTTTTTTATAAAGAGTTTACCAATAATGGTTTCGTATTTCAAATTCAACATCGCAAATCTATTACATAAAATAAAATGGATTTGTAATGTATATTTTAATTGATGGCGAAACTAGGGGGAAGGCAATGATTGTTGTTCTTCGTTCATGGCACGTTCAATTGTCAAACGAGCAACATAATATAGTGTAGGTATATGTATTCGTTTACATGCAAAAATGTGAATTTATCAAGAAAGACATGCTTCTTACTTGTCGACACATCCAATACTTCTAAGAGAACCACCACAGAAAACATAGGTTCAAATAAATATTATAAGTTGACTCCACGTTGTGGTTCTTCCGATACATATATACACAATATTCTTTCCCCCTTCTCATCATTTACATATAATACTTTTTTCAACGAAACACATCGACACAAGTTGTCATAAAGCCATTCATCTTTATTGCGCAACTCTGTCTTGATTGTCTACGGTGTCCACCGTCCACCTATAGTGAGCAACCACCACGAAAACCGTAAGCAAATTTCTCGATTTTTTAGCTTTTATCGGATAGGACGATTTAGGTAACAGCAGATCCGAGTGGAAGTCGGCGATTGAAAAAAACCAAAAATCGAAAAATTTACTTATGATGGTGCTCAAAGTGGTCGATCACGGTAGGTGGGCACCATAACAAAATTAATGGCAATACCAAGAAGAGAATCATCAATTAACAATATATAAAAGAGATATCCAAGTTGGACAACAATAAACAAACCATAAAACCCAACATGCATTTCTGCTACACAGATCCATATTCATACAATCACTGGCCAATAAAGCATGTATCTCTGAAAAGGAATGCTGATTTTACCATCTCAAAACGAAATGAGGTCGTCCTTCTTGCTCCTATCGTTCCCAGCGCCTTCCGAAGAAGAGCCACCGCCCGTCTTCTTACCAAAGATCATCTCGTCGAGATCATCCAACCCATCGTCGTCGTGGGCCCCGCCGTCGTTCTTGGCTCGAGCGTTCGCTGATTTCCTGACCAGAGTGGCTTCCTCGGGCCCCACACGGTGGGAGTCGTCTGACTCGATGGCCACGGGTATCATGGCTGGCTCGGGCTCCTTGGGCACCTCCGATGGCTTCTTCAGCTCTTCGTACTTTGAGATCACTTTTTGGATATCGTCGTTCACGTTTAAGGCTTCGAAGAGGAGCGCCTCGTTTTCCCCAGCCGTCTCTATGATCGTCTGCACAGTGTATTGGGACTCACGGCACTGGTGTAAGAGCGTGGTGGTTAAGTCGTCCTACGCAGGGAAAAAAAAAAAGAACAAATAAGCGTACAAGATAATGATATAAGCTATAAACTTTTCTCGGGCTTTGCCAATTTGGGTGTGGCTGCAAAAACAGTGAAGCCAATGATATCATTCAAGACTGCATTTCTATTTCCAGGATTGTAATGATTGTTTCTGAATTTTGTATAGAAAAAGTAAGGCTATATGAGAAAAGCGGCTTTTCTGAGTATAGAACGAGAAGATGCAGAAGGCAAAGAGAACCCGAAAATTATGTAGTCAGCCACTCTAATGTAACCTGAAGAACGTCTTGTGGGGGCGAAGAGGACAAGAGAGTGCTGAAGAGCTCTATGCTATTTCTTGCAACATCGAACGCTTCCTTTGTTTGTTCTGGCGAGAAGCTTCTTTCCCTTATCTCTTGGTGAAGCTGTTGCCCGAGAGTGGCATCTGTTTCCACAGTTCTTGGAGGAGTAAATATTGGAGCCAGGCTCTCATTATCCCGACCAGGGAACCTTATTCCTCGTGATTTCAAACTCTGACAAAAAGAAAAGATATGCAATGAAATGACAAATATAAGTTACGTATGCAGAGAAATATAAGTTATGACAAATTATACGACACATGCTTGTAAGCACCGTGTCGTTACTGACACCAAATTTACCTAGAAGGTGGATCAAAATATGTCCAATAGATGGGGATTACCATATAAATGCCTCTATCACCATAACTTCCAATCTAAGAAAACCCATCACCATAGATAAATCTTGAAGATGATGAAGTACAACATTTGTTCGTTAAAGGACATTATCTCAACTTATAAAACATATGCAGAAGAAACGAAATATAGATACAAAATCACCCACCCAATCGACAGGATTACCTTGTATGTCTGTTCATAAACAGGCAGGTATCGCAGCTCATCCGTCGATTCTCCCCAAGATTCAATCAGCATCAACGCCTTGTTCCGATTATTAACCACAGTTTGAGGGTCATCGATCAACTTCACCATCTCGTCCAATAACCTCTCGGCTGCAACCTCTGAGAATGCCTTCTCACAGTTCTTGACCACAGTTTCAAGCAAGACAAGAGCTAAGTACTGAACCCTAGGGCTCTTCAGCATAATTCTTTTCTTTATGCCCCTAATCAGCTCAACGCTGTTGATTCGGTCATGGTTGATCATGTCACAGAGTTCGAGATTCGTAGCCCAATCTGGCCCATCCATTGTTTCTGCTGTTGCTTCCTCGACAAGCTTATCTGCGTGGTTTGTGCCTTGGAAAAGTTCTTTCATCTTGTCACTCATAGAGCTCATACCGGCGCTTATCTTCTGCCCCACCTCAGATCCTCCAATCTTCAGCTTTTCGCCAAAGGCACTAACTTTATCCATCAAATTGTCACTCATCTTTCCTGAAATTATAGAAAGGAAAACTTCTTTAAACCCTAGCTACTAAAATCACAGAACCGTGATTTCAATTGCGAGTCGTCAATCATATGAAACAGCTAAACTGCTCTTCAGTCACAGAATCACGAATACACAATTTCAATAGCGAAATCAAGATAGCGATTACGTTAAAAATTCAACCTTTCTACCAAAAACGGAGAGTAGTACCAACGATAGAAAGTGGTGAAAATAAATACACGGAAAACGGCCAAAATGTCCGCTCAACGCCACGGGAAGAAGATAAATATCTAAAGGATGTTCAACACAACTGAATTAAAACTTTCGATTCGATCAAAGCAGGGTTTATGGCTTCGGATACCTTAAAAACCAGGCGAGAAATCCTTCGATCTAAGAATTCAGGATTAACCGTGTTTTTGAAGAAAGTCTTCAGTAAACCATTTTTTAAGTCTCCTCAAGGTTTTATAATCTGGTACATCCAAGTCCAATACACCACCGGCCACAATTAACTCTTTTTACCCGGTCAAAATAAGATAAATAATTTTAGAGGCCATGCCCATTAACTCTTCCAATTTAATAAGCAATTATTGTGCATATTTTATTAGTACCTACAAATAGAGCGGTCAAAACGGGCCGAGCCACATCGGGTTGGGTGGGTTGGCCAATTCGTCGAAACGGGCCAGTCTGCTTGGGCCGCGGGTTGAGGCGGGTCGGGGCGTGTTGGCTCGTCATTAGATATTGTGATATATAGTTATTTTATATATAATATGTTTTGTAAGCTAATTAAAAATAATAACAAATAATATATATTACTAATTGTAAGCTATTTATTATAGGTACATCTACACATAAATACCCAATTGAATAAAATTTTTACACATAGGTACCCATGTCAGAAAATTTTACAGATAGGTACCCGATTTAATTTTTACCAGTTTCTTTAGTCATGCCGTACCTTCTCGTGTGTATATTGCGTACCATAACACGTTGATATATGGTACCTAAATGTAGCATACGTCATACCTACCGCATACATGTGTGCTACATAGGGCGTACCTAAATGTAGCATACGTCGTACCATTTTTGTTATATAGGGTACTCAAATGTGTTGATATAAGGTACCCAAATGTGTTGTATGGTGTACCTGCGGGGATCGGGTACCTTTGTGCAAAAAATTTATTCTGTTGGGTACCTACATATAAAAAAATTCTGCCAGGGTACTAAATTATAAGTTTTTATCCAAATAGATACATATGTGTAAAGACTCCATTATATATGTTTTGTAAGCTATTTATTATATACATAATATATATGTTTTGAATATTCCCGCATTTTATTAATAAAAACCTTATTCGAAAGAAATAAAATAGAAAAAAATTAAAAAAAAAAAGAAATATAGTTAGCGGGTTGGCCCGCTAGCCCGCCAACCCGCTCTGAGGCGGGACGGGCTAGGGCCAACCCGCCCTGAGGCGGGACGGGCTACTAGTTTAGTAGCCCGTTTAGAAGCGGGCGGTCCGGCCGGCTCTACCTACAAATTATTGGTTAGTTTCTGAAATGTAATAGTGCGTATGTATTTAATTATGATGACATAATGTCGTCCCCAATGATAAAGATATTTCTCCGTTCATTCTTCACTATATAAAATATAAGTTAAATATTACAGAACTTGTTATAAAATCAAAATCTAATACACTTGAGGACAACCAGTCATGGTTACCGATCTCACCATCATCAATTAGAAAATCTACGTTTAATAAAAAGTAAAGAATGAAAAGCAATTTCATAATTATATAACGAGATCTTGTTTATCCTTTTATTAGTCAATCATAACTTCAAACGTACACCGATCAAATCATAAGCCTCGAGAATCAAATATAGCATTACATTTCGACAACCTAAAGAAGACACAGAGGCTAAGTTAGTGTAATGAAGCAACGTCCAGCGTAAACGTTTGCTCCTTCCACTTAACCTAAGCGTAAACGTTTGCTGCTTTCACTTAACCTATTGAAAGTCTGTTTATATATTCAGGCACTCAGTGACATTGAAATAACCTTAGACAACTTATACTTGCCCGACTTCTCCGAATTTAGTGGTTGGAAAACGATTTCTGTGTTCGATCTAACTTTCACTTCTTCAAACTGGGATGAAGTAGAAGATCCTTCGGTGCGATAATCTCGAGCGTAATACAACACTTGCAAGGTCGAGTCAGCTGCAAGAGATACGAAGGAAGTATCGTGCATTTGATGCGTGCAATCTTTCTCGAACTGTAGGGTATGACACGAAAGATTGAGTGGTAATAATAATAATAACATACCTAAGCCAAACATGCTTATCTTCTGAACGTCAATGTGACTGATTTTTGATCTCCTGATTTTTCTTAACTTGTGAAGGTCGTCTTGCTTCCCTTGGAATTCAATGAATTCCCCTAAAACATACCTGCTCCCTTTCAGTTCTAACCTGCATCGCAACATTGGGCAACCTCTGTTAATCATGAGGTGACGGCGAAATTGTTGGACGTCTTACGAAATGCGATCATATTAGGCGTCAATCTCATATCAAGAATTAGTCTATTTATGCCGTGGGATTTAGGAGTAGCTTTCTCACTTTACATTTTTGTAATTATTGACTGAAATCTATATATAAGAGATGGAGATTATCCCAGCCAAATGATTAGTATCTATAAAAATGATTAGACAATTACACGAAATAATCATGTCATTGTTCATCGGTCAAATCATAAAACCTGAGATTTATGCTGAAAAACAAGAAGCAAAGGGTCTAGCATATGAAAAGGAAATTCATACCTGTCCGATATTGGGGCTGTGCTGAGGACAGAGTTAAACTTCTCAAATAATGAGTCGTGCGTTTTGCTGATCCCTGCGTGGAGAGTACCTTTGATCCATTCAGAATATGAAGCTTTCAAGTTTTTCCACTGTTCATAAGTGACAACCTCGGGTGGGAAAGAACCCGAGTCAATGGAACTGCGTGAAAAGTAGCATTGACAGAAACAAAAACAACAAGGAAATAATGATTAAAAATAAAATTTTTATCTTATAAAAATTAAGAACTTGGATTATTGCTTATACGACAGTCGACAAATAGCATGAATGATTGGGTACCGAAATTTTGGATTTGGGCATATGATTTTAAAAGATATAGATCCTTCAGGGAGGTCAGTTACTCCTCTTTGCTCAAGATATCCTCGAAGGACGGGAACCAACTCTTTGGCTTCATCCACCTAAAAAATCAAGAAATAAACCGAGTGAATGATAAGAAAAGAAAAACAACACAACACCACAAGGAAATGATGGTCAAGAACAACGATAACATACTGGGTTTGGAAGACGCTTAGTTTTGTGGTTCTTTCCATCAGTGCAAATCCATTTACCATCCTTTTCAACAGATACAAATCCTGACACGTTCTTTACGAGAATTATCACAGCCTCCCTGGGGAAAATCAAAACATAAAGCCATCATCACTATTACAATTTCTCTCCCAAAAATTTCATTTGGTTTTATCACTTTCCAAAGGAAGTTAAAATAATCATGGTCAGCATAATGTAAAAGTACGACACCAAGTCACCGTATCAAATATGAATACAAGCTACACTTGGCAACACAATAAATCACTTCCTTCAAGCTCGAGAAGGAAAAGTCGAGCAAGCCTCAATACTCTCTAAATCAAATTCATCTAGTTCACACTACATAACTAGTCACTGAAACAACATAAAGGGGCATGAAATGGATGTATTGACTATACAGAAAAAGGGGGGAAAAGAGGGAGTGCATATTACTGATTATTGAGGACCAGTAAATCAATATTTCTGCGAACAGCAGAATCAGCATCTGGAATTTGGAGCCCAACGAAAACTTTCCCCCTTCCTTGATAGATCTTCTCCATCCTACAAAATTAGGTCATCATAATTCAATCGAGACCATAGCGCATCCCGATGAAATCAAACTTGCCTTTTGGCAACGGTAAAGATGGCATTGAAGTGTGAGGTATCTGAATCCAGGATCGTGTCGTCCTCATAGAAGAAGATCCACACGAATAGGAAAACCACAACGCAGCATATCAGCTCAAACCACATCGCTGAACTCACTGCGAACCCCGATTCTCTCTCTACTCAAAAACTCTTCGATTCGAATACGTTGATTGCTTTGGGTGGTGATGAATTATCAATCAAAGCAATCTACTAGAAACTGACCATGTGATTTTATTATGTTTAGGTTTTATTCTTTTTAGTAATTAGGGGAGTGATATATTACTTTACTACCCCTACACGGGTTCTGAAAAATATTTATATTTTATATCTATCTATTTTATCATAGTAAACGATGAAAATGGTGTTTGAACTATACCGCATTCTCACTGTTGGTGCTCAACTTTTAAATGTGCCGTTTTGGTTCTTGAACTTTGCAAAACCTGTTACTTCCGTCCTTTCACGTAAAGAACAGGCAAAAGAACCAAAAGAGAACAGTTTGACAAAGTTCAAGAACCAAAACGGCACATTTAAAAGCTTGATCACCCAAAAATTAGAATTTAATTTACATACATGCTATAGTAAAATTAAATATAAATGTTGTTGGGAAATCCGGCCGTACCGAAATTCGGCCCAAGATCCGTCGCGGAAATATAAACATGAGAAAATACAACACAAATATTTAACGAGGAAAACCCTCTGTATACAACACAAAGATTTAACGTGGAAAACCCTCTGTTAACAAGAAAGAAAAACCACCCTAGGCAACAAGGCCGCAGAAAATCCACTATGTGAATATGTCACACAATTCTTCTACGCTCGGCTACACCCAAAATCCGACTACAACAACCCGAAAGTTATTTCACCCGCTAACCCAAACTCCCACCCAAAAGGGAATTTTCCTAGAGTTAATTGTTAACACAAATAACTTTCTAATGTGTTAGTGTACCTATAATCCAGAGTATAGCCCTCCTAATATAGGAGATGGAACCGCCATGTCTTCCTGTCGTTTACGATGTGGGACAGTGATAAAGGCACAACTTGGGCACAAGCCCAACAATTGTCAGTTTCGACCACCACAATAATTTCTTTTGATTTTTTTTTTTCCACGAGCTGCCGGATAATTGTTCTCCCGATTTGGTATGTCAATTTTGATGTATAATTTAGTCATTTAATTTTTAAATTGATTTTAATTAAATTCTTATAAATTATATTTAACTATGAAATTTTTAACTATAAATAAAATTATATACTTATGAATTGGGTACACACGTTAGAGTACGTTACATATACTAGTAATTATAAATCCAGAGATGAACACCTCAACAAATAAATGAGGTTGTCTTTCAATATTAGCTTAGTTAAATATTGCTTAAACTACGATTGCATTATACGATGATAAAAAAATGTATCCTAATGAAAATTCAATTAGAGTTGTCCTTTGGAGTGTGTTTGGTATGCGAAATCCAATGGAGAAAAGAAAAGAAAGAGTACATCGTACGCATCGAACGATTGTACGTTACGCTTCGTGTGTCGTACAAATACACTTCTCATTTTCTTTTCCTCATCGAATTCCACGTACCAAACGCATCGCAAATGACAAATCAAGTGGTCATGTCCCCTGATATCTGCAGCTGAACGTCAAGAGTTTGATCTCACTTAGACTCCTTAATTACCGCAATTTGTGTGGACTTGACATCTTATGTGTTGGGTGTCAAACCCAAGTCCGACATCGAATAAATCGGAGAAAACTGGTCAGTATATAAGCTTGTTTGCTAACTCCCTTAATTGTCAATTGTTTTTAGAAAGAAACCTCACAAGCTTGCTGTAAAAGTTGACTCAATTATCGTGTGGAAGATGATATCACACGACCCTGATCATGCAATTTTCCTTCGCCCTTTGATTGATGCTATTCGTCAACTCATAGCACGGGATTGGCAAGTTACTACAAGGTATGCGTTTCGGGAAGGAAATTCTTGCTAGGAGAGCGGTGATATTGCCAATTGGAGTTGTTCTATTCCTAATGGGCTCTCAACATTGCTATTAGGTGATATTGTAGGGGCTACCATACCCCGATGCGTCCCGATGTAGTTCTCTAATTAGCTTCGGCTCGTACTTTACCAAATAAAAAAAAAATCCCTACGTTAGTGATTACATACGTACAACAAGCAAGAAAGATTAGCCTACGATAGCACCGTTGATATTCTCTTCAAACCGAACTTAATTGTAGCGCGGAAACTACGGCGCTACGAACGAATTTATGAAAGCAGAAAAAAATAATAACAAGAGAAATTTTCAAACTTAAAAGAACGCTCGTTCGTTGGTAGCTTACAAGGTTCATTTAGGAACACATGAACATGGCTTATTACCTATGCACACACACACACACACTTGAACTTTTGCTTTGCCCCATGGTTTCTAATTTTGTTAAATAACTACTGTTTTATTTCACACAGATGACAGAAGTGAGATTCTGCTGTGATGCTCTTTGTTCCAAAACGGATGATTTTCTTCCAACAATAAGTTACTCTCCACTGACCACTTCTCCTTCTTATTACCACCTTCTTCTACTTCGCCCGCCTCGGCCAAATTATCCGTATTATTACGGTAATAAGTTACCTCCGCCGGCGTATGGTTGAAGCTCCCAAACCCTTTAATCCCGGGAATTAACTTCCTCGCCCGCTCTCTCTCTTCGCTTAGGTAGGCAACGTCTCGCATGAGGTTTACTATTCTCTCGGCTTTGTTCCTTACACTAAGTCCCCAGTCGAACCTAAAATACCCCGAAAGAAAAAAAAAAAAAAAACATTACGGTGATAAAAATGATCGTTAATTCGTTTACTTAAAGGTTCTCTTTTTTACCCTTTATGGTCGACGTATGAGAAGCCGATCATTTCTTGGACGGTATCTTCGACGCAGCGAAACTCCTCGGCGACTCGGCGGGGCCCGTGGGTGAGGAGGTGTTCTAGAAGGACGAGGGCCTTATAACAGCCTCGCCAGTTCCACGCTTCGAACTTGGACAACCTGAGAAATATTATTACTACATCAATTATTATGCGCAAATATATGGACGACTACATAATAAAAGAAATTCATTCCAAGTTATATTTATATATTCCAAACTTGTGGTGTAGAATTTGGACGACTCTTTCGTAGTCGTCGACTTCGAAGGCGGCGCGCGATATTAGCCTCAGTGAATGAACGTCGGGCGGCGCAGTCGAGTCTCCGTTCGTTACCTCTTCCGTCAACCTTTTTTTTTTTTGTGCCCATATTTTTTTTAATAAAAATAATAGCACATGTAAGTGAAATAAACAAGAATTTGAAAAGGAATTGAAAGCATTTCAAAAAAATATACAGTTGTATTGGGGTGACGTCTGTAAGAACGAGCCTAGCTGTCTTGATCTTTTCCCTGAGGAAGAACGAAGCTTGCCTCTTCAAGTCTTGCATCAAAGAGCCCATGATCTTCCTTCAATGTCTAAGTAATTAGATTATCATGCAAAAGGATATAATTATGTATATATAGGATAGATTTATGGAATAATTAATTTGAAAATCGAGGAGGAATGGGAGTCCACATGACGTTGGGACTGCAACCACTCCATTAGCTTAGTGAACTTTCAACCACTTTATAAAGTGCATTTCGATACGCAATTTAGGCTTAGATAGATTAGTCGATAAATACGACTTTGACTGTTAATTATTTTCTGTTGAATACTTGCATTTAATAGACTATATTATCGGCCTTGTCAATGCATAGCGTTTCTCTCTATAAGTTCTCATTCTAGTCATTGTCCTCGAGTTCTTGTTATTTTGTGCTGCCACGATCCCATTACCCATTGAGTATATTACGTTTCAGACCCCTTTTAGATTTTAAATCGAATTCAGGCACTGTAGTATAAAATTTAGTGTTAAGGACCCGATTTCTGCCGTACCACTTCATTGTTCCGCAGTACCACTTCATTGTTATGCAGTACTGTTCTACAATACCACGTCATTGTTCTGCAGTACCACTTCATCGTTCTGCAGAACATGAAGTGATACTGCAGAACAATAAAGTGGTACTGCGAGAATCGCACCCTTAAAACTAATATTTTTTTTCACCGGGACCTGAATGAAAATTACCGTTTATCCATTTAATGACGTCATTCATATCGTTGGCCACGCTTTGACTGGTTCAATCTATCCTCCTAATTATTAATTTAATTTAGCATTTCTGTAGAGAGGAAAGCTGTATACTTCTACATTCACCTTCAATAGTTTAAAATCACGTCAATTTTATATGACCAACCATCAGAAAATGCAGCTTCTTGAATCTCAAGTGTCATACAGTTCAATAAGAGCCCACATAAGTAACATAAGAGATTACAATGAGCAGATAATCCCAAGCTAGAAAAACGAGCTTAAAAAGTTCCCCCTCTATGAGTTGTATGGGCCGAAGTTCAATTCCATGAAATGATTTCGAAGCGAAAAAAGTGGCTTACTACGTCTGAATTTTCCACATGCCAGTTCTGTAGCCGACGGACATGAGAGCCATTTCCCAGAGCATATTTGGGATGCTCAGAAGGTTAACCTTCGATCCCGGGATTTCAGACCAAGTAACTGATATCTCAATCACGGGGATATGAAACAGTTTGCAAAGGTATACGAGTTCAACGTCGAAACACCACCTGGCAGATAATCGAAAGGAATGAGATATATCGAAGAATTGACCATGCGATGGTAGTTTTTGGAATTCAATTATGGGTATCAGACAATACGGGTAAAAAAAAGAAGGATTGCGATATGAAAAGATTTACCGTTTCAAGCGTATGTTTGTGAAGAGTCTCCTCGCAGCAGCTCTTGTAAACATCTTAAAACCACACTGAAAGAAGAAAAACGTCACAACTAATAGACAGAATTTTGATCTTTTTAACAGAAAGGATTTGTTTGCAGGCCAGAAATTAGAGAGTAAAATCACCTGTGTGTCCCTGATTCCAGGACCAGCAGCCAATAGAACTACCAAGTGGAATCCTTTCATTAAGAAATTGCGATACCATTTCCTCTGTAAATAAAACGAAGAGAAGCCAAGAAACAAGAAAGATATAAAGGTTAAGGCTAGGGAGAATACTACTGATAGTATGCAACAACTGAGACACTCAACGGTTGCTAAAGCCTTCTCTTCGAGATGAGCGCGTGAGCCAAAGGCAGCGATTGGGACGTCCGAGATTCTTCGATCATTAGAAGAGGGGTCTCGAACTTCACTTGACTTGGAAGCAACTGCATGAATCTGAGGGAGTATTGGTAATAATGCAGCAAACCCAATGATATAGAGGCGAAACTAGACATCTCCAAGCAAGAAGAACTAAGTGAAAAAGGACACATTCGTTGTTTGTTACCATGAAACTACGAACCATTGTCAGCAAGTAAACTACAAACCTGATTTTCGAGTTTCTCAAGATCATCCACCTTAGTTGCCCCATCAGCATCAAGCATTAGAAGCAGTTCGCCACGTGAGTGCAGCATACCCTGTTAAACATTGCTTCCCCGAAAGCGTAAGGATTCGATAACCCAAGAAGGATATTAATTTCTGAAGAATTATTAGCTAAAACACTGTACAGAGCAAACTCACTTTTCTTATTGCCTCTCCCTTGCCATGGTTCCGCCCGAGAAGGATCACTCTTACATTTTCTACAGTGTACCTCTTCACAAAGTCAAAGGCTACTCT
The DNA here is from genome assembly GCA_027422505.1 of Craterostigma plantagineum. NCBI lineage: Eukaryota > Viridiplantae > Streptophyta > Magnoliopsida > Lamiales > Linderniaceae > Craterostigma > Craterostigma plantagineum. Next base: position 210,828 of record JAPQWV010000059.1, read on the forward strand.
TTTCGTACCATCCGAACTTCCATCATCGACAATAACCACCTATTACAACATTTGTTTACTTCACAGAGTGATACTCTGACAAAAGGATATGTAACTCTAAACAATAAAGCGTGCTATGATAATGTCAGCCACAATAATGAACGTAACATTATGTAGGTTTTCCAGCTTTAACCGGCAAGGCTATTTTGTTTTTCAAATTTACAGAGCAAAGTGACCATCTGTGAATCAGTGAACAGGGTTCAGAGATTTACCTCGTAGGTAAATGACTTATCTTTCGCCACCCTTTCTTGAAGGTAACTATAAAAAGCCAAATCAACCATTAGAATAGCCGTCGAAATAGATCTCCACAAAAGGTAGCTAAGTTTCAGTCTGTCAATAGTCCCATTTATGTGAAGAAAGAAACAGCCCAAACTTTAAGATTTCTAAAATCCCTAACATTTGTAAAACGTCCAAAGAACTGCATATATGGAGAAATAGTCAGCAATGCAGTGCAGCGAGAGAGGAAATGACTGGAATCTTACTTTAATGCTTCGTCGAGGGCTCCTGGGAGCCTATGTTCCTCATTGTAAGCTGGGATTATCAACGATATATACTTCTCCGCTGGATCACTTATATGAGGACAAATAACCTGAAACAAGTGCAGTGATGTTAAGTACCTCAAATCTTACCATCTTTCGATGAATTAAACTGGTCGACAAAACAATTTGCTTTTGCAGATTCAAATATGCAATCTGAAACATCCCAATTTTTGCCCGTTTCAGATTATGAATGTTGAACACGAATAGGGTGGAATTCACCCAAAAATCACAAAATCCTCATAAAAACCGGAATCTCAAAACCTTACAACGAACTTAACAGCAAAACAAAGTGTCGTACGGCAAACAAACAAAGATCATAGATCATAACCAAAACATGAATCAGAAGGAAAAAAAATAAAAAAAGATACCTCCTTCAACGAATTAGGATCCTCAAGTATAGGAGGAGCATCAACGTGACACCTAAAATAAGAAGATCAAGAACAAAAAAGACTACGTATTACTTCCAACGAAACAGCTAAAAGAAACAAAGATCTTCAGCTGGTTGAGGCACAGCCAAATTAAGATCGTACAGGTGATTGTCCCTCCTTCTGAACGCCGCAATAAGAACGACAGCTAAAAGCAGCAACGCGAAAACTGAAGCGAAGATCCACAGAAATTCAAACAATGCCCATACGAATCCCATTACTCCAGAGAATCATACAAGACTAAAATCAGGGTTTTGGGCAATCGATTGAACTCCCTCTGCAGCTGCCAGTAGCTGAAAACTTTCAACTTCGCCTACATAAAATTTTTCGTACGATTAACTGAAGTCTCTGATATGACGCAAGCAACGCCTAACCTAACTCTGAACTGCCTAAGAATGGATTAGATCTCGCAATTTGCAGCTTTTCAGCTGATTAAATGGAATATTAATTGCATTTTGGATTATTGACAAATCGAAAGCTTTATATGTGTAAATTGGCAAGTTATCACCAAAAATTATATCAATAATAATATTATCAGCTTTACCTTCTTTTCTTGTATAAAAATAAAATAAAAAGAATTGGAATGTATAATATATATAAATATAATATTGATTTCATCTCTCTCATCTTCCCCTAGAACCTTCGATTAGAGTCTATTTTCTTTTTTGAGCTTTTCGTTAGTTTGATTGATGGCTTCGCCTTCTCAAGCTAGTTTACTCCTGCAGAAGCAGCTCAAAGGTTTCTGTTATCGATTGTTTGCTGATGTTTCTGTAGGCAAATGAATTTTTTTTGTGGGGTTTTTCTTGTTGAAAATTGAAATTATGAAAAAAATGTTTGATGATCTAACGGTTTTGTGTTCAGATCTGTGCAAAAAGCCAGTGGATGGCTTCTCGGCGGGTTTATTGGACGAGAGCAACTTGTTTGAATGGAGCGTTACCATTATAGGACCTCCTGATACCCTTTAGTGAGTGTTCGCATTTTTAATTCTTGGAGAGCTGATAATTATCTTGTTTGCAAGTTTTTAGCTTCCTAGTAATTCAGTATATTTGTCTGTATCGTTTTGGACTACTAGTTATTTGGTTTTCTGTGGCTGCTTGTTGATGATAAGGCTTTGTTTAGCTGTGAATGATCAGTCTGGTAACTATCTTGAGTATGTTTCTTTGAGATCTTGTTTAATTTGGACAAGTTCAGCTGTTTGAATTGCATCTTTTGGTGCAGATTTTGTACTTCTTTCTAGTCGTACTGTGAATTTGAGACACTAAAAGTTTGAGATCATGTGGAGCTGGTTTTAATTGTTTATTAGGAAACTCAGTGAGGTGGAGCAGTATTTTATTGGCGTTTGTCATTTTCTTAATCTGAGGGCAAGAGGAAATTGAGGCTGCAAGAATTTGGAATCTGATTTCATAACCAGATTCATAATATTGTTATAGGTGTAGAGTCATTTGATATATGGAGTTATTCTTAGTTTAAATCTTTTTGCTTATTTTCTGTTGAGTCAGATATCCTTCAACTGTTTGATTTGATGTTCTTAAACATAATGGCTAATTTCGGTTCTAATTTACTTGTTAAAACATTGGATGCAGCGAAGGAGGGTTTTTCAATGCTATAATGTCCTTCCCGCAAAACTACCCCAACAGTCCCCCGACAGTCAAATTTACTTCAGAAATGTGGCATCCTAATGGTTTGCACACTTACTGCCATTGTATGAATGCTATAGTACTTTCTTGTTGGTTAATCTCAAACTTTCTTACGCTGTGCAGTTTATAAAGATGGAAAGGTTTGCATTTCGATTCTTCATCCACCTGGCGATGATCCAAATGGTTACGAACTTGCTAGCGAGCGCTGGTCACCCGTCCACACAGTAAGCTGAGTCTTAACTTAGTCTGAACACCTTAGCTGAGACTTATATGACAACTTTTCAATGGTGTTTTGGCATGAAACATCCTATCACGTCTGGTGTGGCTGCTACATGCATGTTCTTGATGAATTTTGCAATGTAACGTATGCTGTGAACTGGGTTTTTATTTTCAGGTGGAGAGTATAGTGCTAAGCATAATATCAATGCTTTCGAGCCCTAATGATGAATCCCCTGCTAATGTCGAAGCTGCTGTAAGTTGAAATGCTTTTATCTCCAGTATTTCTTACTCTTCAGCCTAGTTACTTTCGTTTTACTTATAGAAAAATGGGAACTTGTTACAAAACGAAGTATTAACAGCAGACGTATTGATCCATTTCATTGCAATTCGCTGTCTCATCTGCAGAAGGAATGGAGAGAACACAGAGACGAATTCAAGAAAAAAGTCGGCCGTTGTGTAAGACGCTCACAAGAGATGATGTAAAACATAGTCAAAGAAGTGTTTGTAGTCCCCTCTTCAAACCCCTTTCCTTCTCTTTTGTCAGCTCACCTCATGTTGATTTGGTCTTGAACTTGTCCAAGAAATAGGCATTTTTATTACCAGCTTTATGATTGATTTTGTAATGCCTTGGACAAGTTAAAAATACACTACAAGATTGATTCAATCTGATCAATGGCATATGAAACCCTTGTCAATCAATATCTTTGTCTTACAACCATTGAGTAGAAGCACCCGAAATTTTAAATCGCTTCCGTCTTCATAGACTCGTTCAACTCTTTGAGCTCTTTACGTTCAGCTTTTCCCGCGGACCCTTTATTAACGACGTAATTCTTCTCACTCTGGGGAGAATTAGTATTATTGCTCGGCCTCTTACTATTAGAGTTTCCCAACGATTCACCGCAGCTTAGCCAGCTCGAAAAGCTTGCAGTGGCCTTGCTTCGATTTTCGTTAGGTTTCGCATTCTCTTTGTTCGATTCGACCCGAGAAGCATGGATCAATTTTAGAGGACTGACTACCTCGCTTTCTACATGTTCCTTCGGTTCTGTCTGAAAATGCTTCCGAGAATCTATGGACAGAGAAAACAATGATGATTCGGCCGAGTCCATTGATGTCGACTTTTGATCTTCGAGAACGTTAGGACAATCCCCTGAGGTTCTTTCTTGTGGCATGTTCTCGGGACTGCTTTTATTCGCATTGTTGATTTCATTACCATCTCTTTCGTCTTGATTCTGCGCTTGGTTTTTTGTTTTCTCGTCTGTCGACTGAATCTCGGAATTGCCACCATCTTCACAAGCTTTAGCGAGGTTTTTTTCGGGGGAGGTATTAATCTTCTCTTCTAGCTTTTTTCTGTTTAGGTACGATTGAGCGATATTAAGAAGACGGGAAAGTAAAACAGAGCATTCCAATGGAAAGAATATTTATGTAGCTTCGAAGGCTTGATAAGGGAAAGGCTACTTACCCAGATAGCGAAACGTTGTTCTCTTTCGAGGGTTCGGCGACCTCTTTTTCTTCTTCGTTGATGCATAATAATGGCTGAAAAACAGAAACATTCAGCTTACAGTCAACAGTTCGGTAACATTATGTCTCATTAGAGTTCAACAATCACTCAAAGATTCCAATATATCATTAGAAATCAAGCTGCTCTATATTCGATTACCTTGTGCTGGTTTTGCAGCAGTTTCTGGGCTGACTCTTTACTGCCGAAACATACTTTGAAGCATCTCATCTTTCGACCCTCTTGTAAGATCTTCGTTTACTCTTAAAAATAATTTTGATATTTGTTGCTTTTAAAGAGAAGATGCAGCAACTGAACTAATAAGGGGAATAAAGAACCCTCTGTCTTGTCTGTAGAAGACACGTTTGAAAGAAATATTACCGTTGAGGTTCGGAGTTTATTTATTGCCATTGGCACTAAATATATGGGCTTGCCCAAACTCTATTTTTGTTTATCTGGAAACAAGTTTCAGAAAGGCTACATAAATATTGATAATGTGATTTGAACCCAATGAAATTTAAGAACTTCCTTCAACAGAGTAGTTCAATCATGTATGCAAATACAACACTATTACCACGACAAGACAAAGAAAGCTCTGCTACGGCAGCACTCTACCTTTACAGTTTACAATCTTACTCTCGAAACTTTTGGAAGAGAAAACCAGATAAACAGCTTATTACCAAGCATCACCATAAGTCGAAATTGAAACAGATACAACACGAAAAAAAAAAAAAAAGCAACTGAAAAAAAAAAAAGCAGAGCCAACAAGTCCGACCACGAAAGATGTACCAACGGAGCACTAAATGAGGGTTGAAAGTGAAAACAGAATGAATGATGGAAATATTTTCTTACAGATGACCAGAAAAGAAAGGCAATACGAGCACTATTGGTGGTGGCGAACGAATACTATCGATTGCTAGTTTGTGACAAGTCGACATTGTAAGCTCACATCAAAGCCTCTGATAATTGCCATATTCTCTTGTTCTGAGTTGTCTGACTATGTACCAAAGGCCAGAATTTCACCACACTGCCTTTCTAACTTACCATCAGTAACGTCGAACTGTTGAATACGTTTCAAAGCTTTAGCCCAACCTTGTAAAACACTGTTTTGTTGCTCTGTACACATGGTTGATACATACAACAATTTCGCAAACAACAGCCTGCATATTGAAAAGAATAACTTGAATTTATCAGTTTACAGTTTGATACATAACTTCCTATCGATAAGAGGGACTAGGGAGCATCTCATCTTGGCACTTAAACATATATCAGAAGCCACGTCTCCATAGGTTAAATTTTGGCATAATTGACTGAATAATTCAATGTCAAGTGTATGCACCCTCTTTCCAAAGGAAAGTCTTTCTTTTAGATAATAGATGTAAAAAGTTAAATTCAAGCAAAATAGAGCTCTCACCTCACGAGCAATGCTCAGAAAGGAGCCTCGAGAGATTCATCCCATACATCCGCACTTCCATTTGAGGCATCTTCTGCATCATCCTCCATTGAAAGCCTAATATATTCTCTATGGGCAAAGTGGTCCCACTCAGTCAGATTTGGGTTCTCCCGCTCCTGTAAAGGTATTGCAAGAAAAGTAGTGGTGCACAGAAAATATCGTTGAGAAGCATGAAAACACTGTCAATGCCAATTGAAAAATTATAAAATAACCTCAACTTACCTGGCGAATCATGAACGGATCACGAGTCTCAAAGGCCATGAATTTGTTAAGGTTAAAAAGGATGTTAAAGAAATTGCCCGAGAGTTTGCTTCCTTTTAGATCTTCTAGGGTAAAGTAACCCTCATCCTGCAAATGAGATAGATTTAGTGTTAATGAGATGTAACGGTAGATGGTAAAGCTAACTACATTTCGATAAGCATTTGAGAAGAGGAATGAGTATAGTCTACTTTCTAGTTGAGGCCCATGGAGAAAAAAGGACTACATAAATGACATATTAGCAACATTTTCCGACAAATGTAATCTAGATATTCACCTTCGGGCTAATCATGTCGACTATCTGGCATAAAATATCTTCAAAAAGTACAGGCTCTTGGGCCATGCATTCCATTCTGTGCAATTGCTCCTCATAGAAGAATTGCATTTCATTCCTTGTTATAACACCATTCCCATCAAGATCTATGCACCGGAACCTGCGTGGAGGGGAACTGAGAATTAAGAAAGCCTTGCAAAATGCAAAATTCGAAATGTCATGTAATGATATAATGGCTTATTTTATATGATAACAAATAAATCCACACATACCAGTACTCAAGACTAGGTTCCGATGATTTATCCTCCTCTGCTAATATGAAATAGACAAAATCTTCATATCCCATCTTTCCTTCAACCTTACACGTAAATTTTCTCGAAACCTTACAAATCCGAATACATAATACTCAGAATGAGTGATGACGGAATTGGAAATGATAGCTCAAATGCTTCTCAAATCTTCAATGTGGCATCAAACGCAAACCTGAGAAAATATTCTGTCCACAATCCTGTATGTTAGGGCATGGTTACCGTATCTGACAAGGTTTTCTTTGTCAATTAGGAAATCGTGATCGGTATCCAGCTCCCAGAACTTGCAATATATTACGTAGAAATGTTCATATGAGAAGTATCTGCATAAAAAGATAACATTAGGACATCGAAATGAAGATCTACTCATGCCGTGGAAGAAACATGTCGAAAATGCACGTGAAAAACTCTTTAATAAAAGAATATTATTTCAACACAGCTAGTTGACATATTAAACTGCTCCAAACCCTTCGTAAATTTCACTCAAATCTGATATCAAGTTCGTAGCTGCTTGTATGACCTCAAATGAGCAATTGAACTGCTTCTCGCCACCACTAAAACACGTTTTTTGCTAGTTATAAGCATGCCTACTGGACTGGATCAGATGGACTAGTAAATCTCAATCATAATACTACATGCAACAACTTATTTGCACCAACGAGAAAGGTAAACAGAGACTTCACTAAGAAAAGGGAAAAGGCTAATCAGAATATCTATAATAACCTCAAGACTTTATTGATATCTTCTTCTTCATCTGCATGTTGCATTGCAGCAATCAAGTTGGAACGCTTCAGCTCCCTGAGCATTAGACGACCATTACCCGCTCTATTCACGTAGTAAAGTATTCTGTATATTACAGTTTCAGCTGGACATAGCAACAACATTGAACTGTTAAGTCAATCAAGGTAACCATATTTCTAATGAAAGGAGGGTTTTCTAACTACTAATAAGGACAAACACAATAATATTGAAGCAAGCTATAGTCGCAAGACAGCTTAAGATACCTCAAAAACCTTCATTTGTTGGATAAGTCAAACCATAGAATAGCTTAATCACAAAACAAATTTCCATAACCCTTCAAGTCTTAAAGTTTTTAAAGATGTATGTTTGCAGCGAAAGCAAATGATATTGGAAGTCATGGATCTTACAAATGATGCACCAGGACATAAACTATTTCAACTGCTCATTTTATGTCTATGTATAAATTAACTAATTATCAGTAGCTTATCCGCGCATTTAACCAATCACAAACTCTTTAATGTTGTGGAACAGAAAATACATATTCATTAATGAAAGCTTGTAGAATGCAGACATGTCAAAAGCGCAGAAAATAGGTGCAGTGCAATTAAAGGGCACACCCAAGCAGAGGAGAAATTTGAGTTTCGAGCAAGCAGCATAAACAATTTAAGTAGGTATTCAAGAACAAACCATATCTTTCTTGGAACTCAGGTGTACTTTGCAAGAATTCTAGTCCTGGATGAGTTGACAAGAGTTCTCGAAGTAAGGGTTTGAAGTCATCCTACACCAAATGACGAGTATCCAACAAATAAAGATAAGAATACTAGTTCAGTTTGAGTCACAATATCTGAAGCTGACGTTAATCAATGATGATGAAACCTGAACCAAGAAGTTGAGATCTGGTTGCTTCAGGATTGCAAACATTTGAGTAGCTGTATCTTTTGATAACATGTTTCCGTGGACCCAATAATCAACAAATGCATCCCTGAACAAGTTGTACAGATTGAGCTAAGAGGGCAGGCGTTAACCTTTAAACAGAAGTCTTGTTAACGACGCTCCTCATTTAGTAAGTCAGCCATCACATAAAGCTACATTGTTAGAATATAAAGGACATATATCAACTCGGCATCCATGTCAACAGTATCATGCTATCACATCTAAGGATAATCTATGGGTAGGATTGCGATGCGAATAAATGAGCTAAGACACCCACGCAAAAACTACTTTCATCCCCACGCTAGAAACTAGAAAGCTGACGCTAAAATACATATATAGCTGATGCCCAAGTATCCGTCAAAGGATCAGGATAAAACTCTGCATAATTAAAGCATACAGATTTTTTTCCCCTTTTGTATTAAAGCTAAAATTATCATCTAACAGCACAGTTGAGCAGAAGCACTGGCCACACATGCATATTACCAGATTAAAGAGTAAACGAAATGTTTAGGAGTACCTTGTCACAATTCCAGAGCCACCAACATCAATCTTCCTGAAAAGTGCACTGGAGAAAAATGATGGCAACTTGCAAATTTCCTTAGTAACTGGTTTGAATTCTGGCACCAATTAAACAAAATACCAATTCAATTTGATATTTCTATATTACCACATGCATCAGAACAGATAAGACATAAATCTTCTGCATCTGAACAGAAATAGTGAACCTATGCATCCAAGTATACTCACCATGCATTTGAAGTCCATCCATGTGACCATAGAAGAACTGATTAATTCTATACAAGCACCTCTCTTTCAACTCATTTGGCGGCGGACGCCCATTTTGGAAATAGAACTGCACTTGTTATGGTTGTTAGAGACAAAGAATATTGAGGTACAACAGTTTCATGCATACAAAAGAAGTGCTAAACGATATGCCAAGATGTTGGGCGAAATCATGATGGATGTGATAACAATAGACACTGATCAAAGATCAGTTTTATTAAATTGGACTGCAATTTTGATAGTATAGAGTTTCGTTTATTTTGGTGAGAGTATATAAGTAGGAGTCCTAGACTTAGTTTTCATCAGTGGATATTTTTGGCATTCAGCAAGGACTTCATTTCAAGAGAAATTTGAAGCTGGACTGGAATTTTTAATTCTGGCTTGTATAAGATTGGCTATTACTTACCATTTGTTGGCTTCTCATTCGTTTTGGTAATTAAAGTTCAACCTATAACAGTACGGAAAATAGCTTATTTGACCTGAGGTACAATCTCCTTCACGGGCTCGTTGACTAGTTTGAGGGGAGAGCCTAATGTAGAAGGGCCTGCCCTCTGTTTTGAGATCCTGGGAGAACCAGATGAACTTCTCGGTGAAAGTGGCGGCGTACTGCCACCAGGAAACATAGAAGGGAGAGAACTGGTAGCTGCCACAGTGCTGGATGATGATGCTCCTCCAGCATTCAATGGACCACTACCTTTAGCATTACTCAGAAAGGATTTTACCTGTAACCCAATCGAAAGATAAAAGACCATCTAATCATAAATCAAAAAGAACAAAAGAAAGGAGGGGAAAGGGAAAAGATGAGGAGGTTAGCCTGCTTGTTAAACTTGAAGAAAGAGATAAACTGAGTAGATACCAAAAACAATAAAACCAGAGAATGTAGTTGATAGCAATTATATGGACTTTTCTCACCCATTATTCAATTATTGTTTTGTTTCCATACATCAAAGTGTCAGGACACAGACCAATACCTTCAATCAGTTCAGAGTTCAGATAGTCCTGACTCTAACAACCTTAACTGCAATATTTAATTAATATGAACGGATGACTCCAATTCATCCAGTAGTGCTTAAATCTCAATTTCATCAGATAATGTAAAAAGAACAAAATTAATTTCAAGTGGACTGATCATAAATATCGGGCACTTCATAAATGACTTGATACTACGTGTAGTATCCTTGTTAAAATCAAAAGGATTCTCGTATCAAAAAGATCCTAAGATACCGCGACCAAGCACAATTTCATCCTATAAAATGCCAAGTACATAATTTAACATTCCTCGATCAGAATTTTAGATATTTATCAACTTTTCCACTTCTCAGAGAGGAATTTGTGCTCAAATTGCACATTATCACCCAATCCCTGGTTCTTAACACCCTTTAGTTATCTTCCAAGTGATCCATAGGGTAAAACATAGCCCTTTTAGACTTAATCCCACCACTAACCAATATAACCCAGGTCTTAGCCACATATAAGCAGAGTCACTCCATCACTAAAAAGAACACACTTTCCAAGAATATACAACTGCTAACCAAAGAATTAGTTTCCGGAAGTGAAAGCCACTGGTCAAAGAGCTTTTCCGCAACTTCGGGGTTGGTCTTTATCGCCGTGGGCGAAATTTCCGAAAGCTGTAATAGCTCCGCATCGAGGCGCGTGATATCACCTCCGTCGCTAAAATCTACATCCATGTCGCTCAACTTCAGGGAACTTCACTCAGATCTTCCTCTCTGTAAAGAGACTCTTTCTTTGTAACATCAAACAAACAAGGGAACCAAATAATCGGAGAAACTCAACTGCTCCAACGGATCTTGAATCGGCGAACAACGAAATGATACAAGAAATTTAGTAACTTCACCAACTTCACCGGCTTGAAAACCCTAGAATTTCAAATTAATAGAAAATCAAACAAAAGTTAACTTAATTAGGTATTTACTTAAATTCCCCGTGAGCACGCAGAAAAGACGTCTCTGTGCCTATCTATGGATTTGTGTGACTTGTGGGTTCGAGGTGCAAAAAGACGTTACAAATTATGAATTTAATGAATTTTATCATCATATATTAAACTACACCATCTTTTTACAATATTTTTGCAGTTTATCATTTTGTAAGCGGATTGCAAAAGTATATAATACTCACTCTGTCCCACGGTCATTAGAGCCGTGCCACGGTTTTTAAGAAACTGAATATTTTAATAATATCGTACAATTAAAAGGTAAAATAGTATATTTTGACATATCTTTTAAGAATATTTAATATTATTGTATTGATTGTTTGTGATAGTTTCTTTGCTATATAAATAAATGTATAGAAGATATGTGACGTCCGATATAGTAAAATGTATAAAAACTAATGGGACGGATGCAGTACCATCTTTCACACATCATTTGATATGGATATTTATCTATATAAAAATTAGATGTATTAAAGGATTAACTTAGTAACTTAGTAACTTTATATAAAGGATTAACTTAGTAACTTCTCAAGTAATTTAATACGTCATATGTTAAATGTATGGATTATATAATCTACCATCGTTTATTACGGTCCACGTATTAATATATTTAACAATGTCGCCTAATAATCTACGTTGACAATTATCATCCGTCTAATAAAAGCTCTCTCCTATCATCAACGCATCATTTGAAGAAGAGAAAATGATAATCGAAGCGGCTAGAAGTTGCTTCTACGACGACCGATCGCCGCCGGTCTACATCAAAGCTTGTTATGCAATAACATTCTTGGGCTTAGCCTACCTCGTCGTCTCCGAGCTCGTCGGAAAACATCTTCAGTACTCCAAATTCTCGGCTAATAACCATGGGCAGAAGAAGAAGAAGGCGATTCCCAGCAAAATCGGCATGCTCCTATTCTACAGCCCAGCTCTCGCCGCCGCCGCCTCTTCCTTCTTCGTCTTCCCCAACGACGACATCAGATTCGTCATTCTCAAGTCGGCCCTCGCCCTTCATTTCCTCAAAAGGGACATCGAGGTAATTTGATTTTTCTTATTACCCACGTTCATGGCGGTTAATTAGGTTTCCCTTCCCTTCGATTCGTGGGATTTGATGTTGTTGTTTTGGTGTAGTGTAAACGACCAATTTGAGTCTAGTTGTTTGTGATAGGTACAGTGTTCACCCCAAGGAGGTTATGAGTTCGAATTCACCCCTATTATTGACTATCTTTGTCTGTGAGAGGCCGTAGTCGATGTGTAAGAATAACCATTGGAATGATTATCGAATCTTTGTCTAGTTTAATCGACCTCGTACAAGTTGCACCCATAAAAAAATCTGATCTTGAAAAATACTAAAAATAATTGCATAAGGACTGTTTCTAAGAAGCTTCTTTGCCTCGACTTTTATTCATCTGCTGTAGGTATTGTTCTTGCATAAGTACAGTGGTTCGATCTCCCTCGAAAGCGCAGTCTTCATCTCATCAGCCTACGCCTCGTCTGCGATTGGAATCCTCTACTTTCAGCACAGAACGAAAGATCTCTCGGGCCCATCCATAGATCTAAAATTTGCTGGCGTTTTTCTGTTCATAGTTGGAATTTGTGGCAACTTCTATCACCATTACCTTCTCTCTAAGCTTAGGAAGAAGGGCGACGACAAGGGCTACAGTGTCCCGAGGGGGGGCCTTTTTGGGCTGGTCGTTTGCCCTCATTACCTCTTCGAAATCCTTACGTTCTTCGGCGTATCGCTCATCTCTCAGACTTTGTTTTCGCTGGCGTGCGCCTTTGGGGTCGCTTTTTACTTGCTGGGGAGAGGTAATTCCACCAGAAAATGGTACCTTTCAAAGTTTGAGGATTTTCCCAAGAATGTCAAGGCTGTGGTTCCTTATGTTTTCTGATACTCTTTGTTTTGTGTGTGTGTGTGTGTGTTTATATACTTGTTTTTTAAGATTGTTTTGTTGGTTTGATGATCTTTGATGAGGTAATGTAATAGACACAATTTAGACACATTTAAACTTACCCATACTCTTTTATTAAGGCTCAATGAAGCCTAGGTTAAACCGTATTTTGATCTGTCATAAAATAACAGATAATAGAAAAATAACCATCCACTAACACAAGTTGGATTTTCGGAATATCATAAAAAGTATGATTTTTTTTTACGGCTGTGTCGAAAATTTAATGACGTTGGGTTGACAAGTTGGATTTTCGGAATATCATAAAAAGTATGATTTTTTTTTTACGGCTGTGTCGAAAATTTAATGAAGCTGGGTTGGTTTTTATCATGGGCAGGAAAGAAATAACTGTTTGTACATAGATGTCTCACTATGTCTAATTATCAATCGCAATAATTTTTAAAATCATCTTTATGGTTGTTGATCTAGTGAGCTTTCTATAATTCAGAGCTTAAAATTCGAGCTTCGAATAAGCTAATCGATCTTAACTACATATTCTCGAGTTCAAGCTCATGCACGAAAATAGATAGCTCGTCGGGTTCAAGGTCGAGCTCAACATAAAATCATCGAGCCTGAAATTAATCCAAGATGTGCTCGTCTCGACCCATTTTTCACCCCAATTAGTCCCAAGTTTAAACAAACTATAAAAGGGGTCGATTTCAAAGTCTCAACTCTTCGGGTCCTTTATCGAAATTCTCCCAGAGAAAGGGCAAAAAAAAAAAAAAAAACAAACGGAGAAAGAAAACAAAGAAACTACCTTTCTTACAATTAACGAACCTTACATCGAATTCCTACTATTTACAACCTCGAGAAATGGTGTTCACTTCTCCACCACACAAATACCACCGCACGCGAACGTGGACTTGTTCTATAACACCAAATTAAAATCTAACTCGCCTATAATAAACAATACATTGTGTGGGTTATTCAAGCGAAAGCCCACGCCGCCGACGACAATGGCCGACGTAAGCGCACTTGTGTCGAGTCTCATCTACCCTCCGCCGCCGAGCGTGTTCATCACGGCCATGTCGGTGGTGGGCTTCGTATCTCTGGCCAATGCTGGGTGGAACGAAACCAAGGGCAAGCACATGCAGTATTCCAAGCTGAAATCCCCGAAGCAGAAGCAGCTCAAGGCTGAGAATAAGCAGGCGCCGCCGCCGGCGAAGGAGGAGAAGGCTCAGGTCGGCGGTAAGCTGGGCATGATTGTGCTCTACACGCCTGCCTTCATCGCCGGCGCTTCTTCCTTCTTTCTTTACCCTCACGGGGATCTCAGGTTCGCCTTGCTTCAGTCTGCCGTCACCGTTCATTTCCTCAAGAGGATTTTGGAGGTTATCTTCGATTTCTTGAGTTGTTTTGTGTTTTGATTGTAGGATGTTCCTCAACTTAACCTCGACAATGGGTTGTGCATTAAAAGACAAAAGAAAAAAGAGTACAAAAACATAAAATAAAAAAATAAAAAAATTCACAATCGATCGCTGAACCAACGTTGATCATGAGTCATGACATGGGTGTGGACATTTGTCAATAATCCTACGTATACATTTAAATCTAGTTGTCTTCTTGTGTTACACATGTCATTTCAGTTAATTTTTTAATTAATTATTTCTTAAGACGTTAGTAAAACAACCCACGCTCCACTTTCTAGAAAAACTAATCAACCCATGTTTTATCAATAACATATTCTTTAACTACTTATTTAAAAATGGTTAATTAAGTTGTATAATCGACTTAAAATAATTATAGATAATTATGACCCGTGCAATGCAGGGGCAACAAACTAGTTAACATTTTAACTAAATGATGCCCGTCAAAATTAAATTGGTTGTATATGGTTTTTGTGAATTTTTTATGATACATTCAATTATCTATTTAAATTTTATTTTTATTTTTTACCAAATGTATGATTTTTATTCTCTATAAACAGAGACTAAATTTGATACATTTTGAATTACAATTTCAAATTATTTATTTCCCGATTACATTCTATAACGTATCATAATTCATATTATGTTTCTTTCTCCAATGACCAGAGTTCTAAATTTTATATCGTAATGCTATATTTTTCACACATTCAAATACTAATAAAATAATGATAGAATATAAATGTTAGGGTTGTGTTGTGTTTTTGAAGTATGAAAATTGTTTAGGTTTGGTTGATGTGTAGGTTATGGGAGATAGAGAAATTAATATTTTATTTCCACAACCGGTTGTGGAGGGTGGTGATAAACATTGTCTAAGATTTTTAACTGTTTTATATATATATACACACACTGAGATGTTGGTGGATATGACACTTTAAGGCCCGATTTACGAGGTTCCCAAATTAGGGATGCCAAATTTGGAAATTGAATCAATTTGTGTTCTTAGATTGCATTTTGAAAATTGATATCCTTAAATTGCACCGTAAATTGATTGTATTGAAATTTTCACCTAAAATTTATCCCAAACAAAACCACTTCAACATAGGATTTGCCCTCAAGGTCATTTAGAATGTCATTAAATTCCAACCATGTAAGTTGAGTGTCCTGAAAGCGTCACCACCTATCTTAAACGACAAAAAATAGTTTAAGTCGTTGTTCTCTTACTGCATGTTATCCATAGGTGTTGTTCGTACACAAGTTCAGTGGATTTATGGACGTGGAAGCCATGGCGATCATCTCCACGAGCTACTTCACCTTCTCTGCACTGGCGATCTACAACCAGAGCCTGACAATAGACCTCCCCGAGCCCTCACTCGATCTCAAATTCGTCGGCGTTGCGCTGTTTATTCTCGGGATTGCCGGAAACTTCTACCACCATTACCTGCTGTCTGGGTTAAGGTCCGAGGGCGAGAAGCGGTACAAAATTCCTCAGGGCGGCCTCTTTGGCCTCGTCGTGTGCCCCCACTACTTTTTCGAGATTCTCGGGTTTTACGGCATGTCTTGCATCTCGCAGACGCTTTACCCGCTGTGCTTTACCCTCGGGACGACGTTTTATTTGATGGGGCGGAGCTACGCCACGAGGGAGTGGTATAAGTCGAAGTTCGAAGAGTTTGACGAGGATGTTAAGGCAGTGATTCCATATCTGTTTTAGATTGCATTCTTACACTCTGATGGGTACTTGTGTTCTTGTCCAAATTGGTTTGGCCTACGGTGGCAAAGAAAATTATATAATGGTTCTGAGTCATGACATGTTAACGTGGAGATCTTGTTCATATAATTTCGCTGATTACATTTATGTTCAAAATTTTCAATAGATAACATTTATGTTCAAAATTTTCAAATTGAACTTAGTCGCGGTGTGGCAATGCAACAATATACTGTGAATAACAAAAACAATACAATAGGTAAAATTATATATATAAAGCCACAATTGTAAAAACAAAGAAGCAATGTTACTAATTTTCAAGATTAAGATATGTTTCAATTGTGAAGCTTGTGAAAGGTTGTGATCCTAAATCCCAAATTGTATAGTGAACAAACCATACCAATATATTAGTAATTATGACCCAAAATATAACAACACAATCCTTTGTGTAAAAGGAATTGTACTATACTACGTAATTCAAGTTGTCCATCGAATATACAAAAATATCTATTTTATCACATTTTTCCATTCCGGACGTCCCACTAATTTTATCACATTTTCTTATTGGGTAAAAAGTAAACAACATTTTAAATGTAAATGGAGGGAAAAGTAAATGGTGGGAATAATTAGGAAAATGTTATAAATTTAAGCAAGTTGTTTATATCAAATCCAATTGTACTACTATATTATTATAATCATGTCGTCTTAATTTGCGTGACCAGTAACTTGTGTGATAAACTCATGGGACATAGGGACTAGGGAGTACAAAATGTTGAATAAGATACAATTCTGAATTAATGCATACTTGACTTGTATGTATTTTAAATTTCAATATAAACAAGGATTTCAATTTAAATGATAGGAAGGGAACTTCGAAGAGATATCGAACGTCGGATCAACAAGGCTGGAGCATCCGACGATTCAGAATCCACAACGAGGAAATATCTAAAAAGTGGAGAAGAAAAGGAAAATGAAAAAATCCACAAATCAAAAAAGTGCGGCGCTTAGCGTCTCCTTCCTTAGCTATGGACGCTCACATAAGTGACGGTGGTGGACTTGGATCCTTCTACAGTCCACAGCCGTATCCGCCGTCCAACGGCTTCGATCCCAACGTCGGCGACGGCGATGACAGGAACGCCTCCGTCTATCCGCACTCGGTGGCGTCGGCCGTGGCAGCTCAGTCGCTGGAAAGCGTGAAAAGGAAGCGAGGACGTCCGAGGAAGTACGGCACGCCGGAGCAGGCCGCGGCCGCGAAGAGACGTTCGGCCTCGGCTTTGCCTTCTCCTCATTCTTCCTCCGCCAAGTCTCAGATTACGACTAGCTCTTCTCATGGTAATTACGCCACTCAAATCGTGTTCATGTTAACCGATCCTTTTCGTTTCGCATATAATTGAATCGCCGTCTGAAATTGATGCTTCTACGATCCAGGAAATTCCGGCCAAAGCTTCAGTCCATCCATCATCAATGTGGCTGCTGGGGAAGTACGTTTCCCCTGTTTACTCAAGCCGTATTAATCCATTTCATATTAGGCTGTGGATTTTACTTGATTGTTGAACTCGAAATGTCTGATGCAATTACTGCTGAAACCTGAATCACCACTCGATTGTTGTATAATTATAGGATGTGGGTCAGAAGATAATGATGTTTGTACAGCAAAGTAAGAGGGAAATATGCATACTCTCAGCATCTGGCCCAGTCTCAAGCGCATCTCTATGCCAGCCAGCGAGCTCAGTGGGCACCATTACGTACGAGGTTCGATCGATAGGCTCTTTCGTAGCATTCTGCTTTTTCATACAATGATCTCAATCATCATTCAGAGGAATAATGTTCTAAAACTGTCGAAAACCAGCGACGTCATATTGTTACTCTGTAGGCAACTGTTAGTATCTGGGAAAAAAGTTGAACCACAACTGAAGTCCTGTAATAACTTCTCTCGATTCCATTTCAGGGCCGATTTGACATTCTTTCACTGTCTGGGTCCTACGTTCGTAACGAAAACGGAGGAAGAACTGGCGGGCTTAGCGTGTGCCTGTGCAGCTCCGATGGCCAAGTCATCGGCGGAGGAGTCGGCGGGTCCCTCGCCGCTGCAGGCCCAGTTCAGGTAAAATGCTCCTTAACGATTCGTAAAAGTCGACGGAGGCTCAAGCAATGATTCTTCGTGGGAATGTCCAAGAAGTTTTTTTTTTTTTGAATTGGATCTTTTTCGCATAAAAAAGATACGAATTTGAATCGAAGGAATTGATTCTTCGCTAGGTTATTGTGGGAACGTTTCTTGTCGACTCGAAGAAGGAGTTTCTTCAAATAGATTCTGCTGCGCAAAGAGCACCGCCGGGCTTAAACTTCTCCGATCAAGGGCAGCAGTTTCAGATTTCTTCAATGGGATGGGGTGGAAACACAGGCCATGGTGGGGGCTTGCAATAATCCTCCTCTATAAGTGAGAGTTTTTGAGTTTTACTCTTTGTAATTAATTATTGAGGGGATAATTTTACCTGTTTATAATGATTTTCTGTGTACATGCTTATTTGTATCGATTAGCTATGCAATAAGAACGAATCGAATACATACGTGTATTTTCGCCGCATAAGTAATACTAGCTGACCATGAAATTGTTACATGTATAATTAATAATCAGGAACGGAATTACCCGAAAAAGAATCTAAAAAGCTCCAAAGCTATGTGAAACAATACAAATGATGTATGAAGAACGTGTATGTGTGTGTGTTCTTCACTGTGACTGTTCTTCCTCAAGTTTTTCCTCTGTAACGGTTCCTTTCGTTGACGGTTGGGTATGGCTGTTTCGAGATTCCTCAAACTGCCACACACACACCCAAAGATTATGTAAGGGAATAATGAAAGGCTGTGTCAAAATTTTCAGACATAAAAGTTCTTATTGATATGGAATAAAGATGAGATTATTGTGATTCAGTGAGATTCAGACACGTAATGCATGGAGATAATAATGGCAAGTGAGTGAAAAAAAAAAAAAAACCTCTCGGCATTTGTCTTGGTGTAAAGCTAATAGCTCGTTGTATCGTATCTGCAAATCTGAAAGTTCGGCTTGTAGCTTTTCATATTCGAAAAGACTTGGACCTCCTAACTTCTGCTGTATAAACCTAACATATTACCGAAAAAATCGATGTTTTATTACGTTAGACAGATAAATGGCAACGAACCGTTAAAATATGGGCAACCGAAATGTAATCAGCGGGAAACTTACTCAATAGCCGATGAGGGCTTTTCACCTTGCTCATATAGGGCAACAAGAACTGCAAATTGAAATATAATGAAAACACATCACCATCAAAATGGTATATATGATCAGAAGTCGGATTTAGAGGGTTGAGAAGTCAAACAGGTACTAATGATAGTATTTCGACCTTTCGTCAAAGCATCAAGAATTCCATTGGACTCGAGGTACTTTCTAAAAGCTTCTTTCTTCGCTTCCTTTTCCTGTTTGATAGAAGAGATCTAAATAATTTATACAGAAGAAATAGGACAAATAATTACTGGCACTCGAAGATCTCACTGCCCTTAATTGTCCGAATTTCATGTACTCTAACAGAGCAACTTAGATCTTAAAGCAAAAACTCTGATTCTACTACAGTATCGCAGGAAGGGGTAGGCGTAAGAGCAGAAAAACATACAAGAAATCGGCCTGTGAAAAGTTAAAACATCTATCAATGCCCACGAAACACTATTTGGCGATGTAATAAGTAAGTGCCCATGTAATTAGAGACGATGAAGATACCCAGATTGCTGAAATTCTGGGAATTTTAGAATCTCCAACTTAATTCAAATCTCACAGTGCGATCTTGGTCAGAAAATGCATTCAACACCAACGAACTCACATAAAGCCAGATCACTGAAGAAGAAATCTAGCAGAAGTTTGGTTAATGCTACTCTAAAATGCAAGAGAAGAAAGATTTACCATTTTCTTCAAAGCTTTTCCACTTCAGCTTCTGTTGCGTTGTGAGGTGATGTGAAGAAAAAGGTCCGAGAGTAAATTAACATTCGATGGCTGTTCCGTCTCTCCGAGGACGGGATAATTGCACAGATACCCCTATACAATTTATCTATTAAAGTCATACCCCAATCACTGTTTGAGAAGATTCTTCACCAGTAATCTCCACACGAACAAGATCCACCAACAAAATGATGAAACCTATTCGTATCCCTCACGACGATCTCCCGACCGGCGATCTTCGACGCGAGCTTGAAGACGACGTGGCAATCGCCGCACACTCTGAGATTCTTCACTATCCTTATCGCATCATCGTCCTTACTGGCGATCAAAGCGAATGCAAGGGCCAGCTTCTCACTATGCACCCCTAAAAACCTCTCCTTTTCTTCCTCTTCGATGTCGAAGAGCACAAACTCCGTGGTAGGGACATGGCCAGCTTCTCTCAACTCTCTCTCAAGCTCGACGAGCTTCGCATGTATTTCGTCAGACATGGGATGAGTCGAATCGCCCACGAGGAATTCGTGAACAGTCCCATGTAATTCTATCCAGCTATAACCACGCACCTTTTTTATGCCCTGTTCTTGCATGGCCTCCCTGATATTCTCAGACTCGTCCCACTTTTTGTTAGCGGAGTAAATGTTCGATAAGAGGACGTAGTTCCCCGAGTTCCAAGGCTCCAACTCGATCAACTGCTTTAGGACATGCTCGGCGAGTTGGGTGTTCTTGTGTAGCCTACATCCTCCTAGTAAGGCTCCCCAAACTATGGCATTGGGCTTCATGGGCATATTTTGGATAATTCGATGTGCTTCTTCTAACAATCCTGCCCGGGCGAGAAGATCAACCATGGTACCGTAATGCTCGATGGTGGGAGATAACGAAGGATGATGGCTCATTTTGGAGAAATAATGGCGGCCATCTTCGACAAAGCCAGCATGGGTACACCCACAAAGCAGGCCAAGAAAGGTGTTTTCGTCGGGCTTCAGACCGAATTTTTCGACTAGGGCAAAGCAAGCGAAGGCAGCTTTTACTTGGCCAGCCATGGCGAGCCCTGATATGATTGCGTTAAAAACTATCAGATCCTTCGCTGTCATGGCTTTGAAGATTTCCCAAGCCAAGCTTACTTTGCCACACTTAGCATACATGTCGATTAAGGCAGTCCCTAGGACGGGATTTGACAGAAACTGCTCTCTAGGAATCATTCTGCTTGCCCGTTCTCCTAATTCTAAAGCTCCTAGCCTAGCACAAGCAGATAGTACTCCAACCATTACGTAACAATCTGGTGCTAAATCTTCTCCTTGCATTCTCCGAAAAATTTCTAGAGCCTCTTTAGGGTGTCCGTTTGATGCATAGCCTTGAACCATTGTACCCCAAGTAACGATGTCCTTTTCCCTCATCTCTTCGAAAACAGCACGAGCGTCCTCCATTTCACCACTCTTAGCATACATATCAACCAAAGCTGTACTCACAAACACATTCTGTCTCATACCATTATCCACAACGTATCTGTGGATTATTTCGCCGCTCTTATAATCTCCCAAATTACTACAAGCAGATAAAACCCGTACAAGCGTGTAACTATCAGGCTTCAAACCCAACTCCAACGATCTTTTAAACAAATCAATGACCTCCCCGAACCGGCCCACAGCAATATAACCACTCATAATCGAAGTCCAAGCCACTACGTTCCCGTCAGAAATTTCATCGAACACCTTCCGCGCATCCTCCAAGCTCAGCACCTTAGAATAAAATCCCACCAACCCAGTATTCACAAACACGTCGGAATAAAACCCCGCCTTCACCACGAGCCCGTGGACCTTCAAACCCAAAAGCACGTCCGTATTCCTCGCGCAGCACTTGAACACAAAAGGAAACGTAAAATTATTGGGAACATAACCTTCTCCGCGCATGAGCGTGAAGAATTCGATTGCCCGATCGAAGCAGTCGTTCGCCACAAGCCCGCGAACCATTGTGTTGTACAGAAATATGTTGGGCCGATGAGTGTGGTTGAAAACGGCGACGGCATAATCGGTTCGATTGAAGTGAAATGCCGACTTCAAGAGCTTGTTGAGGAGGTAGTGGCTCCGGTGGAAATCGAATCGGAAAAGACGGGCGTGGACGTGCTTCAGATGTCCGAAGCACGGCGAATTTTGAAATAAGCTCGCCTTTATTTCCAACAGCGACCTGGGATTGAAGGACATCGTACAACATCGCTGTAATTCACTGCGCAATGCTGAATGTGGTCGTCTTATTCTTCATAGATTCTTCTCCATGAAACCTGCTAATACCTCCATTGAATAGCTAGCTAGCTTCTCTTCTGTTGAAGCGTAAAGCCATAAATATGTAATTGCCCAATTAAATATAGATAAAAGCCCAATATGGGCCCATCATTTATATAATCGCAAAAAGTTAACTACAAGCCCTAAACCATTATGTGCCCTAAATCATATAAAATTCATTATTAATTTTTATTTTTGTAAAGTTGTAGGAACACATTTAAGTAAATTGGAGCAGTTAAAGGTAAAGGACCAAACATAAATTTCGTTTATAGTTCGGGAACTTGCCAGAAATTTTTTAGGATTAAGGATCCGATACACTTAAGTGTTTTTAAATACCACTTCATGGACCTGTAGTAACAGTTCGCGGGTCTGTAGTACCATTTCATGGTTCTGCAGTACCATTTCATCGTTGTGCAGTACCCTTAATTGTTTCGCATTACCACTTCGTCGTTTTGCAGCACTACTTCTGTGTTCATAACACAAAACCATCGTCAGTTCATATACACTGTAACACCGGGTTCTTATCTCTAAATTTCATTCAATAGGGTCCGGAACCCAAATAATTTTATGACATGGTCCTGAATCATAATTAAAACATATTTTGGGCCTGAAACTTAGTTTGCACTAAATTTAAAGGGCAAAAGTCATGGCTGTGGGCCCATATATATATTCGATGCGGTCAGGAATTCATTTACAGGGTGGGCAGGTGAGTAGTTGAATATTATTTATTACATCACAATTTACATTGAATGTTTCTCACATGGCTTTCGATCTACTACACAACTATCTCCTCTCCTTCTCCTTTGTCATAATAATTCAATCTACATCGATCCGCAAAAAGTTATGAATTCATAAAGGAACATGTCGACCTTATCCCCCCCCTTACATAAATAATAGAACTAAACTAATGTTATACTTCTTAAGTGCTTTTCATTCAAATTCAATTATTCAACATGTGTATACATCATCATCAATTACGTATCTCTTTTTAAATTATACCAATATATATATCTTCGTTTCATAGGTTTAAAAATGCTATCAGTCTCGAGAGGCGAAAGATAAGTGGAGTTTATTATTGAACGCAACATCATATGATCACTTAGTTCGTGAACAAAAATTAAATCCCAAGCAACTTGAGTTAGGGTTTTTCTTTTTTTTAATACAATACAAATTAAATGAGGACTATAGAGCTGCGTCATTCTCGTTGTAGATACATTAAATTCATCATTTATCAATCTAACCTGCCACACACAACTGTCCAATTGGGGGTTTTTAATTTAATAATTAAAAACCAATCAACCATAAACAAAATAAACAACAAATGAAAATCATTAATAAAACAGACATTTTCGTCATCCCAAGTGACGAGTTACTAACTCGTATCTTGGGAATACGAGTTACTTGTCCACGGTGGGCTGACATGGCATTTCAAGTAACTCGTCATCCCAGATGACGAGTTACTCTTTTTCTTTTTTTTTTTTTAAATTTTAACTTATTTTATATTTATTACTTATATAATCCACCAAATCATAATATCATCGTTATCACATGTAATTTTACATAATAAAAATCAATAAATGCATCTAATTTATTGTTTGTTTCGCGACGATTAAAATGATATGCATATCTTATATTTTTCGAATATAAAAAATATTTAATTATTTTTATAAGATATTGAGAAATAAACGAGTTCTTAAAAAAATATATCTTATATTGATTAACAGAAGGATTGATATAGATATATACACATCATATATATATACGACTAATCGACTTCTATGAGCTACCGAAAATACCCCTCGCATATACCTAAAATACAAATATTAAACAATACTGTTAGCAGCAACTTCACTATAAAAATAATTAAATATTTTCGATATCCGAAAAATATAAGATATCCATATCATTTTAATCATCGCGAAACAAACAATAAATTAGATGCATTTATTGATTTTTATTATGTAAAATTACATGTGATAACGATGATATTATGATTTGGTGGATTATATAAGTAATAAATATAAAATAAGTTAAAATTTAAAAAAAAAAAAAAAAAAAGAGTAACTCGTCATCCCAGATGACGAGTTACTTGAAATGCCATGTCAGCCCACCGTGGACAAGTAACTCGTATTCCCAAGATACGAGTTAGTAACTCGTCACTTGGGATGACGAAAATGTCTGTTTTATTAATGATTTTCATTTGTTGTTTATTTTATTAATGATTGATTTTTTTTTAATTATTTAATTAAAAACCCCGTCCAATTGAATACAGCGTAACTACACACAGTTTGCTGTGTGCTTCGCTTAGCTTTGCTGTATTTATTTTCTCCATCTCCAACAAAGCAATTAACGGAGAAAAAAAGAAAAACCCTTATCAACATATGGTCCATTGATGATACTACGTAAGTCTCATCACCTATATAAGCAAATACACCCTCGTTCTTGATAATCATTTATAGTATTAGTGCGTAAATACTTTCTTACTGCAATGGCTTCTATTACAGCTAGGGTTTTCTCGCCTCTCTACATAGCAGCAGCGATATCATTATTATTACAGCTCGGCCCATCCCAAGTCGATGCAAGGGCATTCTTCGTCTTCGGCGATTCTTTAGTCGACAGTGGTAATAACAACTACTTGGCCACCACCGCTAGGGCTGACGCGCCGCCTTATGGCGTCGACTTTCCCGACCAAAGGGCGACGGGGAGGTTCTCTAATGGGTTCAACATCCCAGATTTGATCAGTTGGGTGCATTTATTACAGTACATCAAAGTATATGTAATGGTGTCTTTTTCCCTTTTTATAAAGTAATGATATATATATCTTCATCAATGTAGGCCAAGGCATTGGGCAAAGCGAGCCGCCATTGCCTTATCTGAGCCCAGAGATCAATGGAGAGAACATATTAAATGGCGCCAACTTTGCTTCGGCTGGCGTTGGGATCCTTAACGACACTGGCGTTCAGTTTGTAAGAAATAATTAGAAAACCCTTCTTTAAATAAGTCTGTGAATCTTTGTGTTTTCTACTTATGTTATATGCATGTATTTAGCGTATCATATCTTTTGGTGACAATATATATATATATATTAATTAATGAAGTATATGTTTGATCAACTAGAAGTTAGAACCGTGACATTCACATTTCTCTCACATTCCAAATCGGTAACTTACAGTTATTGGACTTCTTTAATTATTTCCTAAAAGTGGCTTGATATATATACATCTACTTAGTGCTCGTTTGGTTGGGTTGATAGGTTTATATTTATGAGAGTTTATTTAAGTAAGAGTTTATATAAAAAAAATTACTGGGTATAAATAAAATGCGTGCTTGGTTAGTGGGTTTAAATAAGCACATGTGAGGAGGTGTGCTTATTTAAACCCGTCTACATGGGTTTAGAGTTGTTTTATATAAACCAGTTTAGATAAACCAACAAAACAAACACACTAACATGTTTTAAACCCACCTTTAAAATTACTAAATCCCTCAGCCAAACAAGCACATGGCTATGCTATTATCACGTACGTTGTGTGACAGTTAAATTTAGAGCTTGCTTGCATGATCAGAAGATCATGTTTAATAATGGAGCTCTTGACAAGCAAAACATTATTAATTAAAAATCTCATACCTTATGTATAAGGATTAAATAACATCTAAAAACATAACAAATATATATTATTATAACGTTGGTAGATGAACATCATAAGGATTGGACAACAACTACAGAACTTCCAACAGTACCAGCAACGAGTGAGCGCATCCATTGGAGAAGAAGAGACTCGGCGATTGGTCAACCAAGCCCTCGTGCTTATTACACTAGGAGGCAACGACTTTGTCAATAATTATTATTTGGTCCCTTTCTCCGCAAGGATGCGACAATTCACCCTCCAAGATTACGTCCCGTTCCTAATCTCGGAATACCGAAAAGTCCTCTCGGTAATAATATCACGACTAATGTATAATAATAATAATGTCGATTATGGCCCGCTCACAATGTATTATTACATGCAGAGACTCTACGATTTAGGCGCACGAAGAGTGATCGTGACTGGGACGGGCCCGTTGGGCTGCGTCCCTGCCGAGCGAGCCCAGCGAGGGCGAAACGGTCAATGCGCCACCGACCTACAACAAGCCGCTGGCTTATTCAATTCTCAGCTCAATCAGATGCTATCGGAGCTCAACAATCAGTTGGGAGACCACATCTTCATCGCCGCCAACACTCAGCTCACGCACTTCGATTTTGTCAGCAATCCCGAGATGTTCGGTATTAGCCACAAACCCTAAACCCTAATTTTATTGTGCGATCTGCATAACCCTAACCCTAATTTTTTTTATTTGCGATGATGGGAAATTAAAATTAGGGTTTGTGACATCGCAAGTGGCGTGCTGCGGGCAAGGGCCTTACAACGGAATAGGGCTTTGCACGAGGATATCGAACGTTTGCCCGAATAGGGAAGTGTATGCGTTTTGGGATCCTTTTCACCCATCGGAGAGGGCGAATAGGTTCATCGTAAATCAGATATTGACTGGCTCGCTCGATTATATGAACCCTATGAACCTTAGCACGATCTTGGCCATCGATTCCGCCCGTACGTGATCGATCGATTCGGTGGCCGTGATCTTAATAATACTATTTATTCATCGCAAGGGATGATTAATGTTATTGAGTTTCTCCCAATTTCCATTTGAGCGTTGGGGCTTGAACACGATTTTTCGCCATGTGTGTCATTCTTTTAAGAGGGTCTATATTTGCTTTGATGATCATTGATGTGTACTTGTGGAGGGTTTTGAATTTCTTTTGGTTGTGTTACATAACTATACTTAAATTTCTCAATTGTCAACCTATTCGTTTCTCTCCGCGAACATTCTCTCAATATATATAAATAGCAACGTGACATCCACATTCGTTTCTTGATGATCGTTCATCCATAATATAATCTCCAAAAACCATCTATATCCGCTCCTCTTCTCCCAACATCACCATCATCAATCATCATAATCATCGCATTTTCTTTCTTTCATCTTCTCCAAAAGGCCTAAATGAATAGCAGCAAAACGCCGCCACCATCAGCGTTAACCCCATACCTCATAACCCTAACCCTAGTCCTCCTCTTACCATTACTCTTCCTCCTAATCCCTTACATAATCCCTCCGAGACAAAGCCACCTCTTACAATTCTCCATATCCGACGAGCTCGACGACCTCGCCCTTTTCCGACGCGCGACGCTCGACTCCATTTCCAATCCTCCCCCGAAGCCCTCGGAGACGAACAGGCCGAAAATCGCATTTTTATTCCTCACCGACGCCGACCTCCATTTCGCCCCTCTATGGCAGAGATTCTTCGAAAAAGAAGACAACAACAACAGCAGCAGCAACAACAATAACAGCACGAAGCTGTACAATGTGTACGTCCATGCGGACCCCACGCGCCACGTCATCGACCCCGGGGGCGTGTTCGAGAATAGGTTCATTCCCGCAAAGAAGACGGAGAGGGCGAGCCCTTCGCTCGTCGCCGCGGAGAGGAGGCTCATCGCCGCCGCGCTCTTGGACGATCCTCTGAACTACTATTTCGCCATCGTTTCTCAGAGCTGCGTCCCTCTGCACTCGTTTAGGTTCGTCTACGACGCGGTGTTTGGGTCCTCGTCGTCCGGGAAGGAGGAGAGGCGGAGGAGGAGCTTCATAGAGGTGTTGTCGAACGAGCCTCAGATGTGGGACAGGTAAACATTAAGATCGGCGTCGTTTTCGATTTTTTTCGACATGTAACCGAAAAGATCGAATTTTTACGTTTACTAAGAATCGAGAAGCATGCAAAAAGGATGACCTAAGAGGTTAAACCTAAATGGCGTCGTCCATATTTTAGTTTTTCACTGCCTAACGTTTAGGTTGAATTCTTTCTCGCTAGAATTGTAATTTTCTTAAATGGGCAGTTGTGATCGTGAAGATTCGTACTGCACATGACCTCTTGGTCTGAGCTCTGATACCATATCAAATGATCATTTTGTCTAACAGAAAAGACAGACAGTTCTGAATGAAATGCTAAAATCCTTGCGCAGGTACAATTCCCGAGGGGGCAAGACCGTAATGTTGCCCGAGGTGCCCTTCGACCGATTTAGAATAGGTTCCCAGTTCTTCGTGCTGACGAGGGAGCACGCCCTCGTCGTGGTGGGCGATCGGAGGCTATGGAGGAAGTTTAGGATTATCTGCAAGAACGTGCACTCGTGCTACCCCGAGGAGCACTATTTCCCGACGCTGTTGTCCATGGAGGATCCCGAGGGATGCACAAAGTACACGCTCACGAGGGTAAATTGGACCGACAGCGTCGACGGCCACCCACACACGTACGGGCCGAGCGAGGTTTCGCCCGAGCTCATAAGCGCTCTGAGGAAGTCGAACGCCTCGAGCTATTATTACGACTATCTTTTCGCTAGGAAGTTTTCGCCCGACTGTCTCGGCCCGTTGCTAGGGATCGCCGAGGATGTAATATTTAAGGATTGAAATAGGTTAGAGTTAGGAAGGCAAAGGTAAGAAGAAAACGGGGGGAAAGATGGACCTTTTTCGTCTGAGAGTTCGTCTACGATATTCTCAGACGTAACAAAAAAGGGATCTTCGGTCCTAAGAATCGGCCCCAGTCGAAAGAACTGAACGATGGATATATGGGCGGACGATGAAGTCTAGTAAGTGTATTTGAGGTAAACATACCTTCGAAAGAAGAAGAAGCATAAGGCCACATTTGTGATGTTTCCAAGCCAAGTATAAGCATAGTTGATTTCTGCATATTTCACAAACAGAAATGCTCAATTTCGAAAGAGTCCCAATAGCATTTATTTTCTGCTCCGAAAAAAGTCGATTAAATTAATAAATTCTCGAAACACGGATGCAATTATGCCAATCAAACAAGATAAATGCTGTCCAAAACGGCGAATCCCGCCGCGACGCCGCCCTCGTTCGACGAAGATACCTTCGTTCGCATTAAATAACCGCTTTGGTCGTTCACAATCACCTTTGCTCCGTTTCTGTAGATCGTATTCGTTTCGTCCTCAGATATTACAGAAGCGTAAGGAATATATCACAAAGGTCATTAGAGTCACTATCACCTTAGGTATGTGGAATATACGCCGAGTTCAGATATAACGTTTTCCTTATGCGAAACGCCGTCTCTCATCAATATCGAAGGAGAAACTGAAGGGAAGATTCTCTGCATGAGGATGTAAGCAGCATCTTCGTCGCCCTTTCCTTGCTTCTGCATTCTTTCCAGGGCGATTCTCACATCATCGCCGTAGATGTTGTTACCTGCGAGGAAATTTTTTCTTGAAAAAAAAAAAGCGTTCGAATGAGATATCGTAACGCGAAAGGGTTTACACCTCCTCCTTCTCTTTGAGGCTTCATGACGTAAAAACCAGGACGCTCTATCGCATCGTTTACGATATTCGTATTGTCCAAACTCCATAGCCCGGCGAAGCATTTCCTAACCTTTGCAATGTCATCTTTGTTCTCAAGAAACCTGAACGTAGAAATATGTTTTTTACCTTTCTTACATTCTTAAAGTTAGTTTTCTCCTTTTTTTTTATTATTTGGAGATCCTAAAATACGTTAGTTTAACCTTTCGAGCTGTTCGGGCCTTGCCAGCTCTTGTTGAATCTTCTTGGTTCCAGCTAAGTGATATGAAATCGAAGGGCATTTGATTGCATTGGATTGTTCGATCAGTAGCCTGGCGTTCCATTCCTATAAAAGAAAATAAAGAAAAACGCAATAAAAATTCAAGCATTCAATCGACAAAAAAGGAAAAAAAAAAAAAGAAGGCGGAGTATTTTGCTGACTGATTCTGAAGGATAATCCGTCGGCGCATACCCAGCTCGAAAATAGACTATGGAAACTATTTCGTCATTCCTACGATAAAAGAAAAGCCTGCAAGAATAAAAAGCGTATCCACAAACGTAAAGCAAAATTTTTCAACTAAGTTTAGAACTTACACAACAAGCGTTCCATCTGTTAGAATTTTCCCCTGTGCGTCGATTTCTGCCAAGGTTTTCCTAATGCTTCTGACTTCGTATGTATTTTTTTGTAGTTAAGGTTTTCGCATCTTTAGAAAGAAAAGAAAAGAACGAATAACAGCGGTCGACGTCGAAGAAGTCAAGACAAAAGGATATCTTTCTCTCAGCACTGAGGACAGCCAATGCTGATCGTACATGTTTCGTTCTTCGGTTTGGACGACGAACATAACCACCGCCCTAATGAGTTAGACATTACCTTAAAATTATTACAAAATGAACCACTTAGAAAAGAATCGCTATAAACCGACCTGGGTTCATTGTATTCAGCCCAGGCTTTAGAGAGTGCTTCGGCGAACTGAACAACAGCATCATTGCGTGGAATTCTTCCAGGATCTAATGCAAGCTGTTGCTTGCACTGATGAAGCAATGTCCTGAAAAAATAGATTCCATCCATACTTAAAGGGACGATTTTGGTAAGAAAACGTTCACGTTCTTTTACTACTCAATGGAGAGAAAATTAATGGCTATTAAACACGTTTTTTTTTTTATGGGATATAATAACCTGTGCAGCTCGCTAACAAGACAGCTCAGCCCGGGAAAAGAAGACGAGATGGTGTTAAGCTCTATTTGGTAAAGAAAACTAGTTTCCTCGTCGAGCATGTAATCTGAACGGTGTAGTCCCAAGCGTATTTCCTACACGAGTATGAACGTACTGTTAGTCATGTAATGAGCAACATTCTTTCAAATGTAAGAAATACCTCTTTCTTGTTCATGTCTAATATCTTGCTATGTATATCAAGGAGTCTAGATGTAAAAGCATCTACATTTTTCGTCCTGCGAAAGAAAACATGGGAAGCGGAAATAACAACATAAGCATGTTTTGTGTGATCACACAACACAATCCCCCCAAGGCATACACTTGCCTCAGATGGTATTAC
The DNA here is from genome assembly GCA_027422505.1 of Craterostigma plantagineum. Lineage (NCBI taxonomy): Eukaryota > Viridiplantae > Streptophyta > Magnoliopsida > Lamiales > Linderniaceae > Craterostigma > Craterostigma plantagineum. Next base: position 242,058 of record JAPQWV010000059.1, read on the forward strand.
AATCCTCAGTTAATATCGAAATTAAAATCGTGAATATTTCGACCAGTTTAGTCCCGATTTAACCTGGAGAGTGATTCTTGAATGAATTCCCTGTCCAAGCTCACTCGATCGACTAGTTCATTGAAAATAGGAGCAACTTCACAAGCTTGTTTCCAATGGCGTTCGGGAAACGGCGTAGGCAACAGAGAAATTGGTGCATGAACTAGGCCAATGCCGGGAATTCGCCCAGATTTCTGCATATTAGACTCAACCCTTGAAAATTTCCGAAGCTCAATATATGAAACAATGTAATCACACTTTTACAAACTTCTCAGAAACTTTCCACCTCGTGATAGCATACAATATTGATTCTGATTCTGCCCTATATACATCAGTAAGCTCCCCATTTAAGGTGGGCCAAGAAAATGAAATCGCAGTGGAAGGATTTTACTCTTCAATTACCTCTGAAGCTCTGTCGCCGACAACTAGGCCATGAAGCGAACTCCAAACAAGAGCATCGTAAGCCATCGTCTCGATTAAAACAGGGTCTATGCCGTGAGGATTCAAGATGGGATTTTCCTCACGCGTCTCAAATTCACTTTCGACGCCGCTGTATTTCAATTGCAAATTGGTTGAAGAAGATGCGTTTTGGGCCATTGGGATGTTGAAGAATCTGGGACACTTTGTGGGATTAAGTCTAGTTTCTCGAGAGAACGAAACGCTACTACGGTCTTGGTTCAATCGCAAGGCATTGGAGTGTTTTAGCATTATCCTAAAGCATTGAAGGGAAAGTAGAATTGAAGTTTCTGGGCACTGATTGGTATGAGCTGAATCAGCTGATGCTGACTCAGTGGCCAGTGCTCGAAGAACAATACTATAGTGCTTGATCGCTCATTTTGGAAAATATTTGAGGTTTTAATAGCATTTAAAATATTTTGAGGACTTAATCGTTATTAATGTAATTTTGATGAACTATGTGGTCAATTGCATTTTAGCTTGGCCGTTAAAAACCCTTTATTTCATATCAATCAACGTTCAGCTTCGTTTTTACTGTCCGCCCATTCTCGCCTGAGGGTTTCACTAACCCTAACACGCAAGGTATGCTTATGTTCTTAGCTGAGCTCTTGATATCGTGATGCTTAATTTCCGTATGACGTGACCTAGGTAGTTAGTTGGTGTGTTTCTGATTTGCAATCCTTGAAGAACTTCGATTGTGATTAATTCAATTTCTTACGCTATTTTGCGGTTTCTATATAGTTAGGTATCTGCTTGGATCTCGCCTACTTTCTATCGAAAATCGGGGTTGAAATTTATCACTTGTTGATGATGCCTACCCTTTTTCAAGCCATGCCCATTAAGGAGGGGCGGTTGTTTCTGTGCTGAAAATACTTTTTTTTTGCAGTATGGGTTGTGTTGGTTTGCTAACCTATGATTTAAATAGTTATCGATGTTTCAATGAATTATGATAAGGGTATCATTTTTAAAACCTGCGGTAGAGTTGATACGGATATAAATTATAAGCTTTCTGTGGTCTTTTGCAACGAAATTTGATGGTATTTGATCCAGCCTTGCTGAAAATTGCAATAAGGGGAAATTATTGGCTGGTGATGATTCAAAATTGTAGTCGTTTGCACCATCACATTGTTTCTCCGTTTTATAAATGTGTGCTGCTTGATTTTGGTCATGATGAGTTATTCATGTTATTATTTTCTAAACATTTTCTCGTTACTTTGCATTTTGCCTCTGTCAGTTTACCAATGGCGGATGGTCAGGAAAATGACAAGAACATTGAAATATGGAAAATCAAGAAGCTGATTAAGGCTCTTGAGGCCGCTAGAGGAAATGGTACAAGCATGATATCCCTTATCATTCCACCTGGTGATCAGATATCTCGAGTAACTAAGATGCTCGCAGAAGAGTACGGAACTGCTTCGAACATCAAAAGTAGGGTGAATCGTCAGTCAGTCTTGGGTGCAATCACTTCAGCTCAGCAGAGGCTTAAGCTCTACAACAAGGTGCCCCCAAATGGACTGGTGCTTTATACTGGAACCATAGTCACCGACGATGGAAAGGAAAAAAAGGTCACCTTTGACTTCATGCCATTTAAGCCCATAAACGCTTCGTTATATCTCTGTGACAATAAATTCCACACCGAACCCCTGAGTCAACTTTGGAGTCTGATGAGAAATTTGGATTTATCGTCATGGACGGAAATGGAACCCTTTTCGGGACCTTAAGTGGTAACACCAGAGAAGTCCTCCACAAGTTTACCGTCGACCTTCCAAAGAAGCATGGAAGAGGTGGTCAGTCTGCCCTGCGTTTTGCCCGTCTTAGAATGGAAAAGAGGCACAATTACGTAAGAAAAACTGCTGAGCTGGCGACTCAATTCTTCATCAATCCCGCTACCAGCCAGCCGAATGTGTCTGGACTGATTCTGGCTGGTTCAGCTGATTTCAAGACAGAACTGAGTCAATCAGACATGTTCGATCCTCGACTGGCTGCCAAGATACTAAACGTTGCTGATGTTTCCTACGGAGGGGAAAATGGTTTTAACCAGGCCATTGAGTTATCTGCTGAAATCCTATCGAATGTGAAATTCATACAAGAAAAACGCTTGATAGGCAAGTTCTTTGAAGAGATCAGTCAAGACACTGGGAAATACGTTTTCGGGGTGGAGGACACCATCAAAGCTCTTGAGATGGGAGCTGTTGAGACGTTGATCGTGTGGGAAAATCTTGATGTCAACCGATATGAGCTCAAAAACAGTGTCACCAATGAGGTTGTCATAAAATACCTGGCCAAGGATCAAGAGAATGACCAAAGCAACTTCAAGGATGCTGCTACATCTGCCGAACTAGAAGTTCAAGACAAAATGGCGCTGCTCGAGTGGTTTGCGAATGAGTACAAGAACTTTGGCTGCTCTCTCGAGTTTGTCACTAACAGATCTCAAGAGGGTTCTCAGTTCTGCAGAGGGTTCGGTGGCATCGGAGGAATTCTTCGCTACCAACTCGACATGAGGACCTTTGATGAGCCATCTGATGAGGGAGAATACTATGAAGATTCCGACTAAGATGAGTCCCTTTTCTTCGCGATATGTTCTGTTACAAAATGAGAAACTCATGGCTGTTTTTAAGTTAATTTTAACTCTTTCTTTGTTGTTGATTGTGGTTTGCCTTTCCTGGGATTCGGTATTCCCTTTGCTTTTTATGTACTACAGTAAAAGATCTTACATGCTTGCTGTTTCCTTAATCTTAGTTAAGGTTTGCATTGCTATTTGCTAGTTTAATAATAAAGATGACTTTACTAAGAATACAAGGTTACGTCATAGGTGTTCCTCTACATTTGTTCTTGAACGTGTGTTTAGCAAGAATTTCCAATGAATATGACCAGGAAATATTTTTCTTCATGTATGGTGCATAAAAAAGCTTTGCATTAAGTTCTTTAACATACTGAAAAGAGTTCAACTTCCAATTATGACAAACACAGCAATCACAGAAGCTAAAGCAGTCCCAACAACAGAAAAGTGGTGGATTTTTTGTTTTATCAACTGAATAATATGCATTAGCTCTCGACATACTTTGGATCATCCGTTCAACCCGGCAAGTCCATAGAGCTTCAGAACTGAAATCTCAATCATTATACTTTCTTATCCTTGTCCTTTCGGTGTTTCCTTTTGTCCTCCGATCGCTTCTCACGCCTATCGTATTTGTCTCTTTTTTCACGCCCGTCTCTCTTGTCATCTTTGTCGTGCTTCTTCTCTTCGTGCTTCCTCTTTCTTCTGCTTCTCTCATCGTCTGATACTTCATCATCATTCTTTGCAACCTTAGTTGGAGCGGGCAGAACAGTCTTTTCAACAGCGTCCGCACTCAAAGGCAAACTAGGTTTTTCAAAAGAACGAGGACCTCTGTATATGCACGATGACAGAAAATCAGAACGACAAAATCATGTTTTAGATTAAAAAGACAAGGAAACTAACTCGATAATTACAGCCAGCACTTCATATTTGTTACCTGGCGAACCCAAGGCCCTGAACCTGAGCTGCTTCAGCATGGCCAGCTCCCAAGTCTTCTGCAGTTGAGTCTCGCTTTATCAGTTCTGCGTATTCGTGTTTGTCAAGTCGATTGGTAAAAGACTTATTTGCCCGCTTTGGGGCCAAACCAAGAGCCTCTCTCATTGCTTGCTCCTCTTCCTCCTTTACTCTTCTGATCTCCTCTTTCAGGGCTTCATCTTTCGAGCCAGAATTCTTCTCTCGAGCATACCAGTGAAGGTCTTTTCCTGCAAGAATGTTCAATCGTAGAAATTACTTAGGCCCACCAATAAATGCAAATACTTCTTCTAAGCCAATGTGATTGCTATGTTTTCGGGAATCACGAGAGATATAGATATCAAAAGCGATACATCAGCTTCCAAATCAGCAGCTTCTTCTCAAAATACAAACTTTTTAGGCATTTATTTCAAACGGGAAGTGGTTATGGACGTAGCACATGCTGTACTGTAAAAAACTATAAAACACAAACATTGAGATAGTCGTAGACAGAGCGAGAGAGACTTTACCTTTTTGCCATCTACCAACGGGTGCTTTGATACTGTGGCCTAAATAATTTTCTCGATGTTTGTCGACTTTCACGTCGTCCCAATTAAATTCTGAAACAATCAATGTAAATGTTTACATTTAACAGGCATATATCTAACGACATAATAGTTAAATCGAAATATATAACATCATACATATAGTCACTAATAACATGAAAAAGCTGTCCATCATCTACCAGAAAAGCACACTCACACCCCTTCAGGAGCTCAACTAAACAGTTGTGACAATACATCAATCACGCTTAGACACAATCTAAAGAACAAATCAAGCTTAACAATTTGCGCATATAAATAATAGAACCAATAGAGCCTCTTCGATGGAGCCTCACCGAATCCATATCTGAACAACCCCGAAAAGTCGAAAACCCAAATTGAACTTATTAGCTATGAGATACAAAATAGCTAAAAAACTGACTGGAAAAAAAAAATTAACGAATAGATATGACGTAATCCACACCAAAATAAAGATAGCTAGAAAAACACAAATTTTATTATCGATCGTCGATCGTAAACCCTAGAAATTGGAATGTAGAGAGATAAATTCAGAGGTCTTACGATCACGGCCACCACGGACTCCTCCCCTTGTTGGATGATACATGTCGACTGCCGATGTTATCTCTACGAGCTTGCGTTCGTACGATCCGTTCGTTAATCGCTTGTCGCTGAAGACGAAAGGTTTGACGACGACGAGCTTCTTTCTCTTTCTGGCCTTGGAGTCAAAAGAGTTATCACAATAAATAATCAAATATAATATATATTCCTAATTTCGATTTTCTTTCTTTATTTTTATTTTTTTTTTAATTCAGATGGAAGGGGGATACCCTACGGAAAAGAACCCGACAAACCCGGGTTCATAGTCATATTTCAAGGCCAGGTGGTCCCAATTCTGTCTTGTTCTAAGAGCGTAACTATTTCCGTAATCGGGGTGTCAAGTCGTTGCAATGCACAACCCAAGCCGCTCTTCGCTAAAACATCCGCTGGTTTATTAGCTTCCCGAAAAATGTGAGCGGTGTTAATCTGCCAAGAAAGTCGTAGCATTGTACGGATGCGGGAAATAATGTCGAAATCCCGGTGGGAAAAGGATGATTCTTGGATACAAGTCAGAGCATCCCGACTATCAGATTCAAGGACAACCTTTGGTAGACGCATCTCCCAAGCAAGTCAAATACCGAATAGTATAGCTTGGAGTTCGGCTCGAAGAACCGAACACGGCTCAATCTTCCCATTGAAACCACGGATCCAGCGGCCATGGGTATCACGGATAAGGCCCCCAATACTAGCAATACCTGCATAAAATTCCTGCTGAATCGCAGCATCGACATTAATTTTGTAAGTATTGATACCTGGTTTATTCCATCCAACGTGATGTAAGGTAGACATGGACTCGGGATCATGATCTTGTACTGACCAGGCTTCTGTCTACTCGACCTCTCAAAGTGACCATCTCAAAGTTGTTGGGGTTGAGCGGTAATATTTAATTCTGGGCCAGCGGTAGTTGTATTCGGACCCGCGACAATTTATCGGGATATTAATTAAAGCCGAAATGACACCGAGAGAACACCGAGATTTTTACGTGGTTCGGCCAATACCGCCTACATCCACGGAGAGACAATAGTTTTACTATATTTGAGAACATTACACCGTACAAAATAACGCTCGTGTTTAAACCCAAAACCCGAGACCCCTTACCCACCCGGGTAATGTTTTGTATCTACTCCCAACTACCCCAGTAAAACTAAACCCGCTCTCACCCTTATCCACCCGGACAAGATTTTATTTTTTTTTTCTTTTTCTCATTTCTCTCTCTCTCTCTCTCTCACTCCACCCCTCTCTCTCTCTCTCGTTGGTTTGGGGTTTTGGGGTGTGTGATTTCACTCCATCATCATATGCCTATATATAGGCAATTATTTGAGCTAAAAACCAACACACATTACGTCATTGCAAATGTCATTGGAGTAAGTCTCCAACTTTGCTTCTTTATATGTTGAAAAATCAACAATTCTCCCCCTTTTCAACATCTGCGCCTTCTTTAGAGAGCATTCCAGCGAACCCGAGAATGAGAGTAACCTGTTCGTAAATATCACGAACATTCATTGGCCTTCCTTGTAGCACCTACACATAATCCGAATCAAGAATTTCGATCCTACCCCACTTGATTCATTCAACGGCCAATCTTATGTGCAGCTCTGTTGAACCAACTCGACCCGTCGATTCCCGAAGAGGGACTTCGATGCAACCCCTTCTCCAGCAGGATTTTCCTTCTCACCATCGTCTGCTTTTATACCACGCTAGCGATTTTCGTGAACCCATCGAAGTCTGAGTATTATATATCATACTCACATCCAGACGATACAAACCTTTGCACTCTTCTCCCTCTGGTAGGACCATTTCCGCCAATGTGTGATTTCCCAGACTCCCCCTGCTATGAAACCCCATAGCCCTGGAATCTGACCGGCTCGAGAATATTAAATTCTACGCAACTTTGGGACAACGCCACACCACCCAAAATGCGTACCGCTCCATCAACCATTTTTATCTTCCCCGTTCCAATACACCGAACAACAAAACGATATCCATCGGCCCATGGAGATCGAAAAACTGTTCGCGTTTCCCTGAACGTATCAAAATATGCTCTTGGAGCAAATCCGAATTTAATATCCTTCTTCCTGAGAACGAGCGCCATCATTAGAGACTGTGAGAACGTCTCTAAGATAAACTGTGTGCTACCTCCGTTGTGGAATTTTCCTAGCCGCTTGTCCTTCTTCTCCAAGTCGGACAATTTCTCCTTACGTGTCCCGGCTCACCACACTGTAGCATCACATGCCCTTCCCGCCACCTGGATTTGAACCTGCTGCTGTCCCTAAATCCCCTGGCGTATCACCTTCCTTTATGATTCACTCTGAAAAATAGTCAATGCCCGACTATCACCATAATTTGACCGCCTTCTCTTTTCTTGCTCCAAAAGAGTTGAGTCCACCATCCACCGTTTGCACCGTCTCGTACTGGATGGTTGTGATCAAATTATCACCAGAATCAGGAAGCGAGGTAAGAAGCAAGAAGGCCTTACTTCTTCCTCTCTGACACAACTTGACCCCAAAATTTCCGTCATTTACTCCGACTTTTTCTCGTCTCCCATCAAAGCTTATCACCCTAGCCTTGACAATGAGCACATCATTCACTCTTCTCTGCCGCAGAGTGAAACCTCCCGCACCATCACATTGTCGCACTTTGCTGTCATCCGTCGTTATTATCCTTGCAGAGATTTAACAGCCCGACCCAAATAGTACTGATCAGATATTTCCCAAGAAAGGCTAACGACCTGCCAGCACTATTGCCATAACTCGCCAAAACTGTACCGCCGCACAAGCTCCGCCCACACCGAGCATCCCATCAACGATAACCATCTTGTACCATTATTTCTAGCACAAGGCATCACCTCGTTGAACCTCGCTCTGACACTGGCTCCCCCCGAACGACATTCCCTTCTGATATCTTTTCTGATGTGGAAGATCAGACACAGCTGCAACCACAGAGCATACTTAGAATATCAGTAGGGTAAGGCTCTGATACCACTTGTTGGGGTTGAGCGGTAATATTTAATTCTGGGCCAGCGGTAGTTGTATTCGGACCCGCGACAATTTATCGGATATTAATTAAAGCCGAAATGACACCGAGAGAACACCGAGATTTTTACGTGGTTCGGCCAATACCGCCTACATCCACGGAGAGACAATAGTTTTACTATATTTGAGAACATTACACCGTACAAAATAACGCTCGTGTTTAAACCCAAAACCCGAGACCCCTTACCCACCCGGGTAATGTTTTGTACCTACTCCCAACTACCCCAGTAAAACTAAACCCGCTCTCACCCTTATCCACCCGGACAAGATTTTATTTTATTTTTTCTTTTTCTCATTTCTCTCTCTCTCTCTCTCTCTCTCTCACTCCACCCCTCTCTCTCTCTCTCTCGTTGGTTTGGGGTTTTGGGGTGTGTGATTTCACTCCATCATCATATGCCTATATATAGGCAATTATTTGAGCTAAAAACCAACACACATTACGTCATTGCAAATGTCATTGGAGTAAGTCTCCAACTTTGCTTCTTTATATGTTGAAAAATCAACAAAAGTTTGGGGTTGGACAACTTTGTTACATCCTTGCCAGATTAGATTAATAGTTTCCGTGAAAATAGTGGACCAATTGGCATCCCAGTCCAAGTTACTGATATCAGAGGAGAGGTTCCAATCAACCCAATCTTTAACTCCCAGTGCAAAGAAAGTGGTGATGGTGCGGGGCAACTAGGTTGCGCCAAATGTTGGCAGCCCATTCGCAATCGCGAAGAGCATGAATGTTACTTTCCTCATCATGCTCGCAAACAGCGCATGTAGCATCCGAAGTGATTCCGCGACGATGCAAGTTGAGCTTAGAAAGAATTTTGTTGCGACGCAAAAGCCATATCAAGGATTTTCGTCGATACGCCCCTCTGATCTTCCTATGCGTTTCCAGTGTTTTATGATCTAAAATTAAATCATGATCTCAATTTGGTCTTAAGCCCAACAGAAGACGTGGAAAGAGCCCAAGCCCATTATTTAGGCCCAATATCATGAAACTCGGAGGCAATACAACCTCTCTCCCAAACATATCTAATAAGATGAATTTGGTCTTAAACCCTGCAAAAAACCTCTTCTCTCATGGTCATGTGATTCTCAGCTTCTGAAATGGCGCCTGTTTCCATTCTGTCGTTGTAGAGGTGCAAGCCTTGAGGAAGTGCGACTTGTGCTAAGAGTCGAAGGAGAGCCAATAGAGGTATTTGCGAGTTTGACCGACGTTGGTTGGTTATGTTATTGTTGAAGGTTTATGGTCAATCGCTGTTTTTGACTAGCTGACTTGAATTGATGGTTGAGTTTGCCGTTGCGCTTTGAATTGCATGACTATACTTCAGCTCGATTTTGAATTTTTGGTTGCTTTTTTTGGGTATATATGGTGCGAGGAAACCTACGATGTTCTAGTTTGAACTCTTCTATCAAGTTCCATCAATGCGTATATTGTGTTTTTTTTCTGCAGCTGCTAAACATACATTTGCTTGCGTGGCACCTGCTGCAGGGCGCGCTCATGACATATGTGAGGGACTGTGTGCATTTACTGTGTTGGGATGTGCTATGAGAATGAGATCATCATCGATGTTGCATGCCTCCTTGGTTTCATGGGCTGCCGAAATCTATACCCTTTTATCGCATTGAGAAATGCATTCCCAGGGAATGGAGACAAAATGTCAAGCAGTCCATAGATTTTCAAAAGCAGCCAAGTTATAATTCTTGTGAAGTTCTGCTTAGAACTCATGGTAAAATTGATGATCACATGGTGGATGCGCTTGTCGCAACCTTGAAAGATTTTGCCTCTAAAGGTCAACTTCTGAAAGCATTTAGGACTTTTAATTTCATCCAAAGCCACGCCTTGGTGTCTAAGTCTTATGTTTTTGTCGTCGATTCGTTGTCATCTCTTTTGCTGTCCTGCGCCAACCTCAAGTTGCTTCGGGAAGGTAAGCAACTTCACGCCCAAGTTATTACCTGGGGCCTTAAGGAAAACCACATACTGATCACCAAACTAGTTTCTTACTACACGGCATCAAGCTGTCTTCTTGATGCTCGCTGTATAGTATCAAATGCAAAAATTATGGATCCTTTACCGTGGAATATCCTTATCTCATCTTGTGTTAACAAAAGGCTCTTTGAGGAAGCTATCTCCCTATATAAAGAAATGGGATGTAAGGGAGTAAGATCTGATAACTTCACTTACCCATCTGTTATCAAGGCCTGCACAGAGCTTTCAAATCTTGAATTCGGGAAGGTAGTTCATAGATCTATTGAAGAGAGATCTCTAGGCTCTGACTTGTTTGTACAGAATGCTCTGATTTCTTTGTATGGGAAGTGTGGGGATTTGGAAGCTGCAAAAACCATCTTTGATAAAATGCAGGTCAAGGATGAAGTCTCATGGAACTCAATAATATCTTGTTATGCAAATAGGGGTATGTGGGATGAGGCTGTCGAGCTTTTTAAAGGTATGCAAGAAGCTGGAGTTAACTTGAACATTATAATATGGAACACCATTGCTGGAGGTTACCTAAAGACAGGCAACCATGAAAAGGCGCTGGGATTAATCTCTCAGATGAGAAGGAACATGAACGATCTAGATCCCGTGGCAGTCATAATCGGGCTAACCGCATGTTCTCACATACATGCATTGAAGCTGGGGAAAGAAATCCATGCATTGGCAATCAGAAATTCTTCTATTGGGTATGAGAACGTGGAAAATGCACTAATTACCTTATATTCGAGGTGTGGAGACCTCAAGCATGCGTCCGTGATTTTTAGATCCATGAAAGCCAAGAACATGGTATCATGGAACTCCATGATATCTGGGTTGGCACACTGTGATCAGTCTGAAGAAGCATCCTTTCTATTCAGAGAAATGCTAGATATTGGCATAACGCCTAACTTCGTCACGCTTGCAGCTATTTTACCTTTGTGTTCTCGGTCTGCAAACCTTCAGCATGGCAAAGAGTTCCACTGCTATATCACAAAGAGGGAAGAATTTCAGGAGACCCTTTTACTATGGAATGCCCTCACGGATATGTACGCACGGTCGGGCAGAATTTCTCTGGCCAGAAAACTATTCGACACACTGGACAAAAGAGACGCATCGACCTACACTTCAATCATCGGTGGCTACGGCATGGCGGGAAAAGGCGAAATTGCCCTCAAGCTATTCGAGGAGATGATCAGGTCAGGGATAGAACCAGACCACATAGTAATGATCTCAGTCTTGTCAGCTTGCAGTCACTCTGGCCTCGTATCTCAAGGCCAGTTGCTGTTCAAACAGATGCAAACGATTCACGGCATGACTCCAAAATTGGAGCACTTTGCTTGCATGGTCGATCTCTTTGCAAGGGCTGGCTTGATCAAAAAGGCTAAAGGTGTCATTTTGAGCATGCCTCATGAGCCAAGCTCTGAGATTTGGGCGACGCTTTTAGGAGCGTGCCACACACATGGGAATATCGAAATTGGCGAATGGGCGGCTGAAAAACTGCTCGAATTACGGTCCAATAGCCCGGGCCATTATGTGTTGATCTCAAACATGCACGCTGCTGCTGGCTCGTGGAGGTCATTGGGCAAAGTGAGGTCTCTTATGAGGGACTCGGGCGTTAGAAAAGATCCTGGATGTGCATGGGTCGACATTGGGGCTGGGTTTGTTCCTTTTGTAGTCGAAGATGGTTCGAACGACCAAGCTGATGAAATATATTCTTTATTGCGGGGATTGGCGAAACATATGAAAGATGTCGATGGCTTAGATTGTGGAGATTCTTATGGGGGTGATGAGAGTTTGCTTGGATTGCAGGGCTGATTCTTTTTTCATCTTAGGTGGCGTTTTGAATCAGATTGTTGAGTAGATATCAGTCCGAAGAATCGGAGTTTCCTCGCACCTACAATGCGAGAGGTGAATTAGCGGTCAGTCGTAGAGCTGAGTGTAAGTAATGGATTGAGATACTGTGATAGTATTGTCTAGCATTTTTGTGCAGTTTTGTTCTGTATTTAAGATGGTTGTAAAGGAAGTATTTTGTTTAATGTGATTTCTGTTATTGGTTGCAGGGCAATTGACGGAGGAGAGGAGAGAAAGAGAGGATTATGAGAATTAAGGAAGGAGAAGAAGACAAGTAGGATTAAGATGATACTTTTTCATGATCATTCATAAGATCTTGTAGTAACAAGCAAGTGGGCATAGCTATATATGCCTTTAATTGAAAATAATAGTGGGCTTTAGTTCTCAAATTAAGCCCAATGCCCAAAGGTTTCACTTTAATTGATTTCTTCATTCCGCGTTGAGTTGGACATTTTTTTTTTATTCTTGTACACTTCAAAACGTTTGTTATTTATGTTTGGGTCCATACCATGTGAGTCGATGATCTCAAGTTTAAAGCTTAATATAAAAGATGAAAGAGGCCAAATTCTAAGCCGGCGACGATTCCCATGCTAGTAACAGGTGGTAAACGTTAAAAAATAGCCTCCAAATATAAAATGACTTTAATTACGTAAAGTGGTTGCGTAGTCAGACGTTCAAGTAGTAGGTCATAGGTTCAAATCCTCAACACATATTTTTTTATATAAGTCTGCCCAGACGCATGGGACCTCGGCAGGGGACCCGTGCTATATAGCGGGAATCCGTCCATTTGCTGCACAGCATGTCTCCTGCTTAGGGGACCCGTACTATGTAGCTAGTGATACTGCATTTTTAGAAAAAGACATCATGTAAAAAGACTAAAATTCCCATTGAAGGCTATACTTTTTAAAGTTAACCATGTCAAAAGGCTGTATTTCAAAGTTAAGTGCGGTGTAAGGCCATTTTCTTAAAAAATCGAGGATTCTTGGTCATTACTGGAAAATTAGAAGCTAACAGCTCAGAGAATTAAGCGATGGAGGCGCTTTGCACATCCTTATAGACTTCTTTGCTTCGTAAGTTGCTTGACATCAGTTTTGTCGCGATCTTTGATTATATGACAACAAATTCAAATGCAGGTGTAGTTGGGTGTTTGCCGGAATGCAAGATGTCGATTCGAATTCGTTGGTTCGAACACTAGAAATGGAACAAGGAGGAGCTGTGAGGAGATGGATTGTAAACATATGTGAGTGGAAACCTTCGTTTGATGAGTTCTACTCGACCGTGTCTTTTCTTCCTCAACACGAACAATCCTCCATCACCAGGTCACAGTCTGGAGCTTAATTTAATCCCCTGGTGTTTCAAATGTATTAATGCAATCAATGATCAAATTGTTATACATGAATACTCAGTTTTTTTTTTCAATATCTTGAGATGCAAAGACTGAACTCCGAAACATTAATGTGATGTGTTTGTCTGACATAAGTAGCAAATTTATTACTGTTTCTCAAGTTCTTTGCGTTGTTGGCGAAACATGAGCTTGTTTTTGGATTTGAAATTGAAGAAAATCTACTTTTCTTCGTACGGAATAGTTTGTTCTACTCCACGTAAGGAGTCTGCATATGGGATTGGTTCTGTTACTTACTGATTTCATTCAATAGGTTTGTGAGATTTGAAGATCAGAGAAGGGCACTTGTAAGCAGATTGCTGCAGTATGCCATGGTTCATCAAGTACTAAAAATCCCTTCTGATAATATCATCATAAAGCGAACTGCAGAGGGAAAACCTTTTCTGGTAGTGCAACATCTATGTGTCGAATGCTCTTTCCCTCTTTCTTTCCTCTTTCTTAGCTTTGAGTTGAGTATGATATCTTTTTCTTATGAACGGAAATAATATCATTGACTACAAAATCTTGCATGAAAGCTGAAGTTGTAGGGACTAGTTTTAATGTCACCGTTACTCTCTTCCAGGTATGCAATGACCCCAAGTTGGGTATTCCAAATTTCAACTTTAATGCATCCCATCATGGTGATTATGTTGCAATAGCTTCTGAAACTCTATGCCTTGTGGGGTTGGATATCGTCTCTCACTCTATTCCTGTGAAGGAATCGCCTGAGGAGTTCGTACTGTCCTTCTCATCCTATTTCTCAAGCTTAGAATGGCACCGCATAACTAGTGCTGGTTCTTCTGGTGAAATGCTGAAAACATTTTACAGGTAGGTATTCAAAAATAAATATGGAGTAGCATTAACATATATAATCATGAACATGACGATGATCACACACATTAATTCACGATGGGCTTGCTTTATCGATCATGTTTTGTGTAAATGATTGGTACTCTCAAATCTCAATTCAGCTTAGACAAGTTTAATTGTTGTTTTATATAAAACCGTAACTACAAATGGACCTTAATGTTAACATGCATGGACTATATACTTACCTCATTACAATATTGAGGACTCATTTCCTAATATGTAATTGCAGATATTGGTCTCTGAAGGAAGCTTTTGTGAAGGCCATTGGTACAGGTGTAGGTCTAAAATTAGATCATGTTGAGTTCCATCATACAAATTGGGAAAATATAAATGCCAAAGTGTCTGGAAATGTATTGAAAGATTGGAAATTCTGGCTTTTAGATCTCGGAGGAAACCACTCGGTTAGTCCTTTTATTTCGTCTCCATATTTTCTGCCTATCCCATTGCTGTAGACTTGTAATATCGAATCATTTTTTGAGATGCCCTTTGCTTTTTCTACAGATGGCCATTGCCAGAGGTAACCCAAAGGCTGCTACAGAAAGTTACCGAAGAACTCTGAAACGAGTTAATTTTGATGAACATGAGTACAATCTCGCTCTTCACTCTCCAAATCCTCCTTTCACGTTTCTAACGGTGGACGATCTTGTTCGATTATTGCATCAACATCGTGTCTCTGATGAATACAGAGCGAAAAAAAGCTGCACTTGAACTTTGAAAATGCAATGAAACTGATGAATATGAGGTCTTCCTTCTTCCTCTTTACGCTTACAATAGTTCACAATCACAGCAGAGGTTTTTCCCGTAGTAAGTTAAGTTTCGTACCAAGTATAAGGTTAGAAGGAAATAACCATCGATTGGGTGAGTTTATATTAACCATCGATACCATTAATATTTCGAGTTTCGTATTTTGTAGTAATATGATTTATAGTTATAACTGCAGGTGTAACGGTCTTCGTTAGTTAATCAATGGGATACAGTTTAGATCTCAAATATAAAATTAATAACGTTAGCGATCAACGGTTCCATACGGTATATGGAACCAACGGTAACAATGAGATACTTCAAATACTACATCTATATATGATCAGTAATGTTTACTTGAAGGAAGTCGATTTATCTATCAGCTCGACCGTTTGGGATGCTTGCTCCGAAATCGTCCCAAATAGAGAAAGAGAAATATAACTACTATACATGATGGAAACTGACTCGTAGCTTAGCTCGACTGTTCTGAGATGGCTTGACGAGCGTAATGGCAAGCTGAGTCCAATTCATTTTATGAGTCCCCAGGGTGCTCAAAAATTGTCCCAGAGTGCTTCAAAGTTTTGCCGAACTGCGAAATCCTGCTCAATGCTCATGAGATGATCTATCATATTTACTTGATGGAAGTTGATTCATCTCTATGCTTCCTCCCAAATCCCCCCAAGGCTAGAAAGGTAACTATTATGACTGTTGTTTTCTTGCATGACAACAAGGATCGACTTAACAAGACCTTAATCGTAGCATCGTTCTAACGATGACACAGAACGTGGGAGCCTCGTTCCAGGTAACATGTGCTCTTGTACAGACTCGTAATGGTAAATTCGTGACAAGTTCTCTAGCAAGTTGTGCTGCCCTGGGACGTGATTTTTCTCAAGGTACTCTTATCTTTTCTCTCTATACACACGGGTGTTTTATAAATTTACAGCCCCACTCTTGTTTTCGTTCATAGAAATCGAAATCAGGGGATTTCGATGGAGAGTTCAGGCATTTGCCTCTGCTCCTATAGACTTGCATTAGATGTGTTTTCCCCCCATCTTATCACACTAGAGGTTTGCTCACTGCTGCATAAGTAAATTCTATACACATCCATGCGCCAACCCTGCATAAGTAAATTCCATAGAGCTTTGCAACTTTATTGATTGCATGTTACAAGTGAGGAAAAAAAAACGAACAAACGAACCATCTTTAAAAACACCCTCCCCTTATAGCAGCATATGCACTTACACAATTCATACAGTGTTGTTCCCAAGCAGAGACCTTTAACCTAAACCCCCACGCCCCGCGGCCCTCCTCGGCTTAACCCTGGCCCTCAAGCTATTCTTCATGACCACGGTGAACTCGAGCTTCTCCGAAAAGTCGACCTTCCCGTCGCAAGACCACTCGAACTCCTGAACCATCCTAGCGATCATCAGGTTCACGTGGACCGTGGCCATGGCTAGCCCCGGGCATATCCTCCTCCCGACACCAAAGGGCATCATCTTCACGCCCTTCACGCCCGTTATGTCCGCGTCCTCCCGACCCGTGAAGAATCGGTCCGGGTCGAACCGCTCCGGCTCGGACCACAGCTTGGGGTCCTCGTTGATCCCCGGGATGAATATCTCGACGCTGGCGTCCGTCGGTATGTCGTAGCCTCCGAGCTTGGTCGGCTCGGTCGCCGCGTGGGTGAGCGAGAAGTAGGTCGGCGGGTGCTTTCTTAGTAGCTCTTTCGTCACCGCGTTGAGGTACGGCATTTTCTCGACGTCCTTTTCGTCGACTGCCTTCGATCCTGCTACGGATTCGATCTCCTCGACGAGTCGGGCTTGGATTCCTGCACATACAGCGCGTAGTCGATCGTTTTTTTAATTCTTTTTAGGCTGCTGCGTTTGTGCTACTATGATTTCGGTTAGGGAAAGAAAAAAAAGAGGTGTGATAATGCAATAGTCAGTGCGGTGACTTAGTTTCCTGCCGTGCTTTCTACACACGAATTTCAGCATGCTAGATGCAACCTTAATAGTTTCCTAAGGAACGGCGTAAGGCTGCGTTTTGCATGCTGAATTCGATCAGGAAAAGAAGAAGGAAAGGCATTGCACGATGAGCCGACTTAGTTTCCCGAATTCATCGTACCAAACACAGCCTTGATAGTTTCCCAAGAAAAAAAGTATAACGATCGGAAAAACTATTACCCGGATTATCGATGATCCTCGCAATGGCCCACTCGACGGCCGTCCCCGTCGTATCGGTCCCACCATTCAAGAACTCCGAACACAGCGTCACGATCTCCGCATCGGACGGCTCGGATTCCCTCCCCTCGACCCTCAAATCGAACAGCGTGTCCAAGTACGAGAAAGGAGCCACTCCACTCCTCCCTCCCTCCGACCCACGGCTCCGTAGGGCCCGCCTTCGCCTCTCGATGAGCGGGACAATCGTCTCTATCTGCCTCTTCCTAACCTCGAGCGCACGCTTCCTCTCCTTCGAAAAGAAGGGCCTCAAAATCGGCAAGTAATCGTCCACCCTCGGATCGAGCACGATCAGCACGTCCTTCATCATCCGATCGACGGCCTCGATCGTCTCCCCGTCCATCTCCACCCCGAAGCACATCTCCAGCAGCACGCAGAAGGCCGCGAACCTGACGTTCCTCAGGACCCACACGAGCCCGCCGTTCGCCTCGGCCTCGGCCCGAACCCTCTCCACGAGCCTCTCCATGGCCCCGTCCCTGGCCGGTCGGAACTCCCTGAGCCGGCCCGAGCTCAGGGCGTTCTGAACCATGTTCTTCCTCAAGGACCGCCACGTGGGCCCGTACTGAGCCGCGTTGACGGTGAACTTGTTGGAGCTGAAGATGGTCCGCGTGGGGTTCTCCGCTGGCCGGCTGGCGAACACGTGTCCCCTCTCGACGAGCGCCTCGTGGACCAGCGTCGAGCCGCTGAGTATGATCATGGTCCGCGTGCCCATCTTCAGGGTTAGGATGGGTCCGTATTTGGGGATCAAATCCTCGCGGGTGTACTCGAAGAAGGACTTTCCCGAGCGGGCGAATTGGAAGAGGTTTCCGACGATTGGGTACCCTTTAGGGCCGGGTGGCAGGTTTAGTTTCTTCTTCTTGGAGTTCGTCGATCTTTTGGTGAGGAAGAAGAAGATTGAGAAGGAGAAGAGCAAAGTTAGGGCTGAGAGGATTGAGTTGTAGTAAGGTAAATGAGGAGGAGAAGAAGAAGAAGCCATTGATTGATGTGTTTTTTCTTGTTTTTTAGGAATATTGGGTGGGGAGGTGAGGAGTGTATATGAATGGATGATGGCCGTAAATTGTTGGTGGGAGTAATAAATATTGTAGGGGAACACTATTCAAGTTGTCTATTATAACGAAAGGAGCAGCACAAAAATACAGGGGAGGATGGTTTTTATGCTTTTAGGAAGGTTCTTTTTGCATGGAGTGGAGAGTGAGGGAGATACGTGTAGTGTAGAGGAGATGTGAATAGGGAGATACGGTTGTGTGTGGGGAAGGGGATTGTACTTTTTTTTGTACATAGCATTGATTATTATTGCTATTATTAACCATTTTAACCAACTACTACTGCTGCCTATCAATCGTTGTCATTAATTACTGGGGATGATAAGTTAGGGAAAGAAGTACCCATCAATGGTGAATTTGTTAGACCATGTTTATCAATGAACTTCACAGCCGGTCATGAGAATAAAATATTAATTTTCCTCTCCTCCACATTCACAACCTACACCTCAACGATTTTCATACTTTATCAACAACCCAACACAACCTATAATATTTATATGTTATAATTATTTTTACTAATATTTGAATGTTTGAAAATAGATTACATTATATGATATAAAACCTAGATACTTTGGTCATTGGAGATAGAAAAATAATATGAATTATGATAAATTATAGAATGTAATAGAGAAATAGATAATTTGAAATTGTGACTGAAAATGTAGCAATGTAAGTCTCTATTTGTAGAGAAAAAAAATCAACATTTTGGTAAAAAAATTAAAATAAAATTTTAATAAATAATTAATGTATCATAAAAATCAATAAAAACCACAAAAAACAGTTTTGAAAACTGTGCACAACCGTTTGATGAACCAGGTTGGTCTACCAAAACGAGTTGTGGAGGTTGTGAAATATTTACTTATTTGATTTATTTTATTTGATTATATTGCACAACCGGTGGTCCGGAACATTGATAAACATAGTAATAGGGGGCAATAAATCACTGTTCGTAAGGAACTCGAGTTCCACGTATACATTCAACCAGTCAATCTTTTCTTACATGAATCTCATCCCATTTTGCGCAGATTTTGCCACTTGTGTTCGGTGAGAGAGAGAAAGGGGATGAGAATTGAATGTGTTTGGTAGGTAGGTGGTGAAGTTCGTTCATTGAATGGAACATGTGATTTGACTTAAGTTACTAAGAATAGGAGAGAAGCATATACGTGTCGTTAAAAAGAAAAAAAGGAAAATGGCCATTCTTTTCGTCAAATTCGCGACGTAATAATAACGAAATGTAGCAAGGCGTACGTAATGAGAAAGTGCCCGTTAGACTTTCGGTCGATGCTTGTGAAAGCTGCTACTCGACGTCGAATTTGATTTTCTTGGGAGCGACTTGGACGGGACCCACAAAGTCGGGCCACTCGTACTCAATCCCAGCAGCTTCGATGCGCTTTCTCCTCTTCTGATCCCTTTTCACGATTCTTGAAACCAACTTCTGCTGCTCTTCGAGCGTTCGCTCCTTTATAAAAGAAGAGTCACATTCATGTCTGGCCTTGCTTGCATTAATACGCAGAAGCATTTGAAAGTGCGAAAAGGAAGAAAAAAAGACAAGAAGATTACCTTATCGTGGCGCTTCCTTTCGATCTGAACCCAATCGGGGGGCTGGTAAGAGCGACCTACGCCTTTCCATCTTCAATAAATACAAAATATGCGATCAATCGTTAGCATTACAAGGCGCGAAACGGATAGATAGCCTTTCCATCTTAAAATGTCAAATTGGTGTGAATATCAGCCTTACATCCTCATGGTCGGAAAGTTAACTTCATGGGTGAAATGGATATAGCTAGAGAAGAAGATGAAGACGATTAAAGGGAATTATAACTAAAACTACTCACAGTTTTGGATGAACTTTCTCGGGAGGAACTAGACGAACTTGCAGAAGGTGCTCGTACATCAAATAGTTATGCATGCAGTCTTCGACAATTTTCGCCACCTGATCATATGGTGAATGTTCGAACGTGGAGTATACAAAAACCCAAAAAATATACACACTAGTCGAAATATACCAACCTCGGGAGATTCGAATTCAATGAACCCAAAGTGCTTCGACTTCCCCGTCTGTTCAGCACAGAGTAAGATACATCCCGGACGAGTGCTCAAACGTGCAATTTAGTCTTAGGTATAAGATTTTATCGACTGTGACATTCTACTACTAATGTTGCAAAAGGTGAAGCAGAAAAACAACACGTTCATAACAACATCGACGAACGAACGGTATTTTGCCTTGGAACCAAAGAATGACCATAGTGCCAATGATAGTAAATCAAAGTTACGCAGCCCATTATACCATGCCAGAAGGTCGAAAGTCGAAACACGAAAGACGAAAATCGATCTTATACTAACACAGCAACTAACAGTCAATAATTTTACCGAAGTAAGGAAACAGTTTCTATTTCAGACACAATTGAGATAGATATAACCTTTGGCTTCAGAACCATTTGAAGCTCATTAGTAGACTCCCAAGCTATAACTATTAACACATAGGAAAAGAAACAATAGCATAGGAAAACAGACCTTCCTATTCCTGGCAATTCTGAGCCTCTTCACTGCTCCGAACTGAGTGAAGAATTCTGCAATAAAAATATATATATTAAACGAAATCTCACACCAAAAAATATCTTCACAAAACAGCTTGAGAGCTATCAGTAATCAAACCTTCCATCTCATTCTCGTAAAAGCCGTGAGGGATTCTGCCGATATACAAAACCGCTGCTTTGTTCTCACTAACTTCGCTTTTCGGAAGGTTCTTCGCCGGACCGCCCTCGAGAGGCTATCAAATTGTACAGTAGTTAATAGTATTGAAAAGAAAATCACAGAAAAGGGAAAAATTAAGAAAAAAAGATACCAACCAAGAAGTCATGAGTCGAGGGATCCTTGGGAGCTGAAAATTGAGCAGAGGCCCTTTTCAGATTCTTCGTCACAGCTTTCTTCTTCGACTTCGCCTTTGCCCCCATGTTTATTAACAGCCACCACCTACGCTACGAAACCTTCCCACGGCTTTATAAAACCCTAGACGACGGTCTAATAGATTTGTTTCAGTTTGAACCTTAGTTTACCGATTAATTTCAGAATAACGCATACATTTTCTCGGCTTTACACATTTGCCCAGTAAGTTTTTTGAAATATTTTCAATACTAACGGTCTTTTAAAGGTAACTTTTTGTGACATCTACACATAAATACCTATTTAACTAAAACTTTTACAGATAGGTACCCATCTCAGGAATAAAGATAGGTACCTGATTTAGTGTGTACCAATTTCTCCAGTGATGCCGTACCTTCCTGTGTGTATGGCGTACCATAACACGTTGATATAGGGTACCTAAATGTGGTTGTACGGAGTACCATATGTGTTAAAGAGGGCGTACCTTAATTTACTAATACAGCGTACCATTTTCTCAACGTATGGCGTACCACAATACGTTGATATATGGTACTTAAATATGTTGTATGGCATACCTGCGGCGGATCGGGTACCTATCTGCAAAATAATTATTCTACTAGGTAAATATATATATATATATATATATATATAAATCTGACAGGGTACTAATTACAAATTTTTTTCCATATGGATATTTATGTGTAAAGACTAACTTTTTTAGATGTAAATTTATCTTTTTGTAGTATTAGGTGAGAACGAACTTTTGAAAAAGTGGTCTAAACTAGTTTTAAAAGATGATTAAAAGTTGCTTCCATAAGAGAAATAACATTTTAAAAGTTCATCTCATCAGATTTTTTGCCAAACGTATTTTCCTTCTCCAAATGGACTTTAGGATTAGAAAGCCATTTCAGAAGTGTTTCCTCGAGCTTCAGAATTATATTTTCTTTTTACTTTTCGATTCTATAACTAATAATGGCTTTAGAAATGATTTTATTACCATAAACAAAGGTCCATTCACTTTCTCAAGTGTCGAACACAGTACTTCCTTTTTTTTTCTACTTCAAAAGACAAACAGAATATTAGAGCAGCAGCAGTTTCGGCTAATCACGATTCGCCGGAGGCTCGTCGTTGTCTCTCTTCTTCCTTTCCTTGTGTTCGCTCCAACGTTTCCACGCCCACTGAAGGACGAAAAATCCACCTATAGCATATACCTGGGAATCGAGCAAACCAAATAGAAGTTATAAAAGAAGACTAATGAGTAAGTTAGTCGAAAGAGTCCGGGCTAACAAGCAGAGCAGCTACGAGCTTTTCTTGATATTCAATACGTAATAAACCAACCCAATGGTTCTATGGCTCGGTGTTAGCTGCAGTAGTAGTAGCCATTTGTGGGCCTTAGAGCTTTGAGTAACTACCCTTTCAATGACTTCACCCACCCGACGAATTCATCATCATATCAATAAGCCCGATATCTCAGAAATAGGTACCCGTAAAAAAATCTAATGATTGAGAGGGATACAGTTGTTTAGCGATGCTCATACCGAATGTTCCATGCCACTGAGACTACCATATTGTGTAAACCATCAGAGACAACGCAAGTAGGCGGAAAGAAAGGAGTAATACAATGCTTTGATCGTTGAAAGTTTTGCACTTTTACTCATAGAAATCCTCATACCAAATGGAGCCTATAGCTTATATTCTAAACCTCAAGTGTGATGAATGAAGCCGTATCGATAATTTCGGGTAAAATAGAGTCAATTTCCACAACCCTAATCGAAATGTCAAACAGAAATCCAATAAGCCAAAAACAGTTTAATAAAATCGTATTTGCCGTGGTGAAACAGTGAAGATTATGAAATCACGAGCAAGAACTAGGTAAGCAGAACAGCTAGAATACAAATTAGAATACGCAAGGTACAAAAGAAAGCTTCACAAACCTGCCACAGAAGCACTGGATTGGTCTTCTTCTCAGCTTCATCAGCTACCAATTCCAACTTCACCGGCTCAAAACTCTGATTCTGCTTCGGAAACGTCACATAATCTCCCCCCTTATCGCTATCATCCTTGACGATGACATCAGCATCGCTCGACTTCTCCACTATCGGCTCGTCGGCATCCTTCTTCTTGTTCCTATTCGGATTTGGGATAGCTAACTTGATAGAATCGAACAAGTTGACGAAGAACGAAACGACAGGGTTTTCGTTTTGATTGCCTCCTCCTTCCATCTCTATGCGCTTGGGTAGGGTTCGTACTTTGTTCTTGGAAGGTACACCGCGGAACTTAATAGAAAGGTATAGAAAAACTAATCGCTCACTTAATGTTTGAATTAATTGAAATTAATGTTGCGTTGTTATTGTCTTTGAAGGTGTCAATTTTCCTTTAATCGGTCGGCCCACGTACGAGGAGAGTTGGCCCATAAGAGATAGATGAGCTTCCATCCTAAAATTAATTGGTGATTGGTGATAGGTGGAGTGGCTCATCTACTTATATACCACGCAAACTCTCCTCAATTATCCGATGTGGGGCACATGCGAGTTATTTAGGGTTATCTATTTTTACACTCCCCTTCACATGTGAACCAATTTTTTTTTTAATTCGATCAGGAACGCCACTTCTTTTCGAATCCCACGAGCCACAAGGACCTTCCGCTCTGATACCACGTGAATTTTCGTTATTGGGCCTTATTGAATCGACCCACATAGTTAGAGAGTTGCCCAATAAAAGAGATGTGCTTCCATCCTAAAATCGATTGGTGATAGGTGGAGTCATTCATCTTTTTTTTCTTTTTTTTTTTTTTTGCAAGAGGAGTCATTCATCTACTTATATATACCACTCAAACTCTCATCAATTAATCAATGTGGGACACATGTGAGTTATTTAAGGTTATCTATTTTAACAGAAAGCAAACCAACTATTTTCAACTAATCAAAGATTTGAGTTTTTCACAAGGTGGGTTGGTTTTCTTCTCATAGAATTACTTATTTTTCCGGACAAGAAAGTGTTGGCATTATGCTTTGGTACCTATATTTGCATCTAAAATCAATAAAATTTCAACTCTTATGTTATTTTTTTTCACAAAAAAATAGAACAATTATGACCCCTAAGCATTAGTCACACCCGTCGAGTGTGAGGCGTGAGTCCATAGTCGATTGAGTGTGGGGATAGTTCAGATAGAAGAAAACAAAACTCAATGAACAGAGCAACCTGTGCTATGAACAAATCTAACATCTTTTTCATCTAAAACTTATTTTCAACTCTAAGCAGAAAAAACACTTCTTAGTACTATATCCTTCACCGATTCTGAAGGGATTCGATCGCCCTCTTCCACTGAGCGGCTCTCTGCTTCGCATCCTCAAACGTAGCCACTTTCTTCGGCTACATATACGAAAAAACGGAAAACATTCCATTAGCCAGCGTCTCGAGCCATGGCTCGCGAATTGAACAAGAAAAGGCTGCTTACGGTGCATATCTTGAAGTTCGAGGGGCTAACCACTTGAACGCTGAGTTCCCCGGGATTATCTGACCACACTATGTTTCCCTTCACGTTCACCGCCAATTCTCGGGGGTCCACGTAGATGAGCCTTGGCTTGTTCGTGAGTATGAGCTGCACCTTCTTGTTCTTGAGCTTCCGCACCTTCTTCACCGTCGAGATCATTAGGACTGACTCCCCTGGCTCAAGAAACTGCTTCCTGTAATAAAATTAGGACAGTGTTAAAGGATGATCACTCCACCTAAAAGCTTAAGTTTTTTAAAATTATGTATTTTATTCACAACACGCGCACTCGCGTATAGACTGATTTCATTATTATTTGACCTTAGACGTGTGATGTTATTCAATAGGTGGTCGTGGGAATTCATATCCAAGACCTCTTTGGTCTCCGAGCTCTAATACCATGATGAATGAACACTTTGCCTAAAAGCTTAAGCTTGAAGGTAGTAGTCATGTTTCAAATTTATATATTTTATTTCCAACATGCTCCCCCACGTATAGGCTGATTTATCTATTATTTAGCCTTAGAAGCGTAGTTTTCTTAAATAGGTGGTCGTGAGATTCGTATCCTAATTCCAAGACCTCTTTGGTCTCCGAGCTCTAATACCATCATGAATGAACAATATGACTGAAAGCTTAAGCTTGAAGGCATTGTATCGTATTTTGTATTTATATATCTTATTTCCAATTTCGACAGACAATTTTTTCATTTTTTTTACGAGAGACTTGCCATTTCGAATCGAACGAGTCAATGGAAGCAAGCCTGGTAATGCTTCCGGCCTCGGACGACGACGCTGGCGCGGCGGCCCCGTCTCCGTAGCTATCACCGACGCGCGATGGATTCCACGGCGAGCTTTGATATTCGCACTCCGAAGACTGAACCTGAAAAAAAAGGACGTCGGCCGAAAGGTAAAACGAAAAATATTATAAAAAAGAACTCACTCGTTGCTCCAATGCAAGGCTGGGCGGGTCCGTCGATCTGAGGCTCGACCAATCGATTCCCGCGAAAAAAGGATGGTTTTTCAGCGCAGCATAGCCCTCGCGCCCCGCCCCGGGCCTTCTGCTCGGCTTCATATCCTACTTCGATCGTCGAAAAATTACGAATTGAAAAAACTCTTTACGTTGAAATGAGAGTTTTTTTTTTTACGCCTCACCAATAGCTTGTCGATAAGATCCCGAGATTCAGCCGAGAAGTAATCGGGAAATCTGATATCCCTCGTGGCGATTCTCTGGAAAATGAGCCATTCGCTTTTGTCTTTGAACGGAGAAGTCCCCGATAGCATTTGGTACACCGTGCATCCCAGCGCCCATAGATCGTTCCTTTTTTTTCCCGTTTATTACGACTCCCAAAAATCAGCTTAATAAGCGCGAAAATAAAAAGTAAAAAAATTACGGGCGGCGGAGAATTTCATTACCCGAAAGTTGCCGGAGAAGAATTTAAAACTTCGGGCGGTACGTAAGCGGCTGTCCCCACAAACGTGCACGCCTTGTCGTCTGCGAAAAAGAAAATTGCTTTTCGCTTTCTCGTAAATATAACGTGTAATAAAATAACTATTTACCAGACGCTGCGTTGGGAAGGACTGTTATTCGGCTATCTTGCATGGGCTTTACGCTGCCGAAATCAGCGATTTTTATGTGCCCGTCTGAAGTAAGCAGCAAATTCTCGGGCTGGGATTAAAGAAGAAGCTATTTTTTAGCGTACGCCCATAAGCTTAAGATTTAAAAAGACTTTTTTTTCACCTTAATGTCACGGTGTATTAGTCCCATTCCGTGAATATATTCAAGAGCATCGACGACTTCAGCTGCGTAAAAACGAGCTTCATCTTCAGGCAAACGACGCTTCTGAAAAAAGGAAGAAGGATATCAAATCGAAGTAAGAAGAATATATAAGGACAAGGCGACGATTTTATATCAAAAATTGTAAGGAGACTCACTCGTGTTATTTGGTCGAAGAGTTCGCCGCCCTCGCAAGATTCGAGCCCCATATCTACAAAAAATCCAAAACAACGTTCACATTCAGCGTAGAAAATTCGAAGAAAATATTCCTGCGAGTGAATGATGAATGCTCACACAGTGAGAAGGTATCTTGAAAGGTGAAGAACAGCCTCACAATCCCGGGATGGTCTAACTGATCCAAAACGATGCGCTCCAATTTAACGTATGCCGTTTTGTTTTCCTTCGTGATGAACTTTTTGTCCATTATTTTCATGGCGTATACGTTCCCAGTGTCTTTCTTCTTCGCTCTTACGACCTGTTGATACAATAAGGCGCTGCGAAAGATTCACAAAGACAACATCTTCTATCGGTCTTAACCATTCTATTCATTCGTAATCGCTCCTGCGATCTGATATAGCCTTAAAACGCAGACATTTTTAGGACAATCATATATTGAGCAAGAAAACGAAAAACAGCTCAAGTGAAATCATAAGCTGTACGAAAAATCAAGCGAAAACTTGAGGGAAAGGAGGAAATGGAGGAAGGTTTGTGACCTTTGAGTAGGAACCAACGCCATAAATCTTGCCCAGCTCGAAATCTTGGATGCTGAAATTCTCCTGAGGTGCTCTAAAGGTGAAACTCTTAGATCTCTGAGCACTGTTATTACCACCACCACCACCAAGATTACCGTTGGCTGGTGAGCCCTGAATACTCAGCTTCGAATCAAAATCGCCCTCCATTTTATCAAACGTTCCTCCCTTTTTTTTCGTCCTCAGCAGCCAATGCCAAACATTAATTGCCCCCCGAAAAGAATTCTCAGACAACGTTTAGAATGTCTATATATTAAAAGAAAAACGCTTTGCTTCACTGCAAATGCAGAGCCCAGCGCTGGATTTCTGTATCACAGAACCCAAGGAAGAGTGAAGACCGTTGAACAGCAGGGAAAAAGACAATAACCTGGGAAGCCAACAATAAATCAAACGTCAGCTCAGATTCTCCTTTGTAATAAATATTCTCTCTTCGGAACAGAAATTCAGATAAAAAGGAGTTACATTCACGCCATTTCAGAAAAAGCCAAAAAAAAAAAAAAAAAAGCAGATGATTCCTTACCAAATCAACGAACGTCGAATGGGCTCTCTCTTTCTTTGTTGTTTTCATTTCTCATCCATGTGTAAAAATCAGATCTTTGTGAAATTGGAAGGAGGAAAAGGGCAGTCGATTATCGATGGGGATTATTTATGATTGTGCTTATATACTATAAATAATTAATGATGGGTTATTGATTTTCTTTATCGGTGATTCTAGGAGCAGCATACTTATGTTATATTGAACATATTGTTACAATTATTTATTTTCCATGCAATGCAATAGAATTCCGAGTGAGCGACGTTACCTATGATTGGGACAGTCAAGACTAAGTCATCCTATGAGCTACCTCTACATACCATAAACTAACAAAAGTTAAATAAATGTCATAGCAATCGATAGATTTAATACTTGAGAATTCTTGCAGATTCCGCCGCTTTAAAAATCCATATTACTACTAAATGACATACACATTCATTCAAATGTTAACCTATAATTTACCCCATCATCTTCTTCGCCCCTACTACAAGAAAAAGCCGGCCATGTCGTTATAGTTTAGTTATTACCTAAGGCTAAGCTAATATAATGCTAATATGGGTAAATTCCCTTTCAATACCTTTCAAATTTTGAACTTCATTATCATTACCTCTGACAAAAATTATTCATTATCAGTACCCATCTGCGAAAAAGTTCTGTGTTTAATACCCCAAACAGTAAGCGGACGAAAATACCGTTCTGAAATTAAACTGGACATCATACCAACTATTTTGATTATTATACCAACTGTTATTCTAATTATACCAACTGTTATCATTATTAACCAACTGGCATATTGTATAAATATGTTGGTATAATTACCACAACAGTTGGTGTAATTTTTACAGTTTTTAGTATAATTTGAAAATCAGATGGTATAACTTCCAATTTCACTGTATAGAATTTGAATAATGTTATTTACTGGTATAATAACCAAAACATGTGGTACAATTTTTATAATTTCTGGTATAATATCAAAATCAGTTGGTATAACGTCAAATTTCGCTGTAATTATAATAACGCTATTTAAATTGGACACCATACCAACTGTTTTGATTATTATACCAATTGTTATCATTATTATACCAACAGACATAGTGTACAAATCTGTTGGTATAATTACGACAACAGTTGGTATAATTTCTACAGTTTCTGGTATAATTTCAAAATCAATTAGTATAATGTTCAATTTCACTGTATAAAATTCGACTAACGTTATTTACTGGTATAATAACCAAAACAGATGGTATAATTTCACCATTTTCTGGTGCAATGTCCAATTTTGTTGGTACAATAACGTTTTTGTTTGTATAATGCATGCGAAAATAATTATTCAGCTTTTTTGATATGTGAGACAGGGGTATTTTCGTCCATTTAACGCTGAAAAGAGCTTTTGATGTACTGAACATGAATAAATTTTCAAATGGGTAGTTATAAGGTAGAAATAATTCGAGACGTATTTAAAAGGAAGTTGAAATGTTGAAAGGGACTCATAAGGAATTCACCCTAATATAATTGATTGAAAAAGAAAAAAGAAAATTTGACAAATGGACACGTTTGCCCAATAATAGCATACCCCTCAATTATAGGGTAAATTATCATTCAGGCCCCAAAAGTGATTAAAAATAGTTTCCAGGACCTTTAAGAAAAAAATTTAGTTTAAAGGACCAACTTTTCGTAAAATTTAAAGATAAGGACCAACTGTTATAAAGTGTGTATGAATTGTTATCGGATGATCGTTTTCTGTTATTTTCATAACAATGTACTGTTATTGTGGGAACAATGAATTGTTACTGCAGACCAATAAATTGTTACTGAATAATCGGGTCCTTAAAACTAATTTTTTCTGACAGGGCCTGAACAAAAATTTCAGACCCTGACAGGGGACTGAACAAAAATTTCCCCTCAATTATATTACTTAAAAACCCCATCATCTCAATCATCTTCACAGCAGATACTTTTATTACACAGTCATGGGTTCTTCAGAGAACAGAAAGCTTAAGGTTGTCTTCCTTCCATGGCTAGCCCACGGCCACTTAACTCCGTTCATCGAGCTAGCCAAGAATCTCTCGGCGAGGGGATTTCACTGCTATATCTGCTCCACCCGCGTGAACCTCGATTCTATAGAGAAAAGGATTGCCGGCGCCGGAATCGAGCCCGTCGAGCTCCGCCTGACGGCGTCGCCGGAGCTTCCTCCCCACTACCACACGACCAACGGCCTGCCGCTCCACCTCCACAAGGCGCTGAAACGCGCGCTGAGAGAGTCGAGGCCCGAATTTCGAGGGCTGATGGAGTCCCTGTCGCCGGACTTGCTGGTTCACGACGTCGTCATACAGTGGGCCGGAGCGGCGGCGGCGGAGGTGAGCGTGCCGTCGGTTTCGTTCCACACGTCGGGCGCTACGATGTTGTCTTACTTCTGTCACCTGGGGAAGAATCCGGCGAAGGAGTTCCCTTTCCCGGCGATAACCCTCACGGATTTCCAGCGATCGATGTTGTTTGGGTATCTGAAGGACGCCGGAGACGCCGAGCGAGAGGATGCGGAGGAGCCCCGCGACGACGCGGGGGCGGAGAGAAAGGGAGGCGAGATGGTCATGCTGGTAAACACAAGCCGGGCTATGGAAGGGAAGTACGTGGATTATCTGTCCGAACTCATCGGTCCGGCGATCGTGCCCGTCGGAGCTTTAGTCCGGGGGGATTCCGCCGGCGGCGAAGACTCCGACGCCGAGCTCATGGACTGGCTAGACGCGAAGGACGAGAACTCCACCGTGCTCGTTTCCTTCGGCAGCGAATACTTTCCGGCGAAGGAAGATCTCCAAGAAATAGCCCACGCTTTGGAAATCAGCGGCGCCAACTTCATATGGATCGTAAGGTTTCCGAAGGGAGAAGAAGGGGGGAAATCCGCCGGCGAAGTACTCCCGGCGGGTTTTATGGAGCGGGTCGGAGGAAAGGGTCGGGTCGTGGAGAAATGGGCTCCTCAGGCGAAGATTCTGAGTCATCGGAGCACCGGCGGTTTCGTCAGCCACTGTGGTTGGAATTCGTTGAGGGAAAGCATAGAGTTTTTAGTTCCGATCGTAGCTCTGCCGATGCACCTTGACCAGCCGATGAACGCTAAGCTCGTGGCGGAGCTCGGCGTCGGAGTTGAGGTCGGCGGCGTCGGCGAAGGCGTCCTCCGGCGGGAGGAGATTGCGAAGTCGATCGACGGCGTGGTGTTCGGCGAGGCTGGGAAGAGATTGCGGCGGAGGATTGGAGAGCTCAGTGAAGATGTAAGGCTGAAGGGTGGAGAAGAGATCGACGGAGTTGTTGAGAAGCTGAGAGAGTTCTGTGGGGAAGTGTGATTATTCTGACATTAGTGTTGTTAAGAGTTATTATGGTCTCAAATATTAAAATAATAAGAAGGCTCTGATTTCGGTGGATTGGATTTTAATACTTAATAGTAGGATGATTATGAATTACAGTATTCTAGAAAAAATATATTTATTTTTGATAATCAAAGTTCCAGATCCAAAATACTATTACTTTATGTCCACGAGCTAACCAAGGGCATGGTTTGGAATTTGGATTCTTCCGCTACGTTCTACGTTGGAAATTCGACATACTAACTTATTAAATTACTTTTATTAATATATATTTTTCTATTATGTTTTATGGTGAATCTATAGAAAAATATCCGATTGTATAAAAAATTTGCAAGTCAGTACTCATGTCAGATATTACCCGTTCGACTGTGTGTACCACTTTCCGATCTTGACGTACGTTTTTATATGTGTTTGCGTACCACGTCACGCATTTATATGGTATTCATATATGGTACCTATATACGTTCCATACAGTACCTTGCGGCTGACGATATGATGGTACCATTTCTAGCTGTATTACGTACAGTACAACAATATATTGCTCTATGATACCTAAATATGATGTAACTTGCGGCGGGCAGGTACAAATGTGCAGAAAATTTATTCTGACAGGTACCTGCATATAAAAAAATACTGACAGGGTATTACTAATTTTTTATAGTAATGAGTATTTTTATGTAAAATCCTCGTGTTTTATGGTAATATTGTGGAATGAGTTTTATATATGTTAATTCTTAGCCTCATTGGGAAGCTTATTTATTCAGCTTATTTCTTATGAAGGAAAACGGTCGTAGGAGGATTAATAATAATTAAAATTATGCAGATGCTGTAAGATATAATAATATTCTCGAGTTATTATTTGTGATTGAAAATAGTTAATAAAATAAATTACAATTGCAATTTACTTGACTGTATAATAAGAATAATAAAAAATAGATGCCCTAAGAAAAAGAAACTATATTCTCCTATAATATTACTTATCAGGAAAACAAAAATATTATTGGAGCTCTTCCTTCTTTCTGAGTAGTGTAAAGGCGTGTGATTGCATTAACCACTAATCCGAAGCAAAAAACGTCGTCTGTGGATTCGCAGCTGTTTTGATTCGATCACTGTAGCTTACAACGAAGTCAGAGAATTGGCGAGGCTTCATTCGAATTTTCCGACGACATCTGAAGACAGCTGAGGGCGGAAGAATAAGGTGAGTGGGTGTAATGCCTGTTAGTTGTTCGACGTAATGACTAAATGCGCAGTCTTTCTCTGACAGGTGTTTAGTCGCCAGGTCACATTTTCATTATTGTTTTCCCGGCGTATGCGAAGCAGTTCTTCTGCTCATTGCTGAATTGGGGTTACTTGTGTTGCATCTCTGTATGCCGTGGTATATAAATGGTGAAGACGAAGCCGTGGAGAATAATACCGAGGCCATTGCTTGAGACGGTGCTTAACAACCACGCACAACACCACCGCGTGCCTCAGCCTCTCATCCTCCATGGACCACGAGGAGTTGGAAAAACTACGCTCATTCGTGAACGTAAGATGAGACGCGACACATTGTTTTTAGTCCTCCTTCATCTATGGTTCGTGTGTGCTTGTTGAATGACCGATTTTAAGTATAGATGGTACTGTGCGTTTGCTGTTCTTGTGAAACATGTTGACCCTTGACTTGAATCGTTTTAGTTTATTGTTTTCATTGAGATTCAGAATGGTAGTATGTTAAATCTTCGTTGTCTACAATATATAAAAATTAGTAGCTGATGTCCTACTTTTTTCTTTCTGTGTTCGCGAGTGTTTCCATGAGCTTTATTTTTAGGTCCGTACCATGTGTTTTTTGTTGCTAATCATGTACACTGGATACCTTGTGAAGTGAATGAATGCATAGAGTGTTCCATACTTATTCTTTTGTAGCATGATCGAAGTGTGTCTGGTTGGCTAGAGTCGCTAAGATATCTTGTGATCACTCATATGCTGTGCCACTAGATGCTGCTCAGATGATGGTGAGTGTATTGCATGTGAGCTTTTTAATTTGTTTTTTTCCTATAATTTTTTGACAGGTCTGTATGAGAAATGGAACACAGGCCCACACATTACTGGCTATGTTGATTTTGCAGAGTCAATAGAGGACTACCATCCAAAGCATGGTCATTCATATCCATGGAACTCATGGGATAACTGTCCGCCCCCAAAACTTGCCACCCTCAAAGCTCAACTGGAGAATTGCCTTGAATCCATGGCTCAAAAGGCCATAAAACTCGGAAGTACTAGTTCACATCAGATATACACGACTCTTACGAAATGGCACAGTCCAACTACTGCCCTAAGACAAATCTTAAACACTGATAGCAGTACTTCCAGAACACGTGCAGTAACAAAAAAGAACAAAATTTCCGGGTATAGTTTGTGGGAAAATGCAGTTATTAAGTTGTCTTCAGGATTGGGCGAGCAGGAGATAACTCAAATTTCGGACAAAAACATCACTGTGGCGGACAGATCATATTATAAGGAGGCTTTGGCTGGACTGAAGTTGGCTAAAGAGGTTATTAGGGTCCAACAGAAGTGGAGAGAGAATGCAATCAGAGATTTGAATAAAAAGGGGGGATTTTCACGGTCCCTGGCAAATTCTGCTACGGATTGGGCTTGTTTATTGCTTGAGTTGTTGTCTTTGGCTGCTGAGATAGACTATTTTCAGGTATGCATTGTTTGATTTTTAGCACTGTAAATTGGCTATTGATTTAAGGTCCTTGATCTTTTACCTTGTTGTTTGACGTCTCTTTTTCTCTTTTTGTCTTTCCTTTCTTTTTGTTTTTCTTGTGTACGCAAAATAAGTAGCCGAAGCTTGTGATAAACAATATTGAGATTCTGAAGAATGCTGTTGTGGAGGATGATAAGACCATTGGTGGATCCATGTATCATGATAGTCTGATTTGGAGAGTGATAGCATTGGGTGCTAATGAGAGATGCCTTCCAGTTCTGCTTGTTACATCTGATGGGTAATTTTCTTTACCACTTCCTCTGTTTTTGTTGGACTTTGAATAATTTTGGTATAGAGTCTTGGCTGAGGTAGTTTTCTTTTAACTTTAATATTCAAAATTATCATCATGAGTGACTTCGCTAATGAGTAGGCCTAATTACCATTTACCACCGGTATCTGCTCATCTTCTGCGCCTTGGTGATCTTTACACCAAATAAAATTATTATAGTTCATTCTAACAGAATCATCCCTCCTTTTATCCATTCCCGTAATAACTAGACTTCCTTCATTATTGAGTTACACATTGTCTTTTGTTTTTGGTTGAAACCCTTGTTGTTTGTTACTTCAAATCTTCAAATCAGAATCAAATGTGCAGGTACTACTCATACCAGTCTTTTATTGATTTTGGATACCCGGAGATTTTCATCTCGCGTGAGGTGACCTCTCATTTCTTCATGTTATACTTAAAACAATACTTAATCAAGATCAACGTTTATTTTCCCATCAAGCATTGACCACTAGAAGTCGTTCGTCATTGAAGAATACTTCGTGAATGTTAGATTCATGTACACATCTGTCAAGTTCTGTCTTTTAATTTTTCTTGCATATACTTTCGATTGCAGACATTTGGATGGACACCAGCTGAAGCAAAAATGCACATGGTTGATAGCTATTTTAGTCCATCTGAGGTAATATCACGTGGAATAAATTTTTCGCGTCAAAATGGTTTTCTATTTACCAAACTTTACCCTTTAAAAATATTTTGCAGAACATACATGTGTACCATGATATATAAAAATTGTGAAAGCATCTATTAATTTAATAGTAAATACTCAGATCTATGTTGCCTGTAAATGTGCAGTGGAATGTGATTGTTGAGGTGCTTGGACCAAATCCACGACATCTTTTTGAGGTTTATGCGCTCAAATTGAATCGTCATAACCTGAAGTGAGTGCTGATACTATGAACAAAAGTTCGTTAATATTACTGCAGTTACCACAATGGGTATGTTGGTTTAATCATGGGCTTGTGTGAGTTTCATCATAACTTATACGGATGATGTCAAATGGCAGGTTTATGAATTTTGAGGAGACTACGTTTGAAGATATTGTGGATTTATATCTAGCATATTTGCAGGTAAGCTTTGTTCTGTTCCATTCATATCACTATGTGGACTTTGCTTCCTTTTGATAAATTTTACTTCCCTACTACAGGTTAATGTAGTCAACCCTGCCATGGGTAAAGCGTTGTTGCTCCTTGAACAGTTTGCTTGTGACGCCGGTAATGGAAAAATACCTGAAGATAGATTGAGATTTGGTGCTCCTTGGAGGCATCCCCCAGAAACAGATATCAGTTCATGGGCTAAGATTCAACTGATGGATTTTGTTCAATCCCTAGTTGATGCAGATTTTGGGGTAAATTGAAATCTATCACCAAGATGATTGATGTGAACCATAAAAATATCAACCTTGCAGCTCATGCTTACCTGCATTTTGTTCCTGTGATGAACTAGTAGGACAGTTTTGAATGATTACTGTGATCTCATGGTCTTCGACATTTACAAACTATTTTAGTTTGTTGGTTGATATTTTCATAATGCCAACCTAATCTATTAACTGTCCTTTTTGCAGTTTCTTCAAAAAAGAAAACAGCTTTTTTTTATTGGTGTTCCCTTTGTGATTTGGGTATTCCTTGACTGAGTGCAGGTTAACTATCTCGCGGATTATAGTCAAGAGTTCTTGGATGATCCTGCTGCTGTTGCATTGCTTGAGGTAATAAGATTTTATTGGCTGAGTTTTAACCTTGCGCTCTACAACGAGGATTGTTGTTTATACACTCATGAGCTTCGTCTCCACAAAACATAACAACAAATTTGTCTGCCGCCTTAGGTTGGCTTGCTATACACTCAAAGAGATCCACCTTTTATACGCCCAACCACGCGTGGAATTCAGAGATGCCTAGTGAGATGGTAAAATAATTGCGGATCCCTTACGCTATAAATGTTACAGGTTTGGAACATTCTCACTGTACGTATGCTAAATTTTTGGTAAAAAATGAAGGCTCGTTCAGGAACGGACAAGACTAAACTTAAAAAGCTCCATTCGCTACCACTGGCAACGGATCATTCGAGGACGCAGCTATAAGCATCTGTTGTTGCAAGAAGGATATAAATAGTAATGTTATCGTTTTTGTTTACATATACTTTACGATTGGCACATCATTTCTGATGCTCAAGTGTCATTCAATTGATCTTTACACTAATTTCTTGGGTCTCCAATTCTAGAAATAGGCGTCCCTCAGCTAAATCGTTAGTTCCGTGTACATCTGGTTGATTTCTCAGGGTCATAAATAAGCTCGTTATTCAACCCGGTTTCATAATGTAAGCTGCATTTTATTGCAGGGGAAACAGAAAGGAAAAGATCAAGACTCGCCACTCTTAGTTTGAGAAGGATTGTGGACTTTGAGATCTTCATTTGTTATGAGCTTCTCCGTTGTCTGAAAAATGCGGATGCGGTCAGAATGGACATATCTTCAACCTTTGTGTTTATTTGATATAGGTAGGTGTGACTTTTCTTCCTTACCATAAACGAAACAGTGAACAATCCATTTATAATTTTATTATATCTACTCGGCAAGGTAAAGACTATGTCTATCGGTAACATCCACGACCGGTCGTGGATTAAGAGCAATTAAAATAAAGCAAAAAATTCAATTAATTCCACAACCGGTTGTGAACACTTTCCTGTCCACTATTTTTGTGGTTTTTTTTTTATAAAAACTATATGATTTTTTTTTTCTCTACAAATAGAGACAAATATTGCTACATTTTGAATCACAATTTCAAATTATTTATTTCTCTATCACATTCTATAATCTATCATAATTCATATTATTTTTTTTCTTCAATTTCTAAATTATCGAAATTTCATACCATGTAATGCAATCTATTTTTCAAACATTCAAATACTACTTAAAATAATTATAAAATATAAATATTATGGGTTGTTGATAAAGTTGAAAATTATTGAGGTTGGGTTGAGGTGTAGGTTGTGTATGTGGATGAGAGAGAAATTAATATTTTATTCTGATGACGGGTTGTGGAGGTCATGGATGTGGGGATAGTCTAAGGAAAAAAAAAGGCGTTAATAATCTGAGATACAAACCTGTAATAAATGTCAATCTACTTTAGTGCTCCGTGAATCTCATACTTTTTGCAGAATTTTTTTATTTTTCATCATATCCTCACACGAAAATGAACGCCGCGCTACTCACCGATTAGGGCACGTGGCCTATGCTCCATTACGCACAGTGACATTCCCGACTGTGAAACTGCCCTCACAAAACCCATGTTTGCCGTTACGGTAGGAGCACGATAATAATCGCCCGTCCCAAAAACCACTTTGTGTTTGAGAGCTATCTTTCTTGTAGTAGGGAGGCTCGTCAATCTTGTCGATGGACAATCCGGCACAATCCTGCGCATATGTGCGTAAAAAAAGATTCCATATGTTTCTCTACTTTCGCATTTTCAGTCGACAAGTTCGAACGAAGCAGAAGGCATCAAAAATAACAAACTGAGGAAGTAACTCACTTGAGGAACTTGAGAAAATGTTGGGCTCTTAGTTTTTCGTTCGGTCCACCGCACATTGTTATAAGCTCCTTAAACTCCAAGAAAACGCTCTCACACACTATCCCACGCTTCCCCGACAGAGCATCAGCCAATTCACGGTGCATTGGATTCTCAGTTTCGGAGTTAACCTATCATTTCAAACGAACGCGAGTATCATCAACACAATCTTCGTGTGAGGAAACGCGACATCACATCGTCCCAAGAAAATCATTACCTGGGCAATCACGAATTCGTAGTTTCCCTTAAACCGCTCTCTCAGTTCACCCTCTGGCCTAGCCATGAGTTTCCCAGATCCTCCATTGCTGATCCCCGAAGCAATCGCAACTATAGCCGTCGTATCGAAATTAACCAAGCCAAAATTACCCATAGAGCAGCACCAACACTTCATTCGAGAAACAAGCGAGCTCAACAGTTCGCCCGAGTTCTTCAAGAAAACGTTGTTGTCACACTTTTCACAAGAAACCACCTCAGTCTTATCCCTAGTAGTACCTTCCAAGCAACTATCTTTTGCATCGACTTCTATCCCAATAATGCAAGCTTCGCAAAATGACCTTCCAATGGCTACTAAATCGATCCACCCATCTTCCACTTCGGCCTCATCGCATGAAAATCTCTCCATCTCCAACTTAAATCCACCAAACTGACGCGTGATTCCCTCGTAAACCTCGCCCCCAACTCCACAGGCAAAGAAAAGCACTATCATCGATGGCTTCAACGCCACAGGGCAATTGCGTGCAGCATCAATAACTCCATCGATCTTTCTCTTTAACCCGTCACTTTTCTCGCCACATTCCCATCTCACATGAATAGGGTTTCTATCGGAGACTATAATCCAAACTGGCCTACCATTCATAGAGCAAACAATATCAACATACACCCTACGTGAGGACGACATCTTAAGTGGTTTGCAGGCACGAGACACACTGCTGACGCACGGCTGCTGTAGCACGTGCAACACAGCCTCCATATGACCTATGTTAGAGCTGAGAATAAGAGAAAATTAGGGCTTTCACAGTTGGGAGAGATGCTAAAAGTTAGGGCTTCGATTTCTAAGCTTGTCCGAAATTAGCTCAGATGCCGTAGATAAAAGAATATATCGTCGATGTATAAAAAAAAAAAAAAATTGAAGCTTTTGAGCAAATCCTACACCATATTGAATTGAACAATGAGCAGAAGAAGAAAATGGATAGGGAATGAGGTCGAATTAGCAGCGTACCTGAGGTAATAAGGCTCAGAAGTTCTATCGAGAAACGAAAGCTCAGAGTGGATTAACCGTAAGAGGGTGGCTTTAACCGAAGGAGTAAGTGGCATCGTGGTTGTGCGCTTGAGCCGTTCGATTAGGGCGGCGCATCTTTTTCTGACGGTGGCTACCGCTGTCTCCTCCATTGTTCTCCGGCGATTGTTTTTTAAGCACTCGCCTCGCAAGTCTTTGGCGTGGACCGGAGAGGAACAAAAGTAATGTCATTTTTATTACCGGCAAAAACCTACAACGGTCCCAATGTTTGCCTTCAGTATCAATTTAGTCCCCGATGTTTCACGATGATCCCCGATATTATCGAATTTGAACCAAATTGGTCCCCGCCTTTAAATAGCCGTTCTTTTCGATGGAAGTTGACACGTGCGATTGTCCAGACTTACAAAAATCATAAATTAAACTCCAAAAGGGGGAAAAATTCAAAAAAGAGAGTAAAAAAATTTTTAAAAAGGAGAAAATTACTAATAAATTAAAAAAAAATAATAGTTATAAAAATAATAAAATAAAATCAAATGAAAAGATGACGATATATTAAAAATAATAAAGTAAACATTAAAAGAGTAAAAAATCCAAAAAAGGAAAAAATTCAAAAAGAAAAAAAGAAAAGAAAAAACTAATAAATTAAAAAATCCAAAAAAAATGGAAAACAAATTCAAAGAAAATAAATTAAAATAAAATTAAAATAAACGAGAATTAAATTCAATTATGAATAAATTAAATTCAACTAAAATTAAATGATAATAAACAAGTATAAAATAATAAACTAAAATAGAGAAAAATACAAAATTAAAATACGTAAGTAAAAAATAAACAAAAAAGAGAGCGAAAATGTTAAAACAAAAAATAATAAATAAGAAAAAGAATAAAAAATATTTATTATTTAAAAAATAAAAATAAGTTAAAAAATAAAATAGGATAAAAACGTACCTTTCCAGTTAACGGGGATGCAATCGTCCCAGTATATTTGTTAAAATAATTCGAGAACTGGGATGCAATCGTCCAAGTATTTTCTACATGAATATCAGTTTTTTTTCCTTAAATTAGGATCTTTAGTCCTTGATTTATGTATTTTATTATTGAATTCAAGTACTTGACCGTGAAGTGGCTAGAAAACTAATTTGTGGTGTTAATGAGGATCAATGTGCTTATTATGTAGAATGCTTGATCAAACCCACCACTTTAGTCTTAGATGTTCTCCACCAATTCGCAAGTCTTATCTACATGAATATTGGTATTTTTTCCTTAAATTAGGTACTTTAGTCCTTGATTTAGGTATTTTATTACTGAATTCAAGTACTTGACCATATAAGAATGTAAAGTGGCTAGAAAACTAATTTGTGGTGTTAATGAGGATCAATGTTCTTAATATGTCGAATGCTTGATCAAACCCACCATTTTTAGTGTTAGATATTCTTCACCAATTAGCAAGTATTTTCTACATGAATATCAGTTTTTTTTCCCTTGTACTTTTAGTCTTGATTTATGTATTTTATTATTGAATTCAAGTACTTGACCGTATACGAAAGTGAAGTGGCTAGAATTGTGGTGTTGATGAGGATCAATGTTCTTATTATGTAGAATGCTTGATCAACCCACCATTTTTAGTCTTAGATATTCTCC
This sequence comes from Craterostigma plantagineum, assembly GCA_027422505.1. Lineage (NCBI taxonomy): Eukaryota > Viridiplantae > Streptophyta > Magnoliopsida > Lamiales > Linderniaceae > Craterostigma > Craterostigma plantagineum. Next base: position 282,590 of record JAPQWV010000059.1, read on the forward strand.
GCCAATTAGCAAGTATTGTCTACATGAATATCAGTTTTTTCCTTAAATTAGGTACTTTAGTCCTTGATTTAGGTATTTTATTATTGAATTCAAGTACTTGACCGTATACGAAAGTGAAGTGGCTAGAAAACTAATTTGTGGTGTTAATGAGGATCAATGTTCTTAATATGTCGAATGCTTGATCAAACCCCGCCATTTTTAGTCTTAGATATTCTCCACCAATTAGAAAGTATTTTCTACATGAATATCAGTATTTTTTCCTTAAAGTAGGTACTTTAGTCCTTGATTTAGGTATTTTATTATTGAATTCAAATACTTGACCGTATACGAAAGTGAAGTGGCTAGAAAACTAATTTGTGGTGTTAATGAGGATCAATGTTCTTATTATGTAGAATGTTTGATCAAACTCACTATTTTAGTCTTAGATGTTCTCCACCAATTCGCAAGTATTTTCTACATCAATATAAATATTTTTTCCCTTAAATTAGGTACTTTAGTCCTTGATATATGTATTTTAGGGATGGCAACGGGCCGGGCCGGGCCGGGTCTGGGTCGGGTCTGACCGGACCCGTTACCCGACCCTACCCCCTACAACCCGCCCCGCCCCGAACCCGAATAAGCCGGGTCTGGCGGGTCTCACCCGCAAGACCCGGTTGTTTTATTTTTTTTCAATTTTTTTTTAAGTTTTAGTTTGATATACATTATAATTTATATTTATAAATATATCTCTATTGTAAAATTATATTTGTATAATATATACTTATATTTTTTACATAAATTTATATAATAAGATGTAAATACTATATATATTTATATAAAATCTCATCCGGGTCGGGTCTCGGGGCAGGTTTCATTGGGCCCGGGACCCGGCCCGAACCCGGCCGGGTTGAATTCTTTAGGACCCGAGACCCGACCCGGCCCGTTACCCGAATATTGAAAAAAAACCAGCCCCATTAGGGGCGGGTTTTGGCGGGTCCAACCATTGCCATGCCTGCCAAATTCATCTTGTCCTTCACGGTATCCAGTAAGCGTATATACAAGTCAAGTTGGGATGAATTTCAGACATAATTTAGCGAACCTTAAAAATATGAAATGAAGTTCAAGATTTGCAATTTTCCAAAAAAGAAATAAATAAGAATATACACACTCATAGTCAAGGTTGAGACATAGGAAGATCATCTTCAGAGCCAAAATGACATTCACGTCAGACAAAAGTTTAGTTTACTAACTCGTTTGCGTAACTAACCCAGCCACCACCTTTTTACTCACTCCATCATCCATAAAATAGTTGTTTTACTTTTTATATATAGACACATCTCCTTTCTATATCTCTAATCTTTCATCAACATCTCACCCGAGAAAATTACAGAACCATTACTATTCTCTCTGTTAAAAACACATGTCTGCCTCTGCAGATCTTGCCTTAAGACTGCTCCCAACAATCGTCTATTCACAAACTTCAAACTCAATTGCATCCCATGAAACTGAGATCGGGCAAGAAACATTCTCCGTGGTGCCCAATTCGTCGCCCCAACATGCGATGATTCCGAAAACCTCAACTTGTCCATCGACTCCAAGGAAGCCTAAAAGACAATCACTTCGTAAGAGAAAGGTAGGTCAAGTGGTTGAGTTCTTCGATGTAGTGGCAAGAGAAGAAGTTGAGTCCTTTTTCACAACAGCTGAGGAGAGTCTCTTTGCGATGAACGGACGCTCGACCAAGAGAGTGCGCGCAATGCAATGGGCGTCGATCGAATAAATCAATGAATAGGAATACATTTGCTGTAATAATAGGCACTTCGTTTGTCTTGTGCTACACCTTTTCAAGAACGATCTTTGAAGGTAATCAATCAAAGTTTGAGTTCACTAGTCAAACACAGACATAAACTTTACTTCAACCCCAGAGAAAAAAAAAAAGGTAGATTGGAATCATCTAAATGACATACAAATGAAGAGAAACTGTGCTCTGCAATAGAGAAAAAGATTCAATCCCAAAATTATTTCTATGAGAGTTTGGTTATTATCCAAAGTCTTCATTTTGGCGTCAATTTTTTCACCAATATTCAACAACTGGGCAATTAATAATGAGGAATTCGATTCAAACTGCGATACTTAACCAGCATTTTTACAGAGACCCAAAACAGAAACAGGGAAAAAAACGGACCAAATTCCAAAACCCTAGAAAATCAAATTCACCAATTAAGCGCTCGTAAACTTGGTGACTGCCTTCGTGCCCTCGGAGACGGCGTGCTTAGCAAGCTCGCCGGGAAGCACCAGCCTCACGGCGGTCTGAATTTCGCGGGAAGTGATGGTCGGCTTCTTGTTGTACCTGGCGAGGCGAGAAGCTTCTTGGGCCAATTTCTCGAAGATGTCGTTGATGAAGCTGTTCATGATTCCCATGGCCTTGCTCGAGATTCCAATGTCGGGGTGGACCTGCTTCAGCACCTTGAAGATGTAGATCTTGTACGTCTCCACGCTCTTCTTCACGCGCTTCTTCTTCTTGTCCCCGGCCGACGCGCCGCCGTCCTTGGGGAGTTTCTTTCCGGCCTTCGGCTTCTTCTCCGCCGCTGGAGCCTTCTCGGCGGCTGGCTTCTTCTCGGCGGGCTTCTTATCGGCTTTCGCCATTTTTTCAAGAATTGCTATTTCTCGAGATTTGCTTTGTTTCTTAAAAGTTTGGAGAGATGGTGAGATGAAAGGGAGGATTAACCAATGCGATATATAGGGGCTCGAAGGTGTGGTTTGATTGGATGATTGGCCTCGACGAAGATCACCGATTTCAGCCGTTGATGATTTATTCTATCTTGGACGGTTTAGATTTATTCTGTGGGGCGATGCTCTTGGGCGCGGATCTTTGCCCTGAACCGTTGATTGCATTTTATTTCAACGGTAGATCTGAAGGATCATCAAATCAATTGCTATAAGTGACCATCCAATTGACTTGTTCATTATTTTACTTATAAATGTTTCATTATTCATAGTTTAATTATATAAGTTAACTTCTATAATCCCAAGCCCAAAATATTATCACGAGTGGTACCTCGCAATTGAACTTGACACCCTCAATGTCAACTAGTAATTTATGTACTCTGTGCGTGTGCTATATATAAATATATTTTAATAAACTTATTTAGTTTGAATTATTTAATGAAAATTATAATTTAATTTTTTTAATTGAAGTATTCCAAATCTATAAAATGAAAAATCAATTTATTATAAAATTAAAGGAAAGAATAGTAATTAGTTAAAAATAGTAATTAACTAAAGATAGAGGAAGAATAGTTATTAACTAAAAGTAGTACGTAACTATTTAAAAATAGTACTTACTTAAAAGTAGTTGGTGATTTTTTATTTTATTAATTATTTTTTTAAAAGCTTACTCGAAAGACCATATGATAGTTTATACTCACCCCTTTCCTGAAATAGAATAGATAGTTCACTCGAGATTACCTGATTTAAAAATTTTCGAACCATGAATAACAAAATATTTACTTCTTAAAATATGGTAACGAAAGATCAATAGAACCTATGTTATGTTTTATGCCAAAAATAAATTAAATTTCGACGAAGCTAAAAAAGCTATTAAAAATACTATTACCTCACTAATACTGCAAACTAGATAATATGATAACGAAAGATCAATAGAACCTATGCTATGTTTTATGCCACAATTTAAATTAAATTTCAACGAAGCTAAAAAAAAACTATTAAAAATACTATTACCACACAATACTGCATAATAAAACCAAAACAAGGAGATGCATTTCATATATTTATTTAAAAATCTAGAGTATACATTCCTTTATGCTATAAACCACGGCAATAGTCACGGTTCATAAATCCAAAAACATCACATCAGTAAAACTAATTATAGTTAATTCCTTGATTATCAAATAGTCAAGCACACATCTCTAACAATTAATGAAAAACGTTGTGCTTATTAAACTAAATAAACGATATTATATTATTAAATAATTGTATTGTAGTACTAACAAAGCTAGGATTTCGTCCCCATGCAGCATGTACCATGCAAGACTACACAAAGCTATATACACGTACACGTCATAGCAAATGTAGTTCATTACTAGGGTTACATTGTTTCCACTTTTTTTTTTTTTTTTTTGAATTGCAAATTCTTGTAATAATGCAAACCCCATTACGAAAATCACAATAACTCTACTATGCAATCCTATATAAAATCTTTTTTCATAAATCACGTAATATTACACAATTATTCATAAAGCAAAAATAATCTCTACACATATAATCGCTTCAGTAGTTACTGTAATATGTTGTTAATTAAATTTAATAATAATTATCCATTACACTACATCACCTCCCAACTCCCAAGTATAAAAGCCAGCCAATGCACTATTATTTTTCAAACAAATTCCTTCCTAGTAAGTGAAACAAATTAAAATGTCCCATATCAACCTTTCGAAACATTTATTCGTCTCCCTAACTATAATCATCGATCTTTTGCTCCAAACAAAAGATGTTACTTCCATGGAATTTGGGTCTTCATACAATGCTTCTCTTGCAAATGGCTTTTCAAAAGGATTGGCAACTTCATACGATGGCCTCAACTCGCCGGGAAGTGGTAATAATAATAATAATACCCTTTCCTATATTTTTAAACAAAGTCCCACTTTCAAATAATTCACATCCTTAGCAAATCTTTATTGCAATTTGTAGGAGGTGCATGCGGTTACATTCACGACATGAATCCTATATATTATGGCTTGACAGCCGCCGGAAATAATGATCTATTTAAATATGGACAAGGCTGTGGAGTTTGTTATCAGGTATATATATACACATATATTATATGTAACTACATACATAACCACTTTTTTAAAAATAATTTACAAATAATAAAACTATATTCTTAAGGTGAGATGCACTGAGAACCAAGCATGCTCGGGCAACCCCGTAACCCTAACCATTACGAACCAATGCCCAGACTCTTGCAATAACGAACCCTTTCACTTCGACATGAGCGGTAAAGCCTTTCAAGCCATGGCTAAGCCCGGCCTAGGTCCCACTCTGTGGAAGGTTGGGAGACTCAATGTCGAATATCAAAGGTCTCTTTCTCTCTCTCTCTCTCTCTCTCTCTCTCTCTCTCTCTCTCTATATATATATATATATATATATATATATCTAATTAATCTATGTATTCATTGCTTTGTTCTTGAATTAGGGTTCCATGCAACCATGGGACGAATATTGCGGTGAACATAATGAAGTATTCGAACGTATACCACTTGGCTTTCTCTGTGGAGTACCTCAATGGTGATGGTGACCTTGGGCTCGTCGAGCTTTTGCCTTCGAATTCTCGGGCGTGGGTCCCATTGAAGCGTGATTTTGGAGCCACGTGGGCCATCGATCTTAATGCAATGAAGGGCCCTTTTTCGGTGAGGGTGACGACTATCGAGTCGAGGAAGACTATTGTGTTGGCAAATGTGATTCCTTCTGATTGGAAGCCTGGGCAATCCTATGCTTCTAAGGGCAATATTATCGTCTAGTTGTTTGTTGTGTTTTTGTGTAAAATTGGTTTGAGATGTAGAAGATTGAAGAATAACATATGAATTGATGAAAATAATTTGTTTTTTCTAAGCTTCCTTAATCATGCATCAGGGTTTTGTGTTTTCATATCAAGCTCACAACTTTACGATGGAAAAAACACAATATGTAAGATATATATGATGCGCTTTTTCGGATATACAGTAAAATGAGAATATAAATTGGTATATATCTTCACATTACATACAATCAAATCTTGTACGAAAATTTATCAAATCTAATATTCATTATTTTATTTGTTGTAATGATCTTTCAAATTTTGATATGGCGGTCGTAGCAAAGCTCATGAATATTTTATACTTGTGATATTTTAGCAAATTCATAATATTTATAGTTGTAGTATTTATGAATTATTAATTTAGAATTTTAATGGGACTAATGTTTATACGAATTTTTTGTAAAATTATTATCTTATTATCTTCTCGGATTTGATGATTTTTTTACAAAGGCCCGAGTCGGGACCGCATGATTTTATTGTTTTAGAGAGTTTATTAATTTATATAGTTAACTTATATAGGTTTTACTTAATTATAACTTTCTACTTACGTTGCAATGAAATTCACGTGGAAATTTATTTTTAATGGATTTTCGATGGTCCGTCAATTTTTTTAATGACTATTAATTTTGATTTTGGTGGTGTAAGAACAAAAGACGGTCTACGCTACGCTCTAGGCAATAATACATGACAAAAAAACTAATAATAGTTGCTTGCCCTGACACGTCTCTAACCGCGACTATAAAAATGCCGCCAAGCACAAACCAGTTATAGTTAATTGCCTTGATTTTCAAATAAGAACACATCTCTAAATCAACTATAAGAAAATCAATGTCATATAAATCCAGAAATACCAAACCACAAAAACAAATTATAGTTAATTGCCCTAGTTATAAACTAGCTAGTTAAGAACACATCTCTAACATCAAGTACAAAAAAATCACTCTGTCAAAATAAATCTAAAAATACCACATAACAAAAACCAGTTATAGTCAATTGTCTTGATTCTCAAATAGTCAAGAACACATCTCCAACAATTTAGTATAAATAAAAGGCATACACCTCAACACACACACAAAAAAAATACACTATCAAATAGATACCTATTTCTTCTTCTCTAAAGAAAACAAAAAACCATGTGTATTAGAATTAACCAACTATCAAAACCCCCCACTTTGGTCATTATAACTTTCTTGCTATTACAATATTGTGCTTCTGCCATGAGTTCACTCTCAACCAATGCCTCCCTAGCCGGCGGTTTTGCGCCAGCGGTTGCTACGTGGTATGGCCCACCGAGCGGGACCGGAACTGACCGTAATCTCGATAGCCTTTTTCTCACTATATCATCACACCGAAAAAAGTTTAAAAAAAATCTAATAGCAATTCTTTTTGTATATAGCAACTTCTTATATTGTGATAATAATGCTTATCAACTTATGAAGAAACCCTAATGAAACCCTAATAATAAATTCCCGGTCTTTTGCAGAGGGAGCTTGTGGATTCACAACTGACGTGGAGAATCCTCCGTTCAATCGCTTGATAGCCGCGGGAAATTATAACTTGTATCAATCGGGACATGGTTGCGGGAGATGTTACCAGGTCATAATAGATTCTTGGTTATTATTATTATTGTCATCATTATTATACATGTTTTTTTTTATTAAAATTCATTTTCCTTTTTATAAATTTTTACCAGGTGAAATGCACGGATAACCCTTCTTGTTCGGGCTATCCAATCACAATCACCGTAACCGATTTGTGCCCAGACGGTGCTTGCTCTGCCGACGCCGTCCACTTTGACATGAGCGGACAAGCTTTTGGGTACTTAGCCAAACGTGGCCAAGCCGACGCTCTTCGCAAGGCCGGGAGAATTAACATCCAATACCAAAGGTAATGCTCATTACATGTCAATAATGTCAGAACTTATCAGAAATTGAGGGTTTTATCCAAAAAAAGAAAGTAGCTGGTGACAGGTAGAGTTGCCTCTTGTTATTAAGCCAACCCATCAATAGAAATCATAGCAAATAATTTAAAAAAACAACATATTTACTAACAAAAGCTAGGGTTTCATCTTCGGTCATTGCAGGGTACCGTGCAAGACCAACACGGGCATCAAGTTCAAGCTCGACAGTGGGTGCAACGACTACTACTTGGCTTTCGTAACCGATTATGTGAACGGGGACGGAGATCTCGGGAGCGTGGAGATATTGCCCTCGAATTCGAAAACGTGGATTCCCATGAAGCAGTCTTGGGGGGCGACTTACAAGGTCGACCTCAACCACAATGTGTTGAACGGGCCGTACTCAGTGAGGGTAACCACCATTGAGTCGAAGAAGTCTGTCGTGGCTAGCAATGTGATCCCCGATAAGTGGGTCGCCGGGCAGTCGTATTCGTCGAAGGTCAACTTCGTCGCCTAATTCGAGGACGTATTCGTAGCCAAATGAAGTTTCGAAATTTGGGTTTTCGATTTCTTTTTTGTATGAATTAATGGGTTGTAGATTCTGATAATAATGATGCAATCCCAGCAATAATGTTGCAATGCAAGGGTTTAATATGCGTGAATTCCCTCAATAAATCATAAGATTACATTGGTTATAATTAATGCATAACATGGTCTCCCACAATAGTGTCATGTGGGATAGTATGTCAAATTTATTTTGTATATATATTCTCAAATTAATTCAATAAATGAAAAAGACTTGCATATATATACGAGAAGAAACCCCTCCGATCCGGCAGATTTAAATTTGAAGTAGAACACCTGAAATCTGTAATAAATGAAGTTTTTCGTCACCTATTTATATGTAAAAAAAAAAACATGGATTTTGTGAAATTCATTCCTCGTCACACTTTTTTTTTTTCGTTTCTTATCGATAAAAAAATTCGTCGGCTATATCTCAGGAGCGGACAACCGTCTGATTACTGAACATTTCGGTGATGTTTGTTGAGACTATGTGTTTTGCTTGCTTGTGACTTTTAATTGACATTTGTTTCCCTTATGTTGAATGGTGCATCAAACATTAGTGTTTGTTTTTTTGGACTAATCTTTCCTTGTTTGGCCTTAAAACTACGAAGATTAAGAAGTTGGCCAAGGTAAATATTTCAGACTTTTCTTTAAGGAATCATCTGATTAATTAATTGTTTGTTTGATACCTAGTTTGAAGCTTTGTCGTGAGGACAAAGGAAAAGAACTCTTTCTTAAGACTTTCCAATTGGTATTTTCTTTTGCGGCTGCCTTTTGCTTGATCTCAAAATTAGAATCATTCATTTCTTATTTCAAAGACAATGCGCAGTAGATATTTCATATAATCTACTCATCATCCTACTCAGCCATGTCTTGTCTTACGCACTTATCATGTTTTTGTGCATGTGTGTCTACGTTATGTTAGTTTTCAGGTCCCAAAAATGTTTTAAAATAGGATCAAAACCTTTTTCGAAAAACTATTAGTTTAAAGGACCCAAAATTTAGAGATAATGACCTAAAATATGAACTGTTATCGGACTTCGTTTGTGTTATTTCAGAACAACGAAGTGTTATTTTAGAACAATGAAGTGTTATTTTATGACAATGAAGTGTTACTGAACAAATCGGGTCCTTAAAACTAATTTTTTTCCCTGACCGTGCCTGAACAACATTGCCCTTATATATATATATATATATATATATATATATATACACACACATTTGATTTTTGAAAAGAATGCTATATGAATGTAATAACTAATAAAGTAGTCTCGTCGATCGCCTACCAATTATCATGATAAAAAAGATTCCGCTATCCGTGCTTTTAGTGCAACTTGCCAAGAGCACAAATTGGCCGTTATTATGGTCTTTACTTGCCTAATTCCTAAATAAATAAGATAGCAAAGAAAAAAAAAAGGTCTTAATTTGAGGGGTTTTTTTTTTTTTCTTCTGCTTTGTTAAGAGGATGAATTTGAGGATTTCTCTTTTTCGTTGTTATACACTTTACTACTGATATTATGTACCTTTTTCTATATTTGTGAGCCCAGTACTTTATTGCAAAAAAAGTGATGAGAGTGATGAAGTCAAAGCTTCATTAAACTTCCTCCGCAAAATCATTGCTCGACTTGAAATAGCTGGTTTGTTCGCACCATTTGATTTTGTTAACAAACTTTATGAGGATTATTAAAGGTCTATAATTTTAATTCAATTCTTGCAAAAGGAAATTCGGAAAGTAGCAGCAGTGCATATCAACGACCAAGCTTTACTAACATGTAATGATGGTTACTTGAGATTTAAGCTTGAAGAAATAAACGAAGGGTCCTACTATTCATATCCCCTTTACGCCTCTGTTTACACCATCTTAGTGAAAACACATGAAATTTGTAAACCTTATTTTACCTAACCACACGAATTCAATAATTACTATTTTAGTAATTTAATTTTCATATAATTCAAAATAAAATTAGTTACATGTGTTATTCAACTAATTTATTTTATTTAATAATTTTTATTAATCGTTGAAGTTTTTTAATTGTCTTAAAAATATTTATATTTTAAATTATTAATACATATTTTATTTAATTTAATAAAATACTTATATGCCACATATATTTGTTAACATATACAAACTTAAAATAAACATATAAATAATAAAAAAAATAGTTAAAGACTAATGTTATATTTTGTATCATTCCAATATAACAGGAGTAGAGCGCAATCTAATCAATGAGTCGAACTGCCTACTCTAGCTCGAACCTATTCATATATCACTAGAACTTATCTCGTTGGCGCTGATGTTTGTTGGAGTGTGTTTTGAAGAAGGGGTCGAGCTCCCTATTTATAAGGTTGAGGCATGCTTTTAAGTTGCCTAGAATGCTTCTCTATAAAGCAATTTCCTTATTTTGATGGATCTCTATAACGTATTTCTCCACAAGTCTATCGTATGTTTCTTATGTTAAAGAAGATCAATGGAGTACAATGTATTATTCAATTGCAGCTTTCAATCAACTTAATGGTGATGATCATGTCGATGCATTAATCCCAATGAAGAAAGTGAATCCACCAACTTACTCAATCATTGCGGAGTTCGATCTTTTTGGAATTATGGGATTTCACTTTCCAAGTATAAATTATATTAAATACGATAATTAAATTCTATTTTAGGGAAAATTGTGAAAATAACTAATAAAGTGATAAATCTTAAAAATAGAAGTATTTAATGACTTACTTTCATTATTAGTGGTGTATATAGAAAAAAAGATGGTGCCAATTATGTGTATATATATTATATATATATTTACATGAATCGTAGGAACTTTAAAATGTCGCTAAATCACTTCCCTCCTACAACTATTCACTACCCAATTAGGTAATGTCAAAATATTATAAAACATAGGTCAAAACTACAATAGATGCTTACATTACTCACGTACATTTTAATATGTTTGCTTTTATAATAAAATTGCCAATAGATTTTGATACAAGTCACTTGGTTGCTCATCCCCGTCATACAAGTAAATAGTAAGCCCCTACTATAAGTTACTTTTTACCATTATGACAAAAAAAAGATAAGAAAGAGATACATACAAAAATGTTGTAAATATCCCTCATACAAGTGGAATTCATTTAACTGACTGTAAACAAAAAGCAATTAAGTGAAATGGAATTTGTGACCTCCTCATGGAGTCACTCTATTTATCTTGGTAGTTAACATTTGTTCGTAATTACATATATTATTATTACTATTATTATTATTTGTATTCGATTCAAATACACTATTCAAGTACGCAAGATGACAATTTATTTCTAAATCTCTTTTCTGCAACTTCTTCATGTAATGTGTTTTAGGAATATTTAACTTACAAGATTGGAATATTAAGTCTCTCTCTCTCTCTGTGTGTGTGTGTGTGTCTGAAACCTCGTCCATGTCTTATCTTAACCACCGCAGCCATTCCTCTCCCAAAACCTCTTCTTTCCTCCAAGTTTAACCAATTTTGTTTAACTCAAAAGGGATCAACTTAATCACACTCATTCTTTGAATATACGAATTACATATAATTAGCAAAAAGCAGAGAGAATTTTATCCATTCATGTATGTAGATGAATCTTGAGGCAGAGGAAAAAGAAAGACATCTCTTCCTTTCTTTGGAGGGTCTCCCTTTTACTTGCACAGAATCAAACACAAATACACGCACTCTTCTCTCTCTCTCTCTCTCTCTCTCTCTCTCTCTCTCAATGAGTATGCTTCGCCATAATAGTAACAGCATTCTCTTCTTCACCATCTTCTTTCTGATCCATCTTCCTTCGTTCTCCATAGCCGACACTAATAGTGTCCTCTTCAACCTCACCCTGCCACGTCATCATCCCAACCCTGAAGCTGTTGCTGAAGAAGTTCACAGGTAATAATAATACTGTAGTACTGATCAAGAAAAAAAAAAACAGAGCATTATGTGAAAGAACGAACTCTATCTGGGCTCTGCTCTTTAATCTTTTTCGGTTTCTTTTTGGGGGTTTTTCCCCTAAATCCCCTCCATTTTGCAGATTTCAAGAATGTAATATTAGTTTTCGGCATTTCCCTGTTTCACGGGTTCGTAGTCTTCCCCTGTTTTTTATTTTCTTCTGTTCTTTCATGGCTGGCTCTGTCATTCCCCTGTTTCGACTTAACTTTATGCCCGAAATATTCCCCACTCGTGTTTCAAGTTTCAAAGCAAACCCAGCCATTCCTTCTTATCTTTTTTGCAAAAGAACTTTTCCTTTTCGTCCCACCTTTTATCTAATTCCACAAATTCTCCCCTACATTTTCAATTTTCATCCAAAAGAATATTTCTGTCAACGTCAGCTCTTTTTCTCCCCCTAATGTCATCCACCGCCGACGCAGGACAATCAACGAATCAATAGCCAAAAGGCGCCAGCTCCAATGGGACCCACCACCACAGCCACCGTTCACCAACCAAGCCCAGTGCCTGACCGGCAATCCAATCGACGACTGCTGGCGGTGCGACCCAAACTGGGCCACCACGAACCGCCAACGGCTAGCCGACTGCTCCATCGGGTTCGGCCGGTCGGCCCTCGGCGGGAAGGGCGGTCGAACCTACGTCGTCACCGACCCCTCCGACCGAGACGCCGCGAACCCCGTCCCGGGAACCCTAAGGCACGCGGTCATCCAGGACGAGCCGCTGTGGATCGTCTTCGGCTCCAGCATGGTCATAAAGCTCAAGCACGAGCTCATCTTCAATAGCCGAAAGACCGTCGACGGGCGCGGGGCCGACGTGCACATCACGGGAAACGGGTGCATCACCCTCCAGTACGTGGCCAACGTGATCATACACAACGTTAGGGTGTACGGGTGTCGGCCCTCGGGGAACACGGTGGTGCGGTCGAGCCCGACCCACGCGGGGTGGAGGGGAAGGTCCGACGGGGACGGGATTTCGATTTTCTCGTCGAGGGATATATGGATCGACCACTGCTCGCTCTCGCGCTGCACGGACGGGCTGATAGACGCGATCATGGGGTCGACTGCGATCACGATATCGAACAGTTACTTCACGCATCACGATGAGGTGATGCTGCTCGGGCACAACGATAATTACCTGCCCGATTCGGGAATGCAGGTGACCCATGTAGATATTATTCATTCCAATTTAATTCCCTAGGACTGACCTAGTGGTTTGGCACGGGAGATTTTAAGTGAGATGTTTTGGGTTCGAATTCACTGGTGATCTCGAATGTCGATGTTGGGTGGGGAGCGAGACAATTCCTACCTGATCTTATGATTAGTAATTTTCTCGCAGTGTGCAGCAGTGCGAGCCTATAGTCGATTGAGTGGGGATAGCTCGAGTTTTAGTTTATGGGGAGCTAAAACTTGTGTATTTCAAAAATTTAGGTGACTATAGCGTTCAATCGATTTGGCGAGGGATTGGTGCAGAGAATGCCGAGGTGCAGGAGGGGCTACATTCACGTGGTGAACAACGATTTCACGCAATGGGAAATGTACGCGATCGGAGGAAGCGCCAATCCGACTATTAACAGTCAGGGAAATCGATACATCGCGCCATCCGATCCGAACGCAAAGGAGGTAAAATAAAAAAGAAAAAAAAATCGTTACATTGCCAAAAATATGCTTTAAAAATTTGGAACTCGCACATATAAATAGGTGACAAAGCGCGTGGATACAAATGAGGGCACGTGGTCGAATTGGAACTGGAGGACGGACGGGGACATAATGGTAAATGGCGCGTTCTTCGTGCCCTCGGGAAATGGGCTCAGTCCCGAGTACGCAAAGGCGACGAGCACCGAGGCCAAGTCGGGCGTTTTGGTCGAACAACTCACGTTGAATGCAGGCCTCTTCGGCGAACTTAGGTACGTAAATTCGACTATTGTCGAGCATCAAAACGACGCAGTTGCTACATTTTACTTTTAATAAATTTGAAAATTATATAATAGAAGCTATCAAACCATTCAAACGTCGCTGTCTCGGACACTAACACATAGGAATAAAGATCTTCATGCAAGGATTCGTATGTTCCACTTGATGACGTCATCTTCCGAATATATACATGAACATATGCATTATATGCGAATATTGTATTAATAAATTATATGCTCTATGCTTTCCAGCCATGCTAATGGCTTGTTAGCTTCTCATGGTAGGGACTCGAATCGAATGGTGTATGGAGCCTATCATATAATTTCTCAATTCAATCAATGGATCACAGACATAATTCATTGATTATAATATATATTTGTCGCACCGACACATAATTAAATGCTCCTTGCTGACGATTAATAATAGTAGTACAATAAACTTTTAATTTTTTTGCCTAATGATGTGACATGTTGGACTTAATTCAAAACTTTTCCACATGCACGTATGACTTTTTGCAACCGTTCGACGTAGACGTGTATATAAAATACTTAGTAATAAAATATTTATTGTACCTCTATAATTGTAGAGATCATAGTGTTGCAATTTCATACGGCGGCGGGTCTACCGCCGGCGCGAACGGTAATGGCGGTGGCGGCGATGCTGACGGAGACTTCTTTGGAATGAACTTTGGCGGCAACTCTGCGCCACCGGCCGGAAAGTATCATATTGTTTTATCATTTTTTATTATTATTTCAGTATTCTACGTTATTGCAAGTGATGGTGATTTATTATTATCACTGTCATTGCTATTACAATAAGAGATATATAGCGGAATAAGTCGGCAGCTATTGGAAGATAAAAAGGCATTTCACTTCATGAGAGGAACATATATTATATCTATATATTTCAAACGACAATACGTGCATAATAAAAAAAAAAGGTCCTATTATTGACAATTACATCGACGAGCCACAAAGTTGTACAACAACCACTGATCAAAGTTGATTATTTTTTAGATAGGGCTTCATTTTCAAGTGAGAAGCAGGTTTCATAATTGCAAACTTTTGATTGATAATTCAATCAATGGTTTCATTTATGTCTACATTAACATCGAACATGGGGCTGTGTCCGTAAACTCAATCAATAAGGATTGCCACGCAGGATAGTTCCAAATATGGTCGAACATCATAAAATAACCATTCATCTATACTATCTATACTATGTTGGGAATGGTGGTGGGCCCCGCGGTGGTTAGTGGGCCCTGCAGCGGAACTGGTCCCGGTTTGGCTCGGTACGACGATCAGGAGAAGTGGGACCCACGGGGTAAATTTGGTGGGACCCGCACAGTAACTACCACGGTAAAAATAAAATTACCGTAAGGTAAGAAAGAACACCGGAATTTTAACGTGGAAAACCCTCTGTTAACGAAGAGGGAAAAACCACGGCCGAGTCGGCAAAATCTTCACTATAGTAAAAATTACAACCCTCGAATTTTTACTATCTCACTTTTACCACTCGTGTTTACCTCACACCTCTCTGTGGATGTGGAACCCTATCAGTTTCTACCTGAACTGATAACCTCACAATTCACTCGAACTACTTCTCTCTATTTAGTAAAACTCGAATGAGCTTGTGATCATAATAACTGAAGAATCCTCAGCCTATTTATAGATGTCTTCAGCTCTTCTGGACCACTCAAAACGAATGGTCAGGAATGCGCCGCGTCGCCCTTCAATATCAGCCGTTCATTAAAATAATAAAATATTAAAATAATATTTTATTATTATTATTTTTTCAAACTTGGCGTGCGGTCTTCCTTGGATGGCTGGACACAACAATTCTCCCCCTCCAGCCTCATTCATTATTTGTGGGGAAGATCTCCTACCGCCTCAGCGATAGCTCATGCCGGCTTGTCCGGCGCAGAACTCAGTCTTCTCCTTGGGAATCACCTTCGTCAGAATGTCTGCAACATTCTTGTCTGTATGGATCTTCTGTAACTTGAACGCTTTCTCCTCAATAGCTAGTCTGAGCCAATGATAACGAACGTCGATGTGTTTCGTCCTCGAGTGATACATAGTATTCTTGCTCAAGTCCAAAGCACTTTGACTATCGCAAAATATTATGTACTCCTCCTGTTGAATTCCCAACTCCTGAAGAAATCTCTTCAACCAGAGCATCTCCTTGCCAGCTTCCGTTGCTGCAACATACTCTGCTTCAGTAGTTGATAAAGAAACACATTTTTGTAACCTCGACTGCCATGAGATAGCTCCCCTGAGAATGTAAATATGTATCCCGACGTTGACTTTCTGCTGTCGAGATCACCGGCCATATCAGCATCTGTATAGCCTGTAAGAAAATATCTACCACTTCCAAATGTTAGGCATAATTTGGAAGTTCCTCTCAGGTACCTCAAGATCCATTTCACTGCTTCCAATGTGACTTCCCGGGATTCGATAGAAATCGACTCACAACGCCAACTGCGTGAGCGATATCTGGCCTCGTACACACCATGGCATACATTAAACTTCCGACCGCCGATGAATATGGAATATCTGGGACATCTTCTCCGTCTTCTGTTGTTGATGGACTGGATTTCTTTCGCAACTGAAAGTGCGCGGCAAGTGGCGTGCTAACTGGCTTAGCATCCTTCATATTGAACCTCTCTAGAACTCGTTCAATATAACACTCCTGGGATAACCACAATTTCCCAGCTTTCCGATCTCGGGTAATCTCCATTCCGAGAATCCGTTTTGCCGAACCCAAATCCTTCATGTCAAACGTCTTTGACAAATCTTTCTTTAACCTGCTAATCATCTCTGCATCTTGTCCGACAATTAGCATATCATCAACATACAGGAGAAGAACGATAAATTTACCGTTAGAGTATCTTCGGACGTAAACACATGGATCTGCATCTGTTCTCTTGAATTCCTGATGCACCATGAAAGAATCAAACTTCTTGTACCACTGCCGTGGAGCTTGTTTCAGACCGTACAAGCTTTTCTTCAACCGGCAGACCATGTCCTCTTTACCTCTAACCTTGAACCCTTCGGGTTGTTCCATATATATCTCCTCATCAAGATCACCATGCAAGAATGCGGTCTTCACGTCGAGTTGCTCCAAGTAAAGATCCATGGTAGCAGCTAGTCCCAGTATGACTCTGATTGAACTCATCTTCACGACAGGTGAAAATATCTCGTCAAAGTCGATCCCCTTCCTCTGAGTGAAACCTTTGACCACTAATCGAGCCTTATATCTGACCAGCTTGCCATCATCTTTCTTCAATTTGTACACCCATTTGTTCTTGAGTGTCTTCTTTCCTTTCGGCAATCGAACTAACTCGTACGTATCATTCTTCTTCAGAGAATCCATCTCCTCTTGCATGGCCTTTGTCCAACAATCTTTGTCCCTACAAGATTGTACTTCCTGGAAGCTCTCTGGCTCCCCCTCATCAGTAATCAAAATATAATCAGAACTTGGATACCTCGTAGATGGTTGGCGTTCCCTAGTTGACCTTCTCAGATGAGGTCCAACTGCTTCTTGCACATCTGAAGGCTCCCCCTGCTCATTACCTTCAGTGTGTTCATCTACGACAGGTTCATCATCATCAATGGCTGGTTCTTCTGGTTCATGTTCTGATTGCTGCATTCCTTCCTCCGTGGCACCGTCATATGGAATGCTGGCTGGTGTATAATCGTCTACACCGCCACCTGTGGATTTCGTCACATCCACATCTGAGTCGCCCATGATCTCATGCTCATGGAATACTACGTCGCGACTTCGAACAGTCTTCTTCTTCTTTGGATCCCAAAGTCTGTAGCCGAACTCCTCGTCTCCGTACCCAACAAAGATGCAAGGATTTGATTTATCATCAAGCTTCGATCTTTGCTCCTTGGGCACATGCATGAACGCCTTGCAGCCAAACACTCTCAAATGCGAATATGAGATGTCTCTACCGGTCCACACCTTCTCTGGTACATCGAAGTCCAACGCCGATGAAGGTAGCCGGTTGATAAGATAGACTGCAGTGTTAACAGCTTCCCCCCAAAATGACTTAGATAGATTAGCCATCTTGAGCATCGCTCGGACTCTCTCCATAATCGTCCGATTCATTCTCTCTGCGACACCATTTTGCTGAGGAGTGCCAGGAACTGTCTTCTCATGCCTAATGCCATGTTTCGTGGAATAATCTCTGAACTCCCGAGAGATGTATTCACCACCATTATCTGTGCGTAGACACTTTAGCGGCATTCCCGTTTCTCTTTCCACCATCGCATGGAACTTCTGAAAATAATAGAACACCTGGTCCTTCGTCCGCAACAGATATACCCAGGTCTTACGAGACGCATCATCAATGAAGGTCAGAAAATATTTACTACCTCCCAGAGATTCGACTTCCATGGGTCCGCATACGTCAGAGTGTACCAACTCCAACTTCTTCATTCGCCTGGTTGAGTTCTTCGCGAATGAAACTCTATGTTGCTTCCCAAATAAACAATAATCGCAGGGATTCAACGCTTTCTCCTTGGCTACTGGTATGAGGGACTTTCTAGCCAAGACATTCAACCCCTTCTCTCCTACGTGCGCCAGCCGTCTGTGCCACAAATTTGGAGAAGCATCATCTTCAACTGCGTTCAGTTGGTTAGCACATATCGTTCCGTGCATCTTGTATAGCGAGCAGCATAGCTTTCCTCTCGCTACCACCAACGATCCTTTGGTGAGTTTCCAGTTGCTATTCGCCATCTCGTTATAGTATCCTTCGTTGTCCAGCACCTTCACAGAAATCAGGTTGAGACGCAGGTCTGGAATATGTCGCACATCTTTCAGTAGTAATGTGCACCCCACGCTCGTCTGGATACAGATATCACCGATCCCCACTATTTTAGAAACACTTTGGTTACCCATCTTGGTAGTGCCAAAGTTTCCCGCCTTATACGTGGAGAAGTATTCACGCCTTGGAACACAATGGTAGGAGGCACCAGAGTCCACTATCCATTCGGTGCTTGCATCCGCAACATGACAGCAGTCTGCTTCATTCACCAGAGTAACCTCTCCAGCATCGTTGGAGGCGATTGCAGACGTGTTCTTGTCATCGTCTTGTTTCTGTTTTCCTTTGAGAAGTCTACAGTTTCTTTGTAAGTGGCCAATTTTACCACAATGGTAGCACTTCCTCATCTCCCTGGACTTGGATCTATCTTTCGATTTGTCGTATCCTTTTGGACCTCTACTCTTGCTCCGACCCCTATTCTCCATGACAAGGGCCTGATTTCCCGTACTGGTACTGGCAGCATCCTTTCGTCGCAGCTCTTCATTGTAGAGTCTGTTTTTCACCATTTCCATCGTGACTTTACCACTTGGTGCGGAGTTGGTGAGCGATACCACCAACGTATCCCAGCTATCAGGTAGAGATCCCAATAGTAGACATGCTTGTAGCTCATCATCAAGGACTAGACCGGCACTTGTGAGTTGAGTTACCAGCCCTTCAAAGTCGTTCAGATGTTCAGCAACTGATCGTCCCTCGTTCAGCTTCACATTCATGAGTTTCCGCATCATGAATACCTTGCTCAGCGCATTTGTCACCTCGTACATACCCTCCAATTTCGTCCAGAGCTTGTAGGGGTCTGTCTCATTTCGGACGTGGTTGTAGAGGCTTATGTCCACCCATTGGCGGATAACAGCTAGCGTCTTTCTTTGCAATTTCTTCCATAGGTCGGCATTCCCGCCTTCGGGCATCTTGCCTCCATTTTCGATTGGATCATGGAGGTCTTTGCAATAAAGGTAATCCTCCATCCTTGATTTCCATATGGAGTAATTTGTTACTGTCAACTTGATCATTCCTCCGTCGTTCTCCATGGCCCTACCAGCAACCTACTAGTATCTTTTCTGATGTGGAAGATCAGTCAAAGCTGCAACCACAGAGCATACTCAGAATACTATCAGGCTCTGATACCACTTGTTGGGAATGGTGGTGGGCCCCGCGGTGGTTAGTGGGCCCTGCAGCGGAACTGGTCCCGGTTTGGCTCGGTACGACGATCAGGAGAAGTGGGACCCACGGGGTAAATTTGGTGGGACCCGCACAGTAACTACCACGGTAAAAATAAAATTACCGTAAGGTAAGAAAGAACACCAGAATTTTAACGTGGAAAACCCTCTGTTAACGAAGAGGGAAAAACCACGGCCGAGTCGGCAAAATCTTCACTATAGTAAAAATTACAACCCTCGAATTTTTACTATCTCACTTTTACCACTCGTGTTTACCTCACACCTCTCTGTGGATGTGGAACCCTATCAGTTTCTACCTGAACTGATAACCTCACAATTCACTCGAACTACTTCTCTCTATTTAGTAAAACTCGAATGAGCTTGTGATCATAATAACTGAAGAATCCTCAGCCTATTTATAGATGTCTTCAGCTCTTCTGGACCACTCAAAACGAATGGTCAGGAATGCGCCGCGTCGCCCTTCAATATCAGCCGTTCATTAAAATAATAAAATATTAAAATAATATTTTATTATTATTATTTTTTCAAACTTGGCGTGCGGTCTTCCTTGGATGGCTGGACACAACATACTATTGTATAATTTGGTGAGGGATGTATAAAAACTGTCCCAATTTGGTCGGTAAATTATTTGCAGCTTAGTCCCTCATTTATAATTTAATTAGTTAAGTAATTTTTATATCACTTATTTTTTTTTTAATTTACTGTACTTATGCTTCTAAAACTAAGTTTCTTTTTATATATTTAAAATTTATATTTCATCTTAAACAGTAGAAATTATGATTTCAAAATTTAAAATAATTACAATATAATTATATTTTAAGCACATATCGGGTGTGCAAGAAAGTACCAGTTTGGATAATACGATACAACTTAGATAATTTTTTGTGTATGTTTTGAATTTTTGCTTGTAGGTAAATCTTATATTACTAAAGAAAGGCACTTGTTCTCACATTATGCCACGTAAAAAGATTAAAAATATAATAAAAAAATGAAAAACTGTCCACTATCACACTGTCCACTATAAATAGTTATTTATTAATATGCATTGCACGGGCGATAAGCTAGTATACGTGTGTATATATATAATGTGCGGCTGCCAGTTTGGAAATGTAAGAATGTTATCAGCATATTTATCTTTTAAGGGAGAATCCTATTCTTGAAAGCCTTTGATAAAAAGGAAAGTTGATTTTAGGCCGAAAATCTCATTTTGTATGTTCTTCGCCATTAAAAATGCGGTAGTTTATGAAGAGTATATGTATGCTTTCTTGTCTCAAGGTGAACAAGAATTTTTTTTTTTCTTTCTCTGAACATAGTTTTTCTGTTTCCTTTGCATAACCTTCCTTTGAAACATAAGATGAGGAAGTTTTTCATTGATGAATAGAACTCAATTATGGAGAAATCCCTATAGACAATATACCTACATGCAATGAAAGATTCGAATAAGAAAATAGGATAAGAGTGATCAATTAGGAACTAAACTATGGAGTTAAATTGTAGGTTTCCGAATCCTTTTTAAAACTATGAAAAAAGTAAATAAAATGAAACAATTTGTACTGTAGTTTTTGTGGCAAATTTAAAAAACGCCCATTAAGACGAAGGATCGAGAATAAAGTACTGGAAAATTAAGGGACTCGATTTGCAATGCAAAAATGAAGCTAATCGTCAGAAAGAAATTCTAATCGAAAAAAGGGGTAAAAAGAGGGGAAATCGGGGAAGGAAACCGATGGAAGACGAGGAAGACGAAACCTTCTACTACCGCTACTCCTCCACCGCCGCCGCCGCCGCCGCCGCCCAACCACAACCAAACGCCGCCTCATCCAAATCCTCCCGCGGCGGAAGCGGCGGCCTAGCGCCTTCCAAATCCACCGTCTACGTCAGCAACATCGACTACAAGCTAACGAACTCCGACCTCCACACGATCTTCTCAACCTTCGGAAAAGTCGCGAAGGTCACCATCCTCAAGGACCGATCCACGCGGATCAGCCGCGGCGTCGCCTTCGTCCTCTTCGTCCGCCGCGAGGACGCCTCGACCGCCGCCCGTTCCATGGACGGCAAAATCCTAAACGGCCGAACGCTGCGAGCCTCGATCGCCTCCGACAACGGCCGAGCGTCGGAGTTCATCAGGAAAAAGGTGTACAAGGACAAGAGCAGGTGCTACGAGTGCGGGGAAGAAGGTCACTTGTCCTACGAGTGTCCGAGGAACGTGCTGGGGCCGAGGGAGAGGCCGGCGGAGAAGAAAGGAGGCGGAAAGAGAAAGGGAAGGCAGGGGTACGATGGTAATCTCGACGGAGACGAAGAACATGGTTTCGAGGACGGCGAGGGTTTTGAGTCGGAGAATTGGGCTTCGGTGGTGGACGGTGGTGGTGCGGCGGAGAAGAGTGAAGTATTAGTGAGAAAGAAGAAGGAGAAGAGGAGTAAAACCAAAGGATATTTCAGCGATGAGAGCGGCGACGAAGACGATGAATGAGCAATTAAGGTACTTTTTTTTTTCTGCCGATGATTCTTAGCAGTGTAGGGATTAGAATGTTCTTTGTCTTGGGATTGAATTTGACCTTTATATGGAAGATAACTGTTATTGCAAATGTTTTCGCATGAGAGCAACATTGCAATAATCGTAATGCCATATATAGTTTGCCATCTCTTTGAATGCTTACAAAAGGCAAAAACAGAATTATCTGGCAAATATTCTTTATTAGTGGGACATTATGACACACCACAATTACAGAATACACACAAATACAGATATTCGATTCAACCTCACGAAGGCGGCGATGGGCGTGGTAATCTCTTGGCGATTTCCTAGTGGGACGGGCGAGAAGAACATACAATCATAATGCATTTCATGTCACTTATGAGAATGAAGAAAGAAATCTGGGAAAAAACGAACCTCGAAGAGCTGGTTTATGTTGTCTGCCGTCTTTGCAGAAGTCTCGATGAAGAACATCCCATTCCTTTCTGCGAATTCCTTCCCACTCTGAGAAATTCGAAAATGAGATGTGATGAGGTGTGAGTATACATACCATAAAGAAATAATACTATCAGAAAAATAGCGCGACGAAAGAATATCGACATCTCACTTCAATTGGGACTTCACGTTTTTCCTCGAGATCGGCCTTGTTGCCAACCAAAGCCATCACGATATCAGGACTTCCGTGTTTTTGTAATTCCTGCACATATTGCTCAGAATTACTAAGCTTTCTCATGAGAATGCAATTTTTTGGGTATATTAAGTTTCAGGCCCCAAAAATATTTTACAATAAGATTAAGACCCTTCCAGAAAAAAAATTAGTTAATGGACCCAAGATTTAGAGATATGGACCATAATTGTTATCGGACTATCGTTTTGTGTTATTTCAGAACAGAATAATGAAGTGTTATTTCAGAACAACGAAGTGTTATTGCACAAATTGGGTCCTTAAAACTAATTTTTTCCAGACATGGCCTGAACGAAAATTGCCCCCTTTTTTTCTATTCAGTTTCACTTTCAAAATGCCATTTCACATACAATTAATTATGTTAAAAAGCGAAAAAGTAAGGAAGTGGCTTGAGCCTACCTTGACCCAGTACTGTGCTTTAGTGAATGATTCGGGACTAGTTATGTCGTACGCAACTACTGCGCACGCAGCACCGCGATAATACAATGGTGCCAAAGCAGCATACCTAAAATAATACGGCAAGCAAAACAAACCTATAATTGTAATAAACCTTTCCAAATTAAGAAACACGGAAGTGGTTTGTTTTACTTAAAAATGTAACCTTTCTTGACCAGCAGTGTCCCATATTTCGAACTTCACCGTGGTCGAGTCCTGCAATGCTATAGTCTGAGATAGGAAGGAGGCTCCAACAGTGACCTAAACCCATCAAAAAAAGACGATTATTGCGAATCAGCGATGATCATGCATAAAAACAGTCCAATCAAAACGTCTTGTTCTATTTTTTTTTTTACCTTGGATGTTGGATCAAACTGACCACGAACAAATCGAAGAACAATGCAACTTTTTCCAACGCCGGAATCCCCCAACAGCACCAACTGGATTATAACAGAAAATTGAAGACAATTCAGAGCTCTTCTTTCTCACGGTGCTTGTCGACAATCCATTGAAGACGGGTGAATTAGGTTACTATGTTAATAGCTGCGTTCTTTCCACAGTTGAACATCAATATACTCATTCATGTCAATACTTCCCCCACCAGCACCATAGATAAACAACAGAAGAGTACCCATAACCTTAAAAATCCCAAATTCTTTTTGGGGTCAATCAAAAACATTCACACAATATTCACCTTAACCCGAAGATTTTTGGGGTCGTTCAGCCCTGCGTTGTCCTGATTAAGACGACCAGCCTGCCCAGCATTTTTATCTAGAAATAACAAAAAAGAAGAAGGAAATCGATAAAAACTGACCAGCAAAAAACCCATGGGAAGATAAAACTCGCACGTCAAATCAAAATGCGGTCTACTTCGATCTCGTAAGAGCTATAAAATTGATGGGGGGGTAAATTTACATCCTCTTCATCGCTGTACTTTAATAAGCATGAATACGAGCATATTGACTCACAGATGAATTCACTGATGAAACAAAAACCGAATATGCAGATCAAATACGTGAAAATTCACCTGGAACCGAAGCAGAACAACCCATGAGGAACGCTTCTTCACGAATCAATTGGCTCCGATTAACAAATCAGGGTATTAACTAGAAAAGCTCCGGCGATACAATCAAATCAAAAGGTGCGCCTCGATACGTATTTCGTATGCGTGCCTTTCCTTGTTGCGTGCGTGTGCGAAAGAGAGAGGTTGGTAATAATTGATCGAACAATCGAAAGTCTGAAAGCAATTTGTGGGCCCTACTTCTTGTTGGGCCAAACTGAAGGAAGCCCATTTATAATCGGCCCAGAAATATTCTAAATTACCGAATTACCCCTCTGTCGAAGTCAGAAACCCTTGCAATTCCTCCACCTGAAAAACAAAATAAAAAACAAATTAAGAAAGATCAGTCATCAGTTGATCTCGGAAATGGCTTCATCGTTTATGCAGCAATTCGCGAGAAAGAGGGATGTTCTGAAGAGATCGTCGAAGAAGTACATAGACGAGGCGCTGTACAGGAATCTGTTCAAGGACGGAGGGGAGGAGAAAGGTGTTAGGGAGAAGCTGAATGCGTTTCTCAAGTCCCGCAAAAGTGCTTATAAATGGGAAGTTGGTCACACTCTCAAGATTCTGCGGAGCCGCAAGCTGTACGGACCTGCGGTCAAGGTACATCTTGTTAATCCATTGGTGTTATATGAGACAATGGCGTTTGCTTATACGTTAACGTGGAATTGGTGTTGATTAGACTGATAAATGGCTGGGCGAAGCTGAAGTTTGGTTTTCGTTATACAGTGTTCCTTGTGACTGTCATCTCTTACTATCCTCTCATTGGTGTGATGTTGCAGACATTTTCTGCTTTGACGTTTGAATTTTGATCATCTAGATGAATGCACTTGGTACGAATCCGTTATCCAAATCGTTGCTTCTTTTTTTTTTTCCCGTCAAACTTCGATGCAATTATCTGGATAATTTGCATGATTTTTCATGAGGAAGTGCCCACATAATCAATATAACTTCTAGCTCAGTGGTATTTCATCATCATATGTCTCATTTTTTCGTTCTTCATATACAATGTTCTTTTGGTGTCCCTACTTGTATCCACAATTTGTGTTTCGACAAACATCTATTAAAATCACTGCACTTGTGAACTGTTTCTGGCAGTTATCAGAGACCATGGAGAAAAGAGGAATGAACAAGACAGTTAGCGACCAAGCTAGACACCTTGATCTACTTGCGAAAAGCAGCGGCGTTACTTCCGCAGAAACCTACTTTGTCAATCTGCCCGAGCCGTCCAAAAATCACCTCACCTACGGCGCCCTTCTCAACTGTTACTGCAAAGAGCTGATGGCCGACAAAGCAGTAGCTTTGTTTGAGAAGATGAAGGAACTTAACCTAGAGCTGAGTTCGATGCCATACAACAGCCTAATGTCCCTCCACTTAAAAACAGGCGAGCCACAAAGGGTCCCGCCCCTCATCCAGGAGATGAAAGCAGATGATATTATGCCCGACACCTTCACTTACAACGCGTGGATGAGGTCTCTAGCAGCTGTTGATGACATCTCAGGGGTGGAGAGAGTCGTCGATGAGATGAAAAGAGACGGTCGAGTTGCTGAGGATTGGACGACGTACAGCAATTTGGCTTCTATTTACGCTGATGCTGGGTTATCAGATAAAGCAGAGAAGGCACTCAAGGAGCTAGAGAACAAGAATGCTAAACGAGAGCTCTCCGCTTACCAATTCCTAATAACATTATATGGGCGTACTGGGAATTTGCTCGAAGTGTACCGTATTTGGCGCTCGCTGAAGCTAGCCTTTCCTAAAACTGCAAACATCAGCTACCTAAACATGACGCAGGTGTTGGTTAAGCTGAACGACCTGCCTGGGGCAGAGAAATGCTTTCTTGAGTGGGCAGCTAACTGCTCGACTTATGACATGCGCATTGCCAACGTCCTTATCGGAGCTTATCTCAAAGAAAATCTGTTCGATAAGGCTGAAAAGATACGGTGGAGGTCGAAAAGAAGAGGATCTGAGCCAAATGCCAAGACTTGGGAGCTTTATCTCGACTATTACCTTAAGAAGGAAGATTTCAAACCAGCTGTGAAGTGCATTAGAAATGCGATTTCTGTTGGTACGGGGAAAGGCGATAAGTGGACCCCGTCTCCCGAAATTGTTCGGACACTGACCCGACATTTCGAAGGCAACAAGGACGTAGAGGGTTTCGAAGGTTTTCTCCAGATTTTGAGCAAGTCTGAGGACCATTTGGGCCGAGAAATTCTCGAGTCGTTGATACGAACTTATGCAGCTGCGGGGAAAAAGAGCCCAATCATTCGTCGTCGGGTTAAGATGGAGAACGTCGAGTTGAGCGAGGAAGGTAAGAAACTATTGGCTGAAGTATCTGTGGAATAAGAGGTATCTCATTTGATATTTTTTTCCATTCTCTTATGGATTTTGACATCACTACAATTCTCAGGTCTAGTTTTGTAGCTCAATTCTCAAACAAACAGATCCATTTCAATCAAATTTCAATGTATTTCTCATCAAATTCGCCATATTTTCTTCTGTTTCAGCGTTTTCTTCGTTGCATTCGTCTAGCGAACTATGAGTGCATAATTAGAAACATATTCAGATTCTCCCATAGCTCGACAGGAAAAAAAGATGAAAATTCAAATAAAAAGATTAAAACAAAATAAAATTTCTACATTATTTCAAAGAAGAGGACTAACCATAGTTATACAGCTGAAGAAGCCTAAAACATATTCATTCCCCTATTATACTGCTGCTGCTGATAATCCGAAAACTCTCCACCACCATACGTATCAACAGAAGGCACGTTGGCCGCGGCACCTTCTCGTCGTTCAGAAGCCCACGGAGACGGAGAAGATGCGATAATATTGGAGCTCGAAGATGCTTCTTGATTCACATTATTACCACCATTCATGTTTCCGTCGAGCCTTCTGCTGCTCGAATTGCCCGTCGTCAGGGAGATAGACGCCGACTGCTGTGCGATTTGCTGCTGGTTTTTCATGGGAGATTTGGGCCGAAGTGATTCGATCTCCGGCGTTGTGCGGACGAGGTGTGGGGCCTCGGGCGGCGGGTTTCTGCCTCCGCCTCCGACCCAAACTTTCCCGTCCTTGTCAGCAAAGTTCCTAACGTATGCCTGATAAATGTGATTTTTCGAGTAGTTAAGATCGTAGTTCCCCAGCAATTCGTTAGTTCAAAGAAACCATGGGACTAAACGTAAGAGATGTAATGGATAGATCTGCGAGCAGCTGTAATGAAAAAGAATGCAGAAATCGATGGGATATGACCGAATTTCGACTCGTTAAGATCAATAAACATACCTCTCGATTGAAATTGGATGAGGATAAACCTTTGCCAACGGTCAACCATCCTGCACGAATATTGTGGTCCTCACCGAAAAGCTCGAGCCTTCTTCGTCCAAGGGCAAAGTGCTCGATTATACGGTACATGTCCTCGGGCTTTGCAGTTGAACCTACAAGTGTAGCAATGAGATTGCTGCAACTCACTTGGCAAAAAACGAGCATATTTCGGTGACTCGGGAATTTTGCCTTTACCATAGGGAGGTTCTTCTGCAATGATTACATCAGTGTCAATGTTTGCATGGATTATATGACCATCTGTACTGCGTCGGACAGTCCCCTTTATGCCCATCAGGTAGTGTTCCTTCAAACCAAATGCATTGAAATGTATGTTCAAGTCGAAAAAAACAAATCATATTCCTCTACGCACAACATACTCGGAAATTTGTGTGTAGAGAATCAATACCAAATAGATTCCAGTCACCGATAACCGTCTACTATTAACTCAATTGAGTAAACATGCTAGTGACCAGAACTGAAAAGTAATTAGTAACTTCCACCTACTTCTGTAATTGTAATTCTAACAAGAGTGTTATCTGTACAACAAGTGATCATCTTCTAAAGACTTACACGACGGAAAACGTCCGGCCCGAATGCAATACGCAGCCAACAGATAAATAATAATTATTGAAATTCTATTAAAATTAATGTAAACAATTACTAAGAGTGTCATAAATGCTGCGAGCATCACCTTGGAGCGCTGGAACAGAGTATGAGAATCATGGCGTCGCCCGGGGGTTGCATTTGTTTTATTAGTCTTCACCCAACATATATCTTCACATCTGCGAAATCCCCACTGAGGGATGGAGAAAGACGGAAGTGATGATTCAATAAGTTCACAACTTCCACAGAAAGAACTAAATGACACTATCAGGTTAACAAAAGATTATTCGATTGATAACTTCAAACCAAAACAATACATGTCACTCTAAGTTGAACTCCTGTTACCTTTCTGAGACACTGCCGACCTTGCTCTAGCCCAATACCATCACCAACACAAAGGAAGATGAAAGACGGAGTATCAGCGATAGCCTAAAAGTAGTAAAACATTTCGAGAGAGAAATAAAGATTCCCATTTGAATAAGACAACAACAAATGAATCCTTTCTGGAGAAAATAACACAAATTGGCTAAACTTGAAAACATACCTCAATTTTCAAATTCATAATTTCTTCGAAGGTCCAATACTCCATATGGTCCGTGACCCCTGGAGCTCTGTGAACGTATTCCTCCCATGGCGGGTCTACAAGTATAACATCAAACTTCGTCCCGAAAAACTCTGGGGAAAGCTCCTGTTCTTTCAGGTCGCATTTGTAGTACATTGGCGGAGAAGCAGAGTTGGCAACGATT
The DNA here is from genome assembly GCA_027422505.1 of Craterostigma plantagineum. Classification (NCBI taxonomy): domain Eukaryota; kingdom Viridiplantae; phylum Streptophyta; class Magnoliopsida; order Lamiales; family Linderniaceae; genus Craterostigma; species Craterostigma plantagineum. The sequence goes on from JAPQWV010000059.1 coordinate 311,811, forward strand.
TCGTCCTTCTTCTGTATCAGCTCCCGAAGCCTAGGATAATCTTCCACAACACTTGTAAGCTCCAATTCCCTAATATAATTCTGTGGCCTCATGCCAGTGTCCACAAAATTCTGAGAATAATCATTCTGTTCCCCTCTTGAAGGAGCTTTCCCAGGCGGCGCATTAGTTCTTGGAGGAGGAATCCAACCACCCGAAACTTTCTCCTGGGATTGGGGATGAATGAGAGCACCGCCATTATAGATTGGATCCATCATACCAGGGAGGATTCCACCTCCAGGTATCGGCGGGTTAAAGCTTGGAACACCAGCCGAAGGGTTAACTAAATTAGGAGGATATCTAGGACCTATAGGGCCTGGCGGGACCGGCTGTAGACCAAGCGGAACGCCTAGCATATTCATATCAACTCCTCGAGCGCCCGGCCACATCATAGGAGATTGAAAGGGTGGAATGAAAATTCCCGGAGACATAAGCTGGCCTGGGGCAGGGGACATGTTAGGAGGTAATGATTGCATTGGTCCAGATGGTGGCAGCCCATGTGGTCCGAAAGGCGAAGCCACCATAGATGCTGGAATTCCTGATTGTTGACTTAGAGGTTGGCCTCTCCCCACTCTTACTGCCCTATTCCCCCTGGCAGGACCTTGAAAGGGACTACTTCTATTGTAGATTTCTTGGCTACCTTGAGGAGTAAGAGATCCACCGCTACCACGATTTGGGACAACGCCTTTTGGCCCTCTCGATCTGTCGGCCTGATAGTCATCGGCGTTGAAGACTCCATCTTTACTACCTTCCCCTGATTGTGCTGATCCGTGAGCATTCTGTGGCTTTTCCTCCTTGTACATCAAATCCTCGCCATCAGAAATTGGTTTTGCTTCCGATGGCAAGGTTATGTTGCCATCTCCTTTATCGTGATCAAAAGGGTTGCTCTGAATTACAATGGCATCCGAGTTTTGATTCGATCTTCCATATTTTGATGTTGTCCTTACAGCTTCAGTCCGATTTCCATCTTTCCTCCATCCCGAACGACTGTCACGACCACGACTGGGCAATTCCCAATCCCTCATGTTCTCATACGCCGTTACGCTCTCTCTCTTTTCTTTATCCTGACTTATTTTCCAAGTATCTCCTCTATCACTCCTTTCTGGACTAACTTGCATTTCCTCCCTACCATGGAACTTTGTCCCCATATTGCTCCTTAATTCATTTTCCATGTTGTCACGTCTTTCTTTTTCGGTCGAAGAAATGCTACCGCTTCTCGCGTCGAATTCTTCTCCACGTTTAACAGACTTATCAGTCTCATTGCTCTCATCCCATCTCCTCTTCCGTTCACGCCCAGCATATACAGATCCCTTATCTCTGTGACTATCCCATCTCTCAGAATACCTCGAATCTACATTTGAAATCTTTTCCACGTTAGTTACATTATATGGGTCTGGCTTTTTGCTCTCTCTTTCTTCAGCTCGATTGTATCCTCTATTGCCAGGTTTTCCGCAATCGGCAAAGTTATGTTCCGCTTCTGCATCCTGGTAAGAAGCGCTCAACTCATCTAATGTGTTCCCCTCTGTGTTTTTCTTCGACTGCTTAAACCGTGACTCATTTCTTCCATCATAATCATCATCGCTGGAACCTCTGTTTGCAGAACTAACTCTCTTTCGGCTTTCATATCTGTCTCCTACACTTCTTTTGCTTTCACTACCGTCTAATCGATCAATGTTAGCATCAACATCCTCTTCAACAATACTCCGATTCATGGAACCCCTCGTCAATTCAGGAGATCCCATAACACAAAATACCAAAATAAGCTAATGCCCCCCAAACAAAAACCTCATTTACTGGCTCAGGTAATTAAAGCACCAAAAGAAACCTGAAAGTTAATTAACAACGGATAACATCAGTTCGAACATCATTCACGCAATTGAAGAAATGCGATTTCTCCGCAAATTATTGGGCGAGGGTTTCTCGGTGGTAGCTGCGCCGAAAACGGTGGCGGTCTGGCGATTTCGAGGAGGTGGTATGCCAGGGTTAGTAATTGGGACATTTAGGTTTTTTTTTTTTCTTTGTTGTTAAAAATATGTCAAGTATTGTAAATAATATCTTTGAGGTGGATAGTGTTAAGGAATTATCGTTAAAATGAAATAATGATGAGGAAATTAGATTGTAGAGATAATATTTATTCAGTTAGCAATTGTAATTGAAGACTGGTCCACAATTAGGCTCTTCATTTTTATAGTGAGAACGTAACAGAAAATATATAAAATGAGAAGGTATATTTACCTCCAAAACTTTTATTCTACTATTTATGCATTGAATTTATTAAAAACCTTCAAATAGCAAAAGAATTATTTAGCGTTAGAAATAAATATATTTTCAAAATATATCAAACTATTCTTTTCTTCGTTAACATTTTTCTACAGTAGAATCTCACTTTTCTTAATCGTGGCATATACTTTTCTTTCCTCCTCTTTTACTTCAAACAAATTAAACTTAATTTAAAAAAAAGGAAAGTTTTTGCTTAAATACCCCAGTGCATAAGAAATATCATATCAATCTCGTCATTTTTTTTTTACGTGTAGATACTTATTAGAATGAAACTTTTACACATACGTGCATTACATGCTTGGCCAAGATTACGTCCTATAAGAAATTCAGGTATTAACAAATATAGGTACCATACAAAAAAGTATTATGGTACATAATACATTGGAAAAATCATGATTTCAGAGATATCATATATTGAAGTACCATACACACATCTAATATAATTACGTAAACGTTGGCAAAATGGTATCAAACGAGTATTTTATGTATAAGAACTTTATCAAGTAGGCATCCTCATATAAAAGTTTTCCAAGGGACGGAAATTAAACATTTGAGTATTTACGAGTATATACACCATTTAAAAATACTTATAGAAAACAATAATCCATTTTAACGGGGTAGTAGGCAGAGCAGATCAACGTCAATGAGAAAGAGTAAATAAAAGAAAGAAGCTTAACGAAAATATCAAATTTCCAATTCAACAAAAAGAACCCAAAAGAAAAAGATTACACACTTGCAATATGACTGAAAAAAGAAAAGAAAGAGAAGCTTAACAAAGATGCCACAATTCCCATCCAAGAAAAAGAACCCCTTATGAAACCAAAAAAAGAAAAGAAAAGAGAAAAGATTACACACTTGCAATATCACTGATCTACATAATGACCAGTTTTCCTCCTATGGCGACTGAAATCAGACACGAACCTGAAAGTAAGCCCACAGCCGTCGACTTTGCACTCGTAAGGCCTTTCCCCAGTGTGAACTCTTACATGTTCGGTCCTCGCCCAAGCCCACTTAAACGACATGGTGCAGCCTTTCCAAGGGCACTTCAGTGGCCTATCGTCGTCGTGGACTCGCCGATGGTGAACTGCGTACTTGTGCGAATTGAACCTTTTTCTGCACCCTTCGACGGGGCACTGATTGCCTTCGTGCAAACGCAGCTCTGATTTTGTCCTGAAACTCATCGTGCAGTTGTCTATGCTGCATTGGTAAGGAAGATGTTCCTTCGAGTTTACCTTATTGCCCTTCGAAGGAGTCGAAGGAGCTGATGCCTTTTTGGGCGGCTCCTTAGCGGCTACTGCTTCATGGGCTGGTTTTTCATGGTGAGTCGTGGCGCTAGATGATGATGGTGGTGCTGCTTTAGTTCTAGGCCTCAGACCTTCGCAAGGACTTCGAATGAAGCTGCTGGGGTCAAAATGGTCTTTGTCTAGGAGCTTCGCCTCCCTTTTCCTTTTGCGTTGGGCCTTTTCGGCTGTTTTGTATTGCATGGCGGCGGCGTTGGAGGCATTGAAGTCTTCTTCATCCGACAAAGGGACGCTTTTGCCCTCGCCCGGGAGATTGGCTTCAAGAGAGGATTCATTTACGGGGGGATCTGCAACGATATCGTGTTTACAATCCAAATATCTCTGAACCCTTACACACTCATCTGCACTTGAGCATTTCGGTTCCTTGTTTATGAGAAGTTGGCTGGAAATTGCTTCCTTCTGCCCATTGCAAAGCCGATTTTTGTCAGGCTGAGTGTTATCTAATACTTCAGAATCACAAACTGTCGAATGAAGTTCGACAAGTGCCACTTCCTCTCTTGACACTACATTTACTTCAGAACAACCCTTCACATTTTCATTCGACGCCAACTCAACAGCCTCACCTTCATTGTTAACGTTCCCACTGAGAGATTCATAGCATGTTCTTGGTGGTACCTCGAGATTCCCAATCGTTTCCATCGATACAGTGGTAAAATTGGTGCAATCAGATGGAATATGAAATTCAAAACAACCCTTTTCTGATAAAAGGACGGTATCGTTGTCGGGCGATGTAACTCCATCATTTTCAACTGCACTACAGACACTTCTACGGGCTATTTCATCGCAATCTGTCGCCTTCAGACAAGAGGGGGTCTCTTTTCCTGACAAAGTGCAAGATTTATGTCTTCTCCTTGAATATTGGATTATTTTAGCGTCTGCATTATTCACTGCTACTCTCTTCTCTTCATTTGTTTCCATCACTTCCACGACTACCTTATCGCCACTAAGAGATTCCTTTTGCAACTCTTTCTTTGCTTTCGTCAGCTCTTCGTCCTCAATCATAATGCAATCAAGAGCTTTACTTAGTGAGTTCTGGCGGCGCTTTGACCGTAATTTTCTAGATATCCACTCGGTTTCAGATGCCTTCGAGACTGACGGTGCAGCAGAAAGCAATCCGCCCAAATCCAACAAATGACGAACGTTTTTAGATGGTAAACTTCTTTTTACCTTCACATAGCTTTGCAAATTGACACATAACTTCGAAGTCCAGTCCTCTGCAGTGTCGTTGTGTTGATCTTCTCTTTCGATGGAGATGTCGATCAGCTTCATATCTTCCTCACAAGCATTATCCAACGGTACGTTGGTATAACAGAAAGGAACTCCAATTTCTTCGGAAATCGTCCCAGCATGGGACACCATTTTCTGAAAATCTGTATAGAAATGATAATCGGAAAAGATAGAAGAAAATCGTGGAAATATCTTGCATGAATGGATTAGATGAAAAGGTAATATTCGTACCAACTCCAAGATATTGGGAATACACACACACACACATAGGAGAAGGCCATAAACATCCATGCATGTTTTACTATGATGGTTAATGTCAAAAGTAGGCCATTTTATTTTACCTGAATGACATATCACAAGAACATTTGCTCCCCCTTTCAGACTCAACAGTTCTTCAACTGTAATTGCATGCTCCAGGCAGAATATTCTGGGTCTCAGAGATACATTATAAAAATTCCCTCCATTTGTAATCTCAACCTTCGAAGAAACAGATTCGCAATTGGAAGATGTACACTGATCAGGAGATTTGTCCACTGCTGAAAGTGCGGGTTGACTTGTTTTGGTCCCACCAAGAGATACGGATTCATTTTGACAGCACTTGTCCGTCTTGGCCGTCGTGTTGTTCATGGCATCTAGAAAGAGAAGAGATGTCAGCGCCAAAAAATTATAATTTCCTTCAATAAAGTCACTCCTATCTAGCAATTAAATATGAAACAAGGGTCGCATATGGGTAAATGACACTAGGAGGATAAAACTCCTTCCAACTCAACATTAATCATTTAACTAAAGGATGAAAATTTCCACAAGATTTATTCGGCGCAAACCTTTAGAAGACACCTCGGATTCAACTGAAGTGATAGCAAGATCCACATGGAAAAGATTTCTTGATGCTTCTTCAGATGGCTGCACAACTGCCATAAATGGAAACCCAAGGATACCACAGGCTACGCACGGTAAAGTTCCAGATTCGGTTTCGAAATCATATGCCAAGTCGTCGTTATAAAGATCAAAGTCAACTGCACCAATAAACCCACTCAACTGGCTTAAACCATCTGAAGTAGCAATGTTTGCTGAATAACTGTTTTCGTCGGATAACATGACACCATCAGTATCCTTGCAGCATTCAGACTCTTTTCTTAAAGATAGCAAGGAGTCAACGTCCCATAGTGCCACACGATATGTAGAATTCCTTCGCAGGAGAACATTTAACTGGCTATTTTCGTGCAGAATATCTTCTATGAATGCTCGTTTAACTAAAAGTTCCCTATCTTCTTTCTGACGGTCTCTCAACCTCGAGCTTCTAACCCCTGGCAGTAAGGATCTTGGTATTCTGCAGTTAAGTAATTCAAACTAGTCTAAAGTATTGACATTGCCAGAATAAATGAACCTCCTACGAGTACTGCAATCACCAACTCAGAAAAAAAAAAAAAAAAAAACAAGAACAAGTTAAAGAAAAGTACAAGACAAAGGAAAAAGTAATGAGTCCAACAGAGGTTTGTTGGGTGGGTGTTGTTATATGAAACAAATTACTTACTTTGTCGTTAATTTATACAATGGGCAAAATCTCTTGTGCGCTGCTATCATCAATCGGTGTTGTTCTATGAAATAAATTACTTACTATGTCGTTAATTTATACAATGGGCAAAATCTATTGCGCTGCTAACATCAATCAAACACATATTCCCCTTTGCTCTTAATGCTTATTGACACACATACATATTGCATTTAGAGAGTTCTACCTCTACTTCTAAACTAACCTTGAAATGAAAGACATCGTCAACAAGTACAGAAGCTGCTGATGAGAAAGCATGGGAAGGTGATTCATTGCAGCTCTGCGAATAGCAGCATTCTTAGCTATTGTAAGCCACTTCGGAGTTCCAAAGTTGGCAGCTTCTCCACAATTGAAGCCTTACAATGAATAGCCACGGAGAAGAAACATATGGAATCAGACATAAAAGTAGACTAACAAGGCGCAGAAACATTAAATAGTTCAAATCTGCAAACAATTTTACAAAGAATAAGAACAACTTCCAGAATCAATTACTTTGCAGAGAAAAGCACTTACCATGGCTGAATCCGATATGGTAAGCTCTAGGAAAAGTAACCACGAATTCGCCAGGGTTCTGTACCAACCTACATCAACAGTTAACTCATCGATTAGCACAAGAGAGACCCCTAGCCATCAATCAGCTTCCAGATCAGGGACAGAGAAACTGGAAATTGTAATTATAATAATAACATAAGCTTCACCTACCGGCAACAAGGGAGACCTGATGCAATTATAATTTCAGGAGACAAAACAGTAGTCTTTTCCCCCAACAGTGACAGAGCAACTGGAAATTGAAAACAATCACATCAAAACAAGAGAAGCAACATTTATGCGTAACAAAGGTTGGGTGGAAGTTCATGAAATGAACATGGTATGCTTAGTTTCCATGAACATATGTGTGTCTGTGTATATATAATATATATATATATATATATATATATATATATATATATAACACTCCACAGCCCACAATTTTCTTCACTAGAAAGCTATTGAATGTCAACAATAATAGAGAACTGAAATGATAACCTAACATTGATGAGTCAGATAAAAGCACACCAAATTTTAGCATTCCCATCCAAATACCTAAAGATGGTTGAGAAATTTAGAAAGTTTTGCAGAAAGCGTAAATCACGTAATTACCTAACCGATCGGTGTCTTTACCAAAGACATGAAGGCGGACAACTTCTTCAAAGTCCAGAGCATAGTCTGCAGGCACTGCATACCAAGTCTTTGAAGAGCCCATGTGAAGGAAATTCAAGCTATGGAGCTCATGATCTTCCACATGCCATGCAAACCAACTATACAGCATTCCAACATAAATCATGGGTGAAGTAACACCTGGAATGTCATCGGGCATGAAACGTGTCAATGAACCTGGAGAACGAGCTATTACTTGTAAATTCCATGGACTGTTTGATAGCTTCCAACCGGCTGTGCCTTCCATCTCAGGGCTACATTCGAAGCTGTTTCTCCCGGAAAAAGAAGCACTTTCACGTGATTGACTCGTTTCTGAAGAATTTTTCACTTCCTCTGTAAATATAGCATGATTTTCGTTATCTGATTCCTTATCACACCTAACACTACTAACAGAACCTACCTCATCCTTGTTGATATTTGGACTCACTAACTTATTCTGTCCAAATGAGTTCCTCTTTCTCTTCCTCCTACGTCTGTGTAAGAAATTCAACAATCCCTCTGGCTCGCCAAATCCAGAGCCAGGCACGTCGTTTGCATACTCTACATATATAGGCTTTTCAGAATTTGCTTTCCAGAACATGGTTTCAATAGCTAAAGGATTGACATCCTTCGCAGAACCAAACTGACTTTTAGCAAAGTTCTTTGATTTGGCCTCAAATTGCTCCAACGTATAAACCTCACCGCTTTGCCATACATGCTTTTGAGCCCCCGGTACAGGGTCCCCCATTGAGCCTCTCTCCTTTTTTCCTTTCTCACAGCCCAATTCTTGCTGTCTTGTTGTGAAAACTGCTCTACTTTCCCCGCCATCCACCTTTTTCTCGTGATCATCCTTCGTGCTAATATCAGAATTTGACCTCTTAACAGGATTTACATTTGGATCCAATTCTGGGCACTTGGAGAGCGACTTATTCAGATTTTGGAGTACGTATTTCCTAGATGGTTTTGGAAAAGGTGGAATTATTTTACAAATACCAAAAGCACTAGCCTCTTTCTCTATTTTAGATATGTAAGCAATTGGATCGGCAAATTCCGTATCAGTCGGACGGAATTCAGGTGCCAGCGGCAGCTTTTCTAGCCATTTTGGTACTTCAACGCCTCTCATTCCCACAATCGATATGCTAAAATAGCACAACCGAAAGAGAACTACCCGAAACTTTCAGCACCAATAACCGACCAGCATATGCAGCAGCACAAAACCTTGATAAAAACAAAAAACGAAGTTTAAAAAAAAAAAAAAGAAAGTGTCTTGACAAGAATTAGACGAAATTCGGTTAGTTTATCAAGAAAAAAGACTAATGCAACACCAATGTAGACCTTCATAACAGAAATTGACGAATGCAAAAAGTATTCACAACCGCTCAGACGCAACACCCAAGATTTAAACGAACGCACAAATGCAACGCAAAATACAGCAGCTTTGGAGGAAAAAAATAAAGAAAACTACGTTATTATCCGCCAAATCGAATCAAGCTACATTCGCTCTTGAGAGTACAGACTACGGGTGGAAGCGTTCAACTGAAAGCAGCGAAAAAATTGAATTGAAGCACATACCTTGAAATCCAATCGTATCAGAAGCCCCAAAAGCGAAGCAGATGAGGGTGAATTCGAGGTCTAATTACTAATTTCTTTCTGGGGGCTAAGCTAGGTTTTAGTTTGGGGGAAAAATGCCCTCATGCGCTATTTAGATTGCATATACCAGAAATAACTAACTTGCGCGGAAATATGACGTGTGCTCGTAAGTCGTAACTGTTCGAATTTTTAATATTCTACTTGTCGTACAAAGGGGCAAAAGGGTAAAAGAAGTCAAATTCATATCTTTTTTCCTTATATCAATATATTATACTGTTTTTATTTTTATATCTATACTCTTACAATTTTAACATTTATATTTTAGTTCACTAGTATATTCCCGTGCAATGCACGGTATTAGCTATTCCTAATTTTTATATGCTAATAAAATTAGTAAATTTTATGTGTGCTAGTGGATAGTTATTGACTAAATTAATATGAGTGGATAGTTTCTAGTATTTTTAAAATTTAAAATAATTATTGGTTAACCAACGTGGGTTTTATATCTTTTAAAGTAAATTATTTCTAAATAAAGAGGTGGACACGTGTCCCCCTATAAAGAAAGCTACATTTCTTTTTATATATAAGATTACTATTTTATCCTTGAATTAAAATCATATTTTTAAAATACTTAATTAATAAACTAAAATAATTTGATATATGTGTGGTAAACAACTAGTATTTATCAACTTATGATTTCATGAACCCCCCACAACTAAATCATTTCACAATATGAGTATGGCCATGAATCTTTTTTCTGGTAGAATGATAATTTTCATTTACCACATTCGAAGGTTAGATCCAAACATCAGTTTTCCCAACCTATATACATGAAATCATATTAGAGGAGAAAAACAAACACGCTTGTAAGTTGTAAGTAGCAGAACCAACACCATTCTTCACCCGACAAACATTTTTTATTCTCCATCTCATCTCAGTGGTAATAATTTGTGAAATCTGCTCCACATACATCACCTTCATGCATTCTTCTGTTCCTTTCGCACCATACGTGATAAAAAATAGAGGAGTAGCAAGCCAGAACGATACAGTGATGAATATTCCTCTTTCCTCCCATATGCACCAGCCACTCACACAAACCATCGTAAGTAAGAAACACTCCTCCAAGATTCAGCCAAGTGTTGATTCTTTGCATTACACTGCGGCTGAACCAACAATCCAAACAGATGGTCCAGGGATTCATCAACAACACCACATAGCCTGCACCTTCTAACACTAATACTCAGCCCCCAGCTCATCATTCTGTCAATGGTTAAGAGCCTCTTATGCAAGAGCAGCCAAAGAATAAAGGAATGCTTATGTATGTTATACCTATTCCAGATAGCTTTACAATAACGAAAGTAAGGAGATACCCCTTTAAGCCATTCATACACAGAATTAATGGAGTATTTGCCACCAGCAGTCAATAACCATCTCCTCCCACTATAATCATAAAATTTCCTTTTGAGTCTATGTAATTTCTTCCAATGCCAACATGAATCCAAGGCAGCAGAGAAATCCCAAAAACAATGTCAATATATATATATATATATATATATATGTGTGTGTGTGTGTGTGTGTGTGATAAACGTATTTCAATGCGTTTATCGTAGTATTTAATTGGGATATAATAGAGCTCTAGCAATCATTTTATGCATTTATTCGTCATATTTACACTTATTTTCATATTAAAGGAGCTTAGGACGAGTTTCGGGCGAAAAGGAGCGAAAACGGGGCAAAACGGGCGAAAACAGTGAAAACTGGCGAAGGTCACGGCCGTGACACCTAGTGCACTCGGCCGTGACAAGGGGCAGAGGCTAATCAAAGAGAAGGTCACGGCCGTGACACCCATTGCACTAGGCCGTGACAAGGGGCAGAGGCTAATCAAAGAGAAGGTCACGGCCGTGACACCCATTGCACTTGGCCGTGACACTTGACAGAGAGTTGGAAAGAGAAGGTCACGGCCGTGACACCCATTGCACCTGGCCGTGACACTAGGCAGAGAAGTCCACTGATGATGGTCACGGCCGTGACCATCGATGCACTTGGCCGTGACGCATGGTTTCGATATTCTCGCGTAGAGTCGGTGATGGTCACGGCCGTGACAGCCCATGTCCCAGGCCGTGACCAGTGCGAAATTTCTTATAAAAGACCAAATTCGACTCAGAAAGAAGGGACTTGGACCAGAGACAATTCCTAAACCCCTTAGAGACGAAAAATAGCACGAAAGAACGCAGAATCACGCCCCGGAGCGCAAGAGACGGAGTTCTACGCAAACGTGAACGAAGAACAAAGATCTACCCAAGCTTTCAACGATTATGAGTTCTTTTCTCCTAATTTCTATTTCCTTAGTTGTTTTTCCTTCTATTATGCGTAGCTAATTCCCTTTGTGTTTGGGATTAGATGAACGCTAGGATATTTCGTAGTTAAGACTTGTAATTATCGTGACTATGTGTTTTGACTATTTATCGTTCTATGAAACTATTTCGTTGCTTTAATATGTCTATGTGTTAAAGTAATTGTTTGGAAAATCGTTTAGGGCGACAGCTAAATAACGATTAGGCCGTTCATAGAAGATAGGATTCGAGTATAGGGCGACAGCAAATGCTCGATCCTCGCCGTTAGTAATTAATGAATTTTAGATCCCCGCGAGCGTTTAGGGCGACAGCAAACTCGCGAGCGGGCAGGAAAATTACTGCGATCTAGTTAGAATCACGTAGGAGCGATAGTTCATTGTCTTAGCCAATAATACCTAGCGGGATTCGAATCCCGAGCACTTCTTATTATCTGAAAGCTTCGTACCAGTTTAACGTGCTCTTTGAATTTCTAGTCGATTTAGGGGTAAGTGTTAGGTTAAGTCATCAAAAATCTACGTATTTTATTTAGGCTAAATATCGAGTCGATAGGTAATTACTAGTACTTGATTTATTCCTCGTGTTCGATACTCGTTTACTCACTCTACTGCACTACAAACGATAGGTCCACTGCCTATCGCACGTCGGTGATAGTAATTTAGTATACGTTTTATTTTATCACTTGTCGCACTTGCACAATACACCACGTGTCGATCAAGTTTTTGGCGCCGTTGCCGGGGAATAGATTGATATTAGGAACACCGTAGTTCGGTAATTTAGCCACTTTTATTTGACGTCTTTATTTGCTATTACTATTTGCGTTATTTGTGTTATCTGCGTTATTTGTTTCCTGCGTCATTAGTACTATCGTAATCTTTTCGACGTTTTTGTTATTCCTTTGCTAATTTCTTTTGTTTTCCCATATTGAAGGCACGATTCAGCGGTGAATGACCCGAAGCCATCCATCGGGTCCCATCGTTGACGCAGACCCGGATTTCGAGCGGAAGTTACGAAGGAAACTGAAGTACGATACCGAAGGAGCATCCACTAGCTCTCAGGATCCGCTAGTTTGTTATTCAGAGGATAGTTCGCAGGAATCCACCCAAAATTCACGTATAGAGACAACCGTAGATAGTCCCAACACGGAAGTAACGATGGCGGACCACCGAGTGCCCGTCCACAACGTTCCGGAAGAGGAGCCAACACTTCAAGACCTCCTCAAAAATGCCGCGCTAGGCGGTACTGAATCGGCGATCGTCATCCCGCCGATAGAGAACAACAACTTCGAACTGAAGCACTCCTTGCTTCAGATGATTTTCCAGACGGCCCAGTTTGAGGGCAATCCCGACGACGACCCCTATTCCCACCTGAAGGCATTCTTGACGGTGACCGATACCATCAAGATCAACGGGGTCCCGGGCGACGCAATTAAGCTTATGCTGTTTCCGTTCTCGCTCAAGTTCAGAGCGAGAGACTGGTTGGATATGTTGCCGCCCAGATCGATCACTACCTGGGAGGAGATGCGAGCCGCCTTCATCAACCACTACTTCCCACTCACAAAGGTGTTAAGATTGAAGACGGAGATTTCTCTGTTCCACCAGAAGGACTCCGAAAACTTGTATGAGGTATGGGAGCGTTACAAGGCGCTGCTGAAGAAGTGCCCGCAGCACGGGATGTCGAAGGCAGCCCAGATCAACCGATTCCACGAGGGGCTCAATGATCAGACTGTTCATATGTTAGACGGAGCCGCAGGAGGAGGACTCGTGAAACTTAATGCCACCGATGCATGGAATTTAATCGAGGACTATTCGAGGAACAGTTTCATGAGGGGAAATACCAGGATGAAGACGACAGGCGTATTTGGAGTGAGCGAGGAGACGGCCACTAATGCTAAGATCGAGGCGCTCCAGCAACAACTCGCCTCAACGAACTCTCAGTTACAGACGGTGATTGGTGCATTGCTTCCCAAGTCCGGGCAGACTCAGCCCGTGAACGCCGTGGCCACTACCACACCGACACAGCACACCCCTTATGTGCCCTTGTGCGGAATTTGCGGGGCAGCCCACGAGACCTCAGAATGCCAGCTTGGCCAGCCGCATGAGCATGTTGATTACATGGGCAATTATCAAGGTGGCCAGCGAAGTTTCCAGCCCCGGGCACATCCAAACCTGGCGTACGGAAATCAGAACCATCAGAGCCAAGGACCACCAGGATTTCAGCCCAGACCTTCCGGATTCCAGAACGGGCCACCACGACAATACCAGAACGCGCCCGCGGGAGGATCCGACGACATGAGGGAGATGAAGGACATGATGAAGGCACTTCTCACGAATTTCAGTAGCACCACCGCAGCCCACGAAAGCCGAATGACGAAGATGGAGGAGTACATGGAGGCGAACGACTTGCGTGCTCAGAACACGGACGCCTCGATCAAGAGGTTGGAGCAGCAAGTGGGGCAATTAGCCAAACAACTGGCCGGGCGAAATCAAGGATCACTCCCGAGCTACACTGAGACAAATCCTAAGGAGTACTGCAACGCGATAACCCTGAGGAGCGGGAGAGGATTGCAAGAAGTTCCCGCCAAGCAGAATTCAAAGGAGAAAGTCCATTTCGAGGGCCACGACGAGCCAGAAGTAGAGGAAAGCAAGGGCGACAGAGTCGAGAAGGCCAAGGATGACAAAGAAAAGGTGCGAGCATTCGTGAAGCCGTACCAGCCGAAGATCCCGTACCCAGCTCGTTTGAGGGAAGCTGCACCTGAAAAAGAGAAGGTCCAACCTACAAAGGAGGACGTCGCACCCGAAAAGGAAAAAGCGAGGGATATCAAGCAACCACCAGTGAGGCCGTACCAGCCGAAGGTTCCCTATCCAACACGGTTGAAGAAGGACAAAGAAGAAGCGCTAATTGGCAGATTCATGGGTATGTGCAAAGAATTACATATTAACTTACCGTTTGTTGAAGCTATTGCGCAGATGCCCAGTTTCGTTAAGTTTCTGAAGGACTTGCTGACAAATCGACGGAAGCTCGAACACGTCTCCATGGTATACCTACGAGGAGAGTGCTCGGCGATACTCCAGAGCAAGATACCGAAAAAGCTCAAGGACCCAGGGAGTTTTACTATTCCTTGTCGTATAGGTGACTTAGTAGTTGAGCATGCTTTAGCTGATCTAGGCGCTAGTATAAATTTGATGCCGTACTCCATGTTTAAGCGCTTAGGATTAGGTGAACCACGACCCACTAGAATGAGTATTCAACTGGCCGATAGATCGTTAAAATACCCCCTAGGTGTTACCGAGGATATTCTAGTTAAGGTCGATAAGTTCGTTATCCCTGCTGATTTTGTGATCTTAGACATGGACGAGGATGAAAATGTTCCATTAATTCTAGGTAGACCATTCTTAGCTACAGGCGAGACCATGATAGATGTTAGGAATGGAACATTAACCTTGACAGTAGACGGCGAAAAAGTTACATTCAATATGGCTGATTCGATGACAAAGAGCAACGAGCAAGATGTTAAATGCTATTTCTTAGATGTCTTTGAGCGCGATTTTCTCTTTTCTGTGCAAGGTCTGTCACAGGTCAGCAAGCATGATAGGCACACGATTATGGAAATCGATAAGTGTGGGGAGGAGATCGACGAACCCATCATAACCATCGACGAGAGCAGCAAAGAAGTTAAGGACAAGAGCCCAGTCGAGGAGCGATCGCCACTAGAGTTGAAACCGCTGCCCGGCGAAAGGCGACACCTCCAAGGCATGGATGCAAGCGAGGGAAACTTAAGCAGAAAAGAGATGATGTATCTCGACTTTCAGCCACCCTAAGCGAACGAAAGCACGTCCGGCTAAAGACGGTAAAGGAAGCGCTTCTTGGGAGGCAACCCAGGTTTTATCTATCTAGTATTTTCTTTTTTTATTATGTCTATTATTATTATCATTCATTTTTTCTGTTACGTTTAATTTTTCTTTTAGTCTATCATGCACCACGAGTCACGATACGACAATCATCGCGCGTTTAGTCACGACCACGTCAACATTTACCGTCAGGGGAGTTTCGTTCTCTTACACCTACATTTCCTTTCGTTTATTCAATTTCTACGTTGAGGACAACGTCAGACTTAAGTGTGGGGAGGGAAATTTAGGTTGAAAACTTGAAATTTAGGTTGAAAACTTACGTGAAAATTTTAATGACGTGTCTGTGAGCTATAAATTTCGTTGAAAGGCATGGATTATTGAATTCAGGCACGATTTTTGCGCTTATCTCGAGTTGGTCTGCATTCTATGAAATTCTGTGAGCAATTAGGACATGCATGACTGATTGAATCTTATCTGCCTGAATAGATATAGCACTGTTTTGAGAGATCCGTACACATAAACCTGTTTCGTGTGAGAGTTTGAGCCTGACGAGCGTATGCTCATTTTTTTTCTTGGTTGTGTGACGTGCCTAGCCTATATCTCTCTAGAACTTGCCTGTCTGATGCGCGCTGAAACTGTTTTGGTGTGCGAGTGTGAAAATGATGAGGGCATTAGGAATCATGTCCAGGGCCAAAAAAAAAAAAAAAAATTCTTAACCATGACGAACCCCATTAGTTAGCCCCGTTGAGCCTGAGCCTATTCGTTGCTTACCTCATATGTTATAGAAGCCACTGACCCGAATAAGCCCCATAAATTTTATGAGCCTGAGTTGATTAGAATAGAGCAGAAGTCGAACGTGAGAGTTACTAATTCAGTGTATGATTTGATGTTCTTCTCTGCTATTCATGAAATGACTCGTCCCTTACTTGACCGTTTTCTGAAATGACCCGATCTCTTGCATAAGCCTGCCCATAACCCTTTGGCAAGATATAGGTCTCGGTAATAAGTATCCCTAGGTACACGGCATTCGCTGTGACGATGTATTCTTTGCGACAAAAGCCGAACCTTGATGTTTTAGGGAATAAGGGCAGTGCATAAAAGTAGAGCGTGACTAAGGTGAAAGGGCAGAAAATGAAAGGGAACTGAGTTGAGAGGGTCGAGCAGAAAAGTCTAGGATTTTGGAGCGAGAACGTCGAGTCTTATGTTGGGCTGTGACTGTCTGTTTGATCATGCTGTGTTCTTTGAAAATTTTCGATCACGTGTCCTAACTCTAAGATCAAGTGTTCATTATTTATGCTTATCGCTTCATGATTATTCGACCCGTTTCCCGAAAAGACCCTCAGATTTATACTTGCCACTTTGAATAGTCGAGATGCGATTAACTTGCAAGTTTATGGTAGGGGTGAGACTAGTGCAAGAATTGAGCGATACACTATATGTTAGCCTATACACTGAGTGATTTTGAGCGAGTCCCTGTGAGGTATGAGTCTCGATTGGCAGTGCGAATGAAGTTTAGGTCGACAAGTGCAAGTCATTAGTGTGATGTCCATGATTGCTCGCTTGATTCTGTTTCGTGCTTTCTAGTTTTGATGATAAATTGCGAACAATCGTGCCGTTATCTTGATTTGTGCCTTCTCTGAATTCTAATTTACTTGAGGACAAGCAAATGCTTAAGTGTGGGGAGGTTTGATAAACGTATTTCAATGCGTTTATCGTAGTATTTAATTGGGATATAATAGAGCTCTAGCAATCATTTTATGCATTTATTCGTCATATTTACACTTATTTTCATATTAAAGGAGCTTAGGACGAGTTTCGGGCGAAAAGGAGCGAAAACGGGGCAAAACGGGCGAAAACAGTGAAAACTGGCGAAGGTCACGGCCGTGACACCTAGTGCACTCGGCCGTGACAAGGGGCAGAGGCTAATCAAAGAGAAGGTCACGGCCGTGACACCCATTGCACTAGGCCGTGACAAGGGGCAGAGGCTAATCAAAGAGAAGGTCACGGCCGTGACACCCATTGCACTTGGCCGTGACACTTGACAGAGAGTTGGAAAGAGAAGGTCACGGCCGTGACACCCATTGCACCTGGCCGTGACACTAGGCAGAGAAGTCCACTGATGATGGTCACGGCCGTGACCATCGATGCACTTGGCCGTGACGCATGGTTTCGATATTCTCGCGTAGAGTCGGTGATGGTCACGGCCGTGACAGCCCATGTCCCAGGCCGTGACCAGTGCGAAATTTCTTATAAAAGACCAAATTCGACTCAGAAAGAAGGGACTTGGACCAGAGACAATTCCTAAACCCCTTAGAGACGAAAAATAGCACGAAAGAACGCAGAATCACGCCCCGGAGCGCAAGAGACGGAGTTCTACGCAAACGTGAACGAAGAACAAAGATCTACCCAAGCTTTCAACGATTATGAGTTCTTTTCTCCTAATTTCTATTTCCTTAGTTGTTTTTCCTTCTATTATGCGTAGCTAATTCCCTTTGTGTTTGGGATTAGATGAACGCTAGGATATTTCGTAGTTAAGACTTGTAATTATCGTGACTATGTGTTTTGACTATTTATCGTTCTATGAAACTATTTCGTTGCTTTAATATGTCTATGTGTTAAAGTAATTGTTTGGAAAATCGTTTAGGGCGACAGCTAAATAACGATTAGGCCGTTCATAGAAGATAGGATTCGAGTATAGGGCGACAGCAAATGCTCGATCCTCGCCGTTAGTAATTAATGAATTTTAGATCCCCGCGAGCGTTTAGGGCGACAGCAAACTCGCGAGCGGGCAGGAAAATTACTGCGATCTAGTTAGAATCACGTAGGAGCGATAGTTCATTGTCTTAGCCAATAATACCTAGCGGGATTCGAATCCCGAGCACTTCTTATTATCTGAAAGCTTCGTACCAGTTTAACGTGCTCTTTGAATTTCTAGTCGATTTAGGGGTAAGTGTTAGGTTAAGTCATCAAAAATCTACGTATTTTATTTAGGCTAAATATCGAGTCGATAGGTAATTACTAGTACTTGATTTATTCCTCGTGTTCGATACTCGTTTACTCACTCTACTGCACTACAAACGATAGGTCCACTGCCTATCGCACGTCGGTGATAGTAATTTAGTATACGTTTTATTTTATCACTTGTCGCACTTGCACAATACACCACGTGTCGATCAGTGTGTGTCATTAGGAAAAAAAAACTAAATTCAACCGATTCGTCGCATTAACATAAATTTTTGGCAATAAATAACTTTCTCATAATTCCAAATCTTTGCCGAGACTTCACTTTCCAGCAATTATCGAGGACGTACCCTCTCGCAAGTTTGACATCTAAATAATACATAGAGATACGAAACAATGGCACAACAACGCCCAATCGACTTGAATACATACAAAATAAAACACAAAAATTCTCCAAAAATACACCAAAAAAAATAGAAAAAAAAATTATCAGATCCCTAATGTAATAAAATTCGAGGATCGAACGAAAATCACGTAAACCAACCGTCGTGGATCTTCCGACGGACCTGTCTGCAGAACCCGTCGCACGCGGGCTCGCACGCGTGGACCGTCGCGTCCCTAATCTCCATGCACACGGGCATGCAGTGCTTCTGGCAAATCGAAAGCTCAGCTTTCGCAAATCTCGAGCTTAAGACGGCCAACGCCAATGCGAATAAGAAAATTTTCATCTTTTTTTTTCCCCAAATATGTATTTTCTTGATCTTTGTAGATGACTAATTTTGTATGTATACAGGGTGAAATGAGGATGTGGAGAATTGCATGGATGAGAATTTTTGTTATATTGATGATTTGCGATGCCCCTTTTTAGTTGTATAAGATAGTAGATTGAATGGCCCATTCCCTTGGCCCAAAATAATGGGCTATATTATTCAAGGTTTATGTCTTTGTTCTTTTTTATTTAAGATATTTATTTGCTTAAATTTAAGTCTTTATTCCTTATTATTTTGTTTTTCAATTAACCCATAATCTTTCTAAGGCTCATGACATTAGAGTAATCACTTTTAATGAGTCAAGTTAATCATGCAATCACAATTTTATCCTTTATATGATTACATTTTTTTCCTTTATTCTTTATTTCTTCTGAATATATCATGATATATTAATACTTTGAAATAATTTTTCACTATACTAATTTATTAACTTTATTCTGTTAATCTTTTATTTATTATAATTATATCCCTACAATTTTTTCTCTTTATGTATTAAAAATCATATTTCATCAATATTATATATTAACATATCTGATAATATCTTTGGCACACGTAGCGCATGAAATATTAGTATAATATTAAGTTCTAATGAACTTAATTATATTATTATTTATTTTGGTGTGTATTTAGTATTAATTTGTACGATATATATGAGACGTTGACAAGTTGAAATGTAACCGTTAAACGCAGAAGTCAATTTATTACATTTACAACCCACCGACGCCGTGAGAGTTTCGATGCCACCTGCTATAGCCGGTAACAGTGTCGGCAGGTAAGTGTCGGTTACCAATTATTTTACCGGTAATATTATTGATGCTTCATGCCAAAGTGATTATCCTTGTCTGACTTATTTTAATTTGGGGTTATAGATATTAATTTTGTCGGCCACGATTTTTCTTTACAAAATAATCACATCGGACAACCATTGATTCGAATTTATTTAATTTTTCGTATCATTATCAAGATCAAATACGCATATATAAGATATAACGAAACTTTCACATGCAATAATGTAATTTCTTGCAAGTTGCGACGTCATCTTTTAACTACATAAATAAGGGGAAATTTTTGTTCAGTCCCCTGTCAGGGTCTGAAATTTTTGTTCAGGCCCTGTCAAAAAAAATTAGTTTTAAGGACCCGATTATTCAGTAACAATTTATTGGTCTGCAGTAACAATTCATTGTTCCCAAAATAACAGTACATTGTTATGAAAATAACAGAAAACGATCATCCGATAACAATTCATACACACTTTATAACAGTTGGTCCTTATCTTTAAATTTTACGAAAAATTGGTCCTTTAAACTAAAATTTTTTCATAAAGGTCCTGGAAACTATTTTTAATCACTTTTGGGGCCTGAATGATAATTTACCCCATAAATAAATGTTCAATGACCACAGTCACGTGTCTCATTCAATAGGGCCATGTGCAGTAGCTTGTCAACGATTTGAAGGGGAGGGAATTTTATTTTATATTTTATATATAGAAAAAAATACTTTCGAGAGCAAATTAAGCAATAATTGTTTCGATTACCAAATAAAAATCTCATTATTTAAAAAAAAGAAAATTGTCGAAAGAGCTCAATCAATAGTCACGTGACACCCGCTCGTATGCTTAGCTGGCAACAACTCATCAGATTCCCCGCGTGGGCTCCACACTGTCTGCCGTCAGATTAGCCCACGTGGCAAAATCAACGACTAAATCCATCACGAAGTGGGACCCATCTAGACGCGGATTCTTACATGCCGCCACGGTCCTCCGCCGCAAATTTGACGCTCTATTCATGAATTATTTAATGGGAGAAAATCGATAGTCGTTTATTACGTAAAACTAAACTTATCATCGGTGATAAGCTTCATATTTAATCACTATAACGTATCTTAGTGAGTTTTGAAAAGTAAAAGGGAAATAGTGAAATAACTAAACGGAGGTTTCGGTGGTTCACTTTATTGAAAAAAAAAAAAAAAGCGATCCAAAGAGTGCAATCTAAGTAAGGTGCCATATGAAGCTAATGTACTCATAGCTCAGCTAATAAAAAAAATTATACTACGTTTCTACTGCATAATTCGATTGGGCTCCCAACGCATAAGCTGCGGATTTCTTAAAACTACATTAATATATGGATGTAATAACTATATATGTCTACATAACACACACATACTACACTACACACAAATTCCCAATTGAAATGAATTTGCCAGCTATAACCCGATCGAAAGTCACAGTTTTTTAACGTGGGCACATGCAATCACATATTTTGACAGTAACAAAAATCTTGTACATACATACTAGTACACGACATAATTCAAAAAAAAAAAAGAAAAAAAAAAAGCAACGAAAACTACAAATATATATTAAATGATTTCCGCCAAAGAAAGAACGAGGAGCGGTGGGGTGTGGGACCCACGCGAATGTAAGAAAGTCTTCAAATTCACGACAGCAGATACAGCTTGCAATGAAGCATGAAGCATCACTCACTACTACCCCACCACCATTTTTTCTAAGCTTCCCTTCTCTTTTTAGCACTTCACTTCCAAAGTTAAAAAGACTTGCTTCTCCACGACGAGAAAAAAAATCTGTTTTTTTTTTTTTTCTTTCTCACTGAATTTTCTTGTCGGATTATAAAGCGACTCTCTATTGCAGTTTCACCGAGTCGCTGACTAAGCTTAAAGGTTCGTCTTCTTCGTCCCTACGTTTTCAATGCTCTGTTTTCAATTGGGAAGCAAGAATCGCTGGTTAAAGTTGACGTTTTTGGTGTTCTTAACCTTTCGTTTTTCAGGGAAATTTGCTGCCTCAGAGTTGTTGAGTGTAATGGGTTCGAACTTTATGGATGAAATTGACTGGTTCGATTTCCCCTCGGCGGAAGACGGCGGATTGTTCGAAAACGTCGGTGGCTGCGCCGATTTTCCAGTCACGTGGGAGGATGAGCTCCCAAATCCCGGCGCTTTCCTCTCTAAAAATGCCGCCGCCGCCGACGACGATCTCTCCGCCGAGCTCTACGTTCCGGTGAGTAATTGTAGGATTTATATTTTCTTGATTATTACTTAAATTTCGTCTAATCAGTCAATCAATCGAACTTCTTCTTCTTATTATTACAGTACGAAGACATCGTACAGCTCGAATGGCTGTCGACCTTCGTCGAGGACTCTTACTCCGGCGGCGCCGCGGCCGTCGGAAAGGAAAGCCTATCTCCAAACATTAACGGAGAGTCGAGCCTCGTCTACGTCCTCGAAAGCAGCAGCAGCAGCAGCAACAGTACCATCAGTTCGTCCTCCACCGGCGGCGGCGACAACGTCCCTCTAAGCGGGCCCCAGCGAGCTCGAACCAAGCGACCGCGGCCGGCGACTTTCAGCCCACGTCCTCCTCCACCGGCGACCCTCTTAGCAGAATCCGACGCACCTGAACTTTCCGGCCAGGAGAACAAGAACAAGAAGAAGAGGAAGAAGGTGGTGGAGGAGGAGGAGGGACGCAGTCGCAGTGCTGCGGCGGAGACGACCGCCGGCGGAGCTCCACCGGCGGTTCGAAAATGCGCTCACTGCGAGATAACGAAGACACCTCAGTGGAGGGCGGGGCCCACCGGCCCCAAGACGCTGTGCAACGCCTGTGGGGTGCGGTACAAGTCCGGCCGGCTGTTCCCGGAGTACAGGCCGGCGGCGAGTCCGACGTTCGTCGCCGCCGTGCATTCGAATTCTCACAAGAAGGTCGTGGAGATAAGGAGTAAGGCGAGTATGGTGTAGTAGCTGTCATGTATAATTTGTTTATTTATTTTCGGTACTTTTTCTTGCAGTTATTTCGATTCGTTCCTTTGTTTAGTTCGTTTGTTCTTTGTAGCACGGTAGTAAGATTAGAAGCTAATGTTTAAATTAAGATAACTAGTAAGAATAGCAGTTTGATTGGGCATCGATATATTTGAAGCTTATATATATTGCTAGTGATACTATTTTTAAGAATATATTTGTAAGTTAACCAGTAATATTTCTATTTTATTAATTGATAGGGGCTTAATTGCTCTCAAATTAATTGGCATCCTTAAATTATTATTCTTCCCATAATTTCAAATTTATAGCAATTATATCCTCAAATTATTTTTATATTCTTAAAAATAATATAGAATTACACTTAATATTATCACCTATTAAAAGCAACTTCAAATCAAAGTTAATATAATATTTTATATATGTGGGGGTTTTTGAGAAAAATACCTGATATAAGATTTAACTTATGAATTAGTACCCATAAGATTTGTTTTGGGAATAGCTACTGTCGTTAGGCAAACAATTTATTTCAAACTCCCTCATATGATTACCATATTGCCCTTTGTCTTTCCTAAATAAAAATAATAAAAGATAACAAATTAAAAGTGAACGTAATACAAGAAAAAGCAAAGAATAAAAAATTTTGCGAGGGGCATATGGAGATTGAGGGATGATGAATTCCGACCATGGACGGCGCCTTGCGACAACGAAGGTAGGTTGTCGAGATGAATTAATTTGAGAGAGGAGGGATATGAACCAGTCAGGGAAGAAGAGGAATGAGAATAGAAACGTGCAACACCGAGACGATGGCGATTATGGTTCAATCTCTATTGGGGTTGGAATCCAAGCTTTCGGCGAGGCAAAATTCAAGAAATGGCATGCGAATGAGAATGGAAACGTGAAGCACCGAGACGATGGCGGATATTGTTCAATATCAATTGGGGTGGGAATCCAAGCTTTTGGCGAGGCAAAATTCAATAAATGGCATGTGATTTTCCAAGTGGTGGCTGTTGTCTTTGAGGCCATGAGTCTTATTATGATTCAATCTTGTTGTGTTTCTCCCTTAGCTCTCTCGTATGTGGCGTCTTCTTGCTTGGTTTTTTTTGTTTGTCCCTTGACTTCTCGTGGAATCCGCAATTCGTAAGGAAAACTCGAGCTCTTATTTTGATTATATGGTTTTTATGGTTAAATTTTTCTGTGAGTTTGGCTTGAATCGTGCTTGTTTTTTCATCTTGAAACTGTGAATGTTGATGTGTTTGAAAAGGACCCCTTTGAGGGTTAAACACTTAAATTTAACCTTTAGTACTTAAGTTTGGCATAAAATTTCGACACAATTCGTATGTATTTTTTGCATGAAAACTGGTATTTTGGGTCCGATACTAAGTACTTTTCTTTTGATTTTAGGTATTTTGTTGCTGAATTCAAGTACTTAACTTCAGATGAAGGTGAATTTGCATAAACTTCTTTTATGGTTTCGGTGTTGACCAATGTCTATAGTATATTAGATGTTTGATTGAAATCTATGATTTTTGTCTAAAATATTTCGACACAATTCATATGTATTTTTTGCATGAAAACTAGTATTTTGGGCACAATTCGTATGTATTTTTTGCATGAGAACTAGTATTTGTTGCTTAATTCAAGTACTTGATTTTCATATGAAGGCGAAGTTGCATCAAACTTCTTTTATGGTTTGGTGATGACCAGTGTCCATATTATAAACGCGATAGAGGGCAAATTGACGAGCGAAATTAGCGAGCATCGAGAATCTGACGGCGAGCAGCGAACCATCAGGAGGAGTTGAGGACTTGGGGGAGGTAGGTTTGATCGATTTCAGCCAAAAAGTGATAGGTCATTCCGTATTTTTCATATGAGGGAGTAAAAACTAAATTGTAGCTTATGTGTCAGTGTCTAGTTGCAAAATTAAAGCCGGGGAACTGAATCATAAGCTTAAATTGCCATGGGGTATTTATCTCTGAAATTCCCAAATAATGTTTACAATATACATTAATTATTACATCTTTTTTATATAAATAACTTCAAAGGCTATAATCCATGCAAATGGAGAGAGGGACTATTACAAAACAAGATAACTTTCTCAACCTATTACAAAACTATCAACTTTTTCAATTTAATTATTAGTATTTTCGATTTCACCACAAATCTTTTTAATAGTACTTTTTTTCACCATAAAAATATAACAAATTCTCAACATAATTATCAACAGTTATATTTTTAACCATAATCTTTTTTTAACACCTCCATAAACTATAAAATCTCATTTTTCAATCTTAATAGTTCAATACTACTGATTTAATGTCGAAGATATTAATAAAAAAAATAAGATCCAGACAAACATTAGTTAAATCAGTAAGAAATATAATCCATTTATATCGTAATAACTTTAATATGGGCAAAGAGATTACGTATTACTATAATCATCTCAAAGGTATTGACTAACTAATCATCTCAAAGGTAGAGCTTCTCAAACTAATCCAAAACAAGGTCTCAATTTCTATCGTGCGTTGTACGTGTGTTGACAATGACTGCTCACCATTTTGTTTTTGTTTGCCTTTATTTTTTTTCTTTTGTGCACATCAGTGATGATATGAAATTTCGAACACATTAGTAATTTAATATTAGTTGTTGCAATAATTTTCAAGTTTCGTTTTCAAATTTCGATCATGGAAAATGGATCGAAGGTCTCACAAGAAAAATGCAAGGAAAAACTATGTGAATTGTGATAATTTTTTGTACAAGTTTATATTTGTTTAATAATACTTATTTGAATATTCTACGGATTATTACAAATTTTCTTGAGTTTTTTTGTTTGTTAATGCATTAGATTATATTTCTTAATATATATGCCAAGATGAAGAATGTCATGTTACATGTATGACTGATTTCGATGGTAAATGCCGAGAATGGAAAAAAAAAATAATGAGTAAAAACTTTTTGGGGTTAAAATATAATAAAGAGCAACCGTGTTACTTATTTGAAACAGTAATAGAGAAAAAAGTAATATTAAAAGATTTATGGGGAAAACTGAAAATAATATTAGTAAACTTAAAAAAGTTAGATTAGTTTTGTAATAGGGTGAGAAAGTTCTCTAGTTTTGTAATAGCACTATTAAAAATAACACTATTCGTGTCATTCTCTCGGGAATGAGGATGTCGCAAACACGAGACTAGGAAAGAATAGTTGGTACTCTGAAACTCAAACAGTCATGAGATGACCTTTAAATCTTCTTCTGATTTTTAAAAAGGAATTGGAGTTGAATGTATGACTATTAATAATTATTTTAGTAATCTGAGATAATATAGGTGAAAATGTATGACATTAGAAAAAATTATGGTAAAAATAGAATTAATAACAATCAAAGTTGAAAACTTAACTAGTTTTGTAATAGTGTAAAAAAGTTAACTAGTCTTGTAAGTTTGTAAGTTACATTTTAAAATAACTCTATTTATGTTATTTCTCTCGTGTCAATTGTATTTTTTTTGGTAAAAAGGCGAGGCCTGGGCCTTTACAGAAATTAACGCAAAATTAAATGGGGCATGCCGACCCCACGAACGTCTCCTGATATTAGAGGTAGTAGCCCGCTCGGAGCAGATTCGAGTACATGCACTCCATGAGGCATAGAGATTGCTCGGCGCGCAAGTCAATCAGCACAATAGTTCGGCTCTCGATATATGTGTCGAATCACCACTGTCCATTCTCGGTCCGAAAGTTCCCATGGTTCATGAATAAGATGTCGTAAAATCATGGTTTTTGAGTCCTGTGACATAAAATATCTCTCACAATTTGTGAATCCACCTCAACCTCCATTTTCCTAAATCCCATGTCCCACGCAAGGTTAAGGCCAGTAACGACAGTCGAGATCTCTGCAACCCTGCCGATGCAATTCCAATGTGTCGAGTAAATCCTAAAATCCAAGAGCCCATCGTACTTCTAATAATACCCCCTGCACCAGCTATATCTGGATTTCCTTTTGAAGCCCCGTCCGTGTTTAGTTTAACAAAGCCCACTTCTGGGCAGCTCCATTCCACCGCAGCCCACATTCTCCAGGGTTGGTTAATAGCTAGCTCAATTAAGTTGAATCCTTGATTGCACAGAAGTCTCTTAAGTACGTTCCGCCACTAATGCTTGATCTCTTGGTCTCTTAAAGTCGTGTTGGAATAATTCCTTATTTCGCCATCCCTAAAGAAGCCAGCATCCCACTCCAAGATAAGTTAACCATAACCCAATCATCTAGAGTAAGCAAAAAGAATGAGGCCGACAACATACCTGGGATAAGTGGCTGCCAAAGATCACGTGCTACCTGACAATCCCAAAGAGCATGCAACGTAGATTCTACGTAGGAATAAATTGTATGTTGTTACTATTGACCCCCTCTTTGGGGTGTAAAAAACATTGGATAATGTTAAACTAAAAAAAATTCTTACGTTGGTTTCAATAATCATAAATACCACGTTTTAATATTCAAGATCATTAATTAATCACGTTTTACTAGTAGAATGTAATTAATAAAAATAATCGCACTATAATTATCGCACAATAAATCACATCTTACATTTGTTAAAATAATATTTATTAAATAGCTTAGTTATACAATTTAAAATAAATACTAATATATTAAAGAAAAATGTCAGAATGTAAGGAGTAATATTGTCTAAATAAAAATTTAAATCATCACCTCTTCGAATGAGGCGACCTCGATGAAAAACCCTGAATGAACGAGTTAGAACAACTCAAGTCCGTACTCGAGAGGGCATGGGCATGCTAGGAGAATGAATATCCACGAGTGTGGCCCGACCAAAAATCTTTGCAAGTAACCCATCTTTGCGAGTAACCTCTTCTCCAAACTCGAATATTTAACCTACTACGTCCAAAACCACTACACTCTTTTTGGACAATTTGTGGGGGGGACTATTGTTATCCCGGATTTAACCGGTCCAATATTCGAGTTTAATCGAAATAGGCGGGTAACGTTCCCCGCGAAAAACACCTCCCGAGGAGAGGACATCCCCCGCAGAGAAATTCTTGAAGCGAACACATCCCCGAGACAACCTACGTCTGATGAGCGCTATCCGATGAATGACGCCTTACTCGAGCATATTCCCAGGGCTATCGCAGGACCGGACGGGCATGAAGTGATGGTGGGTGGCTATAACCCCACTAACTCGATCATGGGCCATGACCTCTCATAATTGGTCTACATAAACAAGCTAGAGGGAGAGAAGAAGGGAGAAAAAGAGGAGAAGGAGGCGGGTAACCCCGAGAACGACCCGAGCACGTCGGCATGAACGACCTGAGCACGTCGGCATGAACGAGCCGAGCAACTCACTCTCACTCTCAAGACGCGAAGTGGGCGGATCTAGGGATCGGCCCTGAGTCGCGAACAGAAAGAAGAAGAGTAACCAAGGCCCTCGAGAAGGAGAGGGGAAGCTCGGGCGAGGCGGTTTCTATTGAGCAGAAGAAGTCGTAGGAAGAATCGAATGAAGAAAGAAGGAAAGAGAACGTGGGAAGAACGTGGAAGAACCACGTTGCCGCGAGAAGTCCGCGAAAGAAGTGGGCTAGGGTGATGACCAGGTCAAGGCAAGGTAAAACGAGATTAGTATAAAAGGTAACAGCCGAGTCATTTCGCAGGTACGCCTTTACGAACACTGGAAACTGTCTCTGAGCCTAGCACCTGTAATTACCTGCTTATGATGAAGAAGATGATTTATTGACTTGAGCGTCGGAGGGCGTCGCCGAAATGGCGCCTTCCTAGTTTTTTTTTTTTTTTTATATATTTCAGGCATTCCACGACGACGACGGGAACAAACAGTCTGCTCTGCGTGCCAACGCGGCGACGTGATTTTTTCGCACCGCATCAATTATATTTAGCGTTACTTTATGTTTTTGGTATTTATAATTCATAATGTTTGATGAAACATTATTCTTTTGAAAAATGATTTGTGAATATATAATTGTACAAAAAATAGAGGAGTGAAATGACAAATTACTTTTAAGTGTAATTAAATATTAATTTGTTATATAACTAGAATAATAAAAAATAAAGGATTAAGTTAATAAAGATAAATTTTTTAATTGAATAATCAATATATATATATATATAATATATATATATATATATATATATATATATATATATATAGTGCATATAACCGTGCAACATATATTAATTGTGGATGACTCTATATTACTAAATTGCACACACTATGCATATGACGTGTGATAAGTGGGATAATTAATGTTTAGTGATAATAATTGAATCAACCTGGTCTATATAGAATTACCCTTTTATATTAAAATGTATTTGATATAAGGGCGCTTCGCTTAAAGAGCGTATAGGAAATAGCCAACTGCTTAGTATTGGAAATCCACGCATCCATTAACAAAATAGACACGGTGGTAGTTCAACAGGCGCGCAAAGGATGCATAGGAACCCTAAACACATTGAATTTCTCTAATAAATAATAATACCCCACCCATGGTAGCCGTTCGTTATCATATAAAGAGATATGCTTTCTTGAGATGAGACACGGAAACACCATCCCATCCGAAGTCGTTTGTTTTTACAGCGCCGAAAGAAAAATGGCAGAAAAATCGTCCACAATAAGCCTAAAGCTCTATATCCATAAACGAGAGAAAAAGGTCTTATTTGCAAGTGTGAGCAAAGATTTCGTCGATTTTCTCGTCCATATTCTTTCGTTGCCCTTAGCAACTGCGAATACGCTGTTGAAAGGAAAAGGGATGGTTGGCTCCATCGCCAACCTCTCTTCAAGTATCCAAAATATGGACGTTAAATTTCTGCAACAAAAGAAAAAGGATGATGTCCTAAACAAAGTATTGTTTCATGCGAACAGCTCTGTTTCTCGTGATCTCCCTCTCCTCTTACCTAAAAGTTCAGTTCCTCTATACGAATCGAAGATGTATAAGTGCTCGTGGTGCCATCGTCTAACACATGAATGCATTCCCTGCACCTCTTGTAAATTTTATACTCCAAAGAATGAACTAGTTGTTTTATATTCGTCTTCTCTTCTCTATAAAAGTAATTCTTCAGGGCAGAATGTTGCAGAGGAAAGTGGATTTGTGAATGGGGTTGTGACTTATATAGTTATGGATAATTTGGATGTGAAGCCTATGCTAGATTTCTCTGACCTGAAGCAAATGCTTGATGAGAATAACCTCAAAAACTTTCTTACGTTGGAGGAAAAGGTGGTAACTATGGGCACCGACCAGGTAATGACGTTATTTTATCTATTTAAGCAAACCTTTATTTTTCAACCTATATTGTATTGTAAGCTGTAATCGGATTCTTGCTTATTCTCATTGTAAAAGGCTTTGGAACTGCTGAAGGCTTCTATGGAATCTCAAACCGTTCTCACCGATGTGTTTTTGAGGAGCACCAAATTAGTTGAAGACGAGTAATAGAATGATTTCTATATATATATATATATATTTATCAAATATTCCCCCCTTTGATTTCTCCATCAATCCTTGCTGACGAATATTTTGTACTGAGTATTGCGTAATTGAAATTTGCTTTTGCCTTGCCCTATAGAGCTAGCTAATAGAGGGTTGTAAACATGTCATTAATATGTCTTGATATATAGGGGACAACGTACGGTGTGGTAAATGGAACCGATCTGTTGGAAGATTTGTGTTGCGTGGAAAGGGTATTAAAGTACTACTCGATTTAAATAATAGTTATTATGTAAGGGTTTCAGCATTGGTAGTAAAGTCATTTATCGATGGTTATCAATGTTACTACCATGTAGAATGGAATGATAATTTGACGTCCTAGATGACTCGCTCGAATTAACATGTATTTTCCATATAAATTTCAGTATTTTTTGTTAAACTCAACTCTTAAGTACTAAAAGGTTAAATTTAACTATTTAACCCTCAAAATGGTCCTTTTCAAACACATCGACATTCACAGTTTCAAGATGAAAGACAACAAACACCATTCAAGGTGAAAGCACAGAAAAATTTAACCATAAAAATCACATAATCAAAATATGAGCTCGAGTTTTCCTTACGAATTGCGGTTCCACGAGAAGTCAAGGGACAAACAAAAAAAACCAAGCAAGAAGACGCCACATACGAGAGAGCTAAGGGAGAATCACAACAAGATCTGAATCATAATAAGACTCATGGCCTCAAAGACAACAACCACCACTTGGATTTTGCCTCGCCAAAAGCTTGGATTCTCACCCCAATTGATATTGAACAATATTCCCCATCTTCTCGGTGCTTCACGTTTCCATTCTCATTCGCATGCCATTTGTTGAATTTTGCCTCGCCGAAAGCTTGGATTCGCAAGGCGCCGTCCATGATCGGAATTCATCATCCCTCAATCTCCACCGTGCCCCTCGCAAAATTTTTTTTTTCCTGCGCTTTCTTGTATTAATGTTCACTTTTAATTTGTTACTTTTTGTTATTATTTTTATTTAGGAAAGACAAAGGCAATATGATAATTTTGCATATGAGGGAGTTTGAAATAAATTTTATGCCTAATGGCAGTAGCTATTCCCAAAACCAATCTGATGGGACCGAGTGATTCTTAAGTTAAATGTTATATCAGGTATTTTTCTTTAAAAACCCCATATATTTATGTAGGGTGTGCAAAAAATATCGGTGTAGAATAGGGTTGTCAATGGGGCGGGGATTCCCCGTCCCCGCGGGGATCCGCCCCGAATAAGGCGGGGAATCCCCGCTATTCTACCCCCGCGGGGCGGGGACGGGGGAACATTTTTCCCCGCGGATATCCCCGCCCCGTTCCCCGCCCCGTCCCCGATAATAAAATAAATATATATTATATTCAATAAATATTATTATAAGATTAATAATATTAAAATATACTTTCAAAATATTAAAATAATATAAATATTATTAAAATATAGCTTAAATAATATAAATTCTATTAAAATATTTTTTAAATAATATAAATAATAATAAAATATAGTTTAAATTGTATAAAATAATATAAATTGAATTTTTTTTTCTAAAATACTGACGGGGCGGGGAATCCCCGCGGGGCGGGGATCCCCGCGGGGACGGGGACGGGGACGGGGACGATTTCGTCCCCGTTTGCCTCGCGGGGACGGGGATTGGATCCCCGCCCCGAATCCGCCCCGTTGACAACCCTAGTGTAGATTGATACGTAAATCAAATGTAGAAATACACTATAAGAAAAAAGAAAATAAGATGGGCTCAATCAGTGGCGGAGCTAGCAATATCTATTAGTGGGGTCCATTTACTACTATCAATATATATATAAATTTTATACTTTAGTGGGGCCACATACGAAATTTTTATGTATTAAATTCTATGATATATAACATTTTCATATAATAAATATTTCATTTGTCCCATTTAATTCTTTCCAAAGATTAGTGGGCACGGAGATTAAGAAACTACATTATTTTAATATTATAGTACACTTTTAAGGTATGGAGAGAGAAAACTTATTAGTGAGCACGCAAATTAATAAGTCTTTTTTTAATAAATGGTGTAATTAGTTTAATTATTGGAATAACTTTTTACCAAAAATAGAAATGGGAAGAATTATGTGGGACACCCGAAATAGAAAGATGAAAAGAAATAAGTGGGACGGAGGAAGTACTTGGAAAAAAAATCCAGTACCTCACATAGCTCCGCCACTGGGCTCAATTGAAGCTCGTGTGTCATCTTAAAAAGTTTAATTCTGAGCTAAGGAAGCAGCCCAAGACCGGCCAAATAGCCCATCAAAACACTTAATTTAATAATTAATATGAACAAACAAGACAATGATTTCACCTTGGGTTAGAAACGAATATTTACGCGACTGC
Source organism: Craterostigma plantagineum (assembly GCA_027422505.1). Taxonomy (NCBI): domain Eukaryota; kingdom Viridiplantae; phylum Streptophyta; class Magnoliopsida; order Lamiales; family Linderniaceae; genus Craterostigma; species Craterostigma plantagineum. The sequence goes on from JAPQWV010000059.1 coordinate 344,504, forward strand.
TTAACATAAACATAGAACAAAATAGGCGAGACAAAAACCATGCCACAAAGTTAATCAATAGCGACTATATATCCAATCAAACGAATCAATCATTTTTCTCTTTGAGACGGCAAATTTCCGACCGGCTAAACTTTTAATCAACGTTGTGTTAATGTAAACTTTATTTAAATAACTGCTTCCTCACAACAATCAGCACAGAATCGAATTGTTTCCTCAGCTTAAGACACAAAACTGCCGATTGAGTTTGTCCTACGTTGTACCCTATTGTGCATGGCACCATTAGGTTTGCTCGTTATATCTTTGCCGTTTTATTACCGTTATGTTCTTCCTCAACTAATTACGAAAAGCTCCTTAATTTAAAACAATTTGGTTTCATCCAATTTCCGGGGGCCTCCATTTGTTATTAGATTTTAATGTTAATTCTTGATTAAACGTTGAAAGGCTTTATTTTTTCTTTTAACAGCTGATTTATTTTGGACTATGCATTACCTTATTTGGATGGCCTATCCATCTGTTCCATTCGCAATTTACTATGTTTCTTTAATTTAAGGGTATATTTGAATTCATGCCGGTCAGAAGTTTAATTTAAGATTCAAGCCCTGTAAAGAAAACTTAAGGACACAATTTCATAGATAAAGACATAACTTTAAAAAGTGGTATAGAAGTTATATGAACTGGTATAGGATTATTATTGTATTACAAACTTTCAACATATTGTTATTTCAGAACAATGAAGTGGTACTGCAGAAATGAACTTGTATCAGATGATCATTAACTGTTCCCGGATGATAGTTTTGCAAAATTTTAACATATTGTTATTTCTGAGCAATGACGTGGTACTGCAGAAACCGAGTTGTTAAAACTAATTTTTTCGAGGGTGTATTCTAAACGAAACTTTTTACGAGACCAAATGAAAAGTGCCCCTTAATTTAATAGACTCGATAATCATCTTTATATCCAGTTTTAGCTGCCCACTATGCATCAAGACAAAAAACCAATATCGGATGTCACATTCTCTGCAATCTGCATTGACTCCTCCATGTGTTTTTGTTTGGGGTTTTTAATTTAATAATTAAAAACCAATCAACCATAAACAAAATAAACAACAAATGAAAATCATTAATAAAACAGACATTTTCGTCATCCCAAGTGACGAGTTACTAACTCGTATCTTGGGAATACGAGTTACTTGTCCACGGTGGGCTGACATGGCATTTCAAGTAACTCGTCATCCCAGATGACGAGTTACTCTTTTTCTTTTTTTTTTTTTAAATTTTAACTTATTTTATATTTATTACTTATATAATCCACCAAATCATAATATCATCGTTATCACATGTAATTTTACATAATAAAAATCAATAAATGCATCTAATTTATTGTTTGTTTCGCGACGATTAAAATGATATGCATATCTTATATTTTTCGAATATAAAAAATATTTAATTATTTTTATAAGATATTGAGAAATAAACGAGTTCTTAAAAAAATATATTCTTATATTGATTAACAGAAGGATTGATATAGATATATACACATCATATATATATACGACTAATCGACTTCTATGAGCTACCGAAAATACCCCTCGCATATACCTAAAATACAAATATTAAACAATACTGTTAGCAGCAACTTCACTATAAAAATAATTAAATATTTTCGATATCCGAAAAATATAAGATATCCATATCATTTTAATCATCGCGAAACAAACAATAAATTAGATGCATTTATTGATTTTTATTATGTAAAATTACATGTGATAACGATGATATTATGATTTGGTGGATTATATAAGTAATAAATATAAAAAAAGTTAAAATTTAAAAAAAAAAAAAAAAAAAGAGTAACTCGTCATCCCAGATGACGAGTTACTTGAAATGCCATGTCAGCCCACCGTGGACAAGTAACTCGTATTCCCAAGATACGAGTTAGTAACTCGTCACTTGGGATGACGAAAATGTCTGTTTTATTAATGATTTTCATTTGTTGTTTATTTTATTAATGATTGATTTTTTTTTAATTATTTAATTAAAAACCCGTTTTTGTTTCCCATATTATTAATTTAACATAAACTTAATGAAATACAGAAATAATTTTCCATTGGTCGATATCAATTCCCTCCTCTGTCACCCTTCGGTCGGCAAAACTCTCAGGTGTCCCTTCTCTCTCACACACGAAACGTGTAGTGTGTGTTCGTCGCTTTTCTGAATCACACTTCACACGCACGCAACACACACATGTATATAACAACGCTTTAAACCCCTCAACAATTAATCATCTCTTTCTTTCACCATTTGGTGATACAGATACAGCTAACTACTCATTCTTTTACCTTTTGCTTTTTCTTCAAGTGAAAGGACCAATTTCTTAGCTTTTCGGGTGGCCCTCTTCGCTGATTTCTCCAGAAATCGATCTCCCATCTTCCCCAAATTTCCAAGAAATAGAAGAAAAACCCACCTTCTCCGTGTAAGTTCCGCTCGTCTCCTTCCGATTTATTTGCCATTTCTCCGATCAGCAGATTCTTCAGCCATAGCTCATCTGCGTGCAACTGCTTGCTAAATTTAGGCTTTCTCGAACGTTCTTCTGAAGAAAAAATACGATGCGTTCGACTCACGAACCCTCAAATCAACCCTTGGATTCAGACCTATGGCACGCCTGCGCAGGTGGGTTAGCTCACATCCCACCTCTAAACTCCAAAGTCTACTACTTTCCCCAGGGCCACATCGAAAATTCCCCGAAAAAAGGCGTCGACTCTCGCAATTTCCCCAAAATCCCCCCAATCGTACCCTGCCACGTGTCCTCCGTAACCTACTCGGCCGACGCCGACACGGACGAAGTCTACGCAAAGATCGTGGTCATCCCTTCGAAAGCGGACGGATTCGATCCTCCCCACGACCGTTCGTCCGACGCCGAGAGGGACGACGACGACGACAATCCCAATTCGTTCGCGAAAACGCTCACGCAGTCGGACGCGAACAACGGCGGGGGATTCTCCGTCCCGAGGTACTGCGCCGAGACGCTGTTCCCGAGGCTCGACTACTCGGCCGAGCCGCCCGTCCAGACGATCCTCGTCAGGGACGTCCACGGAGAGGCGTGGAAGTTCAGGCACATCTACCGAGGGACGCCGAGGAGGCACCTCCTTACGACCGGGTGGAGCAGTTTCGTGAGCAGGAAGAGGCTCGTCGCCGGAGACTCGGTCGTTTTCCTGAGGGCCCGCGACGGCGGGCTCCGCGTCGGGATTCGAAGGGCAAAGTTGGAATTTTGGGGTCCGTCGGTCGAGTCGGTTACCGAATCGATGAGTCTTGCTTGCGTCGGGAGGCCGTTCGAGGTGGTTTACCGTCCGCGTTCGGGCGGTGCGGAGTTTGTGGTGGGTGCGTCGGCTGTTGGGAGATCGATGAGGGTTCGGTGGTGTCAGGGGATGAGGTTTAAGATGCCGTTCGAGACGGAGGATTCGTCGATGGTGAGTTGGTTCGTGGGTACCGTTTCTTCGGTTAGGGTCGACGACCCGACCCGTTGGCCGAATTCTCCCTGGAAGCTCCTTGAGGTATATTTCTTCTTGCTCGTCCTGGTCGTCGTTGGAAAATTTTTTGTCTTCCGTTTTTCCGAGATGCCACTTTCAGTTCCTGATGTTATCGGTTTTTGTGCATTTTCTGAGCCCGGATTGATTGATCGTTAGTTCTGACGGAATTTACGGACTGCTGATGGTCGGAAATTTTGTTTCTTGAAGCTGTGCTTTTCGTTCCGCCCCGGTTTTTTTGTCTCCTGTGTTCCGAGGTGTCACTTTCAGATGGTTTTGTTCCTTTTCTGGCCCCGAGTTAACTTAATCGTTAGTTCCGACGGAACTTACATCCCGAAAATGGTCGAATTTTTTGGTTCTTGACACGGCGTCTTTCGTTCCGTTCGATAGCGTGTTGATGATATTTTTTTGGTATGTGCAGGTGATATGGGACGAACCCGATTTGCTGAAAAACGTGAAACGGGTCAACCCGTGGGCCGTGGAGCTAGTCCCGAGCAACGCTCCGCCGACCCACCTCGCACCGTTTCACTTGCCGATCAAAAGGCCGAGGGTCCCACAGGCTAGTGAGCTTCTCAACAACCTCGGACGATGTCCTATGCTCACGTTTCCTACTAACTTCCCCCCTTAAGCCCGATAAGCCCTTTGTGCGGTTCGCCCGAGGGCAAAGTCTCTAATAGCATACAGGGATCCAGGCATGCGATTCAGATGGGCCTTTTATCGTCCAATCTTAGGCCCGATGAAGCTCGGTCCGGGCCGGGCATGTTCGAAATCGGTTCGGTCGACTGCATTTGCGGCCCGAATAGTAAACGGGCCCACGTCGAGGAAGAAGAAGAAGACGGGGATAGAGAACCGACCTTATTCTTGTTTGGCCGTCCTATTCTTACGGAGAAGCAGATATTGCAAGGGCGGTGCGGCTGTCGTCTTTCGGGCGGGAATTCGGAGGGGGCGGGAAATGTTTCGGGCAGTTCGGTCAGCCGGGACGAAGCTTCTTCAGAGGCTTTGCCCCTCATTACTTCTTAGTTTAGTGTTTGGGGTTTATGACTTCTTTAACGAGTTCAAATGTTTAAACTGTGTCTTAATGCGTGGTGGTGAACTTTATATTTGACTGATGTTTGGTTGTTCTTCTTCTGTAGGATTAAAAAGAGTTCTTATTTTTATCTATTGGATAACAATACATGACATATGTTTCGATTTTCGATGAATAAATCAAACGTTAGATTAAAGACAAAAGCTCTAATCCCGAAAGTACTGGCGGTCAAACTCAAAGCTAATTTTGACTTTTGTAATTTGGACAGATACACGCGCTCACGTGACGAAGCCCGTGAACTACGGCTGCGCCGTGTTAATGCCTGTGTTGTTGTTGTGGCCTTGCTTTGCTTCAGTTAATTAAACTAATTAATGTTGTGTGTAAGTAAATGCACGTTTAATTACGAAAGTCAATTGTCCAACTGCTTTTAGTCACTCTTAAGGGTAAATTATAATTTTTTTTTTTTTTCTGTCCCGTGGTATCCCCACACTGCCTGGCTATGGGCTAGCCCCTGCCAGCCGTGGGCTTTTTTACGCCACACAGACTTGGCAAGGCGGGGGCTATTTACGCCACACACTCCAGAGGTGGGACTAATCCCCGGGGCCAGATGGATACGTCCCAAACCCATACCGACATCGATAGTCATGAGGAATAATCCTCATGGGGACTTCCCAAATTCATGTGGGAGGTAGGGTTCGAACCCCTGACCTCCTAGTCACATGAATTTTGGGGCCTCCCCATCAGCCACTAGAACTGATGGGTAAATTATAAAATTAGGTCACTAAGTATACATGTTGTACGAAATGAGGGACCCAAAATTGAAAAAAAAATGTAAACTTAGTGACCCAAAATCGAAAAAATATATTCTTAGTGACCTAAAATTGAAAAATTATCCAAAATTGTTTTCACATGAAAAGTTAGTGACCTACTTTTGCAATTATCAAACATAGTGACCCAAAAACGAAAACTTGTATACTTAGTGACCTAATTTTATAATTTTGCCCACTCCTTAATTTGTTTGAAGTCCTAACTTCGAGTTAAAATATAATATTAATGAGTTTAGTTTAATTACAAACACCGTTCACGAGGTTACTTGCCTGCCATACTCGGGATCCTGAATTTCAGGCTTGAGATTCTGTATCATGTAATATAATCCATTGCACGAAGACAGTCTATGATGGATAGTACGATATTAATAATTGCTTCTATTAAAGATTGTTTCGAGTCAACCTTAGCATTCCATCGTTTTATTGTAAGCTGTGAAATCCAAGAAGCTCGTAAACAAAAACAACAATTAATATTTAAGGAAGTTGAAATTTGACTGTCTCGGCCAACTTTTTAGTTCATTAATTAACGTGTGGACACAAACTACAGAGGTTTGCACATTGCTTGCTTTGCAATAAAAAAAAAAATACATCTGGGATCTTATCCTATCCTAAGTAGACAAAATCTCTAAATTTTTATATTTTAAGCCCAAAATGACGTTGATTGGGCCGAGAAAGAATAAGCCCGTTAAATTAACCAAGCCCAATTATTTTCTTGAGGGCCCAAAACATAACACACGAACTGAATGCAAGGAAAGAAACACTACTAGACAATGTTTAGGATCCTGTAAGAAAGAAAGATTCATCTTTTTTTTTTTTTTTTTTTTTTTTTTTTTTTTTTTTTTTTTTTCTGCTCAGAAAAGGGATGTTCGACAAAACCATGAATTTATAAATGTACATACACATCTCATATGAACACCAAAAAGAAAAGGTTTTTCCCAAGTATCTATACGTATATACGAACCTTTTTCATAGGCCGCGCCGAGGAACGAGCTTCATCATGAAGTTGTACTGAACATCCCTCGACGACCTCGGCCGAGGCCAATCAGCGCCTTTCGGTACCCTAACCGATCTGAAGCCTTGGCCCGAATACAGCTCCACAGCCCCGAAATTCCTGAGATCGCAGTGCAAAGCAATCGCCCGGCATTCCCAGCTCGTAGCTTTCGCCTCTGCTTCGGCTATCATCTTCTTCGCTATTCCCTTCCTCCGATACTCGTCCCTCACTGCAACGTTCGATATGTAAGCTATCCATTTCCTGAAGATAGCAGCATCGTGTCAGAAACTTTCGATGCGTTTGTAATAACGTGAAGTGAAGTGAGCGAAGGCAATTGCATTGCCTTCTCTGCTTCAGGGGTCCTTTTCTTGGCAGGAAATCGGCGAGGTTATCGATGGTGAGAATCCCGGCGACACGGGCCTTGTTTGGAGGGCTGAATTTACGATCGTACCCTTCGACCACGGCGACCAAACATGCCCTTTCGAATCCTTTGGTGGGGTTTGAGAAGAGCATCGCGATGAACCTATTGAGTCTGAGCATGAAGTCGAAGGGGAAGGAATATCCCGGGAAGAACGAGCTGCAGTGAGTCTCTGCTACTTCCCAGAAATCTTCTATTCGAGCTTCTCTGATGGCGATTTCCGAGGGGAATAACTCGGCTACTTGACTCGCCTTACACAGCCCTAACACGCAAACACACACACACACACGCAAGAAAAGGAGAATCAAAGATCAAATTCAAACATAAACTTTCGTCAAAACAAAACTGGCCTGAATATTAAGGGTGCGTTTGGTCCGTGGAAATCGGCGCGGAAAAGAAAAGAAAAATGTGGTCGTACGCATCGAATCATTGTACGTTAGGGTTCACGTGTCGTACAATCGTACTTTTTCTTTTCTTTTCCACGTCGGAATCCACGAACCAAACGGAGCCTAAGAGTAAACGTGACGAAAACTGGAAGGAAACCGAGTTCTTGCTGGGCTTAACTATTGAAGAAAGGAAAAATCCAAATTTTTCGCAGACACGATTGAAGCTAGTAAAAAAAAGCCCAAAACAAGAGAGTTTGATTGTTTCGAAATGCAATTTGATTGAATCAGACGAGAACTATGGAGCAACTGATGGTTAAGTCAAATATATCTGTTCTTTGATTAGACATCACGTGTACAGAGAACAGAGGGAAAATTCGACGAAGTAATAATAATACTCAGATGAACAACAAAGGATGGAACTTGAGGGGTACCGTGTCTATGGAGAGCTGAAGGAGACGAGGGTAAATTGGGAATTCCATCACTGGAGATCTTTGAAGGCGGAGAAAATGAGCGGCGCTGCTTCAGATTGCCGATGTTAAGGCATGCAGCGGCGGCGAGGCTGTTCTTGTAGTAGTAGTTCACTGATGATGATGATGATGATGATGTCCCAAATAAAGACAACATCAATGTTCTTTTCTTTCTCTTATTTCCTTTAAAATTATTAGCCAATAATCTCTCTCACTCTCTCTCTCAATGCAGAAAGAAAGAAGGAAAGAGAGAGCAGAATCGATTTCGTAATGGATAAACTCAGATTCCCAGTGGTTGGCTTTGGTTATGTGCTCTGTGTCTGATTTTTTCTTCAGGACAGGAAATATCCTTCTAATCTTTTATATTACAAATTTCAACTTACTAGTATGTCAGAGCAATGAAGTGGTACTGCAGAAAATAAACAAACTGATATCTGATGATCATAAACTGGTACCATGGTTTTGTGTTACAAAATTTGGACATACTGGTATGAAAGAGCAATGAAGTGGTACTGCAGAAAATGCGTTCTTAAAACTAAACTTTTTGCCAAGAGAGCCTGAATCCTAAATGATAGTTATGTGGGGGCCTGAAATGAAAATGCCCCCTAATTATTTAATAAAGAAAAACATCCTCTCGGTAAGTTCATAAATCGAATTAAAAACGAAGAAGAAGAATGTGTTAACATGTTGCAGCTATTGAATGCCAGTAAAAGAAAAATGCACTGTGGACTGTGGTTGAAAATAATTCTAGAGGGAAAGGAGCAACGCCGAAGCTAAATATTTGAGCAAATTATGATAGATAAATTTGGACATAGATTTTACGTGAAAATACCCCAAAAAATTAGAATGAAAACCATGGAAAAAAAGGATTTCAGTATGGAAAATATAGCAACCAAAAGAAGCCACAAGGAAAGATTAGGTCCAAAAACGAACAATAATTGTCTGAAGCATTCATCCCTTCACCTTCAACACAAGGGAAACAAACTGTCATTAAAAGTCACAAGCAAGCAAGCACACAAACAGAGTCTCACAAGCATCGTCGAAAATGTTCAAGACGATGCAACACACTTGGTGATAAAAAACGAAGAAAAACCTTCGTTCAACGAGAAAAAGAAAACGATTACTCAGAAGGGATGCAATCAGTGAACTTTGCGGCGAGGCAGTGAATGGAACCATCGAATAGGCATACTTGCCAAACCACCGCTCCATCGTAGGCAACGCAGTTGTTCGCTTCTGAAATATAGCACCCGGGACCCACAACAGCAAAGCCCTGTACGAATACGAATTCCTATCAATTTCCCCCGAAATATGATATGATATAAACGAAAAGTGATGATGATTACGAAACATGAAACACACACGCACATACATATATAATATATCGTAGTCGTTGAAGATTTATATTTACCTGCTGCATGATAGTAGGGAGAACAGAAGCTAGTGATGTAGCAGCAGAACCACCAAGAATGTCATCAACTGCGATGCTTTGCAGTTTTTCTGCTGTAGTCCCCAGCATTTCGAGTCCTTCTTGATTGGCATAGAAAATAACTGGGATAGACTGCATTAGAAACATGAGGGGGTTGCATTAAAGCAGTTGCCTTCCCAAAATAAGAATGTCAGTAGTGGAAAATCTTTGAGATGACCAAGAAACGAATTGATGAGACAAGAAGAAACATAGCTTGCACGTACCGAAAATGAGAAACATATTATAGCGTCCTGATGATTGTGCATGAGCTGTGAAATGCAATCTGTAGTCGGGCAGTTCAGAACAACCATCTCCACGCCTAGCAATGATCTGTATGGAAGGGGGAAAAGAATTGAAATTCTTGAAAAAGGTCAAAATACTACGAGTGCAACACTGCATAGCAATTGTTTCATTTAACTATTTAAACCTATGTGATATGCATATTGTTGGATGAAGTTAAAATCATTCAGAACTTGGTGACCACCATTTGATCCTTAGCAAAATTAGTGAATTATATTCACATGATATTGAGTGAGAAGTCCCAAGGAGACACCGGAATTCAATTTGGATGTATAAACAGGTCCATAGTTTTACTTGCCTGTAACTTTCAGCTATCAAGGTAGCAAGGTCATCAGTAAGATTAGATTCTGGTGTAGCCTTGAAAGAAGAGGCTGGATTTTCTTCAGCAAGATTCATCTTTCCAGATTTTGTTTGCGATGGCAAAGCATCGCTGGGCATGTTTCTGCCGGATTGTGCGAAGATCAGTTCAGAGCAGGCTCCAAAACCAGTATCCTCCATTCCATTTCCAATCTGCAATAACAACCATATTTCCGTTGGGTCACAATATTTATTGAGGTTATGATGTGCCATGAATTCAGTCTTTCCAAAGTTATGCTTGTATCAGTTCTAAGATATATCCGTTATTCTGACCATCAGAATAGAAAGTGCCAACCGATATGTGAAATGACATTTCCAGTTATGAATAATGTACAATCATGACAGAAGAAACGTATTCCAGAATAAGAGAAAAAGAAAAGTACTAATGAGAACTAAACAAAGCGCAGGAGATATGTATTGTTTTGATAATATTACATGAACATGATAGAATTATTAAACATATGAGAGAAAGATGTTGAAGAAGAAGAATGTCCGTAAAACTATATTTCTCACATGAACATCAATAATGATACATAATAGTTCAATATACTCAAAGACAAAACATGATGACACACAATGACAAATCATTCAATGCATTAGGTGAATAATAATGATATTTTCACCAATTATTGACATAAGAACATAATTGATAGAACCATATTATATTATTAAGAAAAACTTAATAATTAACACTCCTCCTTAAGTTTTTTCTTGAATACCCCAAGCATGCACCTTTGATCTTCAAATGTTCCTTTCTGCAATGGCTTGGTTAAAACATCAGCAGCTTGCTCGTTAGAGTTACAGTGAAGTAGCTTGATCTCGTTGCTCGCTTCAGCTTCTCGCAATGCATGAAACTTAACCTTTATGTGCTTAGATCGGCCATGGAAAACAGGATTTTTCGCCATAGAGATCGCAGATTTATTATCGACCCATATCACTGTCGCCTCAGATTGTTTCATGCTCAAATCTTCCATCAAGTTTCTTAGCCAAATTGCTTGATTCGCCGCACTAGCAGCTGCAATATATTCAGCTTCAGCGGATGATTGAGCTACTACTTCCTGCTTCTTTGAGCTCCAAGAAAACACGCCAGAACCAAGATTAAATACGTAGCCCGAAGTACTCTTCGAGTCATCATAACTTCCAGCCCAATCACTATCGGAAAAACCTTGCAGCACTCCATTTTTCACAGGTTTAAACTGAACGCCATAATCAATAGTACCTTTGACATACCTGAGAACGCGTTTTGCTGCGGCCATGTGCTTCTCCTTCGGTTCTTGCATGAATCTGGATAAAAAACTGCTCGCAAACATCAAGTCCGGCCTTGTAGTCGTCAAATATAAAAGACTTCCTACCAAACTTCGATAAGTGGTAAAATCAACATCATCACCTGCATCTTCTTTAGTTAGTTTCTCATGAGCAACTAAAGGCGTTGAAACAGGTTTGCAATTCTCCATCTTGAACTTCTTTAATAGCTCCATAGCGTACTTCTGCTGAAAAATAAAAATACCACTCGTACTTTGCTGAATTTCCATCCCGAGAAAATAATGCGTCTCTCCCAAATCAGACATCTCGAACATTTTTTCCATCTCAACCTTGAAGGTGCTCATTTCCTCGACGTTACTCCCAGTTACGAGTAAGTCATCAACGTATAAGGAAATAATCAATATTTTTCCATCTCCGCTCTTCCTTGTATAAAGAGTAGCTTCAACATCACTCCTCCTGAAACCAGAATTAATCAAGTAAGTATCTACCTTGCTATACCACGCCCTCGGAGCTTGCTTCAAGCCATAGAGCGCCTTCTTTAGCTTGTAGACTCGATCTTCTTTATCTTTCAATTCGAATCCCGGAGGTTGATCAACATAAATTTCTTCCTCAAGCTCTCCATTTAGAAATGCAGATTTTACATCAAGGTGAAAAAGCTTCCACTTGTTTTGAGCCGCAAGAGCAATTAGCAATCTTATAGTATCGTGTCTAGCAACCGGCGCAAACGTATCATTGAAGTCGACACCATGTTGTTGTGCATATCCCTTGACAACAAGTCTTGCTTTAAGCTTGTTCAAGGATCCATTGGGATTCATCTTTGCCCGGTAGACCCATTTTACACCTAGGATATTTCGACCATTTGGTCTCTTAACTAACTCCCACGTCTCATTCTTATTGATCGCATGAATTTCTTCTTTCATAGCTTGAATCCAACCTTCATGTTTTGCAGCTTCATGATAGCTAGATGGTTCAACGATAGCGATGTTGCATTTCTCATAAATTTCAGCAAGCGACCTCGTCTTTCCTTTTATCGGTTCATCGTCGACATTTTCATTTACCTCCTGTTGATGCTCGGGTTTTTTATCTAAAATTTCAGCAGCTACATTAGGTTGCAACGGAGAATTTTCATGCTTTATTTTGCCTTCTTGCCAATCCCAAAAAGAATTTTCATCCACACGAACATCTCTGCTAATAATATTTTTTCTCCTTCACGTCGTAGATACGATATCCCTTAGATTTTGATGCATAACCCAAGAAAATACCAACCTTCGACTTAACATCAAGCTTGCTCCTTCTTTGAGTCGGAATGTGAACGAAACAACATGAGCCAAAAACTTTTATGTGATTTACGGATGGTTTGACTCCACTCCACTTCTCAATCGGCGTCTCATCTTTTAGCGCGCTCGTCGGCAATCAGTTTTGTAAATAAACAGATGTATACGCAGCCTCAGCCCAAAAAACATTTGGTAGTTTTTTCTCGGCCAAAAGACATCGCACCATCTCTACAACACTTCTGTTTTTCCTCTCGACGACGCCGTTTTGCTCCGGAGTATAAGACGTAGTAAGTTGATGATGTATTCCTTCATCTTCGCAAAATTGGTTGAATGCATTTGAGTTGAACTCCATGCCATTATCGGATCTCACAGCTTTAATTTTGCATCCACTCTGAACTTCGACCATCTTCTTGAATTTTTTAAAAATTCCAAGAACTTGAGACTTGAATCGTATAAAATAAATCCACGCCATCCTCGTAAAGTCATCAATGAATAAGATAAAATATTTATTTCCGCTCAGAGATTCCGTCTTCATTGGACCGCACAAATCCGTATGTATCAACTCGAGCTTACTTTTCGCCCTCCAAGTCGAAGAATGCGGAAAAGGTAGTCTATGTTGCTTTCCCATTTGGCATGAAGCACACATTTCATAAGATTTTTGTATCTCGGGCAGATTATAAACCATCTCCCTTTTATAGAGCAAGATCAAAGAATCATAGTTGCAATGCCCAAGTCGTTTGTGCCAAAGACTAGAGTCGACAACTTTCGCCATTTTCGCACTTTCGCCAACAAAACTCCAATTTATTGGAAATGTTTTCTCAACCATAGGTAGCTCAGCAACAATATTATTTTGAGAATCATATATGTAGCAACATTTCTTCTTGAAGATTAGAGAGTAGTCATTTTCCATCATTTGAGCGACACTAAGCAAATTTTGCGTCAACGAAGGTATATATAGCACGTTGTGAATGCGCTTAATACCTCGTTTTGTTGGAACAGCTACAGATCCTTTTCCTTGAGCTTGAACTACATCACCATTGCCAAGCTTTACCTTCGTATGGATCGAGTTGTCTAGAGTTTCAAAAATGGTCTTATCTTTCGCCATATGACTCGTACACCCGCTGTCAACGTACCAAGTAAGATTCTCCCTTGATTCTTCAACTTGAGTGGCCATAAATAAACTTCCTTTAGCTTCTTCTTCCTCTTCTTCAGTGTAATTTAGTTGCTGCCCCATTTTTGGATGACTACTTTTCGCCTTCAAACGACAATATTTCTCGACATGGCCATATTTCTTGCAAAACCGACATTGGATTTGTGGTTTTCCTTTATGCCAACAATCTTTCTCTTGATGGTTGCTCCTTCCACATGTATTACAAGGTGGAAATCTGCCCCGATTTTCAGAAACTTTCGAAGTCATCGGAGATTTTCCTTTGTCGATTTTTTGCTCCGAATTCTTCTTGTCATATTTCTTCGAGAAGTTTCCTTTGTGTCTTGCTTGCATAGCTCCTTCCGTGGATACTCCATCATCAAGTCTCATGAGTGATCTTTGCTCATGCGCTTGTAGCTTACTTATAATTTCAGCCACGCTCAACTTTGAAAGATCGCACGACTCCTCAATTGCCGTCACTTTTGCTTCGAACTTTTCCGGGAGGCTAACCATTATCTTCTCCACCACTTTAGCATCCGCAACATTCTCTCCAAGCAACCTAATCTTATTTACGAGATCAAGTAACTTAGATGAGTACTCCTTTACGCTTTCACCATCCTTCATCTTCAAAAGTTCGAACTCTCTTTTTAGTGTTAAGAGTTTGATTGATTTAACTCTAGCACTACCTTCAAACTCCTCCTTGAGCTTGTCCCACACTTCTTTTGGAGATTCGAGCGTCATGATTCTCGTGAATATAACATCCGATAAAGCCGAGTGAAGACATGTTAAAGCCCTCGGTTTCTTTGCTTTTTGTTCTTCGAAATTCTTTATCTGCGCCATCGTCGGATCTGCCCCTAACGGTGTTGGATCTGCTCCTTTCTCCACTGCTTCCCATATATTTAAAGCTTGAAGATAGGATTTCATCTTGATGGCCCATATATGGTAGTTCTCTCCTTCGAATTGTGGAGGTCCGGTGCCTAAGAAGTTGCTTGAAGACATCTTGATCTTGATCTTGTTCAAGCTTTTGGTCCCTTAAGATCTAAGCTCTGATACCATTTGATAATATTACATGAACATGATAGAATTATTAAACATATGAGAGAAAGATGTTGAAGAAGAAGAATGTCCGTAAAACTATATTTCTCACATGAACATCAATAATGATACATAATAGTTCAATATACTCAAAGACAAAACATGATGACACACAATGACAAATCATTCAATGCATTAGGTGAATAATAATGATATTTTCACCAATTATTGACATAAGAACATAATTGATAGAACCATATTATATTATTAAGAAAAACTTAATAATTAACAGTTCAAACGAGCAATGGAAACGACATAATAGAGTGCAAATCGAAAAAAATCTTTCACCTGCATAAAAAATATGTCCCCTGAAGTTATGCCAGTCCTGTGCTCACCATCTCTCTCAAATCCACGGATATCAAGTATCTGAGATACAAAATGAAATGGATCGAAATCACTTGCAAAAGGGTAAGCTCGGCAGAGGTGATATTTTTACTGCTAATGAGTAATGTGTATCAATTCTGAATGAAGACATCCTACAAATCGCAAAAGCATCAACGACCTCATTCTCAAGCTCAGTATGGGTAACCTCCACAGCTTCCTCAGACATATCATGGGTACCAAATCCTGGATATGCAAGATGTGCAGCTTGGGGAAATTCTTCGGAATGATTAGCTAAGTTGCTATTCATCCATGCAGAAAAGTGGTCTTTCAGTTGCCATACCAAGCTTGCATGCAAAATATTCTGTCACCAACGAATAAAGTAAAACTCAGCAGAGCAAATGATGTTCTGAACATATCTAATTATATATTGATGAAACAATCCATCAATAGCTATTATTGCAAAAAAATTAACCATTCATGCATGTAGATGGAAATGTATGTATTCCATCAGAAAAAGAAAAGTTTCGCGTGATGTGATTTCCTTATATATAGAACGTGATAAATATATAAGGAAACAATAACAGAACATGCATAAAAATAATTTGGTGAAAGACTATGAACCAAAGTGAAGGGCATGCATGGGAATAAACCTAATAATTTATGATGTTCAAGGAACATAAAATAAATTATATATCACATGTTAGGATAAGATATGTTTCAACTCACATGATCTATGAACCAAATTCTCACACAAATGCTACCATCACCCGTTGCATTGGCTCCAAAATGATTAGTTCGCTTTATGGACATAATAAAAACGTTTGCAGCATCGGTACTCATCCAGCTCCAGCCACCTTTGATAAGGCCATTAAGGGCCTCATTGGATCCCCTACCAATACATACCATAGAATCTAGAACACTAAGTCTTAAGCTCATTGCATCATATCATTCACAGCAACTTACATTTAAGAAAGCACATTAAAAACATCTTAATTTTGATATTACATAGTAAATAAGGTGATTAAAGCATGAGGAAGAATCTTACATGCTGAAGATGAACGATCTTAGATAATTGGGATGCCAGCCAATAAGTGCCGTTTCATCATCCGTCTTCTGGACCAATTGCTGAACATAATGGACCGCGTTCATAAGAAGACAGAAGTTAGCCAAGATAACAGCCACGCTCTAAATAAAAGCATGCTAAAGTGCCTTGATGATAGCATTTTAATTACGACACAACATAAAAACTTCGAAATAAGCATCGGGTTTCAGCATTTTTTGTCATTTTCTCTACTTTAGCAAATGAAATCTCACATTTGAAACTGCCCAAGGAGGAAATCGGCATGTTCAGAGAGTTGTTGAATAAATTCAACGTGCTATTCAATGAATGACGACAAACATTTATCATTGCAAATGATGTTCTCGCCGCTATAGAAATGTTTCATAATTAGAGCATGTAATTTTATCATAATTTATCATACGCTTATGAATAGCGTAAACAGTTGAAGGTCAGGTCATCTAAAAGCTACGCTAATAAAGAGTTGTCTTTTTTTTTTCTTGTACTATAAAAATGTATCCTCATAACAAGTTTTCGGCATTGAGCATCAATGACGTACATCTTAAGAAGGAACTAAGGGAACCACTGCCTAAAGTATTGATGTTTCAAAAATAACTTTTCAGTTCACCGAGCTTTACTTTTGATTCTTAATGAAGAAAATGACGTTAACCTGCTCCCACTACAAATTGTTTCCATGTATTTTGGGAGTCCCTTAAGCTCGGATTCTATTTCTACGTAGTCATTACCGTATAGGGGTGAGGACAAAGGAGACAAATTGTATTTGTCTGGGACATGACGAATAGTGCTTAGAATATCTTGTACACATTACGAATAATGTCCAAAACAAAGTTGTACAAACACATCATTTCCTACCATTCTTGCTAGGTATACAAGTACGATACTCAAGACCATTCATAAAATAATAGTGTCAATTCGCCTAGCGACAATTAATGTATGGCCATTAGACAGATTTTCCATTAGAAAGGAAAAGCACAAAGCAAGCAAATATTTATATAATATGGTGAAGTTTGATAGACCGTGCCCTTAAGTAGGCTTGGCATTATGACCCCAAGCGGATTTTATCCAGCCATCCAATTGAAATTGAAACTCAGCAATAAACTACCATCAGATAACTTCGTTTTACCAAAAGAATTATATTATTAAAGATACTCAATATGCACATAGACCACAAAAGAGCATTTAAAGGAAAACATATATCTACATACAGATAGTGTGATCTTCTCAGGTGAATTATAAGGAGTTCGGACCAGCTCGACAACTGATGAAGCCTGCAACAATGTTATGCAGTGATAAACCTATCCTGCCAAAGGCACTGTACTTCATCAAAGCTAACATAAGAAATATCACCTTGAAATCCAAGAAATTGATAAGTGACATGCCCAACCCCCCATCAGAAGAACAAACTAAGTAGCCACTAGCCGGCATCTTTCCCATCACAAATTCCAGGATAGCAGGTGAGCTTGGAACACTAGCAGAACCAGGAACTGAATCCCCGGACACCTTGTTAAACAATGAGACTTAGAATTGAGTATGAGGTTGAAAAATTACTTATTATCATAGTCTCCGTTTTTTCAGTTTTCACCCATACACAGGTAATATACAATACAACCAACAAGCTATGGGAAGAAAAAATAAACCTATCACGAATGAAAAAAAAAATCTTTGCTCAAATGATGAATTGTTTACTGTACCAGGAAGCTCCCATAATCTGAAATAGCACTCATTGTCCAAAGATCTGGAGCATGTGGCATGGTTGCGGGTGCATAATACTGGAAACAAATTTACAAGTTTCCAAAAGCATAACAACATATATTTTCATATATAGATGGATAGAAAGATGACACCATTGCAGCCGAAATTATCTTATATTGCAGCATTCATCAATTCTTAATAGCATATCATATGGGAAGTCCTTTGACATTTTTTGTATACAAACCTGTGTGTGAATTCCATCAATAGAAGGGCATTTGTCCGTGACATCAATAACGCAATTCCGGGACAACGAAAGGTGGTCTTTGAGAATTTCGAATACCTGCCAAAAAAACTCAAAGGATGTTTACGCAAGTATCTGGTGAAATTGAACAGATTGTTTTTTGTTTCAG
This sequence comes from Craterostigma plantagineum, assembly GCA_027422505.1. Classification (NCBI taxonomy): domain Eukaryota; kingdom Viridiplantae; phylum Streptophyta; class Magnoliopsida; order Lamiales; family Linderniaceae; genus Craterostigma; species Craterostigma plantagineum. The sequence goes on from JAPQWV010000059.1 coordinate 362,548, forward strand.
CTACACAAGTTTATGGGGCATGTAGTAGCAAAATATGAACATTTGACATGGATTTCACGTGTTTATTTCTCCAATTGTTACAAGACCCACATGACATATCTTAATAATATATGTACAAGGAATTCAAGCCTTTGTATTCTTGTAATGTTGTATCGATATTATAAGATAAAAGTATGCTTGCCTCCATGGGTTCGAATGGTAGTGCAGTGCATGCTCGCACAGCCTCACCAGTGCAAGCAGATGAGATATAGACCTCACAAGGTGACTGTGGACCACGAAGCTGCACGGGCAAACATGGATATACGAAAAATCACTAAAATTAACTCCTAAGAGCAATCGACTAAACCTAAACCTACCATTATCGGTCTTGGTACAGGATCCCCGTTTATAGCAGTCTCAATAGCTTCAGAGGCGAATTCGTTATGTATTTCTTCATCCAGTGAATGAAGGCTGCATATGTAAATAAAATCAACTCACCATCTGCTTCAAAAATCAGCTGTTAAACAAATTTAGTGAAACTGCGACGTACGTACCTATTGTTATTATCAGAAGCTGGACTGGACTGCTGAGAGGAACTGGATACAGGCTGATCGGTCAAGTCAGAGGCGGCTGGGGGTAACTGAATAACAATACCAAAAAGTGTCAAATAAAATCTTCTTATGGAAATTAATATTCCCATGTTAGTATAGTAAAAACCAAATAACATTTCGAAGATGTAGCATACATTGAGATTCTGCTCCCTCAAAAACTCATTCTCAAAATTTAACTGGTCTACTAGTGTCTGCAAGTCATTGTTCTGTTGCATCAGCATATTATTTGCTGCAATAAGCCACCTGTTCTCTTGAGCAAGCTCCTCATTTACTCTATCCTGCATATTGCGACGTCTACAAATAGGAAAACAAAGACGGGAAAAAAATTAAATAAATCTAACATGATTTAATGTATAGCACTATAAGTTACTAAGAAAAGATCAAATTTTGTATTAATTTAACAGGACCAAATTATACAAAACAATTATCTTAAAAAATCTGGTCAACATATAACCTTACATCAATATCAAATATTACATAAAGTTTATTATCAGACATTTTAGAAGTAAAGATTTGTTAAAGCCACAAGTTCAAAGAGAAATTACTTCGTCACCAACTCTGTTGAAAACTAATAAATAACTGAAAAGTTTTTGAGGAGATAATGATAATTAAGAGACTAAAGCAGCATTACAGAAACATAAATGAAATATCAGACCTGCGGTGTATGAACCAGACTCTCAGTTGCCTCATGGATATGCCTGAGAGGATTGGTTCTTCAAACAAAATAGCGGAAAGCTGAAGCTGATTTGGGGATGAACGTTCTGCATAAATTCTCTCAAGAACCTCGCTCTGCTCTTCGGTGAAACGAGCATACCTTCTTGCCTCTTCTCGCCCTACCCTTGATCCGCTGCTAATCTCATCGATAGCTCCAGTGTTTTCCATTTTCAATAAGAAAAGAACTCCAGCACAAGAATGGACTCAAAAAGAAAAAAGTGACTACATACAAAGGCTAAAAGCTTTCAGTTTCAATATCCAAGAGAATCTTCGTCCACTTTTTTTGGCATTGTGCACCACCTACTAGAGATATAAATGATCTGAACAACCATGCACTGGAGTAAACCTCCAGTTTGTATTTTAGTGAGAGCAAAAACAAGCTTCACAACTCTCAGTCTCACTCTCGATCAGCCACATGTCAAATATATATGGTTTTAGAATATGAACCAGATCAAACAAATTAATTTGAGTGACACTACTCCTCACCAAAGTTTGCTGAAAATTGCAAGATTATCGGCCTATTTTGTGCCTAAACTTTTAAATTTCCACTCACCTACTATTACCAATAATCATATCCCCTACTGTATTCATTCTCATTACACTTTCCCACTAGAGTCGTTTTCATAAGCAAACCACCTGATATTCAAAAAATACAACGATAGGCAAAATACGACAAAACTGCAGTGGATGTACGGATATATGAATTTGTCGTTACGCCCGACATTGAATCAAATGCGTCGAAAAAGATATATCTAAGAGGATATACCATAACACTTCAAGCAAACCGAAAATAACGGTTTGCGGCAGAAATGTACGGACACCGAATACACGTGTAAAGAACACGGGCCAAAATCGACGAAATTTCAATGCACAGATTGCCGAATCGGTAATAAAAAACGACGCATCATTATATGAATTCAGCATCAACCATAAGAAGACAAGTGTCGTACAAAATCCACAGGGCTTTACAAAGATGAACTGATAGTATTTCGCATTGGCAATTAAAGTAAGAAACTTGACGAAATGCAGCCCTAATCCCGATTTACACCCAATACATACGTCCCACGAGCCATGTACCAAAATAAACACTTCTACAACACAAATATACACATACACAGCTCCACGACCGCTCAACGTAATCTCGAGTTACAAAGTTAAAGCACAATTACGTGCAATCGTAGCCGTTTTTGGCAGATTACGACGAACATCCCTTTTCTTTTTGCTTATTCGATTAAGGCGTATGTATGCTGAAGTTCTCTGCTAAAAACATCACAAAACTAATGAGTTGAGGTGCTAATTACAATCACTACCCAATTGTTATGCATAACTACGAATACGCCCAATTGGTTTTCTAGTGAAAAAGGGTACTTTCGTCATTCCATCTGAGATCCACTCCCCCGCCCGCAGCGAAGTGGTAAGATGGGGACGATCGGTGAGCCGTGGCCGGAATATAACGACGGAATATACTACCGTGACCGAATTCGCCGATCAGATGCTGGTATTATTCTCGCCACCGTGCTAGAAAGTTTTGAATATGTTGATGTTGATTTCCTCTGTTTGTATTCTTGGAAGTAATTCTCGTTCACTCGAGCTCCAAATATATTAGGTCTGACGCTGATTGAATTCTACTCTACAAGGCACGGAAGCTCGGCTCCTTTACAAGGGTAATAACCGACCTGGAAAGCAGATGATGAAAGCGTCAGCAGTCATGTAAATTTTTTTCCGTATTTGTCAACGCCGTGAGTACATTTTCAGGTGGTTGCAGAGGCTTCGCAATAAGCAAGTTTCCATTGATAACTCTGTTGTGACGGATCCTGACACGGTTCTCAGGTTTAATTTTATGTACCTTGTAAATGAATTGACTTTGCATTACAGTTCAGAAGCTCAGATAGTTACTTGAAGGAGCTTTGTTTTACTTAATATTAGTCAGATATTATTTTGTAGCATTTGAAATTATACATCCATGAGAATTTTGTTCATTTGTCTATTTGGTACTTGTTTCGATCGATTTATTGGTAGGGAAGGTGCAGAGTTGGTTTATCATCGGCTTCCATGGAGAGAGCCTGATGTGCCTTATCAGTTGGAGGTTTTATATGAAGATAATTACTTGGTAATATGGCTTGTTTATTGTGGATTTTCTTTTGTGATGGTGATCTTGGGTTTGATGCAAATGAAGCTCTCAATGCCAAGTGCAGCCTGTGGTATGCTAGTAATACATGTGAAACTTGCACTAGTTATCCTTCCTTTCCCCTTTTTGTCTCCGAGGAAAATATATGTTTGGCTTTAAAGAAAGAGATGATTCATTTGGTTTTTAGCAACTGAAGTAAAGAAGCATTGGCTATCGATATAATGAAAGTGATTGTCAGATCTTTCTCAATAACTGTAGTTAAGCTCGGCTCGCGTCTGCAGATTGCTGTTAACAAACCGTCGGGATTACAAGTTCTCCCAGGAGGGTTATTCCAACAACGAACTGTCCTAATGCAACTTCAGTGGCATCCATGGAAAGTGAGTGTTAAAGGGTGTCAAGAGCCTCATCCTGTTCCAGTTCATCGACTCGGAAGGGGAACATCTGGTTAGTATTGTGTCCTAATTTTCAAGTTTCATTGTCGCACATTTTGGTTAAGTCATGCATAATCATGTTACTTTCCTGGTTTTCTTTTGCTGGAACTGTTTTCACAAATACCAAGACTATGTAAATGGCAAAACTTATTCAGGCGATGGAGAAGATGTGTGTGTTGATGAACTCATCAAAATTTAACTTTGAGTAACTTCGTTTTTTCTTTAGGTGGCGATGAACAAACACCCTAAACCAATTGACTATAGAACAACTTATCTCATTAACTTGAGTCATACTTACACATGGTTGATAATCTTAAGAGAGTTCGATCATTTGAAATATAAAACAAGTACACTATACATGGTTTTCTTTCCATTACGCCATTCAATAGGCATTTACATGATAATTTTCATTTTGCTGGTTCATTTCCTTTCGCCATTCTGGAGTTGGTACCCTAGGTTCCCGAAAAGTGCCTTCCAGTCATTTCTTCTCATGTACAGGTATTTTACTTTGTGCAAAAACCAAGCTAGCAAAATCTCGCCTGGCAGCATATTTTGCTGATGGGACATCGTCTATTCAGGTTTGTGGGTACAGTACCGTGAAAAATTGTTAATTGTAATTAATTTTGATTTAGCAGAAGATGTAATTGTGCCAAGCATAATTTCAGAAATTGGACATAAGGACTTCCACAATATGGAGATGAGGAAACTCTTCTTATTTTTATGGTTCACTGCTGTTTTTTCGTTGATGCACGTCATGCTTGGATTACACAGGAGAACGACCTGCTCCAGATATCAACTAGGAGTATCAGAAAAATATATCGAGCCTTGGTTAATGGGTTAGTAGACGCAAATAAGGTAATAATATGCGTATCGTCGCCTATAATTTTCCCATCATTTGTTACGCCAAGGATGTTCTTATTTTATGATGTTGGCAGGTTGACATTGGTCAGCCCATCGGCGTAGTTAAATACCCTGGAGTTGCTAAGGGGTTGTATGTTGCTTCTCCCTCAGGTTTTTGGGTTTTTTTAAGTTGCTCCAATCCATCTAAATAGTTTCCAGATTATTTTACCAACCACTGATAAAACTAAAAATTGCCAGGGAAACCAGCCTTTAGCAAAGCTATTGTTCTGGAGAGACGGGTGCAGAGTAATACCACTTTGGTTGAAGTATGCAGATTCAAGCTATTGTCATACCCTTTTCTTGTTTATCTTACTCTTTCTCTTTTCGTTGAGTTCTTTATAGTTTTTCCTTCAATTCAAAAGGTTGAAATTCAATCTGGAAGGCCACACCAAATACGGATTCATCTTGCCTTCATCGGCCATCCACTTGTAGGTATACTCCTATTTCCTAAATCACATGATTTATTGTTTCAAGCATCTTTGAAAAGGCTCACGTAAAGATCAGCAAGGAATTAGTGGGAGATTTTAGAAGATCAAGAATGGGCAAACGTGGAATTGGTTTTAAATCGAGACCATGTATATAGTTTGAAACCCAGAAAGTTCCTTTCGATAGTTTCCGCTCTCTTCTTTTATTTTTCCCATAAAAGTTACAAAAGAACTGCTGCCGTTGGAAGTCTTTATTTTTCCCGTCGTATTTTGGTAGGTGATCCACTTTACGCGGAAGGCGGGCAACCAAAGATAACAACACATCATGAAGCTAGAGAACAAAATTTTGCTGCTGGTGATGGGTATATTGATCTTCTTTTCATCCTCATACTTGATTCTGTATTCCTGATTCGTAATTCGTATTACAATTCCATATATCCTTATCCTTCCATTTTTGTTTCTTTTCACACACACACTCACACACACGCGTATTTTTAGTCCAAGTCCACTGAATTTCTCTGCTTTATTGTTGTTTTAAGAGGACATGAGAGGCCCGAAAACCCTCTTCCCGGAGACTGCGGATACCATTTGCACGCACACCGCGTAAGCTTTCCACATCCCGCCACGCGCGAGGTATTCGCACTACCACTTTGCGTTAATTAGTTACTATTGCTCGACTTTTTTTTAATGGACCACAAATTTGTAAGTTCGAAATGGTCGTGATATCTCCATGCCATGCCATCATATCGCCATCAACGTTTCCCACAGATAATCATACAATGTTATTACACGTCGTCTTGTTAGACATTGTTCTTGCCAGATTCGACAATGATTAGTGTTGCGTAAACGTGATGTTCGTGTATGCATATCTAACGAGTTGCGCTTTCCTCCTCGCAGATTGTCGAAATCTCGGCTCCTCTGCCATCGATTCTGAAAACACGAGGAGAATATGAAGCAAGCTACTGTATGTGACTCTTCGCCAAAACATTTCATTGAGTAAGCCTGTCATACATGGACCTGTAATTTTTAATCTAGATAAAAATTAAATCTTTTAATAGCAGTTTTAAATTAAGGGGTTGCTTTGCTTCTGTGATTATCTATTGATTGATCGTTCATTTGAGCTAAGACTGTTCAATTATATGAGGAGACATTAGCAGTAATCAAATGTTTTTATTTCACTTTATGAATACTTACAAGGACAGGACGCAATAGAAGAATCTATGAATATATTAAGATGGTGTCATAAATATGACATTATTTGTATATAGAAGACTGTATTATTCAATATCTGTTTGATTTTCGATTCGAAAGACAAGGTAGACAACACGCTTATTTATTATTTTAATCGAAAAGATAGGTTAAATAATTTATTTACTTTTTCTTTCTAGTAACTTTAGGCCCATGCATCTTGTCCGTTTATTGGTATCATATCAACATTACGTATGATTTTAGTTTGAATCTAATCGAAGTGGAAATCAATTCTTGACCTTCATGGATACTGCATCTTGTCCTTGAGATTTAATAAAATGGATACCTCTCATTTATTTTATTATTTATCAAAATCAAATATAAAGATGGAATGATAATTATTATCGGACTAATGAAAAATCATTGGACAGCTCAGATTCACAGCAATCACACAAATTAAACTAAACAACGTAAGATTTGAATAGAATGGTCAAGAATTGACCACACGCATCCCACCCGATATGTCGCTAGTGAAGATTAATGTCTCATAAAATGTTGCGTGAACGTAACAAAGCAAAAGTCTTTTCGAGATGCTATGGGACAAGTACTTAATAACGAACAAAACATGAAAGGAAATATATAGTACTCTCGAATATATGATAATATAAAGCATTAGAGCAGACACGATGAGTTTTGCTTTTGTTTGCATGATTTTAATTGCGGGTTTATTGTCCACTTTGCTTGTGAAAATGTTATATGGACCCGTCAAATCCACGGTATTAATATTTTGTTGGTTTTAAGCCAAATGGGCTTTGGGCCCAAATGGGTATTAACCCATTAATAAAATCAGTTTCGGTTTTTATTAAATCGGGAAGCCATCGAATATCGAAACGAGAAATCGTTGAAAGATTACGAATCTATGTTTCACGGGGAATCTAACGAATATTAATAGGCTCAAAACGAAATTCGGGTGAATGAGAAACTAATTTTCGAAGTTGGCCCAATAATCATTAAAATGGTTGATAGTGTTTAAGTGTGGGATTTAAGTGTCCCACATCGGTTAGACACTAAGAAAATCTCCACCGTATATAGAGAAATCCATGTGGGTTTATTCAAAAGGGCTTGCCATGTGGATGGTCTTAAATGGGCTTAAATGGACTTAGTGGGCTTGAGAAGCTTAAGTGAGTTTTGGCCCAAATAATAGTCCGGGGCGAGTCGGTGCCTCGCACCGACGAGCACCCAGTCCGTGGCCGAGCCGTGCCGTGCCAAAGTGCACAATGGGCGCTTTGAGGCGCGCACTTTGCACTTCGCACGCCGCATCGGAGTGGCGCTGCGTAAGCGCTGACTGGGCAACCTAGCTGAAGTGGCGTGATCATTGGGCCAAAGTGGAATATTGGATGGATTCGGCCCAGCCCAGGGAATTTGGACCGTCGGTGGGGCTGTCGGTTGGATATTCGGGCCGTCGTCGGTGGGACATGTCGGATAATCGGGCCTGTTGGCCAGAGAATCGGCCTGAGCCGGGTCTTGGGTTGTCGGTCGATCGGGTCGGGCCTGTCGGTGGGTTTCGGGCCGTCGGTGGTCTGATAGAGCGGGCCTGTCGGTTGGTCAAATGGGCTGTCAAATTGGCTGACAGTCCCAAAGTTTCAAGTGTCTCGTTCAGGCCCCTGAAAAACAGAAGCAGTCCAGCAAGTTCTTGAATTAGTGATTAAGCCCCTGCGACATGAAATCTATAAATAGACCCCAAATGAGTTGGAAATTTCATTCACTATCAACCCACATAATTGCATAACTCACTCATGTACTCCCTAAAATCGCGAAGCAAGAAAAACTCGTGTTTTGAGTACGATTTGTCGGAAAAATTTCGAATCGCTGTGCTGCGATTTCGAGTTAAGAAGTCGTTGTATCTTGGGGACGATCGCTACTAACAGAAAGCACTTAATATCGTGGTGATTTCGTCTTACGGAGAGTGTGTCCAACACACGCCTCAATTACGTCTACCATCGTGGATAATCTAGACAAACTCAAGGTCGAATTGTTCATCATGTGGTGTTTACTAGTGCTCGCATTTGCAGCTATCATATTCTGGGTACTCGCGAACTGCACCTGCGGTTGAAGACACTCCATCTTCCGACTATCTATCGCCGAAGTTTATCTATAGTCAAAGCTTTCTCTGCCGCCGACCAGACGCTACCTAACAGAAGAAACAACATATTTAATAGTGACAAAAAAAACTGAAGTTGGGGAATCACATCTAATATATATTTTATTAAATTCGATAAATCATGGCATATTGGATCAAGTAAATGCTGGCATATAGCATGCAGACCGTCAATGAAATAAGTCGAGAACATTCCATGACAAGCTAAACCTTGGTTTATTAATTTTCAATTAGGATAAACCTTTAGTAAAAGTAACTAAATCTGAATTATTGACCTTTTAACCATCACTGTTGTATGTAGGTACACAATACAGACTCGACAGCACAACAAACATAAAACTAAATTTCATTGTACAACGTAAGATTTCCATAAGTATTAATGAAATGAGAAAAACAAGATGACCGAAAAGTTGCAAGGTAGAAAACACTACCAAGAAACTAGGGAAAGTAGTTTATTTTTTTGGGGGGACGGAAATATCTTGTTACAATTAGAAACACAATAATAGCCTACTTTTTCATTTCACAAGTAAAACGCCTAATTCTATATGTTTCGTTTTTTTGTTTTTGTCTATCCTCCACTTCCATTCCCTTGCAACTTCAACCTTCTTTAACTGCAAAAGATAGATAACGGATCATCACTATTGTTATTACCAAGTGGACCACACTCATATAATACCGAAGTAGAACCAAACCATCACATTTGATAAAATACCCATGCTATGTAACGTTCTTTTAAGTTCTATCATAAACCAAAGTTCGTTCAAAAAATAAATCAACTTCGAAATGACCTATATGCCCCTACGCCTTCTATACACTGTCGGCTCGCCGACAGAAAAAAGTGTAGTTAGAAGTTAAAACTTCTCATATGAATGGCATAGTTGGTAGGTTAGGTATGGCCCAACATGAGCAAAAACACAGTAACTGTTGAAAGCCTTCTTTGTTTTACCTTTATTCTGAGTCATTTGGTAGAAAATGACAACTTAATAGCCCCAAAAGTTGGTGAAAGAAACAAAGTATGGTTTCCTCTTCATGCCAGAAACAATACACTATGTCTACCAAAGAATATTATCAAGATTGTTAGTTGGAGAAGGAGGGCTTACCGTATTTTTGGTCCTCTCTTGAAAAGGCTGATGACGTTGTTCAAGGATGCCTCGAAGCCTGCTTAAATGTGACGGTGGGAGCGATCCTCGAACTTCTCCTTTGATGTTCTAACACGAGCTGTTCGACGAACCACTCGATTTTCTCAGCATTGCTTTGCTCACCAATTCTCTTCCCGCCAAACAAGACGGACTCCACATTTTTCTGTTTCAGCATTTCGTCGGCAATCTCGATCATATTCTTTACATTGCTCGGGCTACTACGACCAGTGCTGGAGCTATTTGCCTGCAGTAGTAATTCACATTCATTCATGCAATTGTTAATATCCAATTGTAAGACATACAATAGTTGTTGGACAAGGAGGTGTGTAATAGTGTTGGCCAATCTATAAGAAATTGAGTCAAACAGTTCCCTCAAGCAGTGGAAACTGTCCTAGTTCTATCCATATAAAGGTCATCATCACATGCTTGCACATAACCTTTATTGCTCCTAATAAACGTAAGTTGACTTCATAGAAGCAAGGCTGACTAGTTTTTGTTTGCCCTGGATATTTAATTCAAAACATTCCTACATCTCTCCACATTGAATGCCTAGGCTAAGGCCAGGCTTGGGTCAACTTATGCTAGGCTTGTGTCCACCAAATATCAAATTCTTGTAAGTAGAGTAGAAGCAATTCTATTCAAGCTATCGTTGTAAAAAAAAGCAATTCTATTTAATGACATGAGGGACCATGTGGTACATTGGGGAAAAGATTAACCCCACAAACACTGTAAGGATAGCTTTGTCAGCCCAGTTCCCTACAAGTAAGTTTAGGTGAAATACAATACAACAACGGCAAAAATAACAGATGGTCCATCCACTCCAAGCACGAGATCACTATTCTCTATAAATAAATGCTAAAATCTTTCAGTTTTCTAGGGAAACTGAGTTTGGCCGTTGGCTCACATTGTACATGATAATATACATATCCCCCTTATAAAACATAGGCAATCAGTCTCGTGGTCAGAAATCCCACAAAAAATTGGATTCTATCACCATTCCCACATCAATGAGAATAGGAAAAGTGGCAGTATATCTGCAAGCTGTGGGACAACATATTCTAATTCTTTCGCTGTGTTTCAACTCCTAGTAATTTAAGCTGAAAATGACGGACATCCTGAAAATAAATCCTTTTTTCAAGTCAAAGATAATGGAAGAAATAAAACTGGATAAGGTGAAAACTAAATCCATGTTAACCAGACCCAGAAGCCAGTCAAACATGTGACTTGCTGTAAAAAATTAGAGACCTACATATACCTATTTTCATAGAGGGACCAAACCTGCAAAGTTGACAGCTTTTCTTACATTTTTACATATGCATGTGTATATATATGTAGTGTCGGTATTTAATATAAAAAAAAAGTAACAGCTTTAAGCCTTTGATGAAAATAGTAATCAAACAGACAACACATTCACAACAATCACAGGCAACTCATGGACTATGTAACGGATTATACGCTTAGTTTTATAATAAAACGTATTGCATTTCATGGTAAGTCCAACTTTCCCATGAAATATAAAAACCGTACGAATACATATACCATTTCACCGTACCTGAATTCGAACGTAACTGCCACTCCGAGCTTGACCAAATGCCATCGCAACGGCATGGTCCACCATCTCCGCCCGAGCCTTCCCCAGCGATCCGAGCCCAATCCCGAGCCTGCCACTTCCTGACCTCGTCGTACTTTAACCCAACGTCCACCACGCTGGCCCCGATGGAAATGACCAAAACGTCCTCAACCCCTCTGACGAAAGGAAACTCATGCTTGTTGTGCAGTACGTGGGTGATGGTCGAGGCGGTTGGGTTGCTCATGGCCAAGCCTCCGTCGACGCCGATGACCCGGTTCGAACCGTCTACCGAGGTCAGACAGACCGGTTCGAACGTGCCGGGCTCGGCTGACGTGGCCATGCACACCTCCCAGAGCTTGAAATCGTAGCTTTGGCTCTCCAAAGCGTCAGCTCTAGAGAACAAGAACGGCGCCGTGCTGGTCAGGTCATAGCAGGGGATTAGAACGGGCTTCAACGTGTCCTTTAGCGTCATTTCGTCTTTGAAAATTTTCCTCAGCGACTTCTCCTGAAATTATCAAAAGCAGAAACTAGGTCGTCGGCGACGTCGGTAGATGATATGGTAGAGCTGGGCAGACACGAACGTAACAGATGCGAGAACTAGCTGAATTTTCGTTTGAATCCGATTCCGAACAGATTGACGATGAAAAAATTGGAATAATTTCCGTTTACGGCAGATTTAATTGGAAACCTCGCAAGCGACAAAAACCAAATCGAATTAAAGCTCATTTTTCACGTTTGTACCTTATCCAGAACGGCGGGCATCTAAGGATCTCTGTTTTTGCACAGCAGGCGGTTGAACAGACCCTTGTGCTTCGGCTGGCTCTGAGCGCAAAGCCCGAAACAGTCCGACGACAAAAATCACCACGTATCGTCGGCGTGGTAAATAGGACGACGCCGATCGTCCGACGCGAAAAGCATCGCCGCAAATACACCACCTGCAACGTCGAAGTAATCCGCGATTCTCGCGTCGGAATTTCCCGATTTCTTCCTCAAGGCAGCTTCCAGGTACGACAGCGTCTTTCCGGCGATTATATTCTGCAGGCCGCTGCCTCCGTCGATGGACAATAGGCATATCTTTCCGCGCTGCGACTTGTGGTCTCCCAAGGCATCGTCGTCTTTGGGGAAACAGAGCTTTTCAACCTTGTTGTCGTCGTAGCCGAAGAGGAATTTAGACTCGAGAGTAGATTTCGTAGCTGAGCTTGTCGGTATCGATGCTCGGCTCGCTGTGCTACGCGTTAGGAAGGCTTCGTCGCCATCGATGGTGGTTGCGATTTTCGTGTCTGTCATTTTCCCGCGGTGGAGCGATGCGACGGTGGTGGTGGTGGTGGTTATATAACATGAAAGAGAGAGCAAATGAAAATGATATAGAAATGGATTGTCTTTGTCTTTTGTGGTTTTCGTCAGATTTTTCCTTTTCATTTTTGCCTCTGCCTTTGATATTGACCTTTGGAAATAATAAAATAATAATAATTAATAATAACATTTGGGCTTCCCTTTTGCACATATAATTGCGGAAAAGCTTGAAACTTATATTGGGCCCTTTCACAATGAACCCAATTGTCATGAAACACCCATTAGACTCGAAGGGCTCATCTGATATCCATGTTTATGGATTACATGGGTATAAGTTAATTGTTTATGACTATACAAGCATGTTGTTGATATTATATTTTAAATGTTTCATAATTGTCTATTAAATTTGTGTAATGATACCAATTGCGTTTAATAGATATGTTTGAGATGTGTATGGATTCGGGATACACACCTCATAACCATCGAGGTGTGTATGAATATACAGGAGCTTATGACCAAAATTCTTGTAATAGACGTGTATAGCAATACAAGGCATGTATGACAATGCACAGATGACAAACACGATGTAACTTATTCATACACACCCATAACTATCTATATCCACGTATCAGACGACCACGAAGAGTGGTGGGTACAACATCTTTAATTTCTTTGGTTTAAGCCCAACAAGTGTTATATATGAAGCCCAAGTTCTAAGTGATTACAGCCCAATTCAGAATAATTTCCAGCCCAATAATTATGTGGCCTAGCCCATCTTATGGTCTAGCATGTTCTTATTTCATTTTCTAATTCTCTATTCCTAGTGCAAGTTAGAAAAGAAAGAGGGAAAAGGGAGACGAGCTGCGAGCTGGGAAACCAAGCATGGGATCCTTCCAAAGCGTGATTCCGAGTAAATCCTGTCTCAGCTTCCTAACGTAATCGAGGTTCTCATCTCCCTCAAATTCGTTTCCATTAAGTTACAGTCTTTGTAAAAGTTCAGCTAGCGCAGTCTCTGTTTTCTGTGTTTTTGACCTAGCTAGAGGTATCAGATTCCCCTAAAATTTGTTGCAGTAGAAAGATAACTTTCTCAGCTTTCCACATCCACTAGAATCAGCTCAATCCGATAATTCATCATTTTTATACGAATTTTCGAAGTCCACAGCAAAGCAGGAAATTTCCGACGTTACTGTGATGTGCAGTTGCTGTTTTTCGTGGTTTTGACCCATGTAGGCTGGTATTAGTTGGTTATAGGGTCGTCGTGGAGGACCCGCCTTCTGGAAGAGAAAGCGTGTTCGTATTATCCACCCACTAGTGCAATTACTTGGTTATAGGCTGGTGCAATTAGTTGCTCACCCCATTATTTATATTTCCCTTCCAAGTTGTTGATTTTCCTTAGAATTGCCAATTTGCCATCGTGCTTCCGCTGCCGTTTTCTTCATGTTGGGTACATGTCTTCTTTTGTTGGGTCCATTGGCTGTGTTGTTTTGGAAGGAGATTTTATTGTGAATTCATTCCTTCGCTTGATCGATTTGGCGATGTAGTGTGATATTTTGTAAAACCCGTCATATATATATATACACGTTCGTTCGTTTGATTTCCTCCTCGTATTTTATTGTCTTCCTACGATATCTGATGGATATCGAGCCTTGTGTTTATTGAGAAACGCAGCGGCTGTCGCGCCTGTGACGCGGGTCGGGTCGTGACAGTTTTGGTGGTTTGGGGACGAACCAGACGGAAGCTGGTGGGCATGTGACGCCCGGGGCCAATGAGGGTTGGGAGTGATCGCCGGTGCCAGAGAGGTGCACGGATAAGGAGCGGCTCCTGGCAGGCTTCTAGGCGAAGGGGTACATGAACGAACCGATCCGACATCCGAAGGAGAGGGGATCCTAGAACTGACAATATATGGGCGCGTCAGGCTAGGAATCGTATAAGAGAATTGATAGTACTACTCATATCACCAAGGTCGACCTACCTTTTCGGGAGTCCATCTATAAAAACTCTGAAGTTAAGCGTGCTTGACTTGGGGCAATCTAGGGATGGGGTGACCCCCTGAGAAGTTTGCCCAGGGTGCGTGTGAGTGAGGACAAAGCACGCTGAAAGGTTAGGTGGTGATACAGTGGGGCAGACGATCAGTCGGAGTGTGGTGGGCCAAACCCCACAGGTCTCGGTAGGGACGGATGTTACAAGTAACACCCGGTATGGGACGGGACGTTATAGTGGGCCCAGTGCTAGTCAGTGGGTCCCACATGGTAACTTCAGTGGAACTCTGACGGTAACTACCACATTCTAACTTTTCAGCACGAATAGCTGCTCCTCTTAATCTACCATAGGATTCCATATCAGAGGGGGTAATACGATTTCTAATCGTATATCGAAGTCCAGATTCAAATCTTCGACACTTGTTTCTTTCAGTAACAACCATATGAGGAGCATAACGGGAAAGCTGATTGAATAACACTTCATATTCACCTACAGATTTATTTCCTTGCTTAAGTTCCAAGAACTCCTTTTCCTTTTGGTCCTTATAAACTTCTGGCATATAGGTGTCATTGAATTCTCTTAAGAAATCCTCCCAAGTTAGCACTGGAGGTTGTACCATACTATCTGGAACTGTTTCCCACCATTCATATGCATGCCCTTGTAAAAGTGACACTGCATAATCAAACTTCTCCTCTGGTGTACACTGCATCATATTGAAAATCCTTTCTGTTCTTTTTAACCACGTTTCTGCCTCAGCAGGATCCGTTGTTCCCATAAAATCCACAGCACCCAATTTCCTAAGCTTATCATATCGCCTTTCACGGGGGATTGTCAGGGGATTTTCACGCTCATTACGCATAAGCGTATGAGATGAATTAGATTCAGGTACAGCCGATCTTCCTCCTCCCCCTATCGTAGGTTCATCGTGTTCTACATGCAATGGTTCACTTATTGCCCTTCTCCTAAATATGCACAAAGAATTTCAGGGCAGACCATAAAAAATGCACATACCATGCAAATGTCTACAGAACCTAAGACCTAGGCTCTGATACCATACATGTAACATCCCGTTTTCTATTACTTTATTTGCGCAGCTACTATATTTTTCCACGTAAAATTTTTCGCCTTTTTACAATCATACCTTTATACATAAACGGGCGTACATCTGTTCTCATCACATTCACTCATATCATATATATATTCACATATATCATATGAAAGATACTAGTGATTCTTATACTACATGCACACGATGAACTTAGGAGAGTAGGTGAGAGCGTAGCCGGCCAACCTTGAATCCATGCATTCGTATGAAGATGCACTTTAAGTTGCCTGCTAAATATCTACAGCAACTGTGGAAACAATTATTCAGAGTATGATCGCAACATGTTATTCTATTATACAAATAAAAATAAAACTATAACATAGATAAGTTTCTTCCTTTCATTCGCTTCCGTACATATCTCTAAATAATATACCATCATTTGTAAACTCCATAGATTCATAATCCTTTCTATAAACATTCTAATTCACGTATCCATCACGTAATCCATCATAGAATATTTATCTCATAACCATAGTCCATATACTCATTTGTATAATCTGTAGATACCAATGAAAATCTATACAATCATTTATTTCTGATACTTCCGTTATGACCTTACTAGACCCGTACTATTGACCCCGTAGGGGCCCATGCATGGGACTCTGTAACTGTAAATATATTTTGTATGCCTGTACAGGACTCTGTAATCCCCCAATTTGTAGGGATGTAAACCATAGCTGTATATCAAGTCGTCCGATGTCATAGCAGTCATAACGGTTTCTCGTTCCATTTTATCAGTGTGAAATGCTATAATTTCACCCCATATGACATATAAAATTCATATACTATCAATTCGCACATATCGCACGTTAGCACATTATGGCCACATAATTCGCGTTAATTTCAAATAATTCATATATCACAAAATCATCCATCATCTAATTCCCATAAACACATAGAAACAGAACACATGTTGCATATCATACTCACAGTATGGCTTAAAGCCTCACTCGACTTTGTCCTTGCCTTTTTCTGAATCCCGACCTATAAATATATTTATCTGATAAATATGAAATCATATAATAACATGTGTGTGTGATATGCATGCTTTATTTTGCGTGATTGTATTTTATTTTTTTTTATTAATTTGGTGATATATATATATATATCGAGATTTTTAAGTTATCATATATCGAAATCTATTTGTCTCAAGATCTCGAATGGGAAATGTCGAAATCTGCTATTAAACAATCTCGAGCTCATTAGTTAAGAAGATGTCGAATCTTCAAAGCATAATATGTCGGCTCTTTAAAATATATATTATCGAGCTCTTTACTATATGAAATGTCGATATGACACTCAAGCTCACAACTCGACATTCTATGATTTTTTTTTTTAAAATGTCGACATGTGATTCAATTCGACATTTCATCTCTGTTGACTCGACATTTTATGTAAATCAATATTTAAATCTCGACATTTGATACATCTTTATACTCAAATCTTTTCCTATCGACATTTATTTGCATATCGACATCATATCTCCTTTCGACATCTTATCTAATTCATTATCATCATTCGACATTTCCTATTTAATTCATCTTTCGATATTTTCCTAATGCGTCTCGACATTATAACTCAAAATGCATCTCGACATTATTGGAATAAATGTCGACATGTGTATTCTTAACATCATAACATAGCTCGACATTATATACCGAGTTTTATTTCGACATCATAACTAATTAAATTTCAACAATCTCGACATTTCATTTTTCTTGACTCGACATTCTAATAACATATGTCGAAAATTCAATGTAATATCGAAATCTTTAAACAACAATTGCTTTCGAAATTCTCATATAATAAATCAAATCTTACCGAAACACTATTATATCCTAAACATCTAAAATTCATACGATCAAAATCAAAATTCTTAAGAACATCATTAAACTTCATAATCTGTTAAAAACCTTACAACTCTAGACAAAACCTTAACAATACTTGATCTTTAAAATACTAAAACATTCATATACAAAGTTATTTCTTTTAAGTAAAATTACTCTAAACTACCCAGATATACATATCTAAAATAACAAAAGTTTCTTACCTTTCCTTTAGCTCTCGTTTCCTCCTTGTTCTTACTTCTTCTTAATTGACAACTAATGGATACCTATCTTCTCTATCCGGTTCTTACTTGAAAATATCTTATATTTATGTATTATAAAAGTCAATTGGACAAACAATTAGAAGACAAATCATTCCCCTCACGTTAGGTAATTTGGTGTCTATCCTAATTGCTAAGTGGTATAAATTATTTTATTATTAGATCCATTCCAAGTGATAACTATCGAAACCCTTGATGTCATTTAGTACACGTTTTATATCGAAAACTTGGAATATCTTTAGTGAATTGATATCGACATTTTTGAAGGAAACATTCGAAATCTTTATTAAGTTTATCTCGACATTGTGGATCGATCATTTTCCAAACCCATCTCGACATTTTCAAACAAACTTCAACACATATCGACATTCTACCTAAATAATATGTGTCGACATCTTTAACTAAATATCGAGTTGAGTTTCAAATGAATAATACATTTTGACATCTATCTGATTAAATTTCATAAATCTCGAATCATAACTCTACATCACCGCACGTCCTAATTTATTAATAAATAAATTTTCTCAAAACCTGAGGAAACCCTAGAAATTTCTAACTTCCGTAACATTCCCTTCTATCTCTTTAAGGACTTAATATAATAACACTTTATTCTACCTTATTCTATCTATATTTAAAATGAAATATGAATGCATGAATTTATATAAATGCATGAAATTATGATATGAAATTTCGGTTCCTGACACCAAGTACTCTGAATTAATCTCTTGTTTATTGTTGGCTGAACAAAACAATGAACTGTTGATGAAAAACCACGAATCCCGACCAACCGGTGCGACTGCGCTCCCTGAAGCGAACGCAGTAAGAGGTAATGATAACAATCGAAACAATGATCGTGGACGTGGTCGTGGTGGATATCGTGGTCGTGGACGTGGACGTGGTCAAGGTCGTGGTCAAGGCCGTGGTAATGGCAGAGGATATTATGGCGGTCGTTATCAACACTTCCGTGGTGGTTATAACAATCGTGGTGGACATCAAAATCTTCCCCAGAAGAGAAAATCTTATGATAATAAAGATGAGAAGAGGCCCATTGAACAAAAGGATAACGACGAACGATGCTATCGTTGCGGTGGTATGGGCCATTGGTTGAAAAATTGTCGCACGCCCAAGCATCTTGTTGAGCTGTATCAGCAATCTCAAAAGGGAAAAAAGATTGAAACGAATTTTGTTCAAGGTGACATTGCATCTACTTCTGGTGTTGATAAAACTACTACGTATTTGGAGGCTGCAGATTTCGTCGCAGATGAGGAATGATGTGTTATAATGTTCTATATGTTATATATTTTGCTATTGTGTGTTTATGTGTTTAAAGGTTGTTTAAACTTATATGTGCTTGTAATATATCGTTCTGTTTCTTAAATAAGTATATGTTTATGTGAAAAGGAGATTTATCTGATGGATATGGGCGTATGTAATGGAGAACTATGTCTTGCAGACTGTGCAACGACTCATACGATTCTGAAGAATAAGAAATACTTTGATCATCTCGATATGAAAGAAGCTAGTGTTATCACTATATCGGGTAGCACAAATATAATTAAAGGCTCCGGAAGAGCTAGTATCTTATTACCCAGAGGAACCAAATTGGTTATTGAAAGTGTCTTATATTCTCCTGAATCACAAAGAAATCTGTTAAGCTTTAAAGCTATTCGATATAACGGATATCATGTTGAAACAGCAATAAAATGTGGTGTCGAACATTTATACATCACAAAGTTAATTTCGAATGATAAACGAATTGTGGAAATATTACCTTCATTCGAATCTGGGTTATATTATACATATCTGAGAACGATTGAATCGTATGTTATCATAAACCAGAAGTCTATCGATGACAGTATATTTAATGTTTGGCATGACCGGTTGGGCCATCCCGGTTCAACTATGATGCGAAAAATAATTGGAAACTCACGTGGACATTCAATCAAGAATCAGAGGATTGTTCAATCTAATGAATTAGCATGTGCTGCTTGCTCTAAAGGGAAGCTAATTATTCGGCCATCACCAATGAAAGTAAAGAATGAATCCATTGTATTTTTGGAACGTATACATGGTGATATTTGTGGGCCGATACATCCATCATGTGGACCATTTAAATATTTCATGGTGTTAATTGATGCTTCAAGTAGATGGTCCCATGTATGCTTATTATCTACAAGGAACGTAGCATTTGCGAGATTACTTGCTCAACTGATTCGTTTAAGAGCACATTTTCCAGATTATCCGATAAAGAAAATACGTCTTGATAATGCTGGTGAATTTACCTCAAAGGCATTTAATGATTATTGTATGTCTATCGGAATTGATGTTGAGCATCCCGTGCCACATGTTCATACGCAAAATGGTCTTGCAGAATCATTGATTAAACGTCTGCAGTTAATTGCGAGACCATTATTAATGAAAACAAATCTTCCCTCGTCGTGTTGGGGACATGCAATATTACATGCAACAGCACTAATTCGCATCAGGCCAACAAGTTACCATGATATCTCCCCGTTGCAAATGGTTTATGGTCAGGAACCAGATATTTCTCATCTAAGAATTTTTGGATGTGCGGTATATGTTCCAGTTGCGCCACCACAACGCACAAAGATGGGACCTCAACGAAGGTTGGGAATATATGTTGGATTTGAATCTCCATCAATAATAAAATATTTAGAACCTTTAACTGGAGATTTATTCACGGCTAGATTTGCCGACTGTCACTTCGATGAAACAAATTTTCCGACATTAGGGGGAGAAAAGAAACAGCTGGAAAGGAATATTAGTTGGAATGAATTATCACTAAATCATTATGATCCTCGAACGAAAGAATGTGAACTAGAAGTTCAGAAGATAATTCATTTACAAAGTTTAGCAAACCAATTGCCAGACAGCTTTACTGACCCAAAGAGAGTGACTAAGTCACATACACCAGCTGTTAATGCTCCTGTGAAAATTGATGTTCCTGCCGAACATATTATTGAGCCTAAACCACAGCTAAAACGTGGTAGGCCCTCGGGTTCCAAAGATAAAAATCCTCGGAAAAGAAAAGGAGCAAATAATAAGAATGGTCCAATCGAGGATTTATCGACCAGAAAAGAGTCGATGGGCTTAAATGATGATAAGAATGAAACTCAGGTACCTGAAGAAATTGAAAATAATGATAATGAAGAGATCTCAATCAATTACGCCCAGAATGGAATTAGATGGAACCGAGAAAAAGTCAACGTTGACGATAAATTCTCATTTAACGTAGCGCTACATGACATGAATGAGAATGAGGATCATGAACCAAGGTCGATAAATGAATGTAGACAACGAAAAGATTGGCCAAAATGGAAAGATGCAATCGAGACAGAATTAAAATCACTTGAAAAACGAAAAGTTTTTGGACCTGTAGTCCGCATACCAGAAAATGTAAAGCCGGTTGGATATAAATGGGTTTTTGTCAGAAAGAAAAATGAAAATGGTGAAATTGCGAGGTATAAAGCACGGCTTGTTGCACAAGGTTTCTCGCAGAGACCTGGCATTGATTATGAGGAGACTTATTCTCCTGTGGTGGACGCAACAACTTTTCGTTATATAATTTGTCTGGCAGTACGTGAAGGACTCGATCTGCGTCTAATGGATGTTGTTACTGCTTATCTATATGGCTCACTTGACAGTGACATTTATATGAAGCTTCCAGAAGGATTTCGTCTACCTGAAAATTCAGGGCCACGAAATGAATACTCAATTAAACTAAACAAGTCACTTTATGGGTTAAAACAATCTGGGCGAATGTGGTATAATCGCCTAAGTGAATATTTATTGAAAGAGGGGTATAAAAATGATCAAATTTGCCCGTATATATTTACGAGGAGATGTGAAAACGAGTTTGTCATTATAGCAGTATATGTTGACGACATCAATATAGTCGGAACTCCTGAAGAGTTGTCGAAAGCAGTTAATTGTTTGAAAAAGGAGTTCGAAATGAAAGATCTCGGTAAAACGAAATATTGTCTCGGACTGCAAATTGAATATTTAAAGAATGGGATATTTGTACATCAAGAGACTTACACTAAAAAGATATTGAAAAGATTTTATATGGATGAATCTCATCCATTAGATACTCCAATGATTGTTAGATCTTTAGATGTGAGTAAAGATCCATTCAGACCATGCGAAAATGATGAAGATCTACTTGGTCCTGAAGTACCATATCTTAGTGCTATTGGAGCACTAATGTATCTTACAAGTCATACGCGACCTGATATAGCATTTGCTGTAAATTTATTAGCAAGATACAGTTCTTCACCGACTCGTAGACATTGGAATGGAGTTAAAAGAATATTTCGATACCTTCAAGGAACAACTGATATGGGATTGTTCTACTCTAATGAAATAAAAGCAAATTTAATTGGGTATGCAGATGCTGGATTCTTATCCGACCCACACAATGCACGATCACAAACGGGTTATTTATTTACATATGGTGGAACTGCTATTTCATGGCGGTCAGTTAAACAGAGTTTAATTGCTACTTCATCTAATCACGCTGAAATACTAGCAATTCATGAAGCTAGCAGAGAATGTGTCTGGTTGCGATCGATTATTCAGCATATACAACAAACTTGTGGATTATTATCGGAAAAGTTACTTCCGACAACATTATATGAAGATAATGCCGCATGCATTGCCCAATTAAAGGAGGGATATATCAAAGGTGATAGAACAAAACATATTTCACCAAAATTTTTCTTTACACACGAAACTGGAGAAAAATGGTGATATTGATGTACAACAAGTGCGATCTAGCGAAAATTTCGCAGACTTATTTACAAAAGCACTTCCTCCTATAATTTTCAGAAAATTAGTATATTCAATTGGAGTTCGGAAACTTCGAGATTTAAAATGATGTTATCATCAGGGGGAGAAAAAAAAAATACGTGTTGCACTCTTTTTCCCTTAACTGTGGTTTTTCCCATGTGGTTTTCCCAGTAAGGTTTTTAATGAGGCAACAAGGTATCAAAAGAATTATGTACTATTTCCTTCACTAGGTTTTTATCCCACTGGGTTTTTCTAGTAAGGTTTTAACAAGATATATTTCTTGAAAAACATCCAAGGGGGAGTATTATGGATAATTATGAATTATCAAGTGAATCATCAAAATAAATTGTGAATCATCACAATGATTCACCACAAATTATGATGATTAAATGTGGATGTTTTTGGAATATTAATGACTCATGAATTATGATAAGATGAGGTGTATAAAAAAGATTGTATTTTTGTATGAGTTGTATAGATGATTAAATTGTATTTTAGTGTATGATTTTAGTATAAATAGGTGTATTGAGTTGCATTGTAAAGAGATCACAAGTATAGCAAATATATTCTCTCCCTCTAAATTCTCTCTATATATTATCTCATAATATAAATTAAAATAATATATTATCTCATAATATAAATTAAAATAATATTAATATAATAATAAAATTTCGTAATAAGTCTAAGAATGGTAATGATTGGTCGCCAATTCTTTGGCACCCTTACCCTCATCACAGCTAATTATTGCACGAACAATCCCACCGTGTATCCTACTTTGCCCTAATTAGACCAACCCACCTGGAATTTCCTCAAAACATGTAGAATCGCACCCATTATTCAGCATAATTCATATTGAGGCCTTCCTTTCTAAACTACTCCCCTAAAATTTGCCACACAAAATTATAAATTTTAAAATCGACCAACACTACATCTCCTTTAAATTAATTTTCAAGCTTACAACATTATCAATTCACTGCAGTAACTCTTTGCAATAATTATTTACTACAAATCAATGCATTCTATCCATAGATGCAACTTTATTACTCTTTTTCTGTCATACTATGTTCAATTTAATATTTCAATGTAAGATCATATATTATTATAAATGGAAATCTAATAAACGAAAAGCATAGATGAAAATTATTTATTTGTGAAAATTAACTTCAATATTTATTAATTCGGTAAAGGCTGGTTCAACTCAGCCTTCTAATAAAACAAATGTGGTTAAATATTTTTCCAAATTCTGAAGCCTAAAGTCAACTAGCCATATATAATATTCTAAAGGCACTTAATTGCAATAACGCGTATCTATGTGGCTGTATGGTAATTTTCCTCTGAACCCTAAAATAAAAACCGCGCCCTCCTCACAGAGCCAAAAATCCCTCCACTTTGTGCCTCTCACTCTTTCTCTCTCTCGGAGTATATTAGTGTGTGTGCCACAGATTTTTCATTGAAAAGATAGAATCCACACACACCTCGAAAAAATTCCCACCGTCGAGTTCAAATTAAGCACAACAATGGACGCCGACTTGACGCGGATCCTCGGACCCGACCCGTCCCAATTCGAAGCCCTAATTTCCAATCTGATGTCGTCGGTCAACGAGCAGCGGTCGCAGGCGGAATCGATCTTCAACCTAATCAAGCAGAACGACCCGAATTCGCTTGTTCTGAAGCTCGCACAGTTGCTCGCCACGTCGGCGCTCGTGGAGTCTCGGGCCATGGCGGCGATTCTCCTCCGCAAGCAGCTCACGCGCGACGACTCCTTCATATGGCCGCATCTCACGGAGTCGACGCGGTCGACGGTGAAGAACACGCTCCTCACGTGCATCCAGAACGAGGAGACGAAATCGACCGTGAAGAAGCTATGCGACACGGTGTCCGAGCTGGCCTCGTCGCTCGTGCCGGAAAATCAGTGGCCGGAGATCCTCCCCTTCATGTTCCAGTGCGTGACTTCGAGTAATACGAAGTTGCAGGAATCTGCCTTTCTGATGTTCTCTCAGTTGGCGCAGTTCATTGGTGAAACGCTGATACCTTACATCACTGATTTGCATAACGTGTTCTTGAATGTTTTGAGTAATTCGACTAGTGGAGATGTAAAGATTGCTGCTTTGAGCGCGGTGATTAATTTTATTCAGTGTTTATCGAGCTCGAGCGATAGGGATAGGTTTCAGGACCTGTTGCCTGCAATGATGCGGACCCTCACTGAAGCATTGAACTCGGGGAATGAGGCAACAGCGCAGGAGGCTTTGGAATTGATGATTGAATTGGCTGGTACGGAGCCTAGATTTTTGAGGAGGCAGATTGTGGATGTGGTGGGGTCTATGCTTCAAATAGCCGAGGCTGAGACTTTGGAGGAAGGTACGAGACATTTGGCAGTTGAATTTGTTGTGACATTGGCGGAGGCAAGGGAGAGGGCACCTGGGATGATGAGAAAGATGCCTCAGTTTATTAGCCGTCTGTTTGGGATTTTAATGAGGATGCTTTTGGATATTGAGGACGATCCTGCTTGGTATAGCGCAGAGGCAAAAGATGAAGATGCGGGGGAGACGAGCAATTACAGTGTTGGACAGGAGTGTTTGGACAGGCTTGCCATATCTTTGGGTGGCAATACAATTGTTCCTGTGGCGTCCGAGCAATTTACTGCTTATCTATCAGCCCCTGAGTGGCAAAAGCATCACGCTGCTCTCATTGCTCTGGCACAAATTGCGGAGGGATGTGCAAAGGTATCGGACATGATTGTGTTTGTCAACTTTTTCATTATACGTTTGGAACAGTATTTGCTATTTAAAGTATTTGCCAGCATGGAATGTAGACATTGATCCTTTTTTACGTTTTGCTGGCTGCTGGGTTGTTATTGTGTGTGTGATGTTTCGTGTCCGTTCTTTAAAGGCGTCAGCTGTTAGATGTTACTGGATTTGTCTGCAGGTTTGGTTGGATTCATTTAATGATATCTTTGGCTGTTGTTTGCCTCTTGTTGTCTGGTGTTCTAGGTGATGATAAAAAATTTGGAGCAAGTGGTGAACATGGTTTTAAATTCCTTCCAACATTCTCATCCACGTGTGAGATGGGCAGCTATTAATGCAATTGGTCAGCTATCTACTGATTTGGGTCCTGATTTGCAAGTTCAGTATCATCAACGTGTGCTGCCAGCATTGGCTGGAGCAATGGATGATTTCCAAAGTCCTCGAGTTCAGGTTTGTATTTGGATTACATGCAGTGTCTATTTTCACCAAGGTAAATGTATGGATACGGAAATTTGTGTCCATACATCTGCCACAATAAGTTGGGTATTTAATGCCAATTTACCATGCCCATTTTGCTCTCTTTTTAGGCTTCAACTTCATACCAACTTTATGAATTTTGCATCATTCTTTTGTCTTCACTTTGGTACTGTTGTGTATGCTGTTTATTTCTTTTACACATTTCTAATATTTGCCATAACAGGCCGGCCTTAATTTCTTTCTGTGGAATGTTTGCATCTGATCTTTTTTATATCCGCGTCAGGCACACGCTGCTTCAGCAGTGCTCAACTTCAGTGAAAATTGCACTCCAGAAATTTTGACTCCGTACCTTGATGGAATAGTTCACAAACTTCTGCTGCTTCTGCAGGTGAAATTGCAGTTCAATAATGTCATCAAACATGCGGCACAAATGGATATCGAACCTTTTTGTATTAGTGAAGTTTTGTAAATCTGTTATATGTTGTATATTTTGCAGAATCCCAAACAGATGGTGCAGGAGGGGGCCTTGACTGCTCTAGCATCGGTTGCGGATTCATCTCAGGTACATGATCTATTACCTTATGGCTGTTTGTGTAATGGTTTTGTTTTCATTCATGTTACTGAATGTGGTTTGTTACGACAGGAACATTTCCAAAAATACTATGATGCAGTTATGCCTTATCTGAAAGCTATCTTGGTGAATGCCACAGACAAGTCTAACCGAATGCTCCGTGCTAAAGCTATGGAATGCATCAGTTTGGTTGGTATGGCAGTTGGAAAGGATAAATTCAAGGATGATGCAAAGCAGGTATGTTATTTATTTTCGTTTTTCACTGCTTTATGTACCAAGTTCGGCAAGTTTCTCGACCCACATCTTCCAATACTATCCTATAGTATGTATCTGAGACCTTAAGCTCACTGCTATCATGTGTTATATGTTCCTTTATGTTCAATCAAAGGTCATGGAAGTGCTTATGTCACTGCAAGGATCGCAAATGGAGACAGATGACCCTACTACCAGCTACATGTTGCAAGTATGGCATTCCTATGCAAGACGAAGATCTTCATGTCTTATTGAGCTCGTTTTTACAATGATTTTCAATCTATTGTAGGCATGGGCAAGACTTTGCAAGTGCTTGGGACAGGATTTCCTTCCTTACATGAGTGTGGTCATGCCACCTTTGCTTCAGTCTGCTCAACTAAAGCCTGATGTGATAATCACATCTGCTGATTCTGATAACGATATTGATGAATCCGATGATGAAAGGTCTGCTATTTTCATTAACTTTTTTTTCCCTGTTGAATGTTATTTGAATTCTTTGTTGAGGGTCGGTCACTTTCTGTAGATATATATAATTGGATATGTCAAATATAATAGGCTGAATGTGGGCAACTATCATAGAACATATTGTGTTTTTGTTTTGGAATATCAATTACACTGGTTCCAATGGCAATATTTTAACGAGTATGTTCTTATATGGTTCCAATGCACTGCTTCTTTAGCTGTAAAGTGGTCTTTTTAAATTCAATCATCGCTTTTAGTCTTCTTTAATGGTTAAGCTTCTTTTAACTGGCACAGTCGGACTTTTATTGCGAGGCTGTTGTATCAGGTCACAGTCTTTGTTTTGTGACTAGCATAAACTACTTTAAAAAATGTAGGCAAAATGGTCCTGTGTTGTCTGTGTAGCATACTTCCTTGTAATGTGATACGATTAGACAGTTCACAGTTGCCATCTAACTAAATGTGATTATATATTGTATCTTTATATCATATTGTTTCGATGAAATGGTATTTTTCCATCGTGCAGCATGGAGACCATCACCTTAGGGGATAAAAGGATTGGGATCAAGACAAGTGTTCTCGAAGAGAAGGCCACTGCATGCAATATGCTTTGCTGTTATGCTGACGAGTTGAAGGAAGGTTTCTACCCTTGGATTGATCAGGTTGGGGATAGTCGTTTGATTTCATGATGTGCATCATATATTCATTTCACTATGTGTTGACACCATCCATTTGATTGATGTAGGTTGCTCCAACTTTAGTTCCTCTTTTGAAATTCTATTTTCATGAAGAAGTTAGGAAAGCTGCTGTTTCAGGTATAGGGGCTTTTGCTTCAGACACATTTTCTTCTTGTTATTATATTATATACATTACTGAGCATCTGTTTGTCATGGATAGCGATGCCGGAGTTATTGCGATCTGCGAAACTTGCGGTAGAGAAAGGGATTGCACAGGGCCGTAATGAGACATATGTAAAGCAGTTATCTGATTACATCGTTCCTGCTTTAGTGGAAGCTTTACATAAGGTGGTTATAAAACTAATCATGAAATTAAAATATCATTATTTATAATTCATTGAGGTGTTATGTACTTTAGTTATCAATGTAAGTTTATGCCTTTCAGGAACCTGATACTGAGATATGCGCAAATATGTTGGACGCACTGAATGAATGTTTACAGGTGGGTAAATTTGTTATATACTTGTTTGATCTCACTGATTATTTTCTGCAAAAAATTGCTTGGGTAGAGTAATTTATTTCTAGGCAAACTTGAATTTAAGTTCTATAGGTTCATCTATGATAAATTACAAGAGATGTACGATGCAAATGCTGAAACTCATAATGATACTGATAATGATACTGTTTAATTGTTTTTATGTTTACGTTACTTTTACATGGTAGGTAGTAAGGTATTCTTACATTTGCAGACATTGTTTGGATTCTTGCATAATTACACTATTTATTTCTTGTTTTGTTGATGTTTGGGTGCTTGGTAAACTGTTTGGTGGACTTTCTTAAGATACTTGAAACAGATTTTACATATTTTAGTACATGTGCACTGTGAAGATTACTAGTGAAAATTGATAACACTGCGTAATCTAAAAGCTACATGTTTGCCTTGTTTCGAGGGGTGCATTGAAATATTAGCTCCTAACCACTGCGTGTATCTCAGGGCTGCATAACTATTGTATTATTGTATGCGTGATGCTTCCTACTGGAACGGCATGGCATTACTTCAATCCCCTTTATATTTGCATGAACCATATCCTCTGTTTATAAATTTATCTGCTTTTTCAGATTTCTGGACTACTTCTGGATGAAAGTCAGGTCAGAAGTGTTGTGGATGAGTTGAAGCAAGTTATTACGGCAAGCTCAAGTAGGAAAACAGAAAGAGCGGAAAGAGCAAAAGCTGAAGATTTTGATGCTGAGGAGGGAGAATTGCTGAAAGAGGAAAATGAGCAAGAAGAAGAAGTTTTTGACCAAGTCAGTTTTTCTATGCTTATACCTAGCTTGTGTGAAATCTGTCAGAATTATTATGTTGGATAGTTATCAGAGTCTTAGGAATTGACCTGTTGGACTTGTTCAGGTTGGTGAAATCTTGGGAACCCTGATTAAAACATTTAAAGCTTCTTTCTTGCCTTTCTTTGATGAGCTGTCCTCATACCTGATGCCAATGTGGGTAAGTCTTGGACTCTCACAAGTCACACAGTGAATATCCTTGAGCATGTCGTTGGATTTTTTCCTTTCCAATAACTTTTACGAGGAAATAATTCTATCGTGAGATATCATTTGATAATAGCTATGGTTGTGTCTCTGGCAGGGGAAGGATAAAACACCTGAAGAAAGAAGAATAGCCATTTGTATCTTTGATGATGTTGCCGAGCAATGTCGTGAAGCAGCTTTGAAGTTCGTGCACAGTTATTTACCATTCTTTTGAATTATTTCGTTCTGTGAAAAAGTAATTCTAATTTTTTTTTTTCTCTCGTCTGAACCAGATATTATGATACATACCTTCCCTTTCTCTTAGAAGCATGCAATGACGAAAGTCCTGATGTTCGACAGGTTTGATTAATTTTATTTGTGGTTTTTGATATATTTATATGCAAAAGTCAATGTAATTTGGTAGTATAACTGGTATTTGCTATTTTCAGGCTGCTGTATACGGGCTTGGTGTATGTGCAGAATTTGGTGGTTCGGCCTTTAAACCCCTTGTTGGAGGTTAGATCAGCTTGTACATGGCCTCATAGAATTGGCATTCAATTGTGACAAGTTTGCTGGACTTCAATTTGTTTTTTTCTCTCTTTCAGAGGCTCTTTCAAGGCTCAATGTTGTTATCAGGGATCCGAATGCGATGCAGTCTGAGAATGTGATGGCATATGATAATGCTGTCTCCGCTCTGGGAAAGATCTGCCAGTACCATCGTGACAGCATTGATTCATCTCAGGTACACATTTGAGGTGCTACTTTTTCCTTGTATGACATTGGCCCCTACACACTTAACAGCAACCTCTATTTGGATGTAAGATATAATATTTTGTTTGATATCGTCCATCTAGATTATTTTGAATTAACGGTTCTGAGCTTCAAATTAAAGACAAAACATGACATGATTATTTTGATGTTCTTGAGGAACTGGGCATTGTTTCTTGTATAGATCACGGTATGACGGGATTATAATTTTCTCGCATTTATTAAAATTCAAACCCTTGTAATTTTTTTAGGTGGTTCCTGCCTGGTTGAGTTGCTTGCCTATAAAGGGCGACCTTATTGAAGCTAAGGTTGTTCACGAACAGCTCTGCTCAATGGTTGAGAGGTGGGGAGCTTCAGAAATTTGAATTTCACGATACTATCCACACCATCTCTTTTAGTACATTAATTAATACATTTACTCTGATTCGAGCTACATAAATATAATCGATGCCATTTCAGGTCTGACGGAGAACTTTTGGGACCCAACAATCAGTACCTTCCCAAAATCGTATCTGTGTTTGCTGAGGTTAGTTTGAAATGAACTTGACATCCTCGTCGATAGAAAGGTTGAAGTACGTACGTATGTAAACCTACCTCTCTTTTCTTGCAGGTTCTCTGTGCGGGAAAAGATCTCGCCTCAGAGCAAACTGCGAGTCGAATGGTTAACCTACTGAGGCAACTTCAACAGACACTTCCACCTGCAACTCTCGCCTCGACATGGTCGTCCTTACAACCTCAGCAGCAACTTGCTTTGCAGTCCATTCTCTCATCTTAGAGCATATTCGCTCGTCCTCATGTGCGTTTTTTCGTTACTATTTCGCTGTAATACTTACATATCATCCCCTATTCTTTTCGGTTGTGTGAGAGGGTTTGTTTATGTTCGAACACGTGGTTGATTGCGTGGAATGTTTCTGTGTATGCGTTTAAGGGGAGAGATGCACGCAAAGTCTGCGTTAGATTGTGGCGTGCGCTCCCTCTTACGGTTTTTTGCCCGAAAGGCAAATATACCTGTCAGTTTTGGTCCTCTTATATGCTTTCTGTGTACCATTTACTTTTTACATTGAGGAGAGATGGTGGTGAGTTGAGTGTACTCCAAATTGTGAACAATTTGTGTTTTCAGTGAGCTCTTTTTTCCTATTACAAAATTATTTGCGTGCTATTAACCTCTCTTGTTGGGAGTTTTCATGAAGTATGTGATTTGTTTGCCTTTTCTTATGGGACCATTGAGTAATGGTTTATCCGAGTTAAATTATTTGAACCGATTGGGTTGGGTTTTACCCGGAAATCAATCATTGATATCAAAGGTAATATTGTCAACTCTCAACCTAATGACATCATATCAAGTATGGGTATATGTATGATATACCTATTTATTTATATATTAAAAATCTGACCAAATTGCATTAGGATTCAACTGTTTCACCAAAAAAATTAACCGATAATTATGAATTTCTTTTTTCCTGGATTCTTGTGGACGTGGAAGGATTCCTACTAAGAGCAGAGGAGACGTACTCAAAAGAATCTATGACACCATCATCTAATTATTAGTATATATAACTATCGACTGACGCTCATTTATTTTCGTTCGCTGTGACACCTATTCTTTTATCCCACTATAGTAAAGCAAATTAACCTCGTATTACCCAACAGGATTTTTCCTTAGCTGCAGCCAAATGGCAAACCATACTCTTAATTCATTTTATATCTGCAATGAGATAAGATTAGAAAGAAAAAATGCAGAAATTGAGGAAGGGCAGGCCCTTCGTGAGTTCAACTCAAAAGGTTTTAGATTCTTCGTTGACCAAAATGGAAGAAAACGACACGTAGATAGCTCACCAACTACCTAAGATAAAAAGGTGTTTCTTGTCCTCATCCCCACTAACCTTTGACTTTCACTTTTAAGCATATGTTATTCTACAGATTTATTTGACCCTTAAGCATCTTACCGTGACATGCTTGCGACTCATGGAAGTTGTCTTGTATCACTAACAAACTTAGAGCATCAAATAACGGTCAACCTTCGTATATTCTAACATACTTCTCACCATTACAAGACAAACGAGCCAAGACAAAGCCAAAGACATGCCTTCCTTTACCTTAATCTCCTCTCACTCACTATAAAATCTCTTCGTCCAACTATGCTCCATCTCATCCAATTATCAAAGAAACAAAAAAGTTATTACCAAACAAAGAAAAAGCCGAAACGATAATGGAGCTTCACTTCCAACAAAAAACCCCTCGAAGCACACACAAGCCCAGAAAGAACCGAGCGCCGCCGAGCAAGAGCAAGTTCATCGGCGTGAGGCAGAGGCCGTCGGGGAAGTGGGTGGCGGAGATCAAGAACACCACCCAGAAGATCAGAATGTGGCTGGGCACCTTCGACACGGCGGTGGAAGCCGCCCAGGCCTACGACGAGGCCGCCTGCCTCCTGCGTGGCTCCAACGCGCGGACCAACTTCGACTCGAACCACGCGCCCTGCGACCCAGCCCTTTCTTTGAAGATACGCAACCTTCTCAATCAGAAGAAGAGGAGCCTCCTCGAAAGACCCACCGACGCCCCGACCCAATCCATTCGGGTCGACCCACCAGCGCCGACGACGACCTGCGCCGGCTCCGACGATTATTACAGGGCGGCGGACTGTAATTTGGGCGGTTTCTTGGGAGGGTTTGATATGGGCGGCTGCTGTGAGAACTACGGTCAGACGACGATCCCTTTTGACATGCCCGCCCACGGCGGCGGGTCGGAATTATTGCCGGATTTTGAAAGGCTGAAGGTGGAGAGGCAGATATCGGCGTCGCTGTATGCGATGAATGGGATCGGCGAGTATTGGGATAGTGTGAATGAGTGTGGAAATAGTGATTCTTTCTGGGACATTTCTACCATGTTGAGGATGTTCTGTCCTAGCTGAGTTTTAGTTATGGAAAGTCTTTGTGTTTGTCTTTCTTTTTTTTTTTTCTTTTTTTTTTCTGATTTAGAGTTGAATGGAGAAAGATCACATTTTGGCTTTAAGCCGTTCTTGATGACCAAAGTTCTTAAAAAGGTTATGTTTTTTCAATTAATCAAAATCATTTTTAAATAATTAACAAGATAATAATGTGGGTTGGGTTGATCCTATTAAACTATGTATATGATTAATTACAAGTTATTATTAATATTTTGTTGTATAAAATGGAAAATCAAATCGAAATTCAGTGACCAGCTAAATAATTGGCTTCCAAGAAATGAGTCAACTGATCCACTTTTTTTTATGTCTCCAAGTGAAGGCTAGTGTTTAATCACTTGAAACTGAATGTTATAGTCTATGTGGAATTGGAAAGTACACACTAATTTTCGTACCAATAATGTATAATGTATAAAGTTAAAAATATAGTACATCTCTTCAAGTTTAAAATTTATGTGAGATGATCATCGATGTAGATATGGTATACGACTTACGAGCTTAGACAAAGATGTTATGAGTACGAATTCTCATGATCACTCACTCGTAAAGGAAAAAATTCATATAAAAGTTTAGATTAAAAAAAATAAATGAGGAAAATATACTATCAAATCTTTTTAAAATTACTGAAATTTATAAATGGAAGGTTTTACCGTTGGAATTGAAATTTGAAACCGATTGTGAATTGGTCCTCTGGATTTTATAGTTTTGAACCGGGTCCGACCCGAATCCGACGACCCGATAATCATCCAATTGAAGTTGGATTTACCTGAAAAAACAAAGGGAGTGGAATTACACGAAGGAAAAGCACCAACAAGGGAATGTAATGGGGGTATCCACGTCATCAGCTCGCCTTTCCCTTTCCTTTCCCACGATGAAAAGTGGAGACATTTGAATCGAATTCTCGCAAAAACCTCGACACACACCACTCCCCAAGTCTTACCTCTGTTTGTCTCCGAAATAGTAATCTTTTTCGCTTTATATTTGGTTCTGTGCAGCTTTCCCTTCCATTTTTAGGTTCAGGTTCGTCCGCTGTCGCAATTGATTTCGCCAGGCGGCTCCGTTAATTGGGTGGGTAACGAAAAATCGCAGAGGGTAGAGAGTAATCGACTCCCACTTGGTTTAATTGTGTTTTTACGATCGATTTTTCTTTTTTCAGGGACTTCACTCGTCACGTGCTTGCTTATTTATGGTTTGGAGGTTTGATTGAATGAGGTTTGTGGGTTTCTTCATTTTGCCGAGTGAAAAAAGAAGTATAGATTCATATTCTATGTCTGATTCGTTTTGAAATTGAGTTGAGAATGTTTTTTTGTTTGGGTGATGTTGCTCTTCCTTTCTATTTGCTGCTGTAGTGAAGCCATTAATTCGATGCTTTTGTTCAAGATTTCTTCTTGCTGACCTAATGCTAAATAACTATGGAATTCAGTTCTGAATTGAATTGGTACTATTAGTTTAGTGATATTGTCTAATGGTTTTCATTAAAAGTATAAATTTTGCCATTGTATGTATGTCGGACTTTGTTCTGTTTTTCGCCAGTCTCGTGTTATTATGACGACGAAAGCTTCTTTTGGGTTGCGATTTTCTGTTTAGAAAAGAAGGAAAGAAACATTAAATTCTTACGAGATGATTGAACTTACGGGTATGGATGGGGTTACAGCAACAAAAGCCAAATCCTGCATATATGATAATGGTTGTTGCGTCATTAGTTACTTAACGACAAAGTAGTCGGGTTCACTGTTCCTTCCTTTTTTTGTGGTTACGAACTGACGATAGCAGAACTAATTGAAGCAGTTTGTTTTGGACGTATGTGAAATCAGTCTAGCCCTTTGCTCGATGTCTATGATTTGAGCTTCTTTTTGATCTCCTAGACCCACTTTCATTTCTTGGGATTTTTCTTTTAGGTTGAATCTTTCCAGTTCTTTTGGAAGAAGAAAAAAATTAATGTTCATTATCATCTGATTGCATTGACAATCATAAAGGCTCAGACATGTCTGGTGGTGAAGGTATAAAGCTCTCAAGTGAAGATCTGATGCTGGTAAGCTTATAATGCCATATTATACCAACATAATTGTTTTCTGGATAGTTTCACCATCATAAAATGGCACATGTAGTCATGTAGGCACCTGTTGTTATAGGATGATGACCATCTTTGTTGTCTTTCTTCGTATGTGTCACTCATATGAGTTGTCTTGTTTACCAAACGACCATAGATTTAAAGTTATACTCAGCGGAAGAAATCTATCAGATTAGGAATACTTTCTACATATCTCATGGTCATATCTGTTTACAATCCAGGTGAAGAGTCGCATAGAAGGCTGTCTCCGTCATTACATGCACAAAAAGGAAGCTGTAAATGCTCTTGCTGTTCAGGATAACATCGACCCAACTTTTACTGAGATAAGTAATGTCATCTTCTTTTCTTCCTTCATATGTTTATGATGATAAACTGGGGAATACGATAAATGCCGCCATCAAACATTTTCTTCCCTCATTTCTCTAAGTTTTCTTGAATTGACATGCATCTCTTAACCCGCTCCACTCTTCGAATGTCATGGGTTGTCTGGTAATCCAGTCATCCTCCTTATTTGCAACTATATTCCATTACTATAACTAGTTGCTTCTTTCAGTCTGGCAGCAACTTGAAGAGGAGAATCCAGAATTTTTCCAGGCATATTATCTAAAATTATTGGTGAAGGATCAAATACTGGAATTCAATAGGTTGCTCTCTGAGCAGGTGGAACTGATGCGCCAAATTGGAATAGGCAGCATCGAACCTACCCGTGCACCTAATGGATCTCATAGTTTACCTGGTAAGATGTTTTTCTACCAACAAACTCAAATCTGTCTTAACTTCCCTGCCTAATCTTCTTGTAGTCCCTGGACATCCTTTGAGTTGAGATCTCCATCTTCTGTGTCTTAAATTTCGCATTGGCTTATTTAGCAACAATATGTTACAGATCTGCATGTTCCCACATCACTTGCCACGCAAAATCCAAGGACCCTGAAGAGCACGGAGACCATTCAGCAGCCAAATACATTTCTCAACTGTGGATCACAAATCCACCGGAATGTTCAAGGAACTTTCGACGGTCGAAAGATAGATGTTCCACCAAGTATCTTCTTGTCTCAAAACCCATACATGGGATTGGCTCAAACATCGAACTCAAAAGTGCCAAGATCAGAAGCTGCTGCCTATGGCATTAATTCGCAGTTCAACTTCGGTCCACAACAAGGCAGTTTCCTGGGAGCTCCTCCACTTTTGGGTGGTGATGGCGTACAACCTTTCAGCAGTGCATTAGCCAATTCCAACACACATCAGCATCTAAACGACGCTCTCTTGGACGGAGATGGTTCCTCCTTTGGGTTCTTGGATCAAAGTCTCGACTTCCCTGAGTTGTCTGCTGATGATTTTCCAGGTGAATGCTTTCTCAAACGTATTTGCTTCGATATCTGAGAAGTTTTCGATTCTACACATTCCTACTTACATGCATGCCTTTACAGATTTACTTGAGAGTTACGCTAGAGAAACAGCGGAGGCAAACAACTTTGTTGGTGCACATGAGCACGGTTGGGTTTTGTAATATTTCATCGGTATTTATTTGAAGACTGTTGAACTGTTAATGTGAAATAAATATACCGTTTTTCTGATGTTATCCCAGGAGACATTGAGGGGTTGGACAATGAAGCTGCACATTTGAGGAGATACCAACAATCTGACTGATAATATGCGTTCATACTGGCTATTCATTCTAGGTACTCCTTATGAACTTGTTATTACATTCTCGGAATATAGCTTAGTTGGAAGAATTTTGCAATTTTTAGTACATTTTGTTTGTCTGGATTTATACTTATTGCAGGTGTTATATAATCACAGATGGAGTGTGTGTAGTCTAGTATAGGTTATGGTCAGAAGGTTTTGCTTAATCACAATTATGATCAGAAAGGATTTTGATTAATCACAATTATGGTGAGAATGGTTTTGCTTGATCACAAAGTGGGGCGTATGTAGTTCTTTTATTTTGCTGTTGCTGCTTGAAAGTGAGAATTATTTCTTTTTTACTATTGGAGTGGAGGAACTACATTTGTTTTGTAGCGTCTTTTTGACGTGTAATTATTGAAGTCGTATGATGTTCGTATCATTTGTATGGATGGATTTCAGCGTACATATAAGTTATCAATAAGCCCATGCTTAGCATTCGTGATTCATACATACATATATGCACACCAACTCACTACATATAACAATTTCACAAAGGAAACAGTTCATCGACTAGTCAATAACCTTAATTTTAAAGAGATTATTTTGCACTATGGTTCTCATCTATATGCGAGTTGAAGAGTATCATATATTGAGAAAGGAAGCTGAGAGCTCATTTCATAACAGATTCATTTATTGCAGATAAGTTTTATTAAATCACTCTCTTCCAACAAACACACCTAGAAAAAAACCAAGTCTTTCCCTCTCCCAAACCTAAACAGTACTACAAAAGTTCTCATGAAGAATAATAATAATGGGCATTGTTCTCAGCCATCAAGAAAATATCTTTTTAACAATTTCCAGTTTTTCCTTCATTTTCTTCAGTAACCATATCCTGAAAAAGAAAAGGGCGACACAGAATTATCCAACTGATGCCTGAAAAAGAACCAAATACTTAGCAATGAAAACGATTTTAATTTCACCTGAATTGTCCATCGGATTTCCGACGACGGCAGGCTCGGGCTCCTTAATCTCCACCACGACGCAGTCAGACATCAAAAACGTCTTTGCAACAGACGACGCGTGCTCCAAGCAACACCTCACAACCTTCACCAATCAGTCGAAATGTTACGCTATAAAGTACGCAATGAATGATGCATCGAGCTTTTGAGGAAGAAAGAGAAAAGGACACACTTCATTATTACCTTAGTGGGATCTATTATCCCAGCAGCCATGAGATCTTCGTACTGTCCAGTAGCTGCGTTGTACCCATATTTTGGATTATCACTCGAAAGCACCTGAAATGAAACCATCAGAGCAATGCCACTTAACATGTCAACTTTAAATGTTAAATACGGCACGTTAGATACAGATTTGATGGGGTGTAGGAGTTTCACCTTCTCACTAACGACGCTTCCGTTAACGCCAGCGTTCTTGGCTATCAACTTCAGCGGGTAGCTCAGTGCTCTTTTGACAATGTCCGCTCCGACCTGTATATAATTTTCAGCCATTTGGTCAGACAAAGGCGCTATTGATACGGTAAATGTCTCCCAAGGGGGTCCCACAAAACTTTACCTTCTCTTCGTCGTTCTCGAGAGTTTCCTTGATAGCATCAACTTTGGACGAGAGCCTCAACAGTGTACACCCACCCCCGACAACAATCCCCTCCTCAACAGCTGCCTGTTAAAGTAGAGGGGCAGAACCATATCAACAATAAACCAGTTGATGAAAGAATGCACGAATCATCAAGTTTAATCATCTAGCTTACCTTGGTCGCATTAAGAGCATCTTCAACTCTAAGCTTCTTCTCCTTCAATTCTGTCTCAGTTTGTGCTCCGACCTTCAAATTTCAACACATAGTTGCACTTCAAAAAACATCCTAGGGATTAACATATGATGAGAAAATATCAAGCTAGCATCATATAGTTACCTGGATTACAGCAACACCTCCAGATAGCTTAGCAATTCTCTCATTGAGTTTTTCCTTCTCGTAGTCTTGCTCAGCATTCTGATCAGATCATTCGTGATCAGACGTCAGAACCCAAAGCATAGACAAGGTTAAATAAACACAATGACAATGAGAACTGATATACCTCAATAAGGTTCTTGATCTGAACAACCCGTTTGTTCACAGCTTCCTGAGTGCTCCCATCACCCACAATTGTTGTGCTTTCTTTGGTAAGAACAACCTTGGAAGCATGGCCCAAGACTGACCCATCGGCCTTGTCTAGACTTAGACCGATCTCCTCCCTGATAACCGTTCCTGTGCAATAAATAAGAACACAATCAATATCAGATCACGACAAAGCAAAACCAGTAAATCCAAATAGAACCAGAAAGGGAAACAGAAAGTTAAGGGGCGAAATTGATAGTGCACCTCCGGTCAGAGTTGCAATGTCGTCAAGATACTGGCTCTTCCTTTCCCCAAACCCTGGAGCTTTAAGCGCAGCAACTTTTAACGCTCCCCTTAGCTTGTTCACAACAAGAGTTCCCAAAGCTTCTTGTTCAATATCCTCGGCAATTATTAAAATCGGATATCCACCTCTAATAGCTTCTTCCAGGACACTAATAAGATCTCTGGCATTGGTGATTTTCTTGTCAACCAGCAGTAACTACACAATCAAATCACTTGTCAGAATTATTCCAACCTTGTTTATGCATCTTTAATGCCTTCTAAGTGATAACTACATATCACAGCACAACCTTGCAGTTGTCGTACTCGACGGCCATTTTCTCGGTATCAGTAACAAAATAGGGAGAAATATAGCCACGTTCAAACTGCATTCCTTCAACCACATAAAGATTGTTTTCAGCACTTTTGCCCTCTTCAAGAGTCACAACGCCCTTCCTTCCAACTTTGCTCATAGCCTCGGCAATCATCTGGCCCACTTCATAGTTGTTTCCCGCACTAACTGCAGCAACATCTGCTAGTTCGCTATCTTCAACCTAAATAATTAATCAGCATTTAGTAAGTCAGACATATAAGTAATCGTCACTTGAATAAACACTGCAAATCCATCAAGATGATTCTGGAATTGTGCTATAACAATCAAGTAGTTACCTCCTTTGATATTGATTTAAGCTCAGAAACTAAGGCTTTGGATGTCTTCTCAATCCCTCTGGTGATAAGGACAGGGTTAGCACCAGCAGCTACCACCTAGAGTCAGAAAATAAATAATAAACACATCAAAAACGGTTATGTGTATACAAATTTAGTAGAATAGAGAAAGTTGACTACCTTAACACCTTCAGCGATAAGACCTTGTGCTAGAACTACTGAAGTCGTTGTCCCATCCCCAGCTAAGTCGTTAGTCTTCGCAGCAGCTTGCCTCACCAACTTTGCGCCGATATTCTCAACTGGATCCTCAAGCTCGACCTGAACAAGGATAAAGGGGAGCTTAAAACGAAATAACTTTTCGAGTTCAACGAAAACTTCTAACATGTGATAAAAATGTATTAGTACACACAAGCAAATGAGCATTAACTTCGAGCGCATACATAGTAAAAATCGTCGAAATGGACAATCTTAATCCAACAACAAGGAAAACTCATTTTTTGTTGAGAGATCATTAAATTAACCGCAATTTTGCAAATATAATAACAATGTTAAAGGATTCGTATACCTCTTTGGCCACGGTCACTCCATCATTGACAATCTTTGGGGCACCATACTTGCTCTCAAGAACCACATTTCTTCCTTTTGGACCAAGCGTAACACCAACTAGATCCGCAAGTTTGTTCACACCGTTCTAACGTCAAGAGAACCACAATCACTTGTTCAACCACACGAGGGAGCAAAGTTATCTCACGCAAATATAAGAAAAAAGGGAAGGACCAACGTCCTTCCTTACCTGGAGTCTCTTAATGGATGAACCATCCCTGTTAAAATACAACTCCTTCGCGGCAGCCGTAATTTTAGACGAACGTGCCTTGCGGAGAACAACGCCTTTTCTCCTCCCAAACGAACTCGAAGATATAGCGGCAACAGATGATAATTTATTCGACGAAGCTGCGAATTTATCATCCGTAATCGCGGAACCAGCTGCGGCTAAAGAACCAGCAGAGGACATTCCAGCAAAAGCAGAAGCCATTTTTTACTCTCTAAAACTGCAGGAAACAATCGGAAATCAAATAATCAAGCAGTGAAATGACATGAACGGTGAATTCGACGGATCTTACCAGGTTGAAGGTTGGTAGAGACAGAGAGGAGGTTTGGTCAACAGCTCGAGTGGAAACCAAAGTGGCCTAAGATTAGGTTTTTACTAGTTGCTTATATACTCACAGCTCCATACATCATCAACGGTCTGTATTGGTTCTGGCGTCTCTGAGTGATCGCGACCGTTGAATTATTTTGCGATCTCCCGACCATTCTAGAATCAATCTTTCCGGGTCGTTTCGGGTACCGACCCGCCCATGATCCGAGTTTGACTTGATGGAACCATATACCAAAAAAAAAATACCCCCTTTGATTCCCTTGAATTTTCATTTGAAATTTCCTTATTCACCCGATGTCCCTTCATTTGGGTAGCTGCTGCTATAATCAAGTTTGGTGAAATTGTTTCAGACTAAAAGCTATGTCCTCCTAAATGTTGGAAGTATGAAACTCAAGAAACTAATTGAGCTGAGCTGATGCTACTTTATTTTTCTCTTGCTTGTCTTGATTTTTACACTGTACGTTGTATTGTAATGATATCTTCGAAAACTCGAAAATCGGTTAACAGAGATTCAAAAGACAGGAAATATCACAGTATATGATAACTCACTGTACAAAATGAAAATACACAGCAGCTTCAGCTTCAAACACACCATCAACAGCCCATTCAACTGTCGTATTGTTCCGGCTTTAAGATTTAGGAAAGCATAAATTATCTACGATGTTACGTGAAGATCAATTCTCACCTGTAGGTCGATCTCTCGACGAAGAAGATGAATTTTCATTATCAGATGAAGAGAACAAACTGCTGAAAAGCCATGGCAGAGAAAGAGAAAACTCTCTGCTACTACTGCTGTCATCATTTCCACCGTTCGCATCACTGCCATCGTTCTCCTCGTCTTCTCCGTTTCTGGTCGAACCTTCTCCTCG
The DNA here is from genome assembly GCA_027422505.1 of Craterostigma plantagineum. NCBI lineage: Eukaryota > Viridiplantae > Streptophyta > Magnoliopsida > Lamiales > Linderniaceae > Craterostigma > Craterostigma plantagineum. The sequence goes on from JAPQWV010000059.1 coordinate 404,275, forward strand.
ACCAATCTTCGACTCGTCGAAAGGCAGCTGATACCTACACACAGGGCAAGAGCTATGGAGCTCGAGCCAAGGCAGAAGGCACTCGCCATGGAACTTATGTTTGCAAGGCATTTCCTTGGCTTCCGTGCCAATTTCAAAATCGTCCAAACAAACCGAACACTGCTTTGCCTCTTCGATCTTCACCGTGGCCAAGGCTTCGACCGCCTCTTTCTTGGCAGGCGGCGTTCCGTACCTATTTGGGTCGTTCTCAGCCAGGTGCTGAAGCAGAACTTCCAAGCCGGGACCCATGAAATAATCGCCCAAAGAAGCAATATGCGGGCCCGTCGTGGGGTTATCTGAATCGTTAGAAGATTCACGAACGGCGAACGATTGATTAAATGGGTTGAGTAAGAGAACCCTTTCTCCATCTCTGCTATCAGAATCCGACGACATTCCGCCTCTCATGCCCCTTAAGAGTTCAAGGAGTGCGGCGGTGTTTCTTGTCCTCCTCGTAAGCGACTCTATCTCACGGTCAAGATCTTCTTCTTCCCCGAAGACTTGTGGGTCGTTGTTCTCATTCTCGTGCTCGTATTCATCGCCCATGTCGAACTCCATACGCCTGAATCTACGGCGGCGGCGCCTACTTCCCAGCATTCCGAGCAAGATTGGGGCCCACAGGTTAAGGGCACGATCATGTTCTGGGTCTTCTCCATGGGTGAGATTGGGGGGCGAACTGTTGCCTGCTGCGGAGGACATTTCTTCGACGAAGCCACCTTCGCATATGGGGCATTTGATGGTCTCGATCTCAATGATTGGGTTCACCGCTTGAGAACACACGTGGCACCAATACTCTGACGCCTCTATATCGTCCATTGCTGCTTAACAAGGGGGTTAGGCTTTTGGTTTAGGGTTTTAAGCTGTTGACGACAAGCACAGAGTCTCAAGTTAGAAAGGACAAAGAGGATTGACCAAAGAGGCTAAGCAGTTATGGAGCTATACGTATCGGCCAAGCGTTGAAAAGCGAACACATGGAAATCATCACCAAAAACAAGCAGACCTCAAGATTGTTCGTAATCTTTGGCAGCTGGGAGGAGACTTTAAACGATTTCTTTCGGTCCAAATAAAAGCAACCAAATTACCTATTCAAAATGCTACAAAATCCGAGCAGACTCAGAATGGTGAAAGCTCAAAGTTCCAGAATTCAACAGATCCAACCATTAGTCCTAAGGTGCAATCGGAAACGTGCAAAGTTGTGACTTCAAAGTAGTCAGAAGGTAGGTAAGGCCAATAGATGAGCTGAGGCTTGTTCATCCAACAATCGTTTTCAACTCCGTACATGACAATACCAACATTTCACATTCCATAGGTTCACACTCGTACGAATTATCCCGAGATAACAAAAGAGGAAGAAGAAAAATCCACCGAGAAAGCTATAAACATTTGCAACATACAGAAACCCCGCGAAATAAATGAAAAATCATCATCACGAAAACAACGAAAACCGAAAGAGTTAACAGTTCATCATATTCAAAAGAGACTTTTCGATTACCTGGAGGAAATTTCACAAAGCTGAACAATAATCTCCACGTTCGGCGTTCTCCGATTTGGAATTGGATTATATTTAGGGGGTCGTCGTCTACTGTTACTATTATTATTTTAATTGTTAACCGCGTTACGCGTGTTTGTTAATAATTTCTTGTCTATATATATTTTCTAAATATGTGGCTGATGATATCATGCTTCAAGTCTCCAATAACGTGACAACGCCATCCAATAAATTAAAAACAAAGACTAAGAAAAAAGTAAAGGAAAACGTAAAATTTTTTTCTTAAATAGAAATTCTTGCAGAATAAGATGTTACGTTCAATACAATAAATAAGAAACAACTTTAAATAAGAGACTAATACATTTGGTCGTGGGTTTTAGCTGTTCACGGACTTCGGCCATTTAAATATACTATGCATGTGCTACATAATATATAAATTATTTATTAAAATACAAATTACTAATATAGAAGGGTAAATGTGACAACATATAAATACTAAGACAGTGGGTGATTTCTTATTTTTTTTTATTTTATATTAATTATTAATTTGAGAAAAAATTCGGATTGGCTAATAAATAAATAAAAAAACAGTTTTTAACTCATCATCACCATTAATATAAGAGTACAGATAGTAACTATTTTATTTGCTTGTAATGATCATTGATTAATCGACTTAATTAATCAATTGCTGGTTCATTGACTCTCTTTTGTGAAATTAATATGGGCAAATCACACATCTTCCCTTGATTATCACACTATTTATAACACATATTGTGCACGATGTATATTCGGATGCTGAAAAATAATCTCAGGCATAAAATTATGGCGTTCTATATATCAAATAATCAACTAAAGCACACTAACTGAAACGATGACTACTGTAGTAAATAAGCAAGCATGCTAAGATAAGAACATACCATACATGTAATGGCCAACCTAAAGCTTTATCAAATGTCTGTGAACTTTTGTGACCAAACGGCAAGTAAGAGAAACTCTTGTAGCAGTCCTATGTAGAACATTTTCATGACCGTCCCTTCTCAGATCGTTCGGAACGTTGTTTACAGCCTGGAAATTAGAGCACACGAGGTTTAATTACTAAGTGCATATGCTACATAGGTGGGAGGGAATGGAATGGAGGGCAGTTGTTTGATTCATGTAAAGAATCTCTTTACTACCTCGTCATACCCTTGGTCTGCACAATCTTTGATGCCATGCAGATACTCTGAAAGCAGTTAAGTTTAAAATAGTACGATAATGCAATTCGTCCCAGAAACAATAGCAGCTTGAACAAACACTACAAAAACTATCTAAGCAAGCAAGAATTAAGATGAGAGAGAGAGAGAGAGATTAGGCAACGTATCGATTTTACCTGAGTAAGCATTGTCCTTAAAGATGAGCAAGCTTCGAGGCATCAGAACTAAAGAAAAGGGATGATATTCATGCAACATTCGCCTGGGATTCAGTGATGAAGGTTCGGACATTACGCCATCAACATCATTAGGTTTTGATGACGAGTTCTCAAAACTAGGATGAGGAGTGAAGTCCATAACGACCGGTGAACCAAGTGATAAGATTGCCACTACTGGTGAGTAGGCAGGTCCATCTTGGTGAGGCTACGAAATGAATTAAAGATCGTATAAGAGCTAAATGTATACCTATTTAATCTCTCTCTATCTCCTGAAATATAGATATATATCTATATCACCACGATCCCTTGGTCGGGAAGATATTCGTTGATAAGCACATGATTAATCGCAGATGGGAACAGCCCCGATTCTTCACATATCCTAGAGGTAACTCTTTTTAGCCAATGAGGTACTGCAAAAGAAAGAAAATAAATGGACAGATCACCAACCTTGCTATATGTACACAGTTGAAAGTATCTACTTAGCAATTACGGATGCAAAATGATAGAGTAATCAATTTTCGAAGGCTTCAATAAACATGAGGAAAATAAGAGCACTTAAATACAGTGTTTCCCAAACAAATGCCACGCAATTGCAAGATGGAAGTTTTTCACTACTTCTATACAACTATATCAATCACAAGCAAAGAAATTCCATGTTTGTAATACTTACAATCTTGAGGAAGAAGTCCCTTCTCGTGCACAACACCTCCTGCAACAACGCTCTCAATCATGATTTGCTAATTTACCAAAATAAAAAAAAAAAAAAATTTGATGAAACTACAAACCCCAATTTTGTAGTCTCCTGTTCTTCAGTGATTTCCACTTTGAAATCGGAGCTCCGTAAATCTGCAAACCAAAAAAAAAAAAAAAAATCGATTCAAAGCACACAGCGCAGCAAAAGAGAGAGCTGGTGAGAGAAGAATCCAAAGATTGCGTCTTACATTACTCAAAATCTGCGCTTCTTCATCGGCTGAGATGTACTCGGGGACGTAGAAAACAGTTGGAACGGAACCAACGACGAACTTGTCTGAGGACGTGATTACCTTTTCCTCAGTTGAGCTTTCTTCCATTGTTCTAAAAGCTAAAGCTTCTTCAGGCATATGATGATTGATGACTTGATGAGTTACCGCTCCGCAAGTTATTTTTTAATTTTGACAAAATTGTGGAAGGAAATTGATAAATAAAAAATTAAGGACTATTTTACAATTTTACCGCCAAGATAAGGCATATCTTCTCTTCTCATAAATTGGCTGTTCAGTCTCTCGTGGTCAAACTCACAGTCATGTCGAACGCAATAGTCAACGGACTCGCCGGAGCTGGCGGTGGTATTATTGCTCAGGTTATCACCTACCCTCTCCAAACGGTACAATGCTCAAATGCTTTTTGCTAGTTGATCTCTAGCTAAATATCTCTGATTCTCACCATCCGCATGCTGTGTTCATCTACAGTAGAAATTTAGATATGTATGTTTGAAATTTGTGCGATGATTCTAATGGATTAGCTCTATCTATGTGCAGGTGAATACAAGGCAGCAAACGGAGAGAGTTGCGAAGGATGAATTGAATCCATCCCCTGTCGGGAATTCGCTTGTTCAAATTTATCAGGTCCGTAGGCTCTTATTCGGTCCATCGCTGACTGAGATGAATTTCCTTTCGGCTCTTTAAGACTAACTAATCGCAATTGTCAGGTCTTTAGAAGTGAAGGATTGGGAGGACTGTACAGCGGGCTCAAGCCTTCTCTGATTGGTACTGCTGCTTCGCAGGTGTACTTTAGGGCTACATTTTGAATCTCAAATCTTTTACAACAGAAGTTTGGAGACTAGTTTTGTCTGATCTGACCATAGTGTTTTCGTCGTTATTTAATCTTCGTTGATTAATGATTTTGTTTCGCGAAGCTTGCAGGCTATATACTATTCCTTCTACCAAGCTTTCAAGAACAAGGCTGAGGCTATTGCGAAGAAAAACAAGGTTAAAGGACGAGGAGATGGTTCTCCGGGGATGCTCTCTTGGCTTATAGTTGCTGCTCTTGCTGGGTAATATTGATGTTAATTTCTATATGAACAAATGTTCTTTGAGCTCTGTAATAGTGATGTTGGTGCAACTTTTTATGTTTCAGGTCACTGAATGTGCTGCTGACCAACCCTATATGGGTTTTGGTGACTCGTATGCAGGTACATGTTAATCTAGGGATGTATGGATCATGCCTGATTGAAAGAACTATGTCGAATTTAGTTCCTGTTTTAAGTTGATGTTTCCTCTTCCGTTTATGGGGATAAAATATGAAACTGTCTCAGATCATGAAGGTATGGTTCTATGTTCTTTGCTATCAATCTTTCTTTTTCCCTCCATTGCTTGGGCTTGGTTTCTGTATGATATGGTTTCTTGCAACAACTAAGATCAAGTTGAAATAACTTATTGTATGGACTAGGTCGGATTGATATTGATGTGGGGCTTTCGGTATATATATTTATCAGATGAGGACTGTTATGATCGGTGTTAAGGATATGATTCTGGATTCTTTTTTCTCAGACTCATACTCAAGCAGAGAGAAAAATCCTAGAGGCAAGAAAGAAAGACTTAATAAAGCAAGCTTCGGAAGGCACTTTGTCACATTCTTCATTGTCTAGTGAACTAGCTAGACTTGACTCGATAAAACCTCATCCATATGGAACATATCACGCGGTGAATATTACTGACCTTATACTTCCTCCTTCAGTAAACTGATTTTGTTGATCAAAGATTTGATGTATGATGACAGTTAGCTGTTTTTGTTGATCTATATTTGCCTATTGCATGATACGTTTAATACCTTTAGTAGGCATGCGAGATTTGCGACGAGTCAGGAATTGCTGGATTTTGGAAAGGCATCATCCCAACACTAATAATGGTAACAGTTGCATTTTTATTCAAGATAGTTAACTTAGAGACCCAAGTTTTTTCGAAAAACAAAGATAGATTGAAAAAGATTTTGCAGTAAATCTTCATTGGGAATTGCAGGTCTGCAATCCATCAATTCAGTTCATGATTTATGAGACTTTATTAAAGCATCTTAGAACCAAACGGGCTGCAAAAGGGAAGGGTTCGTCGCGAATCAGTGCTATGGAGGTTAATTCTATGAGATACTGCATTGTCAATATTTTTATCTGTTAGTACACTCACGAGAATAAATATCAATAGCGAAATGCTGTCTCTCTACCCAGAAATAAAAAAATTCACCTACCTTCACAATCCTTGGCAAACAGGTATTTTTAGTAGGGGCCTTGGCAAAACTCGGAGCAACTGTCTGCACATACCCTCTTTTAGTCGTTAAGGTATTAATATATTACCATCCCCTACATAAGCATTTTGCTGAAGCATTTGCATTTTACACAAACGCCACAATATTCGTGTAATGATTCCTTCAAGTGACGAAGCATGAGATTCATGCATGCATTTCTTGAAGCAATGCTACTATCGTCTTTTGTAACACTATACAGTCAAGGCTTCAAGCGAAGCAGGAAATCGGCGGTAGCTCTTACCTGAGATACTCAGGTTAGTTGTCGATTAACCGGGAAAATCGTTTTACTTTTCTACATCAATTTCGATGGTTTTTTTTTTTTTTTTCTTTTCGTGCGTGGACAGGCACGATCGACGCCATCGTTAAGATGATTCGTTACGAAGGGCTGAGCTGCTTCTACAAAGGGATGAGCACCAAAAATCGTTCAGAGCGTTTTCGCTGCGTCCGTACTTTTCACCGTCAAAGAGGAGATTGTTAAGGTCTACGCTGCTTTGATCGTTCGTAATAAGAAAGGCTCGAAGTTGCTCAAGAATGCCACTCATTAGATTACAAAGTGAGATTTATAGGAGTCTATGGTTGAGAATGGATGCATTTGATATTAGTTGACCTTAGTATATATTGTGATTTATTAGAAAAATGATCTTGAACCTCAGTGACAATAAATGAACCCAATAAATGAGTCTCGCAAATTCTGCTTGTAATGCGCATAATTAATTTGGTTCTATATTATAACTTGATCATATCACGAGCAAAGGGGGCAAAATAGTAAGAGAAGAAAAGGTTGGACTAAGGTGGTAATATTTGTATATTTTGTGGCCTAAACTGCAAATTCTTACTAAAGAAGTCTGACTTTTTAATCTGCATACTCTGTGACTGGCGTATAAAAAGCCTGAAGAGTTTCGCGGTGATTTTGTTGGCAATTGGCATCTCATAAACACTCGCAAATTATCATTGTTAGTATTGAGAGAGAGAGAGAGGAGTAGAAGATCTGGAGCCGTCGGCGGAGACACAGCCACTGAAGCCGGCCGCCGGAGAAGGCGGCGGAAACGGCCAGATCCGATATCGATCGCCATCGGCGGCCGAGCTGCAGTTCGGCAACATGGACAAATCCTTCAAGAAAAACAGGCAGCTGTTCCATGGGAGCTTGTCCATCAAGATACAGAGATGGCGCGGGACGATCCTACTGATTCTGTTGCCGCTCGTTCTCATCGCTTTGGTTCTGTTTCTCATTCCTTCAGGCGGCGGATCGTCGTCGGATTCGTTTTCTCGAAAGTTCTTGCCGGATTTTTCGTCGAGAGGTAGGAAGTATGCTGTGATCTTCGACGCCGGGAGCTCGGGGAGTAGGGTTCACGTATTTTGTTTTGATCAGAAGCTCGATCTAGTTCCCATGGGGCAGGATCTCGAGCTTTTTATCCAGGTATGGACTAATCTCGTAGCTCAATTACGCCGATTTGGATCGTGATTTTTGTCGATTGGGTGGGAAATTAACAACTGGAAGAGTCTCTCGTTCTGATCGGGCCTGGTGTAGTGTGATGTGTTTGCATGCCGTACCGTTTAAAGGATTTACTGGGTTTAGGGTTGATTGACTTGGAATTGTCGGGGATTTGACAGTTCATACCATCTGCTAAATCCTGGATTTGGGATTTATTTGGGGATGGAACATGAAGGGATATTTAAAAAGGACAAGTACTAGAAACCAAAGTATAGTTTTTGAGGCACTTCAAACTATTTGGTTCCTCAGATAGGTATAAATATTTGGAGCCCATTGGTTCGTTGCGTTTTCGTGAATTATGGAGTTGATACATTTACAACCGTAAATGACTTGACTTTCTTGTAGAGAAAACCAGGTTTGAGTGCGTATGCCACTGACCCTGTGGCCGCTGCCAATTCACTTTCGGATCTGCTTGAAAAGGCAGAAGCGGCAGTTCCCAAAGGACTGCGCGGAAGTTCACCTGTCAGAGTTGGGGTAGGGAATATTGAGCATTTTTTGTGTGTTCGTTTTATTTGGCTTTCATTTCTTTTTTGTACAAATTTGCAACTTTCATCTTGGGTTTGCAGGCCACTGCAGGTCTTAGGCAATTGGAAGGAGATGCATCCGACAGGATTTTAAAAGCAGTAACTACATGCTCCAGCCCTTTTTTTAATGTTGTGTTTTTTAGTATTTTAACCGTTAAGGTGTACTTAAGCCTTTAAACTCTTCACAAGGTGACGGACTATTTGGCGAAGAGCTCTTTCAATTCCAAACCTGAATGGGTCACCGTATTGGGCGGGGATCAGGAAGGTGCATACCAATGGGTTAGTTGGGAGTCTTTCCCTTGTTCTTGTTTCTATTTTTAATTAAATTCCGAAACTGAATGGGGGCACCTTTCATTCTGTTTTTTTTTTTTTTTTTTTTAATTCTTATAGAAACTTTCGTTCTTGCAATTTTTTCAGGTAACCATAAACTATTTATTAGGAAAGTTGGGCAAACCATATTCAAGTACTGTTGGAGTAGTTGATCTTGGTGGTGGTTCGGTACAAATGGCATATGCAATCTCAGATTCAGAGGCTGCAACGGCTCCAAAGGTGTCAAACGGGGAGGAGTCATATGTGCAGAAAATGTATCTTAAGGGGCAATACTACAATCTATATGTTCACAGGTTTGTCATATGCGAAGTTTCACTATCTTAGCTCGGAAAAGGCTGATAAATAGTCTTATCTGATTCTCCTTTTAATGTGGTGAATGCTGGTATTCCCAGCTACTTGCATTACGGTTTGCTGGCTGCCCGAGCAGAGATTTTGAAGGCTGGTGAAGAATCTGGGAATCCTTGTATATTAGCCGGTTATAGTGGTAAGTACATAGAATTGATCATATATCTTTCCTAGAAGCACGAAGAAAATTTATATTGACAATGTGTAATTCTTTTCCCCTCATTTAACAAATACATTTCCCAGGCTCGTACAAATACGGTCCTTCAGTTTTTCCCGCATCGTCTTCGTCGTCAGGCTCCAGCCTATCTAAATGCAGGGAATTAGCTATCAAAGCCCTCAAAGTCAACGACTCCACATGCACGCACATGAAATGCACCTTCGGAGGAGTGTGGAACGGCGGTGGAGGTGACGGTCAGAAGAACTTGTTCGTTGCTTCGTTCTTTTTCGATAGAGCAGCCGAGGTACATAGTATTACATAAGACAATGTAGTTCAGCATCACCTTCGAAGACTAACTCCTAGCTAAGTTCTATAGTTCAAATGCTAAATTCTTCAATTTTTTCATCAAATCTATTCTATCTTAATATTCTTAGGCTGGGTTTGTTGATCCAAGCCTCCCAGTTGCTAAAGTCCACCCAGCCGAGTTCGAGGAAGCAGCTAAACGTGCTTGTGAAACTAGCCTAGCTGATGCAAAATCTTCGTATCCTCGAGTTGAGCAAGAGAACCTACCGTACTTGTGCATGGACCTTGTCTACCAATTCACTCTACTCGTCGATGGGTTTGGTCAGTTTAAAACCCAACACACACACGCACACACACACACACACACACACACACATATATATATATATATATTACAACACTTTGCTGCAGCTAAATGTGAGATTCTTGATTGCTTAGATTGTTTTTCTCCCAGGACTTGATCCATGGCAGAAGATTACCTTGGTGAAGAAAGTGAAGTATCAAAACTCCCTTGTCGAAGCTGCTTGGCCATTGGGCAGCGCCATAGAGGTCGTATCGTCGACGTAGGAAGGTACGGTGTATAGACTTCCTAAATCTATATACGGTTTGGTGAAATGGGATTAATATATTTTGAGACCTGAGGGAAACGGAAGGGATGAGTGGTCATCGATTTCGATTTGCATTGCTTTGTGTAAGTTTTGATTCGTTATCTCAATTCTTAGCCATGCTAATGATAGGTACCATTGCTGAACTGACCTTTATAAGAGCTGTGTTTTACAGCTTATTACATTCTCCAGCTTCCTGGTAATGAGAAGTATTAAATTTTTACTTTTGACTATTGGATACAAATTACTGTGGGCTATTTATTAAGGGTTAATTCCTTATCAGTCCCTGTCAAAGTTTAAAATTTCTCTTAAATACCACTCGAATTATTTCTTCCTTATAAGTATCTATTTGAAAATTTCTTCATGTTCAGTACCTAAAAAGGTCATTTCAGCTTTAAAAAGACGAAAAATCCATGTCTCACATATTCCATTGAAGTTGAATAAATTATTTCACATGAATTATACCAATAAAACTTGTTATTATACCAATAAAATTGAAATTATACCAGAAATTTGTAGAAATTATACCAAATGTTCCAAAATTATACTACGTGATTATAATTCGAATTTTATACAATGAAATTGGACATTATACCAACTGATTATGCTATTATACTAGAAATTATAGAAATTGTACCATCTGTTTCGTAATTATACCAATAAATAAAGGTATTATAATCTATACCAAAAAAGTAGGCATTATACCAACTGATTTTGCTATTATACCAGAAATCGAGGAGATTATACCATCTATTTTCGTTATTATACCAGTCAATATTGTTATTTTAATTTCATACAGCGAAGTTGAATAATATACCAACTAATTTTTGCAATTATACCAGATTGTGGAAATTATACCATACATCTTCGTTATTATACCATCTATCTCAGTTATTATACCAATAAATAAAGTTATTTTAACTTTATACAGCAAAATTGGAGATTATACCAATTAATTTTGCTATTATACCATAAATTGAAAAAATTATACCATCTATTTTCGTTATTATACCAGTAAATATTGTTATTTTAATTTTTATACTGCGAAATTGAATAACATACCAACTAATTTTGCAATTATAACAGAAATTGTGAAAATTATACCATATATCCGTTATTATACCATCTATCTTCGTTATTATACCAATAAATATAGTTATATTAATTTTATACAGCAAAATGGGAGATTATACCAACTAATTTTGCTATTATACCAGAAAGTGAGTAAATTATATCATCTGTTTATTAGGGTTAATTCGGCTGGGTTTAATAACGATAGTAGTTGGTATAATTTCCAATTTAACATTATTTTGTTGGTATAATTAAAATAACAATTGGTATAATAATCAAAACAGTTGGTATGATGTCCAATTTAATATCAGAAAAGGGCATTTCCGTCTGTTCACTGTTTAGGGGTATTAAACACACGACTTTTTACCAATGAGTACTTAACAGGAAGAATATTTCGTAGAGGTACTGAACAGCAAGTTTTAATTACTGACAGGGCTGATAAGGAATTTACCCATTTATTAAATTGAATTCGTAGTGACAACCCGTCAGTCGAATGATATAGTTGAATGGGAATACTAGAAGTATTTACGCCTTCTTTTTCCAATTTCCTACTCATTTTTTTTTTAAATTACTGTGTCATTATAAAGCATTTCAAATTAACTATACATGCAATCTGTTATCTATAGCAAATAAGAGTGTTAAATGAGATATTGAATGTTCACATAACTATCTGGTGGGCCAACCAAAAAAAGGCCATAAGCCATTCTCGTAAATCTTGATACACGTCATTTTACTAATCTACATTAATTTACTTTTCACATTTCCCAACAAGATGAGCAATTAATTCATTTTTAGTTGGCTTGCAAATGATTAATCGGGGATTCCAACAGCTAATTTCTGTCTCAAATAATTTACTTCTTGAAAACATCAGTAAATTCTCAACATTATCTGCTTCCTTGAGAAAATGAAAACCCATTCATCAGCAACTGTCTCTGAACTCTTACAAGACAGATTTAACTAAGCCTCTTAACAGAACACCATAAGCACAACATACAGACAAGGTACGTACCTTAACTCATAAACAACATACTACATTTGTGCGTATGTTTGTGTGTGTTTTTTCAGTTAAATTTATGCTTCTTCACTATTCTTGGACAGTGCTTTGATGGAGACAAAAGGACAAGAAAGCACCACCGCCATTATACGTCGGGGCTTGAACGAAGAAATTCTTCGGCCATCGCAAATAACCAATCATCCCGCAAAAAACGATCGCCCTTCGATCTTCAAAGTCTATGAAATCTTGTGAATCGAAGATTGCGTCGAACACTAAGAATTAACGTGGTTCGGATTCTGATAGAACCCTACGTCCACGATCAAACTGGCTAGATTTCTTATTTGTTGTATGAGTGTTACAGAGTGATAGAAAGCTGCTACAGTGGGTTACGGAGTAACGCGCGCTATGTGCCCTATTTAAAAGAGAGTTGGTTAATAAATAACTTCTCGCTTATACTACTGAAGACGCCACTACTATTGGCGATTTAATAAGTGCACAGTAATTTTAAAATGATAAAATGCCTTTGTCAATTGGCGCCTTCACCAGCTCGCTTTCAGCCTCCCTTTTATTACTTGGCTTTGATCGTATCATCAGCCCATTTGATGACACTTGCTCAACGTCCTTAGCCTTGTGAGAATCGAAGCTTTGATAAAGTTCATCAAACTCTAAGGAAAAATAACCCCGAAGCCTACTCCCCGACGCTCATCTCCATAGGCCCATACTATTAGATCTAATGGATCACGGTCACGATAGTCGTTACGTAATCTCGATCCCATACTCGAGTTACTAACGTAACCGTTAGATCCTTAAGAATAGCGTCGTAAGGTAATCTCGTTTTCGTAAGCGAGATTACAGCCATGTGTGCGGAAGCGCACAATGATTTTATTGTGATCTCGTTATTCGTAAGCGAGATCACCACTGTGAAGTGGATCTTTTCTAATACATGATCGGAATGAGTTTGTACTAAGAATTACCTGTATTTCTAGAGCTCCCACGTTATAGTGACAGCGTAGCGTTCGATCGTTAGGAACGTCTACGCTATAGTGTGTGTGTATGTGTGTTTTGTAGAGTGTATATTAAAAGGCTTATATGATAGCCTATTTATAAAGTCACTAGGGAGTCCGGTATTAATTGTAGAGCAAGAAACGGGACCGACCCAATAAGTGTAATGGTTATTAGTCCGTCCATCAAAGCTTAATAACCGGGCAATATATAATAAATTATTAAGGATCAAATTATCCCAACTAATTATTTCTGTAGGCCAACAATAACAGGAATGGATCAAAATCATTCCAACATTCTCCCACTTGGCCAAAGAACATAATTAATTAGTTTTTCATTATGGGATTATGTCGACAAAATTATATCCTTAATAGTGACCATATATCTAAACATCGAATCGGATATAGGTCGAATCTAAAACAATCACGAAATAGATTCGTTCCTAAGTCACAAACTCGACATATTCGACATTAGGCCCGTAACATAAGTGGTCCTCGACGTAATTTTATATAATAATGCTTAACATTAGTGTACATGTTATAAGCTATAAATCACATCGACAAACATAAGTAGGAACAATATTACTACGTAATGTGATCACAAAATTAATATCCATTCAAAATGACCTCTCCAAATCAAAGTTCGCATAAAGTCCCAAGTTACATACGTGCTCGCGAAAGACCTTGGGAGGTAAAGCTTTCGTCAACGGGTCAGCTACCATAGCACTGGTACTGATGTGCTCAATGGATATTAACTCACTTTGGATCCTTTCTTTCACAACAAGATACTTAATATCAATGTGCCTTGAAGCACTACTTGACTTGTTGTTTTTAGAAAAGAATATTGCAGCCTGATTATCGCAGTAAATTTTGATTGGTTTTGATATTGAGTTCACAACTTGAAGCCCAGCGATGAAATTCTTAATCCAAATCGCATGACACGATGCTTCATAACATGCAACGAACTCTGCTTCCATGGTAGAAGAAGCTGTAATCATTTGCTTTGTGCTTTTTCATGAAGCGGGTGCACCAGATAACATAAATACGTATCCAGACGTTGATTTTCTGGTGTCAACGCACCCCGCATAATCGGAATCAGAGTACCCAATAGCCTCAAGAGTATTTGATTCCTATAGACGGGCATATAATCTTTGGTACCCTGTAAGTATCGCATAACCTTTTCGGCATTCTTCCAGTGATTCATTCTCGGGTTAATCTGGTAACGTCCAAGCATGCCAACCAAGGTTCTGAAACCGGGTTTTTGAACCGGACCGGAAATTTTAGTGGTTTAAGGTTTAGTGATTTAACCGGTATAAAACCGGAATCAAACCGGAGTAAAACCGGTATCTCTAATACAATTAATATATATTCTATTCGTGAATCAATCAAATAACATGTGTTAGAAATCTAGAAATTAATTGTAAAATGAGATGTCAAAATTAAATTTATAAATTAGGGCTAAAAATGAAATAAAAGCAAATTATATTGGGATGAGATTGAAAATTAATTATAAATGAAGTACTAAAAATAATTTAAATACAATTTATTGATGTAGAAAGGAATTGAACCCAAAACCTTAAGGATGTGAGGCCCATTTCCTAACCACTGAGCCACAACTAATTATTTGACAATTAATTTATATTCTGAATAATATAGTATATTTTCGATTTTTTTTTAAAAATAAAAACTGAACCAGACCGGAACCGGACCGGATTTTCGGCCGGTTCGCCGGTTTCCGGCTTGAACCGGTCGGTCCGGTCCGGTTTTAAAAACCATGATGCCAACAATATAGGCGATATCTGGGCGCGTACAGACTTGAGCATACATAAGGCTCCCTACAGCAGAGGCATAAGGGATTTTATCCATTTCTGCTAGCGCCGATTGGGTCCTGGGACACTGTGATAAACTGAATTTTTCACCTTTAGAGACCGGTGCAACTGTGGAAGAGCAATTATGCATGTTGTATCTTTTAAGGACCTTTTCAATATAAGCTTTCTGAGAAAGGCCTAACATACCACAAGTTCGATCTCGATGAATTTCTATGCCAATAACATGAGAGGCTTCACCAAGATCTTTCATATCTAATTTACTCGATAAAAAATTCTTTAGTCTCGTGTAACATGCCTAAATCATTACAGGCAAGTAATATGTCATCCACATAAAGTACAAGGATGATAAATTTGCTCCCACAGATTTTCATAATTATGCACTGGTTGACCAAATTTTTTTTGATACCGAATTCACTGATCACCTTTAAAAATTTTAAATACCACTGTCGAGATGACTGTTTAAGACCATAAATGGGCTTCTTAAGCTTGCATACCATGTGTTCCTTGCCCTCAACCAGAAAACCTTCTGGTTGCATCATATAAACATTCTCATGCAAGTCACCGTTCAGAAATGATGTTTTAACGTCCATTTGATGCAGCTCTAAATCATAATGAGCTACAAGGCCATAACAATGCGGAATGAATCCTTTTTAGAAACGGAAAAAAGATTTCATTATAATCAATACATTCTCTTTGCGTAAACCCTTTAGCGACCAACCGGGCCTTGTACCGTTCGACATCACCTTGAGGATTCAT
This sequence comes from Craterostigma plantagineum, assembly GCA_027422505.1. Taxonomy (NCBI): domain Eukaryota; kingdom Viridiplantae; phylum Streptophyta; class Magnoliopsida; order Lamiales; family Linderniaceae; genus Craterostigma; species Craterostigma plantagineum. Next base: position 419,891 of record JAPQWV010000059.1, read on the forward strand.
TTTGATTTTGAATACCCATTTACAACCTATCGGTTTGAGTCCTTTAGGCAAGTAGGTCCCAAACCTCATTCAACTTCATTGAGTTTAACTCTTCGTTCATGGCTTCAAGCCATTGAGTTCTTTGGTCGCGCGTCATAGCATCATTAAATGACGCAGGATCATTCTCAATAGAATTATCACAGTCATCTAAATAGACATAATCATCATGAAAAGTTGGGCTTCTCACTCGTTCAGATCTCCGTGAAGATGGTTCTGGAACAACTGATGGAGAAGGTTCATTATCGTGATCTAATGTATTAGGAATATTCTCATTATTTAGCGATCCTCCAACATATTCAGGGATTGCTAAATCTCTTGACATAATGAGAACATTTAGTGATTTAGGTTCCTCTTCAAGAGTTATTTTACTCGACGGGTAAAATCGAAAACCCTTAGATCGTTCTGGGTAACCGATAATAGCAACTTATTGGTTGATAAGTTAGGATTTTATATAATTTCTTTACCCATAAAAGTGTATTTTCTGATCGTTATTTATAAAAAATTCCCTCGAATATCCTATATTTATGTTTAAATTTATTTTCGATAGATGTCCGAGCGAACGTGATCGACAAAGGGAGAATAATGGCACTTTTGGAACGATTTGAAGTTTGGGGGGACCTTCCTGCAATTTTCTACATTAGTTGGGGCTGCCCTGCAATTTACCAGATTTTTCTATTATTTTGGCATATATCACGTAAAGAGCATGGAGAGGCTTGAAGAATAAGTCACTGATTTCAGCATGATATGCTACGTGAGATATTCAAGGAATAGAAAGTCAAACCAATCAAAGATTCGTATATGGGACGGTGGCTTAAGTCGGCTGATTTCTATATAAGGAGTGCACGGCTGAAATTAAAAGAGGGGGGCTAGAGACGACAGAAAATAAAAGCGAGGCTTTTGACGGCTGAAATAAAAAGCAGCGAAGAGCAGAGAGCTATCGAGGCTGAGAATAAGAGACGAACGACGGCGAAGAAAGAGACGACGCGAACACCGTAACGAGGGCGAATTTCTTACCTTTTAATATTTCGATTTCGACAATGTTTTCTTTGGATTTATTGTCGTTTTCGTTTATTAATATGGTAGGCTAATTTCTTTTGTGATTGAGGCCGTGTGAGGCCGAATTATGACTACGTATTAATGCAATTATTATTTTCTATTTAATCATATGAGTTAAGTTATGTATTCTTTGTTTGTGCTTCATATGCGTACGTATGATTGGCCTCCATGCGTATGATTATTGATTGGTTTATGAGACGGACTAAGTGATTAGACCGATTAGAACAAAACATTGAATACCACTACGTAAAACCGACCAGAGATGGAATTCGGTTTCGTATGTGTGGTTTCTGAGACCTTAGGCGTCGAAAGCGTCTAAACTCGGGGAATTTCACGAAGATCAAATGCACGTATAGGAACTACAGTCATATATACATATAGTTGATTGGTTCTCTATTTACGTAGGGTTGCTAGTTACGTGAATAACGGGTAGCACGTATGTTAGGAAATTCCGCCTTGACTTGATTCATGTTGATTAGATAGATGATATTGCATGAAGACGTAGGAATATTTCGTGCCGAGCATGTGTCTTAATCACGTTCGTCGTTAACTGCTCTATCCTCACCTATTTTATTTGCGTTTATTTTATTATTTGTGTTTTATCTCTTTTATCGAATCATCAAAACTATAAAAATTCCGTTAGTCTAAATTTGAATTAGGAATAATTTCTTAGAATTAATCGAGCTGTCTTCGTGGATCGATACTCGGACTTCGTCCGTTTTATACTACTTGCACGACCTAGTACACTTGCTAGTATTTGAGCGTGTCAAGTTTTTGGCGCCGTTGCCGGGGACAGCGGTATATTAGTTCTAGGAGTTATTCTAAGTCATAGTTTGGACCTTTTTATTATTATTATTATTATTATTATTACTAATTTTTTTATATACTTTGATACTCTCATCTTTCTCGTTTGTTTTTGTGGGATAAGGGATGCAGCGATACTCGCAATATTCTCCCGAGACCTATGCGACATGCGATGATGAACTGGAGTGCGACTTTTGCGGATGCCGACATCTCACTAGTGAATGCAAGTATAATCGTTACGAGCCTCCACGATTGTGGTATGATGGACGAGGTGAGAATTGCTACTCTTACATTGGCGACTATTCACCTTCTCCCTCGCATGATTACTTTACTCCACCTCAAAAAGAAAAGGCCGCTTGGGAGATAGCACTCGAGAAGATGGCAGGGTCGTACGAGCAACCATTAATTCAGAAATATGCCCAACAACAGATTGATCCGCCCCAAAAAGAAAAAGCCGATTGGGAGATAGCGCTCGAAAAGATGGCAGTGATACAAGAAGACAGTAGTCGTACATCTACTTCTACGAGTTTTCAGAGTCTAAAAATGGAGTTGGAGAATCTGACGGCCCAATTTAAAAAGCTAAAAAATGCCGTGTGTGAACGCAACCACATTGAGTCAAATCCAGAAGAGCACATAGAAGCCATTCCATTGAGTTGTGAAATAACTCAAGAACAGGTGTTGGAACCAAGTGAAGCTAACGATGAGATCGAGTTAGGAAAAACCGATCAACCCGCAGAGGCTACTGTAGATTTCGTTCCAGCCGAGCCGAGTCTCCCAGAAGTTCTTGAGGATGCTATGTTTTCCATGGAGTTGGAGGACCACCAAGAAACTAGTGAGCATGAAAGCGAGAATTTCGCAGTGCATAATGTGGTGGAAAATAGAAAGATGGAGCCCGAAACTTTCGATCCGATTCTGCGCTTGGTTATGAAGTCAACATATCATTCAGATAGCACATTCACGGAGGAACTCATTAAGGCATCGATGATCGTTGATTTCACCATTATTTGGGAGCCGAAAGTCAACCCATGGAGAGAGTTTAAAGATTGTGACCATGCAAAGATGTACCATTCTGAGATCAAACTTCTCTCCAGAAAGATGAAATCAAGGTGTTCAGTACTTCTTCTGAACATGCAGAGTTATGGACCTTCAACTGGAACGAGAGTCGAGCTAACGACTATAAAAACAGCGCTTCTTGGGAGGCAACCCAAGGCTACCGATGCATATATATTATTATTTTTTCGTCCTATTTTATATTTTTGTCTAATAAAAATTTCTCTCACGGTGTCGCCTAGTCACGTTTTCTCGCAGGCTCATAACCAGTTTGGGGGTTGTCCGCTAGCGATGGTTGCCTGTTTACTGCGGATCAACAAAGTCTTCTACATCAACGGAAAATTCAGGGCAGTGTCACTTCTACTCTCTATTTGCCTTTATTTTATACACTGAGGACAGTGTACTATTTAGTTTGGGGGTGGGATGTGACACATGCTAGATTTAATATGCTTACATGTTTAGGTATCGACGTGTTTCGGTCTTTTAGTGGGGTAGAACTGATGAAAGTTGCGATTTGAACGCCATCTGTGGAATCTCCTGTCAATGATGAAAATTTTAAATTTTACTATGTCGTGATATGATTCGATGAATTGGGTGAGATAGTCTTACATGTTGCATTCGTGATATTAGCATGATTATTTGGCTACATTGACTGCTTTAGGAGAGTATTGCGTATCATGAAGCACAAATCCAGTTATACATGTGAGTTTTTGAGCCTTCAGAGATTAATTCAGAGCAACTCATTATGCTCGGTGTTTATTCTTGTGTGACACGCATGGACTGAATATTTTCGAACTTGCTCTGTTATGCATGTCAATGGTTGCTATGTGGATTTTTATGTGCAAAAATGAGAAGGGCACTAGGATTGAGTCATTGGCATAAATATTTCCCTACCTTACGTATTTACCAACTAGTGAGCCCCTTTGAGCCTTATTTGACCTATTTGTTGATTTGGAGCCCAGATATTTAGCATATGCCTCAAATTTAGCCTATACGACCCTGTTTCAATGTGTTAGTTCATCGATATCGTGAAAAGTGGCTTGTTGGTTGAGAAGGAGCTAATCGTCGATGCATGTTAGTTATGAACTCGTCCTATGATATATCTCTCGTCGTAACATTGCAGCGAACTAGAAACCTTTTCCTTTGATAAGACGTACAAAAAAAAAAGATAGGAGGGGCTGGTTCGAAAAAAAAAAAAAACAACAAAAAAAAAAGCCAAAAAAAAAAAAGAAAAGAAAAAAAAAGAGAGAAGAAAAAAAAAAAGAAGTGGCGAACAAAAAAAAATAATAAAGCGGACGAGAAAAGCTATAAAAGAAAAATGACGAGTCGAGTGAAATAGGCACGGCGTCAGAAGAGCGAAATACGGCGTTAGAAGAGCGATTTGATGATTGACACGTTTGATATTTTTAGCTCACTTTCCCATATGACGCACCTTTGAAAACCTGAGCCCCATTACAACCCTTGATGAAAGACCCTTCGATTCGTGCATGACTTCTACTATGTGACTATGATGTGATATATTTGCAAGCATAGAGTAATATCTTTTCATGTCGTGCATTGAGCGTTTTTATACAGATCCCTTTGAAAAACACTTCGAGCGACTTGAGCGACCCTTGTGAGAGTTGTGGATTGATGCGTAGTACGATTCTAGAAATGTCTTTCATTCTATGATAAGATTGCGACTTATTACCTCATGCCTCGTGTTTTGACCAGATCGTTCATTAGTTGATAATTATCTTGACTTTATATGCTTTTACGTTTTCTGAGGTGAAACGGGAGAAATTCATGGACTGATATTTTATAATCCTAACTTAATTTAGTTTTATTCCGCTTTTATGATCGAGGACGATCGAAGCTAGTTTGGGGGTTGTTGATAAGTTAGGATTTTATATAATTTCTTTACCCATAAAAGTGTATTTTCTGATCGTTATTTATAAAAAATTCCCTCGAATATCCTATACTTATGTTTAAATTTATTTTCGATAGATGTCCGAGCGAACGTGATCGACAAAGGGAGAATAATGGCACTTTTGGAACGATTTGAAGTTTGGGGGGACCTTCCTGCAATTTTCTACATTAGTTGGGGCTGCCCTGCAATTTACCAGATTTTTCTATTATTTTGGCATATATCACGTAAAGAGCATGGAGAGGCTTGAAGAATAAGTCACTGATTTCAGCATGATATGCTACGTGAGATATTCAAGGAATAGAAAGTCAAACCAATCAAAGATTCGTATATGGGACGGTGGCTTAAGTCGGCTGATTTCTATATAAGGAGTGCACGGCTGAAATTAAAAGAGGGGGGCTAGAGACGACAGAAAATAAAAGCGAGGCTTTTGACGGCTGAAATAAAAAGCAGCGAAGAGCAGAGAGCTATCGAGGCTGAGAATAAGAGACGAACGACGGCGAAGAAAGAGACGACGCGAACACCGTAACGAGGGCGAATTTCTTACCTTTTAATATTTCGATTTCGACAATGTTTTCTTTGGATTTATTGTCGTTTTCGTTTATTAATATGGTAGGCTAATTTCTTTTGTGATTGAGGCCGTGTGAGGCCGAATTATGACTACGTATTAATGCAATTATTATTTTCTATTTAATCATATGAGTTAAGTTATGTATTCTTTGTTTGTGCTTCATATGCGTACGTATGATTGGCCTCCATGCGTATGATTATTGATTGGTTTATGAGACGGACTAAGTGATTAGACCGATTAGAACAAAACATTGAATACCACTACGTAAAACCGACCAGAGATGGAATTCGGTTTCGTATGTGTGGTTTCTGAGACCTTAGGCGTCGAAAGCGTCTAAACTCGGGGAATTTCACGAAGATCAAATGCACGTATAGGAACTACAGTCATATATACATATAGTTGATTGGTTCTCTATTTACGTAGGGTTGCTAGTTACGTGAATAACGGGTAGCACGTATGTTAGGAAATTCCGCCTTGACTTGATTCATGTTGATTAGATGATGATATTGCATGAAGACGTAGGAATATTTCGTGTCGAGCATGTGTCTTAATCACGTTCGTCGTTAACTGCTCTATCCTCACCTATTTTATTTGCGTTTATTTTATTATTTGTGTTTTATCTCTTTTATCGAATCATCAAAACTATAAAAATTCCGTTAGTCTAAATTTGAATTAGGAATAATTTCTTAGAATTAATCGAGCTGTCTTCGTGGATAGATACTCGGACTTCGTCCGTTTTATACTACTTGCACGACCTAGTACACTTGCTAGTATTTGAGCGTGTCATTGGTTTTTTGAATCAAGCTTTCGTAAGTTTGGGTTGAAAATTTTAGCTTCAGCGGGACAGCCCCATACACGTAAATAATGAATACTCGGTTTCCTATTCGCCCATAATTCATAAGGGGTTTTAGCGTAGCTTTAGTAGGAACCCGATTAAGTATATGCATGGCTGTTTTAAGTGCCTCAACCCACAGATATTCAGGTAAAGATGTTTGACACATCATACTTCGTACCATATCCATAAGGGTACAGTTTCGCCTTTCAGCAACACCGTTCTGCTGAGGCGTCCCAGGCATAGATACTGATGAACTATGCCGCACTCTTGTAAGAACAAGGCAAAAGCTCTAGGATTGTGACCCGAGTCAGAGAATTTCCCGTAATATTCTCCTCCTCTATCAGATCTCACAAGTTTGATTTTGCAATCGAGTTGGTTTTCGACTTCGGCTTTATAAGTCTTGAAAACCTGGAGCGCTTCGGATTTTTCGTGAAGGAGATAAATATATCCATAATGAGAGTGGTCATCAATAAACGTAATGAAGTATCGGCGGCCATTAATTCCAGCAGTATATGGACCACTGATATCTGTGTGAATCAGTTCTAATAGTCCATTACTTCTGGTGGCACTACATTTATTTCCTTGTGTAAATTTTCCTTTAATACACTTAATACAGGTGTCGAAATTAGAAAAATCTAATTGATGAAGAATTCCATCTTTAATGAGACGTAGCATTCTGTCTGGAGATATGTGGCCTAAGCGTTCGTGCCACAATGTCGCAGAATTCTCATCGATTATTCTGGTTTGGCTTGTACTAATTTCACATGCGGATTCCGTTAAATAAGTGGAAGAAGCATTTAAACATAATTTATAGAGGTTTCCCTCCAAATTTCAGGAGCCAACAATGTGAGGGTGTAACGAAATGGTAGAACCTTTATTCTCAAACTTAAACGAGAAGCCATAAGCGTCAATCGGAGAGTTCCTATGGCTTCAATCGGAACATTATTTCCATTCCAACCACAATGTTGCGTTCTCCTTTATTTAGCTTCCTCACGGAACGGAATCCCTGCAATGAACAAGTTATATGCATAGAAGCACCAGTGTCAATCCACCATGTATCAGTAGAAACATTAGAAAGGAAAGATTCATAACAAACGTAGTTAAATATTTTACCCTTCTTAGCCAACCACTCCTTGAATTTTGGACATTCCTTCTGAACATGATTACTCGCGGCAAAACTTACATTTGCGAGACTTTAAGCCCGAAGGTTCAGCCTTGTTCACATCATTAATTTTCTTTACCCGCTGCTTCTTTTTACCCCGCCACTTACGTTTCTTGCCCTGACCTTGAGTAGTGATATAGGCACGTTCAGGAGCCTCCGCCTTAAGTCTTTCTTCTTCCTGATCACACATACTGATCAGTTTGCTCATTTTTCATTTCTCCTTCTGGGTATTATAATTGATCTTAAATGGACCAAACGGAGAAGGGAGAGATGCCATAACGAAATGAACGAGAAAGCCCTCAGAGATCTCCATATCCATAGCCTTAAGCTGATTGGCCATGTCATTCATTTTTAGAATGTGCCCACGAACACCACCAACGCCATTATATTTAACAGTAACCATTTTGGTGATCAGTGTAGTAGCAAGAGTTTTGGAAGAATTCTGAAATTGCTCCTCAATTAAGCCGATGAAGGTTTTGGCATTATCAGAATCAGGAACGCCTCCTCGTATGTCCGAAGATATGGTACGTTTCACAGCCATTAGTGATAAACGGTTAGACCTTTCCCACTTTTCATAAGCAGACCGCTCTTTATTAGTGCTGTCGTCTGTAAGTGGGTTAGGCATTTCAGTCCGCAAGGCATAATCAAGGTCCATAATAAGGACGAGGAGAACTTGTTCTTTCCATTTCTTGAAGTTGCTACCCGTCAGCGTTTCAATTGATGCAATTTGGCTCATAATCGTGGTTGTAGTCACAGAATCAATTAAGCTCATCAGGAAAAGCACAAATCATAATTTTGAACTCAACCACTTAAGAAGTACACTTTAATTAGGAAAGTAAATACATAAGCTTTCCATTGAGAAAAGAAATATAAATGCAAACTTCCTTGGGCCGTTTACAAAAATATAAATAAGTTTTTCTCCTTTAAACATAAGTGCTAAAGTATGGAAAATAATCATAAATTTCCATTAAGAAATAATATATTATTATAACCTTCCGTTGGGCCCCGATTATAACAAAAAGTACATTCATTTCTCCGTTAAACTTTAGCATTAATTATAATTTAAATCACATCACCGTTGGGAAGAAGATGAATCCAAACTATAATTAAATAAATTATTTTTTATGAATGGCCGTTAGCTTAATATGGCTTGATTTTATTAATTTAAAACATAAGTGTGGTTTCATTAGTCTTATCTATTCAATTGGCAATCTTCCATTGGGCCGATATACCATAAGAATAAATAAGAGCCACAAATTTTAATTCATGTTTATATACGCTTTTCATTATGCGTAAAAATTTTATACATCAAATAAATTAATACGATGCACATCATATAATATGTCACATTACGTACCACAACTAGTTAATGTCATGCTAACTTATTGTTATACTATACAATGGAATCATGATAATTAAAGGATAGTCCAATCAATAACACGTAATATGCATTATAATTAGTCATGTTTGGTTGGGACCTTTATTTAAAGGTGGGGTTTACTTAAACTCCCCTTAATAACCCCTATTAGGTATTAATTAAATCCACACATAATGGTCTCATTATCTAATCCTGCGTCTATTTGCCAGAGAAAGATAGCAAAATTTTGATGTGAAGACCATCCTAGGCTGATGTATAACTCTTTTATTTAAATAAGGGTGAAATTGAAATTACACTGGATTATACCTAATACTATCGAAAATCCACCTACCAAACATAGTTGGACATCATTAGTTAATGCCGTCAACCAAACAACTCGAAAAACCCATATCCCCCATTATATAAACCCGTCTTAAACTAATACCCTCTAAACTCATCCCTCAAACCAAAGGGGCTCTAAGTGATAAGAAGTCATTATCATCAAAGTTGTCTAATACACTAAATAGCATGGCCGACAACTATCACATTATTTCATCATTGGGCCATGTTTACTCAACTTATCAATAATAATTGATATAACACACAAAACACATCATACAACTAATGTCCCAAATAACTCAATTATTCATCACAAATCAACGTCATGACATTATTAAAATGAGCAACAACATGCATCGATCAAGAACCCATCACCATATGAAAACCTTTTAATAATGCTTAAATAATGCTTCAACTTTATCTCGTGACTTTGAAGTCATAAGATCGCACGAAAGACAACCCAAAATTAAGTTGTTGTTCAAGTCAATTAAAGAACATGTTTTTATTATGGCTTGATGGTATAGCCGTGACTGCAAGGTAAAGAAAAACCACAATTTTGCATTCCTTATATCCCGCAAGAAATCCATCTCTAGCTTCATTTCTCTCTTAATCAAGCCAAATTTATGCTCGATGTTCTTACGAGAATTTCAGCAATAGTTAGGAGACGGAATTTCCCACACGGCTCCACATGGATTTATGGCTTTGGTTCAACGAAAGCCAAAAGATCGATGCAATATAAACGATCTCAAAGGACCATTGCTCATAGACGAAGAGCGTCGAATAATGCTGCTACTTCGTCAGATTTTCTAGAGGTAATTACGAAACTCATTCGATCCATGCATCAAATAAACATGGCTCTGATACCAAATGTTAGATCTGATGGATCACGGTCACGACAGTCGTTACGTAATCTCGATCCCATACTCGGGTTACTAACGTAACCGTTAGATCCTTAAGCATAGCGTCGTAAGGTAATCTCGTTTTCGTAAGCGAGATTACAGTCATGTGTGCGGAAGCGCACGGTGATCATAATGTGATCTCGTTATTCGTAAGCGAGATCACCACTGTGAAGTGGATCTTTTCTAATACATGATCGAAATGAGTTTGTACTAATAATCCTGTGTTTATCGCAGACATCATTGATGGCCGTCAGGACGCGATCTTCGCCTCTTTCGCTCTACTGAGGTTGATGGGGACCCGTGTACTTCTAGAGCTCCCACGTTATAGTGAGCGTTCGATCGTTAGGAACGTCTACGCTATAGTGTCTATGTGTGTGTTTGTAGAGTGTATATTAAAAGGCTTATATGATAGCCTATTTATAGAGTCACTAGGGAGTCCGGTATTAATTGTAGAGCAAGAGACGAGACCGGCCCAATAAGTGTAATGGTTATTAGTCCGTCCATCAAAGCTTAATAACCGGGCAATAAATAATAAATTAAGGATCAAATTATCTCAACTAATTATTTCTGTAGGCCAACAATAACAGGAATGGATCAAAATCATTCCAACACATACCACTGTGAAAAACCCGAATTATCGCCCATGGAAGACGTAAAGCTCTCCTACCTCCGTTCTTTCCTCGCACGACGTCGAAAATTACGTAACTACCCTCCGCAAAGTCAAAACGAAGGCCCGAAACTCATTGAGACAGAATCAAAGAAAGCATGAAGAAAGATCTATATGCAGACAAGGAAGAACTGCTCGATAGGCTTGTGATCAAAAGTGGCGCATTTAACAGCTTGTTCAAGTCACTTATTAAAAGGCGAGTGCAGTCGACTTTTTCTGTTTAATCGTGAATGGGCTGATGATAGGAGAAGCCCAATACGAGCCCAGTATAGCGTTTTTTTCCTTTAAATAGTTTTGGTGCGCTTTGTGTTTGCTTAATTCGGCTGATCATCTTCAACCTTGAGCTCTGTAGTTTCTCTCTGAAGATCAATAAAAGAAATAGTCTTGATCGTGGATGTAGCATTCATAAAGGAATCTTAACCACGTTAAATCTGTCGTGTCTTGAAATCATAAGCCAATTCGCTTCTAAATCTGATATGGTATCAGAGCAGTAACGCGGCGCAGGATTTTTCAGAAAGCAATCAATTTCTTCACAGCTCAGTTCTTGTTTCTCAATCGGCTATGGCAGAAGTACCATCACCGTCTTCTTCAAGCTCAAGCACAACAGTCTTGATAAATGATCCATTCTTCCTCAATAACAACGATACTTCAGGTCAATTACTGGTGCACGAGCAATTAAATGGGATAGCTACGCGACATGGAGTAGGGCTATGATGATCGCCCTTATAGGACGAAACAAAGAAGGTTTTTGACTGCTTTTAGTAAGGAAACTATGATTGTTTCAATAACTACTCTCATTGTATTGAAATGAAATGGCCGAGAAGACTAAGAAAGAGACTATTATGATGAATAGTGTAAAAATACTGGATTCATTTTGGATGGAGACAAATTTACAAGATGCAGAGCGAATTTCGTGGAAGTTATAGGACTAAAATTTTATTTACTCATAAACATATTGGACTAGTTTTGTATGGTGGCAAGTTAGAGGACGAAATCGAATTTCGTGAAGGTTTTATGACTGAAACGTTGGTCAACTCATCTCTTTGATTTTAGACATTCCCCCGTCTTTTTAACAGAATGCACTGTTTTGGATCATTAATTTGTCAGGTCGAAGACTCGACGGAGACGTTCTTCCGAAACCTCATAGAGTAAGAGCAGAACTCTGCCGACGTGAGGCCGAAGCACTTCACGGACTACGCGGAGTTCATGGACCAACTGATAAACACGTCCGAGGACGTGAACGTCCTCCGACGCAATGGCATCGTCGTGAACCTCCTCGGGGACGATGCCGAGGCGGCGAGCCTTTTCAACAGGCCCGGGGACGGAGTCGTAACGAGCTCGAATTTCTACTACTTGGGGGTGTGCAAGCGATGAATCGGCCAAGCTGAGGCACGACTACTTCAACAGTCTGTGGGCCGCAGTGTCTACGATTGTTGCAGCTGTGCTGCTGATAATTCCGTTATACAGACTGTCGTTTCGGTCATACCCATAGTTATTAAAGGCGAGAGGTTCAAAAAGGCGATATGTCACCGCCTTGCCTCAGAGCCAGAGGCGAGGCGCAAATAAGGCGTTCGCGAGGCGAAATTTGTTATACTAATATTATATATGATAATATTACTCACACATAAATAAGCAAAATTATAATATATAAATAAATTGAATTAAGTGATGTGATACATATAATTTATAAAGAAGTGTTTTAAATATATTTAGTTTTATATAGTTTTTACGAGTATAACTGTTTTTCCAACAAATTTGATTAAATAAAAATGTGGTATTATACAGTATATTGAAATTTTTAATTAAAGTATATTGAACTAAATAGGGTTAAAATAGGTACAACTAATTAAAATCGATATTAATTTCTCATTGCCAAATAAATATTATTTGTAAAAGAAATTCAATTTTTTTAGGTAATATAATGTAGTATAAGTAATATAACTATTGCCAACGAGGCTTGACTCTAGTATAACTCAGAGGTCATGTGCTAGGAGGTCGGGGGATCGAATCCCCCTCTAACATTTCCATTGAGAAGTCCCTTAGGACCATGACTATCGTTGTTGGGTGAATTTGGGACGACCCATCAGACCCCGGAGATTAGGCCCACCCCTAGAGTGTTTGGCGATTAACCCATAGTCGGGTTGTGTGGTGATAGCTCGGTCATTAATTTTTTCTTTAATTATCTTATTTCTTTATAATTTAATGAGAGGCCTACTAAAAGAATAAGCCCAACACCTTAGATTAGGTTTCTGTTCATCTTCTTCGACCAGATGTAAAGATCCAAACTGAAATTAACTCGATCCAGGCCAGATTCATTCCAAAATCGCCGTTCCCATTCCAAAATCGTCGTTCCACCCACGGTTCCGGTTTCAACTCGGCCGTTCCGGCCGTCTTGACGGCGATCCAGAGAACCAGGCGACCACCATCAGCCGCGGACGGCGACGCCTCAACGAGCACAGCCGCCGAGGCGCATCTGAGGCACCTTAGAGGCGATTTACCATCGCCTCACCTCGATCACCGCCTCAAATAACTATGTCATATCATACCGTTGATGAATTAGCGGGTCGGGTTTTGGTATTTTGGCGGTTTTTTGCTTGATTTTGAGAAATGGATGTTTTTTATTTTATTTTATTTTGTTTAACTTTTGAAGATTGGTGTTAAAAGTAGTTAGTGTGAAGAATAAGGGGGTAATTGCAAAATAACCAAGTTACAGAGATGGTGGGTGAGCCCAACAGAAATCTTACGTTAGTCCAATTTTGTTGTTTGATCCATTTCAACCCAAATCCCATGTTTCGATTTGGGCTAAGCGAAGGTCCATTATATAGAGATTTGGAAGAGGAGAACTAGGACTAGGAGGGAGCTTAGAGCTCAGAGAGAGCTTAAAAGGAAGTTTCACTGGGGAAGACGAAGAGCAAAGTAATATACGGAGCTCTCAATTCAATATGCAGACGAAATCGACCTAATAAGGATCGCTGATCATGGGCATCGAATGTCTGGTACTAGGTAATTCTTTTCTTTGCTCACGAAGAATTGGTTCTTACATCTTCATATTAGTTGAGGTCTACTAAATTGCCTTTTGGTGGCTATCTTGTGTTCAGCTGTGTGTATAGGTTGCACCATATGTGTACCATCATCTGCTGAAGTTACGAACGAAGTTTGTAGACGACTGTTGCAATGGTTTTCATTGCCTAAGAAATTGAGTTTTCTCCATGATAATTGTAAGATAGTGGCTGAGTTTTTTAACAGGCGCTGGGCAAGAGGTTGGCAAGAGCTGTGTTGTAGTCACGATTAATGGGAAGAGAGTAATGTTTGACTGTGGAATGCATATGAGCTACCAAGACGACCGACGATTCCCGGATTTTTCTTTGATCTCAAAGTCTAAGAATGATTTCACTGACTCACTCGCATGCGTAATCATCACTCACTTTCACTTGGACCATATCGGTGCTCTTCCATATTTTACTGAAGTTTGCGGTTATAATGGTCCTATATATATGACGGTAAAATTCCTAGAAGTTACTTCCATTATATATGTATGTTTATTTTCTGTCTAGCATATGTTTCCATCTTTGAATATTAATGCATGTTTGGTGTTTGACTAAATTTGCTGCAGTATCCGACAAAAGCGTTGGCGCCACTCATGCTCCAGGATTATCGGAAAGTGATGGTAGATGGAAAAGAAGAGAAAGAGCTGTTTAGTTTGGAACATATTGCAGATTGTATGAAAAAAGGTATACTGAATTAGTTTTTGCACAGTTTAAATGTAAAAAGATACTTGATTGAATTTTATCCAACAGATATGATGTCTTATTTGGCAATAAAATGCTAATTTTCTTTTCTAAAATATAATTATGTTTGATAAACTTGATGTGCTTGTCAGATTCTATGTACTTGTACTTTTATTCTACTTTCTACAGTTTCTGTTTAAACTGGTTAACATAGAATATGTGCGTTTAAACTGGTTAACATAGAATATGTGCTTGCAACCAGGAATCAGTAGAGAAAATATACTATACTAATTGTAGCTGTCTCAATGATATCTGCAGTAGAATCTGCTTGGACCTAGGGTGTTGAGACAATGTGATGCTTTGGATATTCTCTGATTTGAAATTTGACAGGGAAAGTAAATGTTTAAGTATCCTGCTTTTGTCATCTTACCAGTACCGATGATATTATATGCAATTTCTTTGCGATATAGTCACAGCAGTTGATTTGAAGCAGACTATTCAGGTTGATGAAAACCTCCAGATCCGTGCATATTACGCTGGACATGTGAGTTTCTCAAACTTCTGCTCAAAATTTTGTGTCAACCAGCTGTTGCACAAAGACATTTTATAACTTTTTTTTTTTACAATTATTGCCTAGGGTTTGAACACAATTACATGTATGTGTATCTTTAGCTGGTTTACCATATGATATTCCATTGTGTAACAGTGAAAGTTTATATAGTTGCAGTTGCAGTGGGGCTGATTTAACATTTTAATCGACCAAAAACTCTCCCTTTCTCTATACATTACCCCCTTTTCTTGAGACTTTTCTGCTGCTATACGTTACAATAGCTTAATAGCATATTGATGGATATACAAGGAAATGAGAAAAAAAAGTTGCACTACATTCTTCGGCAACTTAATAACATCACATGTGCTGTGTGCACACACACGTGTTTGCCTTTCTTTGCGGAAGTGCGTATTTTCTTTTGTACTCATTACTCCTTTTTTTTTTCTAAATCTGCTTCTTAGGTACTTGGGGCTGCAATGTTTTATGTCAAAGTGGGTGATGGTTCTGTCTTATATACAGGAGATTATAACATGACACCTGATAGACATCTTGGTGCGGCAGAGATTGACCGCTTGCAGCTGGACCTTGTCATAACCGAGTACGATTTACTATTTAAGATGGCGACACTCTCTATAGCCACATACATAACTGGTCATATCATTATTATTTAAGTCGCATAATCGGTGTATACAATTCTCGTGAGTTTTACTTTTTTTCCAGGTCACTAATTTAGTTTGAAAATGAGATATGCAGTGTGGTGTCCAATATCGTTACCTTTTCTAGTCGCATTATATGAAGAATTGGGAGTTATGGTATGTTTGACATTTGAACAAGTTATATGCTAAATCAATGAATTACTTGTTTATAACCTGAAGGAGAGTAATTTTTAATTATTATAAAGGCTTCCATGGTTTGAGAATCTTGATTTCAATTTTACTTTAATTAAGTTTGTTTATATCTCTTTTCAAAAGAAATCCTTTTATATTTGTTTAACAGGTCAACCTATGCAAATACTTACAGAGACTCAAAATATTTTCGTGAGACAGAATTCCTAAAAGCAGTACGTCCTTTCTGTTGACATTTTTTCTGTTCTTTTATCTCTAGTTGGTTCTCATAAATGTCATTTATTTTTCTTTGCATCAGTTGTTTTATATAAACAACGGAAAACATTCCTCGCTTTCCATTTTCACTTGAAATGTTCTTTAACCATTCCTTCCTTGCATACCTCCTATGTTATTGTGCTTCTGCTTTACAGTTTTCCCTTACCATGAGGTTTGTCATCATATATTAGTTCTTGAACTTGGTGCACTCAATAAATATTCTGGCAGGTTCACAAATGTGTAGATGGTGGAGGAAAGGTTCTAATTCCTACATTTGCGACTGGGAGAGCTCAGGTCTTAACATATCGTGTCATTTTCATCTATATTTCACTGATGGACAACGCATGTTTCATCATTCATGAGTGACTTTGCACTCTACCTGAAGTTATGCTTTAGCTTATTGTGGTTATAATGTTCGTGCTTCAGTTTTTAATTTTTATTATAGACTCGTTACAGGCTTACACAAGCTTATTTTTTCGTGAATCGACATTGATTTGTTGCGCTGTTCCACATGTTATGTTTAATGTGCTGTACTACATGTTATGTTTTATATCCTATTTTAAGAAGGTCTAATTGTTTGATAAATGAGAAATAGATGGTCTTTCAATCTATATGTTACATTTGTTTAGCAGTGATTTCTTATAACATTTAATGTTCAAAGTACTATAAGAGATCCTTATGCTGTAACAAGTGTTTCTCACGACATTTTTTAATATCTTCATTAGGAACTCTGCATGCTTTTAGATGATTACTGGGAAAGGATGAACCTTAAGGTTCCCATATATTTCTCTGCAGGTATTCTACTATTAACGATATATTGCATTTCTCTGCAGGTCTTATATTTCAGAAGACGCTTTTTCTTTTCAGTTTTGTTATTATTTCTTTATGACCTGATATCATGACTCTGTATACGAGAATGAAAAATTCTGCTCTTCATAGTTTAAAATAATCTTCAATCTTCAGCCTCTGTATAACGGTAGGAATGAATATTTTCAAAACTTAATATTATGAGAATTGAGAACATATCATTGACTACCATCTTTGTTAGTTGGTAAAGCTCTTCTGCTGGTGCATGTTAAAGAGCATTTTTCATCTGTAATGATCTATTTTCAGGTTTGACTGTTCAAGCGAACATATATTATAAGATTCTCATCGGCTGGACTAGCAAGAAGGTGAAAGACAGTTATGTCGCGCACAATGCGTTCAATTTCAAAAATGGTACTTCCAGTTTCCCCGCCTTAAGTAAAGTAGGATACAATCAAAACTAATAATGCACTAGACACCTAAATGGTAGTTAGTGTCCCATTGGTGCATTATTATTTTTGATTTAGTTGTTGCTATTTCATAGTCAGTACTCAGTAAGTGAGCATCTTGAGATGTAAGAGTATTTAGCGGATTATCTCATTTTATGATTTTTTTTTCCAGTTGATGGATTAGATATTTAGTGTTAAGATAATCGTGATTCCAACTATACATAAATTTCTTGCCTCTTTCTTATTTCTTGGTTTCTAGTGCATGCTGTTGTGTATGGACGACATGGCGTGTTTTACATGACCGCTTGTTTTCAGAACATAGAGACACATGCACAAACTCACGCTTATGCTTATTCTAGTTGGTCATACGCTAATTTACTAAAATATTGATGTTGCAGTACAAAATTTCGATCGTTCCGTTATAAATGCTCCCGGACCATGCGTTCTCTTTGCAACTCCGGGAATGCTTACTGGTGGTTTCTCGCTTGAAGTTTTCATGCAATGGGCGCCCAATGAAGGAAATCTCGTCACACTGCCAGGGTATGACTTATATTCTTCTCACGTCATGATGTTATTCTCTTGCAGTTTTGTCAGATTTCCGCAGACCTATTTATTCGAACACTTGCTTCACACACATTTTTAATTGGTTATACCATAGTTCAATCAAATTTCAGATAAAATTGTCCCATAATGGCCAAATTCTCCTTAGTACTATGTAGATTAACAAAACTGGGTGAAAACTGCCCAACTAAATGAATTAATGGAATTATACTAATACACAAAATTATTTACCTAGTTCGTTTATTTCTCTAGCAAGTGGATTAGCGTTTTCTTGAAGCATGGAAAGCATAGTTTCCTCTATTTTCCATCGTTATCTAACATGACTCATTTGTTTGAATATAGATTTCAGTTATCGGGAAGTTTATTATTCTTTTTTTGGAGTTCCTGTCAAAATTTCTGTCTTCGATTATAGCATCTGAAATTGCGTCACACCTATTTTTTTAGTGTCTCGTGTTTGCTGGGTGTTGTATCTTTAGATATTGTCAAGCTGGAACCATAGGGCGCACACTGATGTCTGCTAAAGTACCAATCAAAATCAATCTTGACAGAGATGTCGAAATTGACGTGCGATGCCAGGTAGCTATTACACCTTAACCATCACATTATTTCGGTTGGTCGTTTTGGGTTCTGGACTATACCAGAATGTTTATTAGTAATGAAATTTCCACTAATATAAGAGTCTGTTTTCACAACTTCATTTGCCCATCTCCGTACCTCATATGATAGATATCCTACACCATCACTCTTCATACTTGTCGTTGAAACTTTTGCACGGATATAACAGTTTGTCATTCTCTCCATCTTTCAGATACATCATTTATCTTTCAGTCCTCATACCGACGCAAAAGGAATCATGGACCTTGTTAGGTTTCTATCCCCCAAGCATGTGATTCTAGTACACGGCGAAAAGCCCAACATGGATAAACTGCAAGAAAAGATTCAGTCCGAACTCGGAATTCAGTGCTATTCTCCAGCGAACAACGAAACTCTGACCATTCCTTCAACTCATCATATCAAAGCCAGCGCTTCAGATGCATTCCTGGAAAGCTCAATGCGCCCGAATTTCAAGTTTCTGAGGACAAACGGCAACCAAAAAACCCATGATGTCCAATCCTAACAGCGAAAGAACATTCTCTAGCTTGAAAGTATCGGACGGTCGACTATCTGAAGGAATACTTACCCTGGCGAGGAACAAGAACCCACAAATCATACACGAAAAGGAACTTGAGGACACATTAGGCGTCGAAACTCATGAAGTTAAGTTTGCTCACTGTTTCCCCCTACGCAATCTAAGCAGCAATAATGGCCCATCTTCGCTGCTTCGTCTTATATCTGAAAGGGCCTCGAGAGATTTTCCCGAGCTGAACGTACATTATTTCTGTTCCGAAGAGAATATCCAGGTTGGATCCTTTGTTGCTTCTCCGTGTTCGAATGTGGATTGCCCTCACAGAAGTGTCATTTCTGCTTCGGAGAATACTAAGCCCAGTTTATGCTGCAAATGGTCGCTTGGAGATGAAGAGATTGCAAGGAATATGGTTATGTTGATAAAGAATATGGAGTTTGGGCAGTAAAGTTATATATTGTCGTGTTTATTTGATCAGTCTCGCCATTTTTTACTTGTCCCGTGTTTGATCAAGAAAATTGGCGAGGAAGAGAAGACTAGAGAGAAATGAATTTTTTATTAGTTTTCCTTTGCTTTCCATTGATTTTTCATTATTTTAGTTCTCTGTGTAAATTTTTCTTTCTTCTCATCTATTTCTCCAATCAGCCAAATACAAAAATAACTTTTCATCTCCTTTTTCCTATTCTCACCAAAGTCTTCAAATCAAACACACCCTTAAAGACCGCAAACGGTAATAACCGTGAATGTACAATTAAATGTCCACAAGCATCAAACAACTTCACATCAAATTAAATTCTTTTACTATTCTCCGAATCCAAAAAATGGTAGGGAATAGATTTCCCTCCTCAAGGTTGCCAAGATACATGAAGCACAAGGCCTTAAACTAGGAACATCACAAAGACAATCCCTAGCAATCATAGCCATAACCCTAACTTCTTCGAAATCAAATTCCCCTTCTAGCCGAGGATCGACGATTCCCACCGCCCTATTACTCTCCACGCCTTTCAAAACAAGCCCGACCCTGTTGGCCAGTCTCTCCCCAGTCAGCCTATCGAAGGCTTCCAACCCAGTAATGAGCTCCAAAATCACGACCCCAAAACTGTACACGTCGTTCTTCTTCGAGGCCAATCCCGTCCTTATATAGTGAGGGTCGACGTACCCGTGGGACCCGACCATCACTGTTCTATTATTACTCCTCGGCGTAACCGCCGAGGAGAATCCCACCCTGGCCGACCCGAAATCGCACAACTTGCAATTGAGATAATCGTCGTCATCGAGCAATAGGACGTTCGAAGGCTTGATGTCTCCGTGGACTATGTGTGGGCTCGAGCCGTGGAGGTAGTCCACCGCTCGAGCCAATTGGTAGGCTATGGACACTCGGGCCCGCCACGGTAGAGTCGTTGTATTCGAGCTGTGGAGCCTGTCGTGTAGGTTACCGTTTGGTGCGTATTCCAATACCAATACGCCTTCTTCTTCTAAGCAAAAATCAGTTCGAAAATCGAATCAGCGAAGCATAGACAAAACCCTAAGGGTGTGTCTGGTTTGTAGGATTCAGTGAGGAAATGAAAAGAAAGAAAAAAGGAAAACTAAGTTGTATGCTTGGTTGATGAGTAACTAGATGGGTGGGAAAGACTTATAGTCTAAGGGTCCGTTTGCTATGCGGAACTCAGTGCATTAGGAAAATAGAACGATACGCATCGGATCATTGTATATCACGTTTCCTGTGTCGTACCATTACACATTTTCTTTTCTTTTCCACACGAATTACGCAAACCAAACGCATCCACATCTACATCGTGGAAAATAAATCTCTAGAACGAATGGTGAGGAAAATGAAAGGGAAAACAAGTGAAAATTATTTTCTCATTTGTTTCTTTTCCTCGATGCAAACACAGCATAACAGGTGCCGTTTGGTATGTTCGATGCTGAAAAAGAAACTAAAAAGTGTAATGGCACGATACACGACATTTATTCGATGCGCACCTCTGCACTTTTTCTATTTTTTTCCGCATCGAACCCATCATACCAAACGAAACCCTAAAAGTTCGATAATAATTAGGGTTTTATCGACGAAATATGTACATATATATACATATATATACCTCGATCATAGCAGTGGCCGAGGAGCTTGACGATATTCGGGTGATTTAGACTACGCAAAACCTCGAGTTCTTGCCTGAAAGCTCGATTGACGCGCTCGCTGCTGCAACACTGCACCTTCACCGCGGCGGATAATCCCTTCGAAAACCGAGCAAGATAAACGGTTCCATAGCCTCCATAGCCGACGATCACTGAGAAATCCATAGTAAGCTTTCGAATATCTTCCCACGAATATTTCGTCGGAAAATAATAATTCGATTCGCCTTTCGTATCATCATAATCATCGTCCGCGATTATGTCTGCAGCTGCTACTCTATCTGATATCCTCTTTCGCCTGAGTTTGTACTTGAGAAATTTCACGAAGTTCACACAACCCATTTTTTATTTTCCAGACAAGTTTTGCTAACGATATATGTTATAGATCTTTCCGAGGTTTGATTATATATATAGTCGTATTACATATATATTTATATATAGTTTTGTTATGGGTAGATGAAGAGAAGCTGCCTGCGAAACAAGGCACGAAGGATATATATAAAACAAAAATAACATTGAATGAAGAAATAGTGAAGACAGAAATAAAAACGTGGAAAGAAATTTGATACATGAATCAGAACACCGTCATGAGAAATGGGGTCCCCATGAATTGTTCATCCAGACAAATGGCTTATATATGTATAAATATATAATATATGATGTGGGTTCGTCTCTAAATTTGATTCGACATACGTGTGGGTTGTATTTAATATGATTGATTGAATGAGATATTGGGTGGTTGGTTCCCACGTATTATTTTATCTCCTGTCTCACTATCTAACAACTACTATAGTTGATAATTGGAACATCTCAAATTACAAAGTTTGACCATATATATTATAAAAATAAATAAAGATGGTTATATGATTGGGTATCATGTAGTACGACTCTTGCCTGATTAACATTTGAAAACTTGCCGGTTTGTCTTGAATGGAAACGGTTCAAGTGGGTCGTCGTTCTTACCGACCCGTTTTTATCCGAGGTGATTACGAAAGTTGCGAGGACCTTTTCTCATGCGATGTGGTACGGATTCGGATTCGGATCCGAATCGGGGCGGGTGCCCGAACCCATAATGATCAGATTTCATAATAAAATATTGAATCAATTCATAGCATAGCCTCCCACCAATACCACAGTCTGTCTCTTACAACATAGTCGGCTGAGATATTGCTGTCGTTTGGTTGTCCTAATCATTGATTGAGTCTATATTTTTATTAATTCCATGGAACTTACGGAAAGTACTAGGACTACTTGATTTATTATATATATATATTAATTAATTTTTGGCAGTAGAAGGTAGGGGCCGTGTTTTATTGTATTTTATTTAATTCACATTATATCATTATTCTGTTGGCTAATCAATTGATATATAGCAACATCGGAGTTAAAAAAGCGAGATATATTACATCGTCATAATATGGAGTGTTAGGATGTTACTGTCTTTGAGTTGGGTACACAGTTGAAATATCACTATGTTTTAATTAATATAACCCGAAACTAATCTTCAATACATAAAGTCATATCATGAAAGTCTCACCACAAATGACACGTACACGTTTGCAAGAGAAAAGAATTCAATTCTTGAACGAATATTTGATAAATAGAAATTCATGACTTTTTTAAATAAATTTCAGTTGTTAATCTGGGCTATGATAATTACTAGTCCATCAGCCCAATGGGTGGAAGGTCATAAAAGCTGGATCACAGGCATATATATTACCTTATAAAATAGTACACACACAATGATTTGTTTAAAATATTACATATATATATTATATACATATAAACGAAACACGCAATATCAGTTTTGTTATTTGTTGATACCATTTGCAATTACCTCATATACGAGTCAGGATTTGTTAGTGGGTTCAAGTATAAATATCATTTCCTTACAAAGGAGGTGGTTCTAACTTCTATCACTTACTAAAATATAAGCATATAAACCTATGGGTATGTGAGGAACTCTTTTGAGGATATAAATTCTTTTTATTTGAAAAAATTGGTAAATAAGGAAATAAACAAGTATATATCGATCCCAGGAAACATGTAAGATATGGGTCTTTATGTATAAAGAGCTTCCCTTTCGCAAGAATTGCGTTAATAAAAAAAAAAAAAACAAATAAATAAACTAGAAAAAAAAAATGCAAAAGGAACATGGCTTAAGTCTTTTATCCTTTTCCGCGGAATATTGATGATGAAAAGAGGGAATTAGGACATACATAATGGAAGAGATAGATGCCTTTTGGTGCTGAGGAATATTTTCTTACATTACTATAGATAGCTCTCAAGTAGATAGATCTCATTGTCTCTTTCTCACTACTCTCACAACATATATTACATACAATCAAGAAAAGCTTGTGCTCATATCAATGGTTAATTTTCTCGATAGATTGTTTGGATCGTTCATCTCTGCGATCGCCTATTGCTTCTTCCATTATCATGACCATGGCCTCGAAAAATCGGAGGAAAATCGTCGTAAAACACGCAAGGGCCGGCCCCTTTCCTTGCAGGTCCTTATTTTTTTATTACCATTAATAATATGTTTAAATTTTATGGTTATTACCAATCCTAATATAGAGACTAGTTTACATGTTCATGCCTTTATTTGGCATCTATGACTCTTGATTATAGGATTTACTACCTACTAGCATATAGTAATATAAGCCAAATTCGGAAAGCGCAAAACGTATAACAAGCTAGGTCGGATTTCATTCTCAAAACAAAACATATACTCGTAAAGTTGAGGTATTTTACAGAATTTACATACAGATTAATTAGGGTAAGATCTCATAATATGGTGACAAAAATATCATGGTGTGAACTTTTTAATAATACACTGAAAACAAAAGAAGAATCTAATGATGACGAGCATTGAGCTACATAAGTGGCTTCTTTTGAAGAAACCACCTTTTCTTAAATTCATATGTAAAACCTTTATTTATATATATTTACCAAAAAGAAAAAAAGAAAAAGAAAAAGGAGCTGCCAGAAAAATAAAACTATCTGCATGATTTCGAACGGGCCTTGATTCGGGCCCACGCGGAGAAACTGGGCCCGATGCGTGCGAGATTTGATCATAGTAGACAAGACACGTTAGTTGGAGAAGGAATATAATAAGAAAAATGTGTATGGTTTGTTCCGTTTAGTGGAAGCAGAATATTTTTCTTTGTTGAAATTTATTTAATGACTTCACATAATAAATTAATGCAGACTATTGATCTCAAAGTTAGGATGTGCTGCAAAGGATGCGAAAGAGTCGTCAAAGACGCTATTCGCAAACTCAGAGGTATTTTATTCCCAATGTGCCTCCTCATATTTAGGCTGATTTATTACCTATTCATCCTTATACGTCGTTTTTTTCTTTTTCATGAACGGTCATAATTAGGATTCATACCCACCAACATCTAGAGCTGAAATTTCGGGTGGGCCAGCCTGCCCGGCCCGAATTGAGTGGGCTGCCCGACTGTTAGCGGGCCGGGCTGGCCCGGCCTGAAATTCTATGGGACTAAGATTCTTAGGACCAAACCCATTGTGTGATGCGCCAAGTCAGCCCGCCGGGTCTAACGGGAATCTTTTATTTTCTCACATATAGTAATAAAAAATCTTATATCCCATAAATTCATCAAAAAATATTATTTTTTTACTTATCAAATTGAATTTTATAAATATTATATATAGAACATAAAAACAAACAACTTAAAATACAATAGGCCCGATCATATTTTGGCCTCATCGAAATAAAGCCCAAACCTTGTTTTTTAGGGCCGCTGGCCCATGAGCTTCGGCCCAAATTTTCAGCTCTACCAACATCTCGATATGCGCTCTGATATTAATAGTTGTTTAGATTACCACTTCACATAAGTGCCGCCATAATTTTCTTCTCGTTTATAAAGTCATTCGACATTAGACGGAACAAAATTTCGCCTTTCGATATGGTAATTAATGAGGTCTTCTATTACAATACACAACATGTGTAGGGGTGGACTCAATTGAGGTAGACTTGGATATGGAAAAGGTGGTTGTAATAGGGTACCTCCATCGAAACAAGGTATTAAAAGCCGTAAGAAGGGCTGGGAAAAGGGCCGAGTTTTGGCCAAACCCTAACCCGCCTTTATACTTCACTTCGACGAGCCATTATTTCAAGGACACCACCGCCGAGTACAAGGAAGGCTACAACTATTGGAGGCACGGATACAGCGTGGCTGAGCTCCACGGTTCGCTCCACGTCGCGCCACGTGGCGACGACAGAGTCAGCAATTTGTTCAACGACGATAATGTCGACGCTTGCTCAATCATGTAGCATATAATTAATTATATATTGTATGTGAAAAAAAATGAAAAAAATAAGGCGTGTATGTTTGGTTGAATCAGTTATGCTTGGAAGGAAAGATTGAACCATTTTTACTTCCTTGGGGTTTCCCTCATGTAAATTAATACAATGGATGTACCAAGTCTTAGGTACTACATATACATATATTGTGTTGTGTTGTATTGTATGAAAAAACGTTTCGTTGAATCAATAATTGGCAAAAGAATGAATAAGCAGTGTTCATACATATGATGAAATGCAACGGATGATATTAAACAAGATGAAAGCAGGTGTGCAAAGGAAAGATTGATGAGTCTTGAACCATTTTCTTTTTACTTCCTTAGGGTTTCCAGTATGTATTCTGCATAGAGATCCCTGCAAAAATTGACATATTAATTTTCAAAATAAAAAGATATGTCATATATAAATATCGAAATGTAGGTGTCCTCATTATGCTGCCACGTGACTCTTAATTTAGAAAATAAATTAAATAATAAACCCTCCCAAAAAATTCCCACTACATGCACAATAACTAGCCGCTAACTACATAAATTTAATAACTTTATTAACATATATTAAGTACAGATAGTTAATACCGTGCACTGTACGGATAAAAAAACTAGTATATATAATGTAATGAAACGATAGCTTAGGTCGAAAGATCGATTCTTACATAGAGTATTGAATGGCTTCTTTGGCTGTGGAAGAAGGCAAGAATTCGTCGACTGCGACCTCTTTGTTCTCGTTCTTCTTGTCTGAAGAAATCTTGGGTCAAGAAAAAAAAACGAAGGCAGCGTTGCGCAAAAAAAAACAAATAGACGAAAAAATCGAAGGAAAAAAAAAAAGAGAAGAAAAGGATACAGTCTTCGAAGAAGCGACGAATCTCGGCGAGGCGATGGGGTTGGAGCTGACTGATATCGGTGAAGTGCCGATATTCGGGGTCGTCGGCACAAACTGCTATTATTTTGTCGTCTTTTTCTCCTTGATCGATCATAGGCATTAGCCCTATGGCCCTCGCCCGAAGGAAAGAGCCTGGAGCAACTGGCTCCTGCAAAAATAAATAAATAAATAAATAAAAATGCAAAACGATGAATTTTTCGTCGCGATGATTTTTTTTTTTTACAAACCTGCATGATGACCAAAACGTCCATGGGATCGTTGTCTTCGCATAGGGTGCGAGGGATGAAACCGTAATTGTGGGGGTAGACGACGGAAGAGTATAGTATGCGGTCGACCTTGATCAAGCCCGTCTTCTTGTCGAGTTCGTATTTTACTTTGCTACCTTTCGGTATTTCAATCACCTTGAAAAAAAGACCGTTTTGCGTCTGAGTTTATTTTTGGGAAATATAAAATGAGCAAATTGGTCAAATATTAACCTTTTATGTGAAGTACTCATTAAATATGGTATCAGAGTTCAGAACCACAAATCTTAACGACGACCAGCAATAAAAACAAAATTTCAGGTTTAACGATTAAGAAATCAGCATAAACATGATGGGCATGTTATAAATATATGATTAAAAATTAGTTGACTATCCTCCATTTAACGTTAAACTTTTAGGTAAAGTGGTCGTTTGACACTGTTATTCTATTCAATTATCTTTCCATAATTCACATGTAATTAACTATATATGGTGAGAACAAAAGGGGGGAAAGAAGACTCACGACGTTGATGATTTCGGGTGCGCCGGGTCCTGGGAAAATTTTCATGAAATTATATTTTGCGTACGTTCGAAAGAATTTAAATAAAACAATATTTCGTACGAATTCGATCTCGAGATCGTGCCATGGATGTGCGGCGACCGATCTACGGGACAAAGACGAGAGTATCCTCTCGTTCAGGCGCGGGGCCCGCTTGTGGCTCGGAGCAGATCCATTCCCGTCGCTCATATTGTTATTCTTCCTTCTCTTTCTGACGGATCGTCGGCGCAAAAAATGGAATCGAGCAAAAAATGGGATCGGATTAATTTAAAATACGCGGATCTCGCAACGCAATGTGGGCGTAGATCTCATTGAAGATTTTTCATACCGTTCATCCGAAACTATATAAGCACAAATTAAAGAGAAAAGTAGCTGAAAAGTTAAACGTGAATAAAAGGATACGTAAAACGAAGAATATATACCTGGGAATTTGATGGATGAAGATGCAGATGAGAAAATGCAGATTTGATGAGGTTCTTAAGGCATATGGCAAAGCTCATATATTTACAGGGAAAAAATGGAGAAAAGTCTTGGTCCAGCCAGATGGTAACGCGGGAGCAAATATAGTTAGTTGGCTTGCACTTTGTTCTATTACATAATTAGTTAGTCTATTAAGGTTGTCAGGTTTTAATATTTTAATAGAAAAACTTTACATTCCGCGTGGTGATGAAATCGTAATTTCTTGACGGTGTCAAATTTTTTTGTATATAATATTAGTTTAGTTGTTAGCTTACACACGAGATCATGATTTTTAATGGGCGATGTTAGATTGGTATGAATACGTGCGTAAAATAGTTGCATAGAAACTTCCTTTGAAGTATTTGTGGGAAATAATAATATTGTTCATATCTAAAAGCAACGAAATTTGCAGATTGACTTTCTGTTAATCCGTTCGGTTGAGCTTCAAGGGATGACAATGAGCGGGTTCGGGTCTGGTAATGAACATATTGTCCTCATACCAAATTCTCGTTCTTAATACCATCCCTACTAATGCACAGCTTATGATGAATTGGTTCGGGGATGGATAATCACCGTTCGGGGATCGAGTTCCCCGTGGAGAATTCGGGTTCCCCATATTCCTGTATATTCAATAAATTATTTTTTTTTGCAACAAAAAACATAAACTAAGTAATACAGACAAATTATATGTAAAATTTGATATTAGAGTATAAAAAACTGATATAATATGTTATTGAAATAGGAGTGTATTGTGAGGAATATATATTTGAAGTACAATTTTTTTCTTTTAAATATGATTCTGAATATAAAGGATGACATTTGAGAATTCTTTATTCAAATTAGTTTTCATAGTATTTATTAATAAATCGAATCGGAAAATATTGAATCACCACTTGATTCAAACGGGGCCGGGTTCGGGGCCGATGGGTGAGAAACATGACTACCATCCTCATTCCATCTCTGCTCTTTCACCAATGGGGAATCACCTCAACTCCCCATCCCCATTTTGACCGGGGTTCCCCTTCCCAATAGCCTCGGGTCTCGACGGGGACGGTTCACCGTGGGAATTTTGCCACCCTACTTGAGACTTACATCTTCATACTAAGTGAAGAGTTATTTATTGGGTCAATTCGAAATCAAGCACCGTTAAGGGTTTGATTTCGAATTCTGACCCTCTTTGAGAATTTTTTAGGTTAAATGACCCATTTTATGTGGTGCAAAAAGTGGTATGAAAGATATATGAACTGGTATAGAATGATCGTTTTGTGTTACAATCAACATAGTGGTATGTCAGAGCAATGAAGTGGTACTGCAGAAAATAAACTGGTATCAGATGATCATAAACTGGTACCAAATTATGATTTTGTTTTGTGTTACAAAATTTGAACATACTGGTATGAAAGAACATTGAAACGGTACTGCAGAAAATGAGTCCTTAAAACTAAATTTTTTGCCAAGAGGGTCTGAATTCTAAATGATAGTTATGTGTGGACCTGAAATGAAAATGCCCTTTATTTATTTCTTTTATGTTTCATGAGAAAATAAATTTGACGAAATAAAAAAAAATTATAAAAAAATAAAGGGTTTCGTTTTTCTTGTTGCACAGCGGCGTACTTTTAGCCTATTTTAATCGAAATCAAATCTCACACCATAATTAAAAAATCAAACAATAAATAGAGAGCCCTATTCAAAATATTACATAAATCGCTCCCATCTATATGCATACGCACGCCTATATCCCCGTAATTCCCATAAACCGTCACGCAATTTCGCAATTCTCCCTCACTTTTTAAAACTTTCCACTGTTAGGGTTTTCTTTCCCCAAAAAGATGGCCGGCGACTGTTCATCCACAGTTCCTCCCAAGACGTCGTACGTTCTCAGAAGCAACGACGGCG
This sequence comes from Craterostigma plantagineum, assembly GCA_027422505.1. Lineage (NCBI taxonomy): Eukaryota > Viridiplantae > Streptophyta > Magnoliopsida > Lamiales > Linderniaceae > Craterostigma > Craterostigma plantagineum. The sequence continues at coordinate 449,392 of JAPQWV010000059.1, forward strand.
AGTCCTTCGAAATAGAAGAATCCGTCGCCGTCCAATCGGTGACGATAAAGAACATGATCGACGACGGCTGCGCAGATTCAGAAATTCCCCTCCCCAACGTCTCGGCGAGCGTCCTGGCAAAGGTGATCGAGTACTGCAGGCGCCACGTGGACTGCGGCGCGTCCGCGGCGGCGGCGCCGGAGGATTTGAAGGCCTTCGACAAAGATTTCGTCAAGGTCGACATTGGATCGCTCTTTGACCTCATCTTGGTGCGTTTCTATTTGGGCCTTCGTCTATTTTCGTCTATTTTCCCAGCTAGGGTTTTTCCCTTTGTTGTGCTCTTTTTCATTACCACTTGCTTACGATTTTCTCGTAATTAAAACTTAGTTATCATATCAGTCGTCGTTCGTATTTTCCATTGAAAATTATCTGGTAATATTGAATAAGAAAACCTAATGATTATGTCGAACTTGATCTTCTTCCATTGAAAATTATGTTATGCACTACATATGCTCCAATTTTGTGGCGATTTGTGTTATATAACGTTGTATATGTTGGTTTTGACATTATCATATCATAGGCTGCGAATTACTTGAACATTAAGGACCTTCTTGACCTCGGGTGCCAAACTGTTGCTAACACTATAAAGGATAAGTCGGTGGAGGAAGTTCGTAAGATTTTCAACATCAAGAACGACTTTACGCCCGAGGAGGAGGCCGAGATTCGCAAGGAGAACGTCTGGGCATTCGAGAGTAACTGATCATTATCTTGAAGCTGTACTCTTTGGGATGATTATTATTACTATGATTAGTTAATCTTTTGTTTGAGGATGATTATCTGTTATTGGTTACGTGCTAGTCTAGCTAGTAGTAGTAATGGTGCTTGCCCTCGCTAAGCGTGATTGTTTAGTGTCATTTTTCTGTACCAAGTTTTTTGGTCGCACCATATACTTTTAAATGGTTCTCATAAACTGTTACTTCTTGCCCAGCTACATATCATAGTATAGTAGTGTTGTTAAGGGGTAAGCTTAAGTCCCTTTAGTACCGTTTCTTGTGTGTATGTAACAACTGTAAAAGGCTGCCTGCGATTTGTTCGCTTAAAATCTAAACCCTATCATATGGACCACTGCGCCCTAACACACACGTTACGTATATATATATGATCCAATATGTCACTCTCCTAAGATCAGTTATCATCATACAAACCCACATTAATATATATATACCAAATAAAGAAAATATTGTAATGTAATAATGGCGTCAAATCCAAATATTATCGTCGTCGTAGAAGAGATTAAGGAAAGCAAGATCTCTACAGAGGAGTTAGGAAGAGAAAGTGGGGCAAAGTATGTGTACGAAACACGCAAAAAGGTTGAAAAGCCACAAGTCAAATAGCAAGCTTACATTTTTCAGTCACATTATTCATATGTTTACGACAAAAGGGCTTTCTAGACGTCAACGAATGATCTATGCGTAAATCCCATATTATTTCAATTTAAGTTAACGCGGAAAAAGTCAATCCTTAGCACAATTGACATTATTCTTCTGTTGAAAATCTTCTTGTTCATTTTTGTAGGCGAGATATTATAAAGATTTCTCGTTTTTTTTTTCTTCTCCGAAATTGGGCTTACATTACCAAATCACTGACCAATATGATGATGTGATAAAATCGTTCGTTCTACGGATTTATATGCTGTCGCCTTTCAACGCTCGCGGAGGAAAGCGAATTCGCCGGTCGATTCCGCTTAAGTTTCTTAGAGATCGGTCACTACGAAAACGACGTCACTCGGCAAAATTCACAATTCATGGCGCAAAGTCACTGATTACTTTTCGAGAGTTTTAATCGAAACAGTACTGATGTTTCGCATAGTATAACCGTTTCACCGACAAATAAAACAAACCCGAAACTCACACGTGCACACATTTATTCGAAACAACAACGCAATTCGTACAAATACAGATCGTAGCCGATTAAATACGGAGGAAAAGCGCAAACCCGAAAACCAACAATGGCAGAAGTGCGTAAATCAGCGTCTTCGAATACGAGTCGCCGCCCTTAATATTCTCGGCGGAATAAGAACAGGTCGGTTTCGAGGGCGGGATGTGCGCTCGTGCCTTCTCCGTGATGGTCGACGCGTCGATCCGACGTATAGCTCCTTCATCTTCTTCTGGGCCACACTACTGTGCTCCACGTCTTCGAAGTCCGTCGTGGCGTCCTTCCCTAATCGTAGCAAGCAAACATAAAGAGTTACTACCTCCGTCCCACTTTTTTCTTCCCATCTTTCTATTTCGGGCGTCCCACATAATTCTTCTCATTTCTATTTTTGGTAACATATTATCCCACTAATTAAACTAATTACACCATTAATATTAACAAAAATCTTCTTGATTTGCGTGACTACTAATAACTTTTCTCACTCATACCTCAAAAGATGTACTATAATATTAAAATAATGTGGTTTCTTAATCTCCGTGCCCACTAATCTTTGGGAAGAAATAGCCGGACGGAGGAAGTATTACACAAACAGACATGATGCAGGATACTGTTGGAAGTAAAATATATTATTTCAAAACATAATACGCAAGTGTTCAATCGTTCAAGCCTAATCTTTTAGGTTTGAGTGCTGAGATTATACAATGAGTTTTGCGATGTCCCACGTCTGATAATTCACGCACGGAATCCTATGTCTCAGATTGTCTATCTCACTAGCTGTCCCATTCCTATCATATCCGTTAAATTTTTTAATGATTTAATTAAGGGACTTGATTAAGCCACGTCAATTAAAAATTATGAAGACATAAATGAGAGAAATAGCGAGAGTATTAGTGCGTCTAAATGAGAATGCAAAGCAAGAAAATCAGTTTTCTGACTTAAATTTAACACTCAGCGCATATAGGTTTGGTCTAAGAATTTTGGGACAACTCTACCACTTGAATGAATGCATCTATTGGAGAAACGTATTGGTCTACTAAATGAGAAAGCAAAGGGCTACTAAAACATCTAAGTAGGTCTTGAGGGAGCACAAACAAAATAACGAGACAACAAACAAAGTGCATCTTTTCATCTCCTAATCAGCCAAAAGATCCCAAAAGAGTTTCACCCAACAATCATAATCCTCAAAGGATCGACCACCTCATCCTAGTAATCTAATCATTGTGGATGTCATGGGAACCTTTTAGAAAACAAGTGGATAAATGTAAACCTATAAACAAGTTCCCTAGCTAAAATTTGGCATAGATAGAAAAATAGATGGATTTTCTATAGTGGTAAATCTAAGAACAACGATGACAAGCGATCAAACGCGATAACCGTATATTCTCAAGTTGAAATCTCCTACAAAACCACGAAGTATCCGTGATTAGAAGCCCCAGGATGCCCTCAAAAGCGCCTTCTTCCTTTTCGGCCTTTTTCCCCTATGGCGGGGCAGACTCTGAAATTTTAGGCCCGCTTGGAGGTGGGCCTAAGAAAACAAGCCCGCACGGGCCACGGGCTTTGTATGGGCGGGCCCGGTAGTCCCGCCCAAAAATAAAAATATAATTATCTTATATATATTTACTAATGAATTATATTGATTTTTATGTTTTTGAATTATGATTTATACTTTAATAATATAAACAATTTAATATTAAAATTGATCAAATTAGATATATTTTCAATTTGAAATCTTCATTTTTATATTTTTCTTTTCCATACTTTCTACTATTTTTTTTTTTCTGTTTTTTTAATTTTTAAAACTGGCGGCTAAGCCCGCCAGGCCCGCTACCCGCCTGAAGGGGGGCGGGTCTTCATTTTACAGGCCCGCTAGTAGGCGCCCCCGCCCCGCCTGTGGCGGCGGGCTATGGCGGGCTACGTGCCGGCCCGCCCCGCCGGCCCGTTTTGACAGTACTATATACATATATATATATGTATATATCTTCATCTTTTATATATACCAGATGACTGCCGCATGTTGTGCGGCTATGAGGAAGTTGTAGCCCGAGTACGAATCCTACGAAAAATAGAAATACGTACAACGTAAAAGCAAGTGTCTAACATATGTATTAAGAAATTTATTTCATATCTGGTTTTGGAGTTATTTTTTAAGTTGGATGCTTCATCTTTCCTAACGAACAACATAATGAAAGGAAGGTGGTTCTAAATATATTTGTGTTGCGTTGCAGAACTCAGAGCTTGCTACGTTTGGAAGTAATTCGGGCGTGGTTGCTATGCATTGTAAAGGATTTACACTATTTTTCGAAAATCATTACTGTATAGGGGCCAATGTCGAACAGCTGTAGGAAAATCTATATTCCGCCAGCAGCTGCAACACTGATGTAGAAGGGCTCGTAGGTTCATCGAGACAAAGCACAATTGGGAGATCGGAAAGTATCAAGGAAACAGCTCACTTCGGGGGAACAATGGGGCTAGATATGCGAGTTTTTCTCTGCGTAGGGAGGTCGCCCAAAACAATCGGTGTTGTTTCCTGAACCATATCCAAACACTAAACATACGAAGGTCGAAGCCGAGACTGAGCAAACACGACCGAGTCTGACGCACTGACAGCTGAGAATGAGGCATCGAAGCCAAGGCCGAAATGCTGAGGGCCAAGACGAAGGCGACACAGCTGAAACCGAGCTGGCCAATGCCGAGCTCATGCCCATGGTTCGCCTAACAGGTACGGAGATCGGAACGGAGACGAGCGTTCCAGTTCCATTGAATTTTCGCGGAACAGTAATTGATGTTCCGCTAATTTTATTAATTAGTATAAATTAAAAAGTACTCATGTAAAACATAGGAAACTATAGAATAATTTTTAACGCCTTAACAGATATAAATAGTACCTTACAAATATAAATTACAAGGTAAAAATATCACACAATCGAATTTTATAGTAGGCTATTGGTATTTTTTTTAGTGAATTAAGAAATTTATTATGATATTAAAAACTAACAAGAAAAAAGGTTGTTTAGTTGTACTCGTGAAGTAAGAAGCTATTGCAAATTATTCTTTTATTTAAATAAAAAGTTGAAGATAGAGCTGTCAAACGGACCCGCGGGCCCGCCCTTGGCGGCGCGGGCTGTTGATTTCTCGGCCCGCCAGAGGGCGTGCCTGAGCGGGCATGCCCGTGCGGGCCGCTGGCTTTGTCGGGGCGGGCCCGGCGTGACGCGGGCAGTCCCGCCAAAAAATAATATATTATATAATTATATTAATTAATAAGATTTATAAATAAATTATATTGATTTTGATAATTTTTTCTTTCCTAATAATTTAATTAATTAATATTAAAAAGTTGATTAAATTAGATATATTTTCAAGTTGGATTATTTAATTTTTTACCTTTTTCCTATTTTTATTTTATTTTTATATATTTTTTTGTTATTTTTTCTCACTTTTTCCTATTTTTTATTGTTTTTCTTTTTTTTTTTTAATTTTTTAAAAATTTGGCGGGCTAAGCCCGCTAGGTCCGTTACCTACCCGTAGGCGGGGCGGACCTTCATATTCCAGGTCCCCCAGTAGGCGGGCTTGCCCGCGCCCGCCTCGCCTGCCTGTTTTGACAGCTCTAGTTGAAGTTAAAAAGATAACTATAATTTGGGCCATAAAGTTCATCATAACTAAAGAAACACTTCAAAAACTGATGAGGCCCAATCCATTAAACAAAAGTTCACTTTTAAATTAAACCCGTCGTTCTTGTACACAGCCATCGCCCGGAGCTGCTGAATCCTAAAGATGGGCTCTAAATTTCAGATATGTTAGAGATGAGCTTTATTATGGATAACTCTTTAGACAACAAAATACCCAAAATGATATAATTGCTTCTAGCTTAATCATAACATGATATTAGAATCTAGACCAAGGGTCGTGAGTAGGGGTGAGCAAAACCGGATATCCGGTTTTTCGGATATCCGAAATCCGGATATCCGGATTTTTCGGATATCGAAAAATGGTATACGTATCCGCTCCGGTTTTGATCGGATATCCGGGTTTATTCGGATATTTATATCGGATATCCGCATCCGGTTTTTAAATTTATTTTCTTATATTTTCATTTTTTCTTTTCAAAATCATATTTTTTATTTTTTACCACAACAAAAAAATATATTTTTAATATTAAGAATTTCTACACATAGTAATGCACACAATATCTGAATTTATGATTCGAAATTACATAATAAATAATAAACACAATACCACAAATACACATAAATTTTTAACTTCCATCTCGATGTTTTTATGTTTTTTTATCTCAATTCTCTAACAAAGTTTGTCACAATAATAAAATAACATAAATTTAAATATCTACTTGATAATTTATTTCCTTTTTGGACCTTCATTTTTCTTTTTGGACTATTTTTTTAATTTTTTAATTTTTTAAATAAAAATTGGATACCGGATATCCGGATTTTAGACAAACCACTACCCGTATCCGATCCGGTTTATTTCAAATAAATCGGATCGGATATCCGTTTTTCTGGATTTTGTCCGGTTTTCGGATATTTTTGCTCACCCCTAGTCGTGAGCATAAAATTAACAAGGCTAAATATGACATATACTCCTTTTGATGATGAGGGATATATATACTGGAATATATATAGATTCACTTCATTAACACTTAATGTTAGGTCTGATCATTTCACAAACTGTTTATTAGGCCAATCTGAAAACTACATGTTCGACTATTTCAGAGATGAGAGATTCGCTTTTTCATACCTGCCCACTTCTTTCACAACGGTCTACATGTTTTTCTCAAATGTAGGTAATAAGAGAATTACATGAGCTTCTGTGGGGGAAAAAGCTCTGCTGGAAGCTCTTCTGAGGTTTGATAGGAGCAATTGAAAACTACCCAGAAAACAATAAGAGAACAAAAGAGACAAGTATATTTCAACTTTCAAGCATGTGCATCGAGTTTACAAATTTTTGTTTATAACAAGAAATAAACATATATCGTGATAGGTTTATTGCGTCCTCTGAGATAGAGAGAAGTAAAAGAGGACTGTGACAGAGTGACATATAAATGAAAACGAAAAAAATTGAAAAACATTGGCCCTATTGTGTAGTGAATACTTTTTTTTTTTCCGAAACGATAACTTGAATTAATAATAAAGATACAGGGCTAAAGCCCAAGGGGTCTCACCGATTCATCATATATCGGGAGAACAAAGGCTCATATAGGAGCAACGGACAATCCCACAAGGGGAACAAACAATCCAACATGGTCAGAAAACAAGAACCAAGAACTAAAGAACATATAACAGAGAAAGCTATTAAGATAAATCTACTATACTCTTCACTTTAACATGGCCTTCGACTTCTGGATTATCTTCATCGGATTGAGGGTGCCGTCGACGAGAGGGCAGCGGGAACCGGCGACGGCGGTCGGCGACACTGGAGGGTGCCGTCGATGGAGTGACCTATTTTCTATTTTTTTATTATAAGAGAAAGTAGGGCAAAAAAGAAAATAAAACTAAAAGGGCACCCCAACCTCCCCTAACGTAGGCGGGGGAGGGGTTAGAGGGTGGTGTGGCGTTGTTCTTGAGCTGAGGGGGTGGACCGTGGTGTGGGGTGTGGGTGGGGTGGGTGGCGGCTGTGGGAGAGGGATGAGAAATTTTTTAGAGAGAAGTGAACCTTAATAAATAATAAGAATGGGAACAAAAGAGGGGGGAATAAGCTCTTATCTAATAGCTCAACTGTTCACTTCGTTCTTGAGCATGGTTCGCGGTCACGGCGAGATATCGGTCGTCGCGGGTGATACGATGCGGGATCGGCCCTCACCGCGCCAGAGATACAGGCTGCTGCGGTTTCGTTTCCAACGCGGAAGACTTATCGGTGCCTCAACGATATATTGGGCGATTCAGGACGTCGCGAGCGAGAAATCGAAGTCATGGGCGAGAAAAAAAGGGTAAAAATCGAATAAAACAATAAAAACAAAGGTGCAATGCAAGTGGCGAACGTGGTCCATATATGTCTTGTACTTCAATGAATAAAGAAAAAGTTTGATCATTACAGCAGCATTATTTCACTTATTCTCGGATCTTGTCTGCATGAATATATTATACAATGCGTCTTTATATGTTATGCGAATAGCGAAGATCCTTCAACTACAAACACAACCCTTTTTCTATTTAACGTGAAGCTCTTGATAACCCTCTTCTATGTTCAAGTACCCCCATCAAATTCGACTACGTGATATTGCTCTCATCTCATCAACCAAAAAGCTACGATGGCACCGAAGCGAGATATTGGTTGGGACATTGGCAATGCCCTCAGTGAAGATAGAAGGAAAATCAAATGTAAGTTTTGTGATTAAGTAGATGGCGGAATTACGAGGTTGAAACAACATATTGCCCACGTTACAGGAAATGTGGAAGCTTGTAGAAAAGCACTGAAAGCGATAATGCAGCTCCTTGGAAAACATTTACAAGATGCCAAAGCGAGCGTGATGTATCAAAACGTAAAAAAGAAGCCGCTTTAAAGGAATAATGTCTATGATGCATGACAGTGAAAGCAGCGATGAAGATGAAGATGAAGATATAGTTGAACTGACGAGCAAAGAAGAAATGAAACAAATACGAAATGCTATGAGGCAAAGTCACAAAACTGCAGCTTATGAGGAAGATATGCGCAACCGTTATGGGCATGGTACTTTTTTTATTACGTTAGTTATCCGTTTATCAATAACTTATTTATTGTAATTACTGTAGGGTTTACGAATAACTTATTTATTGTATTTACTGTAGGACATCCTGGTGCTACGTCGTCACAAGATCAAGGAGCACAAAAAACACGATCATGGCGAAGTTTTACAACGAGAAAGAAAATGGAAACCTCCGCAAGGAATGTTGACTCATATATGTTTCCATCGAAAAATTAAAGTTTGAAGAATTGGTTTGCGCCAGACAAAGTGAAAAAGGTTGGTAAAGCGATTAGTAAATGGTTTTTATTTAACGCTATCCCGTTTAATGCCACCGATACTGGCCCGTACTATCAAATTATGATAGATACTATCGCTAAAGAGGGTCCAGGGATCAAAGGTCCTTCGGGTAGACAAATCGGTGGGATCTTTTTAAATGAAGAAGTCGAAGAAATTGACGCGTATGTGAGTACATTAAAGAGTAAGTTTCACATTTTCGGTTGTACAATAATGTGCGATGGATGGAGCACTAGAACAAGCATCCGATAATCAACTTCATGATTTATTGTGATCGCAAAATGATATCACACAGCTCGATAGATTGCACAAACAAAAGAAAAACCGCTGACTTTATTTTGTCTCTAATAAACAAAGTTATTGATGAGGTTGGAGAGGAAAATGTAGTTCATGTGGTCACGGACAACGAAAGTGCTAATAAAGCCGCTGGAGAAAGGTTAACGATCGACAGGTCGCGTCTATTTTGGTCACCTTGTGCTGCACATTGTCTTGGCTTGATGATAGAGGATATCGGTAAGATGAGTAAGGTTAAAAAAACTATCGATCAGGAAAAGCAGGTCACAAGTTTTATCTATAACAGCGATAAACTGGTGAATCTCATGAAATCGTATACGAAGGGACGAGAGCTTCTGAGACCTGGGATAACAAGATTCGCTACAGAATTTGTTGCGATCGAAAATCTTGTTCGACATCTGTTGGACTTATAAAGAATGTGCACTACTCCTGAGTGGGAGGAATTTTAACAATACCTCAAGAAGAAGACATGCTGTAGAAAATGTTTCTGATACGATAATGAATAACAACTTTTGGAAAAGGGCGACAGAGGTTTGTAGAATAATGGAACCGTTGGTGAAGGTTCTAAAACTAGTTGATCAAGATGAAAAACCAACATTGTCTATCATATACGAAGCTATGGATAGAGCGAAACTGTCGATAAAGGAAGGAGTGAAAGATTGGCAGCAATATTGGGACGTAATTGACAAACGCTGGTACAACATGTTACTTCAAGACCTTCATGCTGCAGATAATATATTGTATATGTTTACAATTATTATATTGGATTTTTTTAAATAATAGTTGTATTATAATTAATGCAGCTTACTTTTTGAACCCATTGCTACAACATTCAGGTACATGTGTATTTACTTCTGATGTACGACGGGGTTTGAAGGCTGTGATCAAGAGAATTGAACCAGATATCGATGCTCAAGCCGAAGCAATGAATGTGGTTACCAGATTTGTAAACAAGGTTGGAGAGTTTGGTACTCCTTTAGCACACAAGCAGTCAAAAAAACACTTCCAGGTATTTAATAATTTCGACATGATTTTAATTATGTATGTCTTTCCAATAGAATAGTTTGACTTTAAACTTTATTAATTTTTTAACCCATGTCAGCTATGGTGGATCAATTACGGGATGAAGTCCGCATTTGCGGAAAATTGCTATCAAAATTTTTAAGTCAAACATGTTCGTCTTCGGGTTGTGAGAGAATTGGAGCACATGGTCGTTGATACACACAAAGCTTCGAAATCAATTGGCTATTGAAAAGTTGCATAAACTTGTCTATTGTCACTACAACATGAGGCTACGTGTGAGAAATATGGCGTACCAGCAAGAGGATGACGATAATTATTTCCCGATTGACCTTAACCACATATTTCACGACGATGACATCCAGACAAATGGACAAGAGAGAATGTTCCAAATGTACTCCAAGATGATGATTTATGTTTTCTAGATCAAGGTGGCCAAGAAGATAATGAAGATACGGAGGGTGGTGGCCAAAGTCGTCGATCAAGAAAACGAAAAGGCCAGCCAAGAAGCGATTCAGGAAAGAGCGTGCACCAAAATACTTCAAGTCATAGCACTGACGGTGATAGCAGCAGTGATAGCGACGATGCTAATGGAAATAATACAACGAATCCCGCTCGAGATGAAGGGGGAAGTACTCGCAACTATGCTAATGATCAAAATAATACAGGTATGTCTTGGGCTCAAGGAAACGAAAATTATTATGCTACTCAAGATACAGATCATGGCTACCGTCCGTTAATAGAAGATGAATGTCGTTATATGTCAGGACTGAGTGGTAGTGATTATTCATTTACGGACATATCGCAGCGTCATCCAAATGTTGACGCACAACTACAAGATCTTCGCTTGAGAGAAACTACTCAAATGCGGCCAAGATATGATTATGGGTCAAGACATAACAACCAAGGTCATCGACAATTTGATTACAACACCAGTGGAAGTTCGGAAGTCACATTGATTATGATTCTTCACTTGGTCATTCAGCAGATACTTTGACAGTGGAAGATCAAGTGTTATTTATCTTCTATTGCAAACAGTGCTGAATATACTGGACATGATTATAGATCTATGAGCAGCACAAATAGTCCAGCCGACTATCGGGGATTCGGATACTATTATCGTGACATATCATTTCGTAAGCCATATCAGTCCATTAATGGGTTATCAAGACCTTATCCCGATTTTTGTCCATACAGTGACCGATGACTTTGTACCATCGCGTCACTCTTTGTGGAACTAAATGCTTGTAAAAACCTTTGTAATACATGCAATATAGTCTTATCAGGTATTTTCTACTGTTTCAAATACTATCTGGTACAATTTAAACTTAAATAATTTATAATTTTTTTAACAAAAAAAGCGTATCGCCCGCGACCGCGCCGCGATAATGCAATGTATCCGTATCGCTCGTGTCCGCATCGACGTCCGCATCCGCGACGGCGAACCATGTTCTTGAGGGTCCCCCCACTTCAATCATTATTCCTCTTCTTGACTTGTTTGGGCTACAAAGTCTTTTTCCGTTGCTTCATTTTCCTTTTTTGCTTGTGTTTTCATTTTTTTTGTTCATTTCGATTCGACATATGCGAAACACGAAATAAGCACTCAACATAAGATATTCAAATAAATTTAGTAGATTTTGATTGAAAGTAGACTTTTACGGGACATATAATTTATATAAAATCATAACTTATCAACGACCATGGCCTCGAAAAATCGGAGGCAAATCGTCGTAACACACGCAAGGGCCGACCCCTTTCCTTGCAGGTTCTTATATTTTTTATATCCATTTCTAATATGTTTAAATTTTATAGTTATTATCATCCTTTCCTTTTCCTAATAATATAGAGCTAGCTTACATGTTCATGCCTTTATTTTGGCATCTATGAAGTCTTGATAATAGGATTTACTACCTACTAGCAATAGCATGTAGTAATAAATAGTGAAAATTCTCTGAAAATAAAATCTCATATAAGCCAATTTCGGAAAGCACAAAACATGTAGCAAGCTAGGTCGGATTTCATTCTAAAAAATTATCTTCATAAACTTTAGGTATTTTACAGAAGTTACATACAGATTAATTAGGATAAGATCTCATATATGGTGGCAAAGAATATCATGGTTTGATATTTTTTAATAATACATTGCAAACTAAAGAAGAATCTAATGATGACGAGCATGAGCTACATAAGTGGCTTCTTTTGAAGAAACCACCTTCTCCGTAAATTCATATTTAAAATCCTTTATTTATATATATTTACCAAAACGAAAAAAAAAAGATAAAGGAGCTGTCAGAAAAATAAAACTATCTGCATGATTTCCAACTGGCCTTGATTCGGGCCCACGCGGAGAAACTGGGCCCGATTGGTGCGAGATTTGATCAGAGAAAAGACACGTTAGTTGGAGAAGGATTATAATAAGAAATATGTGCATGGTTTGTTCCGTTTAGTGGAAACAGAATATTTTCTCTTCTGAAATTTATGTAATGACTTCTCATAATAAATTAATGCACACTATTGATCTCAAAGTTAGGATGTGCTGCAAAGGATGCGAAAGAGTTGTCAAAGACGCTATTCGCAAGCTCAGAGGTATTTTTTACTTCCAATCACGCATCCTCACATTTAGGCTGGTTTCTTACTGTTACGAATAACGTTCAAACGGCCGAAAAAAATGAGGTACCGGTTCGAGTATACGAACGTCGGTCTAAGCTCGGGAATCGTGGGCCGCGGACCGATGGGCTTGGGGAGATTTCATGCACTGAGAGAGAGGAAATACTAAAAGCTGAGGATAAGGAGGAATGGAAGGAGTCGATCAAGGGATTTGCTAAGGAGAAGGGTGATTAATGCAAGAGCTAATATCAAGATGATTAATGCAAGGCTGAGAATAAGGAAGAATAATATTTAGTAATTATTGCTTTGACCATCAGTTACATAGTTTTTGATGAGAATAAAAGAAAGCAACTCCAAGTTGAAAACCACTTCCCAGCATGTGGTGAAGGTTATTCACGAGGGGGAATTTCTGTGTGGTTTCTTTTGAGTCTGTCGCTGAATCTTGTTCTCCAGTCATCAATAAAGTCATTATTCTCTTACAAATTGTCTTCACTCTAACAAATTGGTCCGACCTGATCGGTGTATGCCAATTACTCGATCAAAAATGGAACAACGCATCGAGGGGTTAGAGAAGACAGTCGCCGCTTCCTTGGAGGCTTTTCAGGCCGAATTACGATCTGTTCGTGTTGACTCCCAGAATTCGATCGACACTCTTCGAGACACATTGACGGAATACATCGCTACTCAGCTCGCTCCGCTGGTGCGCCGAGCATCACCACCACCACCGGTTCCTAATGTACCAAACGAGCAACTCTCCTCAGTTTTATCGCGCCGGTTAGACGTACCAAAATTCAACGGGACTGACCCACTCGGTTGGCTCGCTCGGGCTGAGCAATACTTCACGATTCAACATATTCCTGAAATTGAAAAAGTTGACATCGCCTTACTAGGAATGGAGGGTTCGGCTTTACAGTGGATACAATACCTCCAAAAACACGATCCTACCTTGACGTGGGAGGCACTACGACAAGCTATCATTGTACGTTATGGCGGGGGTGCATCGATCAGCATAGTTGAACGGCTATGTAAGGTACAACAGTCGAGTTCTATTGATGATTATATTGACGAATTTGTTGCCCTCACGAATCAGACAGATTGTACGCCTTCGATGGCCTTGGGCTTCTTTCTAAATGGCTTACGACCAGAAATTCGGGCTCAACTACTCATCCCGAACCCGGTGACTCTTGATCAAGCCATCCATTTGGCGAAGGCAGCAGAGGCGAAACTCGACATGATCGACGGCTTTCCACGACCATTTCAGAAAAATAATCAGACCAAATTCGGTTATCACACAGGGGGATCGAGTTCGGGATCACAACAGAAGACTGAATTGTGGTCATCGCAACCACAAGCCGGTAACCGCAACCCGAACCGTTATGTTCCTCCACCTGCTCGACTAACGGGCCAAACAAATTCTGCTGCTGCACAACTCACATCTCGCGCTCGCCCCTACCAACGATTGTCAAATCAGGAATATCAGGACCTTCGACAGCGCGGCCTCTGTTTCAAGTGTCGTCAACCGTACCAGCATGGGAATCATATATGTCCAAATCGAGAACTAAGAATGCTCATTGCTGACGACGACGATGATACTCTCGACCTCGACACAGCCGCTGACATCGGACAACCAATTGAAGATCATGACGGTCAGGTCAATATGCTCGAACTCCCCATGTATGCTCTAGGGGGTATCTCGGGACCTCAGACCATGAAACTACGCGGTCGTCTCAACACGGAAGAGGTAATAGTTATGATTGATAGTGGAGCAAGTCATAACTTTATATCTCTATCCCTAGCCGACAAATTACAGCTTACCCGACTAGACGACAGTTCTTTCCGCGTTCGTCTGGGAGACGGCAGATGTGCAGACACCTTCGGGAAATGTCCACATGTTTCCCTTCAACTGGACTCGTATACGGTTACCACTGATTTTTTCGTGTTTGAATTGGGAGGTGTTGACATTATTTTGGGAGTGGACTGGCTACGTCAACTAGGTGATGTGAAGATTAATTGGGCTACGCTTACTATGAGTTTTGAATTACATGGTATACACTGTTTCTTGCAAGGCGAAGCAGGTCTCATCCGATCACCAATCAGTCTTCGTTCTCTTCAGAAGATGCAATCTGTTGACTTTCTTGCTATGATGGTATCACCTCGCTCGCTGTCAGCCCCAATCACAAGCCAAACTGATCTTTCGGAGAGTCAACATGGCGAGTTAACACATATCATCAACCAGTTTCCACGGGTTTTTCGAGAACCAGACAGTCTACCACCATCTCGGCCATCGGACCATCGCATTGATCTAAAACTGGGGACGCAAGCTGTGTCTGTTCGCCCGTATCGTTATGGCCACGTTCAGAAAGATGAAATTGAGCGCCTGGTTGCTGAGATGCTAGCTGCAGGTATCATCCAACCAAGTACAAGTCCGTTCTCAAGTCCTGTTTTATTAGTGAGAAAGAAAGATGGGAGTTGGCGGTTTTGCGTTGATTATCGTGAATTGAATACGGCGACAATTCCCGATAAATATCCGATTCCCGTTATTCAGGAGTTACTAGACGAGTTATGCGGAGCCACCATCTTTACCAAACTTGATCTCAGGTCAGGTTACCACCAAATAAGGGTACGCACGTCAGATATTGGGAAAACTGCATTTCGCACCCACGACGGCCACTACGAATTTCTCGTCATGCCATTCGGGTTAACTAATGCCCCTGCGACATTTCAATCTACGATGAATGACATCTTTCGCCCCTATCTTCGCAAGTTCGTACTAGTGTTCTTTGATGATATATTGATTTATAGCCCAACATGGGAGGCTCATCGTGAGCACCTATTTACAGTTTTATCCGTGCTGGCGGATAATGAATTCTGCGTCAACCTCAAAAAGTGTCAGTTTGGGCGTTTCAGTGTCGATTACCTCGGCCATATTATTTCTGAAGGGGGGGTTGCGATGGACCCAGAAAAAATTGCTGCTGTTTTACGATGGCCGAGGCCACGCTCTATTAAAGGGGTGAGAGGATTTTTGGGTCTCACGGGCTACTATCGACGTTTTATTCGTAATTATGGCCAAATAGCCAGGCCCCTAACTGATCTGCTTAAAAAAGAGGCGATAGTAGAGTTTCATTGGTCACAAGGGGCTGAGACAGCCTTCACAACCTTACAAGATGCTCTAGTTTCTGCACCAGTTCTGACAATGCCGGACTTCACCAAAGAGTTCATCGTGGAATGCGACGCTTCGGGCACGGGAGTCGGTGCGGTTCTCATGCAAGAAGGTAAACCAATTGCATATTTCAGTAAGGCACTCTCGCCTCAAGCACAAACTAAATCGACTTATGAGAAAGAGCTTATGGCACTTGTTTTAGCCATTCAACATTGGCGCCCATATCTCTTGGGGCGTCATTTTATCGTCCGCACGGATCACCGTAGTCTACGTTCTTTATTACATCAAAAGATAGCAACTCCTGCGCAACAGGTTTGGGTATCGAAGCTTTTGGGTTATAACTTTGACGTCGAGTTCAAACCGGGGGTCACGAATAATGCCGCAGATTCATTATCTCGACAGACCGCAGACATCGAATTACTCGCTATTAGTGCCCCATATTGGCTTGATCGAAATGATATTTCTACAGCAGTGTCACAGGACTCTTTCTTACGGGAAATTGTGGAAGCTCTCACTGCTGATCCCACATGCCGACGACCTTATAGTTTGATCAACGGTCACTTATTTTATCGCGGACGACTAGTAATCCCATCATCGTCGCCAATGATTCCTACACTAATCTCAGAATACCATTCAACGCCAACTGGCGGACACTCCGGGGCTTTCCGAACTTATCGGCGACTTGCCGCTACCTTGTTCTGGCGCAATATGATGAATGATGTCAAGCAGTTTGTAGCAGCATGTTTAACTTGCCAGAAGATGAAGTACGACACACTTTCTCCGGCCGGTCTCTTACAACCATTACCGATTCCGGATCGCATATGGGAGGATATTTCGATGGATTTTATTTCGGGTCTTCCGAAATCAAACGGCTATGATAGTATCATGGTAATTGTCGACCGCTTTTCAAAGTACGCACACTTTATCGCGCTCAAGCACCCGTACAACGCGCGAGTGGTGGCAGAAAAATTCATCGATAATGTGGTCCGACTGCACGGGATCCCAAGCAGCATCGTAAGCGATCGCGACCCGATTTTCGTAAGCAATTTTTGGCGTGAGCTTTTTCGTCTCCACGGCACGAAACTGAAGATGAGTTCAGCTTATCACCCGGAGACGGATGGCCAAACCGAAGTCCTCAATCGGACGTTAGAAACTTATCTTCGATGCTTCACAAGCGAACAACCTCGAACATGGCAGAAATGGTTAGCATGGTCAGAGTACTGGTATAACACCACGTTCCAATCAGCGGCAGGAATGACACCTTTCTTCGCTGTGTATGGCCGCCCTCCGCCGAATCTGTTGCAAGGTATGACCGGTGAGAGTCGTGTGGCTGCGATAACCGATCAGCTGTCTGATCGAGATGAGATTCTTCGACAGCTGAAACATAACTTAAGTCGTGCCCAGCAGCGAATGGTCAGATCAGCCAACGCACACCGTCGTGAGGTAATCTTCGATGTTGGCGACTCTGTTTTTCTTAAGATTAGACCACATCGCCAGCGATCCCTCGCAGCACGTGTCCCGCAAAAACTGGCGCCGCGTTTTTATGGGCCATACAAAATTATCGAACGCATAGGGGCAGTGGCGTATCGATTGGAACTACCCCCGTCAAGTCGGGTTCACCCCGTGTTCCACGTATCGCAGTTAAAACGAGTGGTCGGAAACCACCCGGTGGAGGCTGAACTACCAGACCATTTGGGGCAGACCGAACGAGATGATTTTGTTCCGGAGAAAATTTTGGCGATACGCGGGTATGATGAAATGGATAGTTCCCAAGGAGAATTCTTAGTGAAATGGCATGGCAAGAGCACCGATGATGCAACATGGGTCAATATTAATGACTTCACAGCTCAATTTCCACACCACTGCCTTGAGGACAAGGCATCTTTTCAAGGGGAAGGTATTGTTACGAATAACGTTCAAACGGCCGAAAAAAATGAGGTACCGGTTCGAGTATACGAACGTCGGTCTAAGCTCGGGAATCGTGGGCCGCGGACCGATGGGCTTGGGGAGATTTCATGCACTGAGAGAGAGGAAATACTAAAAGCTGAGGATAAGGAGGAATGGAAGGAGTCGATCAAGGGATTTGCTAAGGAGAAGGGTGATTAATGCAAGAGCTAATATCAAGATGATTAATGCAAGGCTGAGAATAAGGAAGAATAATATTTAGTAATTATTGCTTTGACCATCAGTTACATAGTTTTTGATGAGAATAAAAGAAAGCAACTCCAAGTTGAAAACCACTTCCCAGCATGTGGTGAAGGTTATTCACGAGGGGGAATTTCTGTGTGGTTTCTTTTGAGTCTGTCGCTGAATCTTGTTCTCCAGTCATCAATAAAGTCATTATTCTCTTACAAATTGTCTTCACTCTAACACTTACATATTCATCCTTAGACGTCGATTTTGTTTTCTTTTTCATGAACGGTCGTAATCAGGTTTCATACCCACCAACATCCTGATCAGCGCTCTGATATTAATTCTCGTTTATAAGATGTGTAGGGATTTTTTCAGACCCAATTCCAGCCCAAACCCAACCCGGTATAAGCTTGTGGGGTTCCTCTCTAAAACCAATTGGCAATAGAGGGAGTGAACCCACAAGCTTATAAACCATCAATTTTTTTCTTTTTAAGTTTGTGGGATAGCAGTTTGCACTACCCAACAAGATGACTAGACATTAGACGAAACAATTTCGCCTTTTGATATGCTAATTAATGAACATATGCGTAGGGGTGGACTCAATTGAGGTAGACTTGGACATGGAAAAGGTGGTTGTAATAGGGTACGTCCATCAAAACAAGGTATTAAAAGCCGTGAGAAGGGCGGGAAAAAGGTCCGAGTTTTGGCCAAACCCTAGCCCGCCTTTATACTTCACTTCGGCGAGCCATTATTTCAAGGACACCACCGCCGAGTACAAGGAAGGCTACAACTATTGGAGGCACGGATACAGCGTTGCTGAGCTCCACGGTACGCTCCACGTCGCGCCACGTGGGGACGACAGAGACAGCAATTTGTCAACGACGATAATGTCAACGCTTGCTCGCTCATGTAGCATAATTAATTATATATTATATGTAAAAAGATATATAAGGTGTGTATATGTTTGGTTGAATCAGTTATATGCTTGGAAGGAAAGATTGAACCATTTTACCTCCTTAGGGTTTCCCTCATGTAATTAATAACAATGGATGTACCAACCTTAGGCAACCAAATGTGTATTGTGTTGTATGAAAAAAAAAATGTTTCATTGAATTCGGTAATTGGCAAAAGAATGAATAAGCACTGTTCATACGTATGATGAAATGCAACGGATGAATGTAATGAAAGCAGGTGAACAAAGGAAAGATTGACGAGTCTTGAACCATTTCTTTTACTTCCTTAGGGTTTCCAGTATGTATTCTGCATAGAGATCCATGCAAAATTGACATATTAATTTTCAAAATAAAAAGATGTCATATATAATTATAGAAAAGTATGTGTTCTCATGTGATGCCACATGTCCCTTAATTTAAAAAATAAATTAAATAATATAAAACCCCAAAAATTCCCACTACAACATGCACAATGACTAGCCACTATCTACATAAATTAAGTTTAGTAACATATACCGTGCACTGCACGGGTAAAAGACTAGTATATATATATATATATATATATGTATATATATATATATATATATATGTATATATATGTATATATATAGTGTAATGAAACGATAGCTTAGGTCGAAAGATTGATTCTTACATAGAGTATTGGATGGCGTCTTTGGCTGTGGAAGAAGGCAAGAATTCGTCGACTGCGACCTCTTTGTTCTCGTTCTTCTTGTCTGAAGAAATCTTCAGTCAAGGAAAATAAAACGAAGGCAGCGTTGCGCAAAAACAAATATAGACGAAAAATGGAACGAAAAAAAAAAAGAAAAGAAAAGGATACAGTCTTCGAAGAAGCAACGAATCTCGGCGAGGCGATGGGGTTGGAGCTGACTGATATCGGTGAAGTGTCGATACTCGGGGTCGTCGGCGCAAACTGCTATTATTTTGTCGTCTTTTTCTCCTTGTTCGATCATAGGCATTAGCCCTATGGCCCTCACTCGAAGGAAAGAGCCCGGAGCCACTTGTTCCTGACAAAAATAAAAATGCAAAACAATGAATTTTTCGTCGATGAATTCTTTTATAAACATGCATGATGACCAAAACGTCCATGGGATCGTTGTCTTCCCATAGGGTACGAGGGATGAAACCGTAATTATGGGGGTACACGACGGAAGGGTAGAGTATACGGTCAACCTTGATCAAGCCGTCTTCTTGTCGAGTCCGTATTTGACTTTGCTACCTTTCGGTATTTCAATCACCTTGAAAACAAAAGACCGTGTTGCGTCGTGTTATTTTTCAGAAATATAAAATGAGCAAATTGGTCAATATTAAGCTTTTACGTGAAGTGGGCCATTAGGGTTTGAATTTCTCTCCCTTCAGCTATGGCGAAGAAGAGAAAATCGACCAAAAAGCAGGTGGCGCCGATCTTGGCGGAGACGCCACCTACAACTTCCGCACGTTCGTCTGGGCAATCGAAAGCTGAATCGCAAGTGAGTGGCAAGGATCGAGAGCAATCGGATGGGAAATTGCTGTCTCCGATGGAAAGTACTGTTCCATTGGTGGAAACTGGACATCGGCGAACACCTATCCAGCTGAGCAGTGGCGATAAATTGGAGACTGCTTGGCCTCTGCTGGGGACATCGATGGGAAGAATTCCTCCAAAGCAGTCTGAGAAACCGACTGATAACAATCCGTGGCTTAACTTCAATGTTGATCTCTTGAAAAATCAGGATAATCGGCTGGAGTATGTTGAACCTATAACGGAGAGTGGACATGAAATTGGATGTGTGGATGCGGAGGAGATCAAACAGGAAGTAGAGCACTGGAGCTCGGCTCTGTTATGCTATGTTCTAGGCTCAAATCCTCCATATGGAGTAATGCAGGGGTTTCTGAAGCGAAAGTGGGAGAAAGTGGGGCTGAAGACTGTGTGGCAAGTAAGGCAGGGGCTGTTTCTAGCAAGGTTTGATTGTGTGGAATCACGAGATAAAGTGTTGCAAACGGAAATCCTCCACTTTGACAGGAAACCAGTGATTCTTACGCCTTGGACTGAGCACACTCAACTTAGCAAGGTTGGGGTGGATAGTGTGCCAATATGGATACAAATGCCACAACTTGAGCTAAAATACTGGGGGCAGAAGACACTTAGCAAACTGTCCAGTCTAGTTGGGAAACCAATTATGACGGATGACTATACTAGAAAGAAGGAGCGAATACATTATGCTAGAGTGCTGGTGGCGGTAGATCTGAAAAAACCACTGAAGAACAGCATACAATTCTTAAATGAAAAAGGCCAACTAACTGAGCAACAGATAACCTACGAATGGAAGCCGGTCCAATGCACAAAGTGTAAAAACTATGGGCATGAAGAGGACATCTGCCATCAGGGGGTCAGAAAAGTTTGGCAGCCTATTCTGCCTAAGCTTACCGAGCCTGAACCTCCAGCTTCTCGCCCTGCCCTACAGCAAACTCTTGAACAGAATGTTAAGGAGGTGGAGCAGGAAAGGGAGACAGAGGGCAGTAGGAGGAATTCCTGGGCTGATTTGGTGCAACAAGAGGAACAGCAACAACCTGAACATAGCAAAAACCCTTCCAAGCAGAGGGTCCATGACTTAGGTCATGGATAGATCCGCTGTGTGGAATGTTAGGGGCCTTAATGGCCCCGCAAAACAGAGAGAAATTGCTCTCTTCTGCTGTAAATACAAAATAAATATTATGTGCATGCTAGAAACCAAACTAAAGGAAGGACAATTGCGGAGTGTTGTCACAAGGATGTTCCCTGGCTGGAGAATGTGGCATAATCTGAGTGAACACACTAATGGCAGAATTGTGGTAGTATGGAGAGGGGATTTGGAACTGGAGATGGTGTCAAAAGCTGATCAGTTTCTGCATATTCGAGTCAGCAGAGCTGGGGTACTTATTTCCTATCTAACTTGTGTCTATGGACTGAATGATGCTACAGGCAGGGGGAGACTGTGGGAACACCTCATACAGATTGGAGAGTCACTCAGAGACCCTTGGATGGTGTGGGGTGATTTCAACAACATACGCAGGTTTGATGACAGAATTGGAGGAGCTACAATAAATGCTAATGATTTCAGAGACTTCAACCACTGTCTGGAACACTGTCAAGTAGAGGAGATTAAACGGAGTGGCTGTCAATTCACATGGAATAACAAGCAATCTCCTGAGATGAGGATATGGAGTAGAATAGATTGGGCATTTGCAAATGAAGCTTGATTATCAAAATACAGCGACTATAATGTGATGTTTTTACCGGAAGGAGTGTCTGATCATACCCCCATCCTTCTCAGTTGCAATGGGCAAAAGCCACCCCAAAGGAGACCATTTAAGTACTTCAATATGTGGAGCTTAGCCCCCACTTTTGCCAAAACTGTCCAGGAAAATTGGTATGGCCCGAGTGGATCAGCTATGAGAAGCATCTGTCTAAATCTGAGGAAGCTGCAAGGTCCCGTGAAAGCACTCAATAGGGACACATTTGCTGATATACTAAGGCAAACAGAGGCTGCCAAGGAAAGAATGGCTGAGATACAAATGGCTCTACATGAAGATCCTTTGAACACTGATTTGCTAAATACAGAAGCTGAGATAAGAATGCAATATGGTTTCCTGTCAAAGGCCAGTGATAAGTTCTTGAGACAGAAGGCAAAAATCAGATGGCTGGAAAAAGGGGATCAAAATACCTCCTACTTCCATTCTGTGATCAGACAAAGGGCTTACTGTAATAAAGTGATTTCTATAACCACTAAAGAGGGCAAAGTCATCTCTGATCCAGGGGACATTCAATCCCACTTTGTTGAATACTATAAGGAGCTACTGGGAAAGGCTGAGTATAGTCCTATTAGGCTGGAACAGGGTGTGGCTGAGGAGGGATACCAACTGTCATTGAATGATCAGTTACAGTTAGTTCAGCCTTTTGAAAGAGAGGAAGTTCTTAGGGCAATGAAGTCAATACATGTGGATGCTGCACCTGGACCGGATGGGTATGGGAGCGACTTCTTCCAAAAAGCCTGGGGAACTGTAGGTCCACTGGTAACTGATGCTGTCATGGAGTTCTTTGCCACAGGAAGGATTGTGCCGAGTCTGAATAAAACAGTCTTATGCCTCATTCCCAAGGTAACAAATCCAAGCACAGCCCAAGATTTCAGACCCATTGCATGCTGTAATGTAATCTATAAATGCATCTCTAAGATGCTATGCTCTCGTATAAAGCCCTTGCTGCCTAAGCTAATACATGCCAATCAGAGTGCCTTTATACAGGGGAGGTCTATTGTACACAACATAATGTTCTGTCAGGATCTGCTAAGGCTCTACAACCGAAAGAATGCTTCCGCCAGAGCTATGATGAAAGTAGACCTTAAAAAAGCATATGACTCCTTACACTGGGGTTTTCTAAAGGAATGGCTAGAGATGCTCAAATTTCCTGCGAAGTTCATTAATTGGATTATGGCTTGTGTAACCACAGTGACTTACACCATATCTATCAATGGAGCGCAGAATGGGCAGTTCTCAGGAGCTAGAGGCCTAAGACAAGGGGACCCTGTGTCACCCTTATTGTTTGTGATAGCAATGGAGTATCTCACCCGGAAATTGCAATTAGCATCAAAGGATCCCAGATTTCGATTCCACCCGTTGTGTAAGCAGGTCAGATTGGTGAATTTATGCTTTGCCGATGATCTCATGCTTTTTTGCAAAGGCACTGTGGGGGCAGTGAGGGTGATAGCTGAGTCTCTGGACCAGTTTAAAAATGCTTCTGGACTGGAGGCAAACAAGATGAAGTCTCGACTGTTTCTAGCTGGTATATGCACCAATGTGGCAGACCAAATCACTCAAGTCACTGGTTTTCAACTGGGAGAATATCCCATGAAATATCTGGGCGTGCCCATTTCTCCTACGAGATGGAGCAGAGCTACATGTCAGGAACTGGTAGAGAGGATAACTGCTCGACTTAGATGCTGGGCCACAAGAAACTTATCTTACGCGGGGAGATTATGCCTGATCAATTCGGTGCTATTGGCAACGCATGGCTACTGGGGATCCATCTTTTTACTGCCCAAAGCAATATCCAAAGAGGTGGACAGCATTTGTAGGGATTTCTTATGGGCAAAAAGAAGGATGGAAGATCGATGTCCCTTATAAGTTGGGACAAAATCTGCTTACCAAAGAAACAGGGAGGACTCAATCTTCGGGATTGTGTAACTTGGAACTTAGCCTTAGTTGGAAAACAGATATGGGACATTACGCAAGAGATAGAATCCCTTTGGATCAAGTGGATTAATATAATTTACTTGAAAGGGGTCAGCTTCTGGGACTTTGCTCCAGCCTTGGATTCATGTTGGCATTGGAAGAAACTGCATCGAATCAAAGAGCTATTTCATGGTGGCTATACTGGGAGAAGATGGAGATTGACAGCAGATGGCAGATATTACATTAGCTCTGGGTATGAATGGCTTAAAGGGCAGAATCCGTACTTCCCTTTCTGCAAAGCTATATGGAATAGGTATAACATACCCAAACATTCTTTTATTATGTGGATCCTCATGCATCAAAGACTGCTTACCAGTGACAGACTGGCTGGATGGGGTTTGCATGTTACTGACAGAACATGTAGACTGTGTGGTGATGCTGATGAATCTCTAGAACACCTATTTGTGGAATGCAGATACAGCCGTACTCTGTTACAAAGGATTAATTTCTGGCTGAATATTGAGGGAGGAGTTAATTCTTATGCTGAACTGTGTGAGTGGTTGGTGCACATAGGCAGGAAAAGGAGCATACATCACTGCATTATCCTTGCCTGTTATGCCTCAGCCTGTTATCATGTATGGTGTGAAAGGAACAGGCGTCTGCACGATCAGGGAGTGAAGAACGAGGAACAGATTGCACAGGTGATTGCTAATGAGATGAAATGGAGGATCAAGAGTGTATGTAGAGTGAAGAATGCTAACAGATCGGATACTTATAACCGAGTAT
Organism: Craterostigma plantagineum; assembly: GCA_027422505.1. NCBI lineage: Eukaryota > Viridiplantae > Streptophyta > Magnoliopsida > Lamiales > Linderniaceae > Craterostigma > Craterostigma plantagineum. The sequence continues at coordinate 474,431 of JAPQWV010000059.1, forward strand.
GTTTTTTTCCATTAACATGACTGATGTATAGAGGAAAGGTGAATCTGTTAGGTGTAATTGTTGCATGTGGTAAATGAAAACTTCATTTTACCAAAAAAAAAAAAAAGCTTTTACGTGAAGTGCTCATTTAATTGGTATCAGATCAGAGTTCAAAACCACAAATAATCTTAACGACGACCAGCATAAAAACAAAACTTCAGGCTTAACGGTAAGATAAGAAATTAGCATAAACATGATGGGCGTGTTATAAATATGAGATTAAAAATTAGTTAACTATCCTCCCTTTAAGGTTACAGGTGAAGTGGTAATTTGACACAGTTATTCTATTCAATTATCTTTCCATAATTCGCATGTAATTAATTATATGGTGAGAAAAAAAGGGGGAAAGAAGACTCACGACGTTGATGATTTCGGGTGCGCGGGGTCCTGTGGTAATTACGAACATGAAATTACAATCTGCGTACGTACGAAAGAATTTAAATAAAAATATATCGTACGAATTTATTACCGATCTCGAGATGAAATTACGAACATGAAATTAAAATCGTGCCAAGGATGCGCGGCGACCGATCTACGGGACAAAGACGAGAGTATCCTCTCGTTCAGGGGCGGGGCCCGCTTGTGGCTTGGAGCAGATCCATTCTCATCGCTCATTTTTTTCTTCCTTTCTTTTTTCTGACGAATCGTCAGCGCAAAAAATCGAATCAAATTGATTTAAAATACGCAGATCTCGCAACGCAATGTGGGCGTAGATCTCATCGACGATTTTTCATACGTTCATTCGAAACTATATAAGCACAAATTAAAGAGAAAAGTAGCTGAAAAGTTAAAAGTGAATATATGGATATGTTACATATGTAAAAACGAAGAATATATCCCTTGGAATTTGATGGATGAAGATGGAGATGAATATTAGATGTGAAAATGCAGATTTGATGAGGTTCTTAAGGCATATGGCAAAGCTCATATATTTATAGGGAAAAATGGAGAAAAGTCTTGGTCCAGCCAGATGGGAACGCGGGAGCAAATATAGTTAGTTGGCTTGCACTTTGTTCGATTACGTAGTTAGTTAAGTAAGTCTATTAAGGTTGTCAGATTATAATGTAATTAAGAAAAAAACTTTATATTCCGCGTGGTGATGAAATCGTAATTTCTTGACGGTATCAAAAATTTTCTATATAATATTAGTTAAGCCCTTGTTTGGTTCGGGTGTTTAAGAGTTTTAAACCTGGGTTTTTTATATATTGATATGTTGGGTTCACAGATATATACAAACTATGGGCTTATGTAAAATAGGTTTAACCCACGTAATAAGGTTTAAATAAACACAGCTTCGAGGTGGGTTAATGAAAACCCACGAATTAATTTACGTTAATACCCCTCTGTGCAGCTTCAAGAGGATAACCTGCGATTCCAATGGGTTCGTCAAAGAGATAGAGCTTTCAAGTCAGAATCTCACTGATAATTCTCTTCCCCTAACATCTCTCTGCGATCTCAAATCCTTGGAAAAGCTTTCTCTTCTAGGCTCTAACAACATATACGGCGACGTTAGTGAAGAGCTCAACAACTGCGTAAACCTCAAGTACTTAGATCTCGGCAACAACTTCTTCTCCGGTAATTCTCAACAACTGTGCTCCTTGTAGGCGTCGTCATGTCTTTTCTGGGCTATGAAGTTCTTTGGCTCTCCGTTAGCAAGACTGTTGCGTCGCTTCCTTATTGGGTGGTGAAATTCTCCGATTCTCCTCTTCGTAGTTAATAATTGTGTGTTTGGGGTTTATGACCTTTCCGATTGGGGGTTTACAGATTTCGTGAGCTTTTGTCTGGAAAATTGGGATGTTTGATTTGTACTGTACTGTAGTTTGGTTTGTTATATGAAAGATTCGACATGTAGTAAGTTTGATTTTCACTCTTCTCCTTATACTTGTGAGCATCGGCGGGGCGACGACTGAGTTTCCTTCTATGATTCTCAATATGACAAAAGCTCAACTGGCTTGACTTGAGGGTATAAATGTACTTTTCTCAAATATCCATTTATTAAACCCATATTTATCCAAACATATACACATCATATAAACCCATCAACCAAACACACATTTTACTAAGAGGTAATTATATGTCAGGCCCAAATTAAGATAGTTTCATTAGTGTTTAGGACCCAATCTTGTTTAAAATAGGATAAGGATCTATTTCAAGTTTGGTCTTAGAGTTAAGGACCAATTTGAGAAAAACGATGAATTTGCCCCTGCCTGTTTGCGGAACAGGATTGCCATCAGCTATTCCAAACACTCGAAAGGTACCACTTTGTTTATTTCTGGTAACACTTCATGAATTACAGGAAAGTGTTATCCAGAAATAAGGAAGCGGTACCAGAAAAGCTGAAGTGGTAACACTTCATGAAATACAGGAAAGTGTTATCAGAAATAAGGAAGTGTTACCAGAAAAGCATGAAATGGTAACACTTCATGAATTACTGGAAAGTGTTATCCAGAAATAAGGAAGTGTTACCAGAAAAGCATGAAGTCGTACCGAAAACCATGAAGTGTACCGAGCAAGCATGTTAATCACACATGCTTCAAAACTAATTTTATTCTGTTGATACCACTTATTAGCTATATGTTAACACTTCATAAATCTGCATAACACTTCATTGGGTTAACTGCATTCTATTACAAAAAAATAATTACAAGGAAGTGTTACCCGGGAAGCATGAAGTGTTACTCGAAAAGCATGAAGTGTTTACGCAGAAATAATGAAGTGTTACCGCGTATGTTAGCCAGAAACACGGAAGTGTTGTCCGGGAAGCATGAATTGTTACTCCGAAAGCATGGAGTGTTACGCAGAAATAATGAAGTGATACCGCGGAAGTATGAAGTGTTGTCAGAAAGCATGTTAGTGGCATACGCTTAAAAAACTACATTTTATTGTGTTGATACCACTTATTGGATATACAGTAACACACTTTGTGCGTGGTAATACTGCTTATTATGCGACAACGATATACTGCGATTTGATAACACAACAATGGCGCTGGATACCACTTCTCACTAATATTTCATAGGGGTATTTTCGTCAGACAACATTTAAACGAAGTAAAATTCAAAAACAAGTCTTTAAAACTAATTTTCGTCTGACAGGGTCCTCAACCCTAAAAAATACATACCTAGGGCCTGAACCCCAATCGCCCCTTTTATTAATACCCATTACTTTGTTTTATATAAATCCATACTTATTTAAACTCTCCTAAATATAAACCTACGAACCAAACGAGCACTAGGTTGTTAGCTTACACACGAGATCATGGTTTTTAATGGGCGAGGTTAGATTGGTACGAATACGTGCATAAAATATTTGCACAGTCTAAATTCGATTAAAAAAAGAAAAACTATGAAATTTATGAGAGGTTTTTATTTCTGAATAGGAAGCTTAGATTGTAATATTAACAATATATTGATCTCACCTACCAAGAATACAATATTGTCGTGTGGAACGTGCTGTACATCTTGGAATCAACCTAAGGTATTAATTCTGTAAATTGGGAGACAATTTCTGTTGTGTTTTTAAACGAAAATGTCAAGTTGAGCTTTTTGTATTACGCATTTGTTTTATACCAACCCGCATAAATATATCTTGGCATATACTCCTAAGATTATAAATCAAACGATTAAATAAGATAAATGTGTGGTAATAATAACGATAATAACAACCGAAACAACAGCCCAATAATATGGACTGCATCCAAACAAAATATTCTCCATATCTAAAAGCAACCAAATTTGCAGATTGATCACTTCTGTTAATCCGTTCAGTTGAGCTTGAGAGTTACATCTTCATACAAAGTGAAGAGTTTAGTTATTTATTTCTTTATGTTTCATGAGAAAATAAATTTAACGAAAATAAAAATTAAAGAAAGGGTTTCCATTTTTCAGCTTGTTGCACACACATGGCGTACTTTTAGCCTATATTATAATCGAAATAAAATGTCACCATAATTAACTAACGGGAGTTACGATTTACCGCCCCCCTTTTTACTAGTCGCCGCCCCCTAAAGGGCTGAAAAGACGTTTTTGCCCTTATGATATTTAAATCAATTTAAAAAGAAAAAACTAACTAAATATATAATTCTGGTACGAAATACCGAAAACTACATACACAAATAAATTCGAACGATCGATCGATAAAAAAATTCGACCGAAATTTCAGTTCGGCCCGTGCAGGCCCGGCCGAAATTCCAGTTCGGCCCGCACCGGCCAGGCCGAAATTCCAGTTCGGCCCGCACCGGCCCGGCCGAAATTTCAGTTCGGCCCACATCGGCCCGGTCGAAATTTCAGTTCGGCCCACCAGACCCGATTAATTTTCAATTTTTGTTTTTTTTATTTTTTATGTAATTTATAAAAACTCTAACATATATAGTACTATTTAGGGATTGAACCCATGACCTCTACTTGATAAAGAAATTACTTATCCATTGGACTACATGGCTTTTTATTAACAATTATGACATATATATAAATATATAACGAAAATAATCTAATTAAATAATCCAATTAAATAATCCAATTAAATAATACAAAATAATCCAATTAAATAATCTAATTAAATAATCCAATTAAATAATCTAATTAAATAATCTAATTAAATAATCGAATTAAATAATACAAAATAATCCAATTAAATAATCTAATTAAATAATCCAATTAAATAATCTAATTAAATAATCGAATTAAAAATATATATATACATAGCCGAAGAGAAATTTCGGCCACTATACGAGCCGGCCGAAAATTTTTTCGGCCCGGGCGGATCCGACCGAAATGTATTTTCGGTCATAACAGTTCCGACCGAAACATAATTTCGGTCGGAACAGTCACGAACGAAACACAATTTTGGTCTGGACCATCAAGGCCGAAATGTTTTTTCGGCCTCTTCAAGGTACGACCGAAATACTGTTTCGGTCCTACCTTGATGTGGCCGAAATTATTTTTCGGTCCGACCCGAAAAGACGAGATTGTTTTTCGGTCGGGACTTTTTTCGCGCGTGATCGAATCAAGTTCGATAATTCACATTCGTACGAACGAATTTTACGTTAATTTGTTTTGTTTTGTTTGAGTCTGATTTGAATGATTGATTGCGATTTGAATGTTTTTTTTGTTTTGTTTGAGTCAGATTTGAATGTTTAATTGCTATATGAAAATTGTTGTCTGGAAAATGACTTTAAATAAAAAATTTAATTCAAAAGGGCAATTTTGTCTTTTTTCAGCCCTTTAGGGGGCGGTGAATAGCAACCCAGTTAACTAAATGAACCAATAATAGAGCCCCTATTCTTAATAATATTATAAAAATGCAATCTTCCCATAACATTCGCAATTCTCAACTTTTTAAATCTTTCCATTGTTAGGGTTTTCTTCCCCAAAAAAGATGGCCGGCGATTGTTCATCCTCAGCTCCTCCCAAGACGTCGTACGTTCTCAGAAGCAACGACGGCGAGTCCTTCGAAATAGAAGAATCCGTCGCCGTCCAATCGGTGACGATAAAGAACATGATCGACGACGGCTGCGCAGATTCAGAAATCCCCCTCCCCAACGTCTCGGCGAGCGTCTTGGCAAAGGTGATTGAGTACTGCAGGCGCCACGTGGACGGCGGCGCGGCTCCGGCGGCGGAGGAGAAGGATTTGAATGCCTTCGACGAAGATTTCGTCAAGGTCGACATTGGATCGCTCTTTGAGCTCATCTTGGTACGTTTCTCTTTGGGCCTTCGTCAATTTTTTCCCCTTAGGGTTTCCATTTTTTCATTACCACTTGCTTACGATTTTATCATAAAACTTAGCATATCATATCAGTCGTCGTGTGCGTAGATTGTTTCCCCGTCGTTCGTATTTTTTCAATTGAAATTATCTGGTAGAAGAAGAAAAAACTAACGATTATGTCGATCTTGATCTTCTTACAGTTTAATCGGTCTCATAAACTGTTACTTCTTGCCCAGCTACATATCATAGTATAGTAGTGTTGTTAAGGGGTAAGCTTAAGTCCCTTTAGTACCGTTTCTTGTGTGTATGTAATAACTGTAAAAGGCTGCCTGCGATTTGTTCGCTTAAAATCTAAACCCTATCATATGGACCACTGCGCCCTAACACACACGTTACGTATATATGTGATCCAATATGTCACTCTCCTAAGATCAGTTATCATCATACAAACCCACATTAATATATATATACCAAATAAAGAAAATATTGTAATGTAATAATGGCGTCAAATCCAAATATTATCGTCGTCGTAGAAGAGATTAAGGAAAGCAAGATCTCTACAGAGGAGTTAGGAAGAGAAAGTGGGGCAAAGTATGTGTACGAAACACGCAAAAAGGTTGAAAAGCCACAAGTCAAATAGCAAGCTTACATTTTTCAGTCACATTATTCAATATGTTTACAAAAAGGGGCTTTCTAGACGTCAGCGAATGATCTATACGTAAATCCCATTATTTCAAATTTAAGTTAACGCGGAAAAAAAGTCGATCCTCGCATTATTCTTCTGTTGAATCTTCTAGTTCATTTTTGTAGGCGAGATATTATAAAGATTTCTCGTTTTTTTCTTCTCCGAAATTGGGCTTACATTTCCAAATCACTTACTAATATGATGATGTGATAACATCGTTCCTTTTACGGATTTATATGCGCCTTTCAACGCTCGCGGAGGAAAATAACCATCGAAAGCGAATTCGCCGGTCGATTCCGCTTAAGTTTCTCAGAGCGGTCGCTGCGAAAACGACGTCATTCAGCGTTCACATTCATGGCGCAAAGTCATGTCCATTGATTACTTTCCGAGAATTTTAGTCGAAACAGTACTGATGTATCGCTTAGTATAACCGTTTCACCGACAAATAAAACAAACCCGAAACTCACACGCGCACACATTTATTCGAAACAACCACACAATTCGTACAAATACGGATCGTTCGCCGATTAAATACGGAGGAAAAGCGCAAACCCTAAAACCAACAACGCCAGAAGTGCGTAAATCAGCGTCTTCGAAGACGAGTCTCCGCCCTTAATATTCTCGGCGGAATAAGAACGGGTTGGGTTCGAGGACGTGATGTGCACTCTTGTCTTGTGATCCGGGATGGTCGGCCCGTCGATTTCTCCTATGTATAGCTCCTTCATCTTCTTGTGGGCCACACTGCTGTGCCCCACATATTCGAAGTCCGTTGTTGCGTCCTTCGCTAATCGTAGCAGGCAAACATAAAGTGTTATTACACAAAACAGACATATGATGCAGGATACTGTTGAAATAAAATATATAAATTTTAAAGGACGACTTTCAAGCCTAATCTTTTAGACTGAGTGCTGAGTTATAGATTGGGTTTTGTGATGTCCCACGTCGGGTAATTCAAGCTCTTCAAACCACTTAATATATCAAGAGGCTATCATCTCCTCATATCATTAATTGGCTTTAGGAAGGACGTCTCAATTTCTAATATTGAGTGATCATTTGATATGATACAAAGCATCTGCAAAAGGAGGTTATGCGTGCACGAATCCTCAAGAGCCTAAGCCAAAATAGATCATAGATTTGAATCCTCAAGGCAACTCAATTGAGAAAACTACACGTATAAGGTTAGATCAGATAAAAATATATAAAATTAAAATTTGATAATCCGCCTTTGAACTTAAAATATTAGAATTTTAATCGCTACGTTAATTTAGTTTTTCGGGGTTTTTACCGGTTGAAGTAAGCATGACTTCGGGGCCTCCGGGATGGTCCGCGATGAACGGAGAAACGTTGTAGACCTGAAAATAGAAAGCGAGTCGTCATTACAAAACTCGGAAAAAAAGGTCTCCTAACTGTTTCTTCCATGTAAGATCCGTACAACCTTGTAGAGATAATAATAACAGTAGAAAGATAGAAAAAAAGACCGTATGAACCTTCCCAGAGATGATAAGCCAGCAATCTTCGTGCTTGTTGTGCTTCGTAACCTCTTCAAAGGTGTAATAAGCTTTTGCTGCCATTTTTATTTTTCTTCAATACAATTGAAAGCCGCCGAGGAAGGAGATAACGATAATAATATAGTCCCAAGTCTAATTTCTCAAAGGTGTGTGTGTGTAAGCTTTTTCTTTATTTTGAAAATTATGGTTGTACGTAGTAACTTATTCGGTAATGGATTTACAAGTCTTATTATATACATGTCGTTTCCTTGACTTTTGTGATCCAATATGTCACTCTCCTAAGATCAGTTATCATCATACAAACCCACATTAATATATATATACCAAATAAAGAAAATATTGTAATGTAATAATGGCGTCAAATCCAAATATTATCGTCGTCGTAGAAGAGATTAAGGAAAGCAAGATCTCTACAGAGGAGTTAGGAAGAGAAAGTGGGGCAAAGTATGTGTACGAAACACGCAGAAAGGTTGAAAAGCCACAAGTCAAATAGCAAGCTTTTCACATTATTCAATATGTTTACAAAAGGGGCTTTCTAGACGTCAACGAATGATCTATACGTAAATCCCATTATTTCAAATTTAAGTTAACGCGGAAAAAAGTCGATCCTCGCATTATTCTTCTGTTGAATCTTCTAGTTCATTTTTGTAGGCGAGATATTATAAAGATTTCTCGTTTTTTTCTTCTCCGAAATTGGGCTTACATTTCCAAATCACTTACTAATATGATGATGTGATAACATCGTTCGTTTTACGGATTTATATGCGCCTTTCAACGCTCGCGGAGGAAAATAACCATCGAAAGCGAATTCGCCGGTCGATTCCGCTTAAGTTTCTCAGAGCTCGGTCGCTGCGAAAACGACGTCATTCAGCGTTCACATTCATGGCGCAAAGTCATGTCCATTGATTACTTTCCGAGAATTTTAGTCGAAACAGTACTGATGTATCGCTTAGTATAACCGTTTCACCGACAAATAAAACAACCCGAAACTCACACGCGCACACATTTATTCGAAACAACCACGCAATTCGTACAAATACGGATCGTTCGCCGATTAAATACGGAGGAAAAGCGCAAACCCTAAAACCAACAACGCCAGAAGTGCGTAAATCAGCGTCTTCGAAGACGAGTCTCCGCCCTTAATATTCTCGGCGGAATAAGAACGGGTTGGGTTCGAGGGCGTGATGTGCACTCTTGTCTTGTGATCCGGGATGGTCGGCCCGTCGATTTCTCCTATGTATAGCTCCTTCATCTTCTTGTGGGCCACACTGCTGTGCCCCACATATTCGAAGTCCGTTGTTGCGTCCTTCGCTAATCGTAGCAGGCAAACATAAAGTGTTATTACACAAAACAGACATATGATGCAGGATACTGTTGAAATAAAATATATAAATTTTAAAGGACGACTTTCAAGCCTAATCTTTTAGACTGAGTGCTGAGTTATAGATTGGGTTTTGTGATGTCCCACGTCGGGTAATTCAAGCTCTTCAAACCACTTAATATATCAAGAGGCTATCATCTCCTCATATCATTAATTGGCTTTAGGAATGACGTCTCAATTTCTAATATTGAGTGATCATTTGATATGATACAAAGCATCTGCAAAAGGAGGTTATGCGTGCACGAATCCTCAAGAGCCTAAGCCAAAATAGATCATAGATTTGAATCCTCAAGGCAACTCAATGAGAAAACTACACGTATAAGGTTAGATCAGATAAAAATATATAAAATTAAAATTTGATAATCCGCCTTTGAACTTAAAATATTAGAATTTTAATCGCTACGTTAATTTAGTTTTTCGGGGTTTTTACCGGTTGAAGTAAGCATGACTTCGGGGCCTCCGGGATGGTCCGCGATGAACGGAGAAACGTTGTAGACCTGAAAATAGAAAGCGAGTCGTCATTACAAAACTCGGAAAAAAAGGTCTCCTAACTGTTTCTTCCATGTAAGATCCGTACAACCTTGTAGAGATAATAATAACAGTAGAAAGATAGAAAAAAAGACCGTATGAACCTTCCCAGAGATGATAAGCCAGCAATCTTCGTGCTTGTTGTGCTTCGTAACCTCTTCAAAGGTGTAATAAGCTTTTGCTGCCATTTTTATTTTTCTTCAATACAATTGAAAGCCGCCGAGGAAGGAGATAACGATAATAATATAGTCCCAAGTCTAATTTCTCAAAGGTGTGTGTGTGTAAGCTTTTTCTTTATTTTGAAAATTATGGTTGTACGTAGTAACTTATTCGGTAATGGATTTACAAGTCTTATTATATACATGTCGTTTCCTTGACTTTTGTGATCCAATATGTCACTCTCCTAAGATCAGTTATCATCATACAAACCCACATTAATATATATATACCAAATAAAGAAAATATTGTAATGTAATTGTTAGGCCGATTTTATCCAACCTTGTACTGAATCAATGGATTAGTATTACCTGATACGATGATTTACGGAAGCAATAAACGAAGTAATACCGTAGACGAATTGTAGAGTTGGAACGAGAGAGCGCGAGAGTTCTTCAGAAAAGTCGTCAACTCAATTATGATTCAGCAACCCTAAACACTAATGTGTTTAGGGTATTTATACAAAAGCCCTAATGGGCTAACGGGCCCAATATTACTAATATATCCACAAGTCGGATATATTTACAATTAAGTCCTAGGGCATAATTAAATTACAGAACATTAGACTAATAATTAAATGAACACAATTAAATTAATCTCTAACAATCTCCCCCTTTGTGTTCATTCTACGTAGTATCCCGGTCTTCTGTTCTGTAGGCGGATTTCCTCAAATTGAGAACGTACTCGAATTGTCTGATGCTTCGGCGAAGATATAGTCTATTCTGAATTTCTTCAATAGCAGTATTGCTTAGGCTGATGATTTCTTCTCGGAACTGCTCGAGTCCTAAGCTTGCAAGGTGGCCTTTTGAAGGATCAGAATATCTTCTAACTTTACTTCTCAGTTTCTCGATAATGATCCTGAGAGTGCCGTCGCAGTACTTCTCAACTTCTGAGAGGAACATGACTCTCTTTAGTCCATCCTTGCTGTAGACTACGGAGAGTTCAGGTTCTTTGAAGATAAAGCCATTTGGATATGATTTGAGCTCTTCCTCCATGCCTGTGAAGTTTGGTCTCGTTAGGTTTACCTTCCTAGCGTTATTCTCAATGGCCATCTGAAAGTCGTGGCCTGTGTAGAAGGTAATGTCTCTCAGCATGTGTCTCTTAATGGCTTCATATCCCAGCTTGTATTTGAATTCTCGTAGGATGAATTTCCTGTAGAGTCTTGATAGCTTGAATACTTCGCTGGGATCAATGTACTGAAGATCTCCTTCAGAGATCATGTCTACAGAATCGTCCAGTCGTCGCACTAGGTAGACTGGGTATTTCAGGCTCGTTCCCATTTCCTGGACGGTTACATCCAGGATCTCCTTGATTGAAGCCTTCGCCCGCATCCTCTTCTTGTCGTCGTCAGTGACCCTCGAGCCTCCTGTCGTCGTCCATTTGTATAGGAAATGATAGGCCAATTTTGTGGATCCTCCAACGTGTGATAGGCCTCTCAGCTCCATTTCATTGTATGGACGAATTTGATCCCGTTCTCGCCAGATTCTATCTCGAAGTTCTTCTTGAAATGGAGTGGTTATCTTGTCCCATGGGATTGTATAATCGCATGGCGTCTCTTCGTAGTCTTCTCCATTTCTGATCTCGTCTGGCGCCATCCTGAGGCTCGTTTCGACCGCCGCCCAGATTAGTCCACTGACGTTGTCCAGTCGCTCTTGAAGGTCATCTTCTGCGGGATGATCGCTGTAGCTTTGAGATTCCCATCCCTGGTCTACAAATTCGTTGAGCTCAACCAGAGGATCAGGGATATTTATGTCTGCGACTGGAGGTAGTGGCTCGTCGGTCACCTGTGGGGGTGGGTCTGGTCTGAAGTCGGATGGTAATGGGGGTAGGTCTTTTGGTAGGTGGGAAGAGGTAGTAGGTTGGGGGTTTGTGGGCTCTGGTTGGTTTGAGGTGGAGGGCTCTGGTTGGTTTGAGGTGGAGGGCTCAGATTGGTTTATTGCCTCGACCCGCTGTCGCTTTTCCTCCCCCTCAGGACGACCGTCGCCATCAGGGTCGTCATGTCGTCGCTTGTGTGTAGGCGGGTCGTAGTGGCAATGGTATGGTATTTGGAGGCGGTGAAGGAGCTCCTTATCCTCATCATCGAGGCTGTCGACCTCGCTAAGGAGGCGATCGAGTAGTTGTTGGCGGAGCTCCTTAGTGGTGGGTGTGGGAGTAGGGGTAGGTGTACTGGCGGATGTGGATGGGTGGTGAGATTGGGAGGATGCCAGTGCCTCGACTCTTTGCATGATGGAGGCCTCCATTTGCTTCATTTCGTCGCGTACGGTTGCGAGGCTCCGTTCGAGGTGTTGGTCGAGGTCGGCGCGGGTGATGAAGGGTGATAACTCAACAGAGCCACGAAGGCGTTCTGTTGTCACGACTTCAGAAAAGATTCCTGAGTCGCGGCCCACACGCACTAAAGAGCGCATGGGACTTGAGGGACCGGGGCCACCGAGGCTCACCGTTTGCATCGTCGATAAGACAAGCTCATCGAGATGGCCTGAACTTACGGGGGCAGTGATGTTGCCCGTGTCAGGACTTCCGTCCGATCGTCGAGTATCATCAATAGATGATGTCTCTACAGACGTTCTGGACTGATCACTAAGAAAAGTCGAGAAAGGTGTTTGTGTCCTAGCAAAATCGAAAAAATTTGGGAAAGTGGACACTAGACTCGATGTGGTGGAAGAAGGGGCAGCGACGTGGGGCTGGGGGTCGCTTATATGTACATCACTTGCCTCCGAGCGAGACAAGGATGGCTGAGATGGTTCCCCGTGAGTTATTGAGACATCAACCTGTTGGGAGGTTGATGAATGGGAAGGGCTGGGTTGTGCATGCGCCGTTGAACCAGATGCGGCGACTTCTACTCGGGAGCTGATTAAATCAGCTCCTGTTCCTATGGGTTCGGTTCTGGAAGATGTAGTGAGGATGGGAGGTGCGAAGCTGACGGACACCGGAGGGGGTGGTCGTCGGTCATGTTTTCTCTTTGTACGCACTTCGCGTTGTCTCTCAGGACCCTGTCTCACACTCGAGCTAGCCCCGGGGTTGGATACGGTGGGGTTTGACCGTATCGTAGGGGCAGGAAGATTCTGCGACTGCCTGTACTTGATCACCTCTGGATCCGTGGGATCGGCAAGGTCCAGGAGGTGTCGTGGAATAGTCATGCCTTGGGCTGTCGATCCTTCCTTGGATTTCTTCAGATAGTTGAACGTGGGAACTCCCAGGGATTCTGACGCTGGACGACGAGTGATCTCTGGGTGGATTTCCATGTAGTGATAAATCAATACTTGGAACCATCTGAGATATGGAAGGCCCTTTCTCTTGGACGTCTTGAGGTGATCTCTGATGTAGATCTGGTCCACGATTTCTTGCATGAATAGGGCAGCGTAGTCGTAGCGTTTCCCGAAGATGACCCCATAGAAGATAGTGAGGATGCTGAGGTTGCAACGATCGTAGCCCGTGTGCTTCGGTGATAAGCATTTGTTGATCAGCATGAATAGTGCGTTCCACGGAGCAGGGATTTTGCTGAAGGAGAATGCCGATACTTGTGTGAGAGGTGGAGAGCAACCTAGTTCCAGCATTCCATTCAGGATTTCTTGAGTGGTGGGAGGTGGATCGAGCTCGGCAAAAGTAGGGAGTTGAAGAATCGTCCTCAGAAGGTCTTTGTTAAGGACAACGGATGTATTCTCGATCTGGCTTTGGAATATGATCTCCTCGATGTCTGGGACTTGGTCCATGAGTCCCCAGAATTGTTGCAGGTAAACTTGGGGGACGCTCGCCGTGAGTGTGAATGCAGGGAGGAGAAAATGATTTTTCAGAATGGCGATGATGACCATGTCCGAGCATCTGAAAGTCGTTGTGTCCAATTGATAGTTGTTCTTCAGCGGCTCGATCCATTTGGAGATCGGGTAAATCGTATCACGGTTTGGAATCTCCATAATCTGAAAATATGATCAAAAGGTCATTAGACATCGAATATTCCATCGTTGCCCTCGCTTGCTTTTTCTTTCTTTTTTTTTTTTTATTTTATTTTTTTTTTATTTTTTTTTTTTTTATATATATATATATAGATATATAGATATATATAGGAATAAATAGATGTATATATATAGATATATATGTAGAAATATATAAGTAGGAAATATGTAGTAATATATAGATAGAGATGAAGTATAATTTTCGTTAAGTAGAAAAATGGCCCATTCAAGGTTAAATATATGATATGTCGATTTGAAATTGATTGAAAAGAAGCCCAATATGATAAAAGTCGATATAGTCCGAGAACGGCCCAATAACGAAAAATGTCGAGAGCATGAAGTAAAATGTCGAGAGGGTAAAATGTCGAGGGGACCAAAATGTCGAGTTCTGATGCCTTAAAAATGTCGGGAAAATGAATACGCTTGAAAATGTCGAATGCATCTAAATGTCGAGTTATAACTGAGATAGGCCCAAATGAGGAAAAAATCGAGGTAAGAAAAAAATGTCGAAAGGCCCAAGTTTGAAAATGTCGAGAAGGCCAAATGTCGAGACGAAGGTAAAAGTCGATATCTCACAGTTGAAAATCAAATTAGGGTTAACGACTTGAAATTTGGGAAAAAATGGCGAAGCTCTGAAATCGTTTCAAACATGCACAGATTTAAATCATGAAATGTCGAGAGGTCCAAAATCAGATAGAATCAGTTTAAAATTTAACGAAACATCTTGAGGAATCATGTAAATCGAAGATTAAAAACATGAAAACTGAGATCGTGATTCCGTCAGTGAGTTCTCCGAATTTTCACACCTGCAATCGAAATCATTAGTAACATAATAGAGGAAAATAGGGCTTTGTGGAGCTTACCAGAGGATGACGAAGAGCGGTGATTAAAAAGATTGAGGGAATTTCTGCGAAAAATTTAAACTGAGGAGCGTTCTGTGTTTTTGAGAAGTCGAAGTGAAGAAGACGAAAAATGTCGAGATGTCGGGATTAAAATGTCGGGCTTAGGAGATGTCGAGACAAGTTAAACATGTCGGGCTCAGCTTGGGTTTTATTAAGGCCCATTAAAATGTCGAGAGCAAATTTGGGCTTCATAAAGGCCCATGTAAGATGTCGACATCTGAGTAGTTGACAAAAGATGTCGAGATTTATAGAAATGTCGAGAACGAATGTCGAGAGAAGAGACGGGCTTGCCGAGCTTATGATTTTGGGCGTTTACTTGAAACGGCCCAATTAGAGTTAAAAAAATGGAAGAATCATGCAAGTAATGCAAGTAGAATAAAATACCGAAAAAAAAAATGCAAAGATACCATATGACAATGCAAAGGTACTGAAAAATAGGAAATAGTGATGCTCCCCCTAGACATATGCGGTTTTTTTTTTTTTTTTTTTTTTTTTTTTTTGGAGAATCTAATTCACCTTAAATCAGTAATGCAAATATTAAATAATAAATGCTCCCCCTAGAATTATGCAAGTATGTTTCTCCCCCTAGACATATGCATAGGCTTTGCAAAATATATAACATGATTACGTCTAGCCTAGCATGTATGTGCCTAGATTAAGAGGTAAGATTCAACATGCCCAACCTAGAGACTAAGAATTGGAATCGTTTCTCATCCAATGCTTTAGTAAAAAGGTCGGCCAGTTGAAGTTCGGTGCTAACAAACTGCATTTCTATGATGCCATTTTCAACATGATTTTTGATGAAGTGATATCGAAGATCAATATGCTTCGTGCGTGAGTGATGTACGGGATTGCATGTAATAGCAATAGCACTTTTAGAGTCACTATAAATAGGAATATTATGTAAATCAAACCCGTAGTCCAAGAGTTGAGTGCGCATCCACAGAATTTGTGAACAGCAACTGGCAGCGGCGACGTATTCTGCTTCAGCTGTTGACGTAGAAACACAATTCTGTTTCTTGGAGGACCAGCAAATTAATTTATCACCAAGCAGTTGTGCGCCACCTGACGTACTTTTTCTATCCATGCGACAGCCTGCAAAATCCGAGTCAGTGTATCCAATTAATTGAAAACTAGAATTTTTGGGATACCACAAACCGAGATTTGGAGTTCCTTTCAGATAACGTAGTATTCTTTTGACGGCGGTCAGATGTGACTCTTTGGGATTTGCTTGAAAACGTGCACAAAGGCAGGTTGCAAAGACGATGTCTGGTCTGCTTGACGTTAGATAAAGTAGTGACCCGATGATTCCTCTGTAGTGTGTTTCGTCAATAGGCTTGCCAGAGAGATCTGCATCGAGTTTGCATGCTGTGGACATAGGAGTTGCTATGGAAGTGCAGTTTTCCATCTTGTATTTCTTCAAGAGATCACTTATATATTTAGACTGACTGATAAAAATACCGTCTGGTAGCTGTCTGATCTGCAGTCCTAGAAAGAAGTTCATTTCCCCATCATGCTCATTTCGAACTTGGTGGTCATTAAGTGACTGAATTCCTCGCATAGTTTCACATTCGTGGAGCCAAAGATTATGTCATCAACATAAATTTGAACGAGCAAGATGTCTGAGTTCTGCCTTTTAATGAAGAGCGTGGTATCAATTTGACCTTTGGTGAACCCGGATTCGACTAAGAAGGTGGAGAGAACGTCGTACCAAGCTCGTGGTGCTTGTTTAAGACCATAAAGGGCTTTGTCCAGGCGATACACGTAATCGGGCTTGGTTGAGTCTACGAATCCTTCAGGTTGTCCAACATAAACTTCTTCTTTCAGAACTCCATTTAAGAAGGCTGTCTTGACGTCCATCTGATAGACAGTAAAATCCTTATGAGCAGCGTAAGCGAGAAATAGACGAATGGCTTCTATACGAGCGACTGGTGCAAAGGTTTCATCGTAGTCAATGCCTTCTTGCTGATTGTACCCTTTTGCTACCAATCTGGCTTTATTACGGATGACCTTGCCATTTTCGTCTCTCTTGTTCTTGAAGACCCATTTCGTTCCTATGATCGTTTTGCCTTTGGGTCTTGGAACTAGAGTCCAAACTTTTAAGCGTTCAAACTGGTTGAGTTCATCTTGCATAGCAATTATCCAGTCTGGGTCTGAAAGTGCTTCTGACACTTTTCGTGGTTCGAGTTGACTCATAAAGCACGAGAAATGTTCGTGAACAAAGGAGATGTAATCGCTAGGAATTGCACTTTTCTTCTCACGAGTTGATCTTCGCAGGAGTGGTTGAGCCGTGGGAAAATCATCAGGATGGTCAGGAATTGTTGTTGCGTCGACTACAGGAGGTTGATCGTGTTGTGATGCTAGGGAGTCAACGTTTGTTTCAGTCTGAGGAGTTATGACATCTGGAGTGGCATCCTGACTGGAATGAGAAATTTCGTCTTCAATGGCAGTGGTGTTGGGAAGCGTGAGATCTGTTTCTGAGGAAGAGTTGTCTTCAATATCTGATGTTGCTTGGATTTCACCTTGTGGAGTTTCTATCATCTGAGAAGGCACTGGATCTGAAGTTAGATGAAAATCTTCAAGCAAAAAATCTAGTGATGCTAAGCTTGGATTTGCAGAGGCTGAGTCTCGTTGAACGTTTCCTGATGCATTAGAGGGTGCTTCTGGTGTTGTGGGAAGCGTTTCGTCAAATGTGACATTGGCACTTTCCCTTACAATTTTAGCGTCTTTGAGGAATACTCTAAATGCTTTGGACGTCGAGGAATATCCAATGAACGTGCCTTCGAGAGCTTTGGGATCGAACTTGCCTCTGTTGATTCGATCATCTGCAATGAAACATTTGCAACCAAATACTCGAAGAAAAGAAATATTAGGAGCACGATTATTGATTATCTGATAGGGGGTCTTCTCAAATCTTTTGTGGATTGAAGTGCGGTTCTGAGTGAAGCATGCAGTGCTTAGTGCTTCAGCCCAGAATGAGTGTGGAAGATTTGATTGAATTATCATCGTGCGTGCGGCTTCAACAAGGGTTCGATTTTTTCGCTCAACGACTCCATTTTGTTGTGGAGTTCCTGCAGCTGAGAATTGTTGTGAGATGCCTTGAGATGCATAGAAATTTCTCAGTCGATCGTTTTTGAACTCCGTACCATTATCTGATCGAATGGTGCCAATTCGGGCCTGCAGTAGGTTCTGTGTAGTTGTCACGAATGTTTCGATTATTAACGCGGTCTCATCTTTACTGCGCAAGAATTTTGTCCAAGTGTATCTAGAAAAATCGTCGATGAGGACCAGAACATATTTGCGACCATTGAGACTCTCTGTTCTCATGGGACCGCATAGATCAACGTGAAGTAGTTCTAAAGGTCGAGAAGAGCATGCAACATGTTTGGACTTATGGGAGGCTCTTTTCATTTTTCCTAGTTCGCAGGCACTACAGAGATGTTCCTTTTGATACGTAAGGTTTGGTAGGCCGACAACTAGTTGCTTAGTGGATAGTTTATTAATGTCTCTAAAATTTAGATGGGATAGACGATTGTGCCACAGAATGTTTTGAGAGTGTGAAGCTTTAGAGAGTAGGCAGATGTTCGAGGATGGCGTGGTTGTTTTGAGGTCTATCGTATAGAGATTCGTTTTTCGAATGCCATGGAGTAGATCATTACCGTGACCGTCGTTGATGCTGCATTTTCTTGCTTTGAAGTTTATTTCGAGTCCTTTGTCGCACAGTTGGCCAATGCTGAAGAGGTTGTGGCCTAGTCCCTTGACGTATGAGACGTCTTGGATGGTTAGATTTCCGTGATTTAGATCTCCTCGTCCTAAGATTGGGGATGACTCGTTATTTCCAAAGCGTACCTTTCCTCCGTACTTTTCGGTGTAGTTGCTCAACAGCTCTTTGTTTCCAGTCATGTGTGTGGAGCAACCTGAATCTAGATACCACACATGATGGACCTGCAATAGGAATGGAATTAGAAACGTTTCGGTACCCATTTGAGAATGGGCACTGTCCATTTCTTAGTAGAAGATTTAGCAGAAATAGTAACAGGATTAACGTTGGGTGAGTGATGGGAGAATGTCGCGTGATGTTTTTGTTTGGGCACCCAAATCTGTTTAGGTTTAGTTTGATATGGTGTGAATTTCCTGTTCGAAGATCGAGTGATCGTGGGATTGCGTATGGCGTTGGCTGGACGAGACATGGGCGTTCGAGTAGTAGAACGATGCATTTTATACGCAATAGTCTTATTTAAACTAGAAACATCAAATGTCTTAAAAGTCTTTAAAAGAAAAGGAGATTCATCATAAGCATAGGTAGTAGGAGAAGAAGTCTTGACAGGAGCTGAATTAGGTTTCGATTTCTGGACCCAGGCCAACGTCGTCTTCTTCGTAGTTAATCTCTTTCCTGTAGTCAAATTAGGCATGGGATGAGTAGTTAGGTTATAGGAGGAAGAAGAATTAACGTCAGATGAATAATCTTTGAGGTGTCTAAGAAGCGAAATTTCATGAAGCATTTTCTCCTTTTCGAACTTGAAGATTTCGATTTGATTTTGATGTTCTTTGTGTTGTATCAAGTTAATATTCTGAAGGCGTGAGACTTCGCTTAGAAGGCCAGGTTCGTTCTTTGTTGAAGTTCTCTCCATGGGGATTGGCGAGCATGACTTAGGGAAGAAACGTGAGTTGTTCGTGAGTGAGGTTGCCTTTTCTAGGCGAAAACGGGAATTCAAGGCAAGTGCATCGTCGTAGGAATAGTAGTGATTTGAAGGAGATGCGTAGTTTTCAAATAGCAGTTCATGTCTTTTGGCTATTTCTTTCCCTTTAATGTTCTTGTGGAGTGATGTTTCTATCTTAGACTTGGCCGAATTCAATGGTGCGGAGGAAGCTATGTGGTTGTTGACTTGTTTTTCGAGTGAAGAGATGATTGTCAGGAGTACGTCCATTTCCACTTGAGAGGCAATCTTCTCGAGCTCAATAGTCGAATGCAGATCACCGATTTCTTTAATCATTGGAGGGATATATGTACTAGAGGTACTTGCTTTTTGGGGATCTACTTCTTCTGGTGGAAATAAGGAATAGTAGTCATCGGATAGATCAATTTTTCTGGTTTTGTAACTTTTTTCCAGTTCCTCATAGTCAATTGGAATTTCAGCCCTATCCTTTTTGTCTCTCTTTTTGTGTTCTAACTTATCAAGCGGAGATGAGCTAGTGAAAGACATAAGACAAGGAATTTTTAAGCCTGAGAGCTTGATATCATAAAGGGGAAGAGGTTTCTTTACTGAGTGCACGGAATCTGGAGTACATCCTATGCCGCTACGGGGATTATAAAATTCTGTGTCTCTAGCACTATTTAATAGGATCATTTTATCTGTTTGTATTCTACTGTTCAGAAGATCCTCAAGTTTCTTTATTTTCGAATATAGACGATTTCGTTCCTTAGTCAGAAATTCATATTGTTGGGATATCGTGTTTCGATCTACTTCACTCTTTTGGAGATCGTTTTCCTTTTTGAGAAGTTTATCTTCTAAGTCTCTTATCTTAGTCTCATGTCTAAGGGATGTGTCTCGAGCTTGTTCTAGAAACGAGGTTAACCTAGCCTTTTCCACTAGTTCTGTTCGCAGGACTTTTTCATTGTTAGCTAACCTAGATTCTAGTTCTCTTAATGATTGGTTCTCTCTAGACATAGATGTTAGTCTATCCTGAAGAAGACATAATTGTTCATGTAGATTGGAGTAAGATTCGTGTACCTCAGTCTCTGAAGATGAGTCGGTTGAGGGGGTGGCTGCAGTATTGTGTCCCTCATCCTCAGTGTCGGTTTCAACGTTTGCCATGAGTGCCAGATTTTCATCCTCACTTTCAGAGGTATCCTCGAGCCATGATTCTTGTTCAGCCATGAGTACCACACCGGACTGTTTTTGTTTGAGAAGTTGTGCCTTTTTGGTGTAGTAGTCAACATCTTTGGTCTTGGGCAGGAAGCAGTCTCGAGCAAAGTGTCCTGGTTTGCCGCAGTTGAAGCACTTCTGATCTTTCATGGAGGGCTTAGTCTCACCTTCTTCATTCTTCCGGTCCCGCTTCTTGGAGGAGCTAGTCCTGAGTCGATTTGAGGATCGGTTCTGTGTGTAGGAATTGAAGCGCTTGGTGATCAAGGCCATCTGTTTTGTAATCTCTGCTAGCTCAGGGTCCATCTCTGCATTGGTGTTCTCATTGTCTTCTTCAGATGAGCTAGGGTTCTGCACAGGTTTTGGATTCTTTTTTGATTTTCGATGGCTGATTAGAGCAAGTGTCTCCATGGCGGTCCTTTCCTTTGATGCTTTCTGAATCTCATTAATGTCTTCAATGTGCTGGGCGAGGCTGTCGTAGAGGCAGTGAATGTCCATCTCTTCTAGATCCTTGTTCTGGCGGATATTGCTGGCTATTTTCCTCCATTCTGGCTGCAGTGCTGAGAGAAAGCGTATGTTAATTTCCTCACCAGTTCTGGTTACATTTATCTTTCTCATCTCATTCACTAGGGTCAGAAATCGTTGATAGGTCTCATATAGCTCTTCTCCATCTTTGGCTTTGAATGAGTCATAAGCAGTGAGGACGTTGGATTTCTTTGCCTTGTACCCAGATTCAGTTCGTTGCATCATTTTGCTAATCTCATCCCACATTTCCTTGGCAGTTGGCAAGCTAATAACCTGCATGTAAATGTCATTTGGGATGCCTTGACCAAGATAAGTTTTGGCTTGACGGTCTGCTCGAGCTCGGAGTTTTTCAGTCTCAGTGTAAGCTGAGAGAGCTTTGAGTTCCCTGGTTTCTGGAACAGGTGGTGTATTGTCTGGATTGCCAGGAATAGTAATCCAAAATTGAGCTGGCCCTTCGGTGAGAGATTCGTACATTAGGTCGCCGTTCTCCTTGCTTTCGATGAAATTCATGAACCTGAGTGTCCATGCTGTGTACTCGTCCCTCTTGAGGATGGGAGGTCTCGAGTCGTTTCCAAGTGAATAGAGGTCCATTGCGATAGGTTGGATGTGGATCTTTATCGTGTTGATCAACTAAAATCTTAACTCAAGGAAGGCAAATAGGGTTAGAGAAATATATGAAATAATATAAGCACAAGAGTTAAATTGAAATCGAAAATATATTATATATATAAAATTTTTTTTTTTTTTTTTAATGTTAAAGAGAAATAATAAGAATGTCGAAGCTCGAATTGAATTTGAATGTCGGAATCCTTTGTCGAAAATAGGAAGTCTAGGTAAATGTCGAATGGAAATGTCGAATGAAAATATTTTCCTATAAGTCGAATTGGATGTCGAAGTATGTCGAAAGAAATGTCGAGATCTTTTAAGGAGTCGAGATAGGAAGTCGATGTAAAAGTCGAGTGGAATTGGATGCAAGATGTCGAGTCCTTTGTTAAGATGTCGAGGTGGATGTCGAGTTCGTTTTTGAGCTAATACTTCGAATAAAATGTCGTGATAGGAAAAGTCGAAATAGATGTCGAGCTGAAGCTTGCACAGAATGTCGAGTCCTATTATCTCAGAAATTTATAAATGTCGAATGGATAGGATGTCGAAATAGAGGGCAAAGTCGAGAATAATGTCGAAAAAAAATTCGCGATAGAAAAGGGGAATTAAATGTCGGGATGTCTAGTGAAGTGTCGAGAGAAGCAAATGTCGAGTCCGTGCTAAATTCCGAGAAAAATGTCGAGATGAGCAAAATGTCGATAGCTAATGAAAGATGTCGAGGTCTTCAAAAGTCGAGAAGATCCAGATGTCGAGCTGAAATTTGCTAAAAATGTCGAATTAAATGTCGAGTATGGTAGAATCTGGCGAGATAGAAAAATGTCGAGTGCTCTACTTTTCTTCAAATGTCGACAATCACAAAAGTCGAGAACTTCAAATGTCGACAGTGTCAAATGTCGACAACTTCAAATGACGAGATGGCTGATTTTGATCGAAGATTTCGGAAATTCAAAAATATGATCGTCTTCCAAACCTGTTCTTCGGCTGGAAAAAGCAGAATTCGATCAAAAATTTAAAAAAATCAAAAGAACGTCTATGCAATCTTCATGATCCGGGATTAATCTGAGAAATTTAATGAGAATCAATTGTTAGAATTTCGAGAATAAGATAGGAACAACGAATAGTGATCAATGTCTCGATGAAACCCGACGAGAAAAAGGATGAAACAAGCGAGTTAGAACGAACGAAGCTTCAATGAGTTTTGATCCACGAATTCGGCTCTGATACCACTTGTTAGGCCGATTTTATCCAACCTTGTACTGAATCAATGGATTAGTATTACCTGATACGATGATTTACGGAAGCAATAAACGAAGTAATACCGTAGACGAATTGTAGAGTTGGAACGAGAGAGCGCGAGAGTTCTTCAGAAAAGTCGTCAACTCAATTATGATTCAGCAACCCTAAACACTAATGTGTTTAGGGTATTTATACAAAAGCCCTAATGGGCTAACGGGCCCAATATTACTAATATATCCACAAGTCGGATATATTTACAATTAAGTCCTAGGGCATAATTAAATTACAGAACATTAGACTAATAATTAAATGAACACAATTAAATTAATCTCTAACAGTAATAATGGCGTCAAATCCAAATATTATCGTCGTCGTAGAAGAGATTAAGGAAAGCAAGATCTCTACAGAGGAGTTAGGAAGAGAAAGTGGGGCAAAGTATGTGTACGAAACACGCAGAAAGGTTGAAAAGCCACAAGTCAAATAGCAAGCTTTTCACATTATTCAATATGTTTACAAAAGGGGCTTTCTAGACGTCAACGAATGATCTATACGTAAATCCCATTATTTCAAATTTAAGTTAACGCGGAAAAAAGTCGATCCTCGCATTATTCTTCTGTTGAATCTTCTAGTTCATTTTTGTAGGCGAGATATTATAAAGATTTCTCGTTTTTTTCTTCTCCGAAATTGGGCTTACATTTCCAAATCACTTACTAATATGATGATGTGATAACATCGTTCCTTTTACGGATTTATATGCGCCTTTCAACGCTCGCGGAGGAAAATAACCATCGAAAGCGAATTCGCCGGTCGATTCCGCTTAAGTTTCTCAGAGCGGTCGCTGCGAAAACGACGTCATTCAGCGTTCACATTCATGGCGCAAAGTCATGTCCATTGATTACTTTCCGAGAATTTTAGTCGAAACAGTACTGATGTATCGCTTAGTATAACCGTTTCACCGACAAATAAAACAAACCCGAAACTCACACGTGCACACATTTATTCGAAACAACAACGCAATTCGTACAAATACAGATCGTAGCCGATTAAATACGGAGGAAAAGCGCAAACCCTAAAACCAACAATGGCAGAAGTGCGTAAATCAGCGTCTTCGAATACGAGTCGCCGCCCTTAATATTCTCGGCGGAATAAGAACAGGTCGGTTTCGAGGGCGGGATGTGCGCTCGTGCCTTCTCCGTGATGGTCGACGCGTCGATCCGACGTATAGCTCCTTCATCTTCTTTTGGGCCACACTACTGTGCTCCACGTCTTCGAAGTCCGTCGTGGCGTCCTTCCCTAATCGTAGCAAGCAAACATAAAGAGTTACTACCTCCGTCCCACTTTTTTCTTCCCATCTTTCTATTTCGGGCGTCCCACATAGTTCTTCTCATTTCTATTTTTGGTAACATATTATCCCACTAATTAAACTAATCACACCATTAATATTAACAAAAATCTTCTTGATTTGCGTGACTACTAATAATTTTTCTCACTCATACCTCAAAAGATGTACTATAATATTAAAATAATGTGGTTTCTTAATCTCTGTGCCCACTAATCTTTGGGAAGAAATAGCCGGGACGGAGGAAGTATTATACAAAACAGACATGATGCAGGATACTGTTGGAAGTAAAATATATTAATTTCAAAACATAATACGCAAGTGTTCAATCGTTCAAGCCTAATCTTTTAGGTTTGAGTGCTGAGATTATACAATGAGTTTTGCGATGTCCCACGTCTGATAATTCACGCACGGAATCCTCTGTCTCAGATTGTCTATCTCACTAGCTGTCCCATTCCTATCATATCCGTTAAATTTTTTAATGATTTAATTAAGGGACTTGATTAAGCCACGTCAATTAAAAATTATGAAGACATAAATGAGAGAAATAGCGAGAGTATTAGTGCGTCTAAATGAGAATGCAAAGCAAGAAAATCAGTTTTCTGACTTAAATTTAACACTCAGCGCATATAGGTTTGGTCTAAGAATTTTGGGACAACTCTACCACTTGAATGAATGCATCTATTGGAGAAACGTATTGGTCTACTAAATGAGAAAGCAAAGGGCTACTAAAACATCTAAGTAGGTCTTGAGGGAGCACAAGCAAAATAACGAGACAACAAACAAAGTGCATCTTTTCATCTCCTAATCAGCCAAAAAGATCCCAAAAGAGTTTCACCCAACAATCATAATCCTCAAAGGATCGACCACCTCATCCTAGTAATCTAATCATTGTGGATGTCATGGGAACCTTTTAGAAAACAAGTGGATAAATGTAAACCTATAAACAAGTTCCCTAGCTAAAATTTGGCATAGATAGAAAAATAGATGGATTTTCTATAGTGGTAAATCTAAGAACAACGATGACAAGCGATCAAACGCGATAACCGTATATTCTCAAGTTGAAATCTCCTACAAAACCACGAAGTATCCGTGATTAGAAGCCCCAAGGATGCCCTCAAAAGCGCCTTCTTCCTTTTCGGCCTTTTTCCCGTATGGCGGGGCAGACTCTGAAATTTTAGGCCCGCTTGGAGGTGGGCCTAAGAAAACAAGCCCGCACGGGCCACGGGCTTTGTATGGGCGGGTCCGGTGGCCCGCCGGTAGTCCCGCCCAAAAATAAAAATATAATTATCTTATATATATTTACTAATGAATTATATTGATTTTTATGTTTTTGAATTATGATTTATACTTTAATAATATAAACAATTTAATATTAAAATTGATCAAATTAGATATATTTTCAATTTGAAATCTTCATTTTTATATTTTTCTTTTCCATACTTTCTACTATTTTTTTTTCTGTTTTTTTAATTTTTAAAACTGGCGGCTAAGCCCGCCAGGCCCACTACCCGCCTGAAGGGGGGCGGGTCTTCATTTTACAGGCCCGCTAGTAGGCGCCCCCGCCCCGCCTGTGGCGGCGGGCTATGGCGGGCTACGTGCCGGCCCGCCCCTCCGGCCCGTTTTGACAGTACTATATACATATATATATGTATATATCTTCATCTTTTATATATACTAGATGACTGCCGCATGTTGTGCGGCTATGAGGAAGTTGTAGCCCGAGTACGAATCCTACGAAAAATAGAAATACGTACAACGTAAAAGCAAGTGTCTAACATATGTATTAAGAAATTTATTTCATATCTGGTTTTGGAGTAATTTTTTAAGTTGGATGCTTCATCTTTCCTAACGAACAACATAATGAAAGGAAGGTGGTTCTAAAATATATTTGTGTTGCGTTGCAGAACTCAGAGCTTGCTACGTTTGGAAGTAATTCGGGCGTGGTTGCTATGCATTGTAAAGGTTTACACTATTTTTCGAAAATCATTACTGTATAGGGGCCAATGTCGAACAGCTGTAGGAAAATCTATATTCCGCCAGCAGCTGCAACACTGATGTAGAAGGGCTCGTAGGTTCATCGAGACAAAGCACAATTGGGAGATCGGAAAGTATCAAGGAAACAGCTCACTTCGGGGGAACAATGGGGCTAGATATGCGAGTTTTTCTCTGCGTTGGGAGGTCGCCCAAAACAATCGTGTTGTTTCCTGAACCATATCCAAACACTAAACAACCGAAGGTCGAAGCCGAGACTGAGCAAACACGACCGAGTCTGACGCACTGACAGCTGAGAATGAGGCATCGAAGCCAAGGCCGAAATGCTGAGGGCCAAGACGAAGGCGACACAGCTGAAACCGAGCTGGCCAATGCCGAGCTCATGCCCATGGTTCGCCTAACGGGTACGGAGATCGGAACCTAGACGAGCGTTCCAGTTCCATTGAATTTTCGCGGAACAGTAACTGATGTTCCGCTAATTTTATTAATTAGTATAAATTAAAAAGTACTCATGTAAAACATAGGAAACGATATAATAATTTTTAACGCCTTAACAGATATAAATAGTACCTTACAGATATAAATTACAAGGTAAAAATATCACACAATCGAATTTTATAGTAGGCTATTGGTATTTTTTTTAGTGAATTAAGAAATATATGATATTAAAAACTAACAAGAAAAAAGGTTGTTTTGTTGTACTCGTGAAGTAAGAAGCTATTGCAAATTATTCTTTTATTTAAATAAAAAGTTGAAGATAGAGCTGTCAAACGGACCCGCGGGCCCGCCCTTGGCGGGGCGGGCTGTTGATTTCTCGGCCCGCCAGAGGGCGTGCCTGAGCGGGCATGCCCGTGCGGGCCGCTGGCTTTGTCGGGGCGGGCCCGGCGTGACGCGGGCAGTCCCGCCAAAAAATAATATATTATATAATTATATTAATTAATAAGATTTATAAATAAATTATATTGATTTTGATAATTTTTTCTTTCCTAATAATTTAATTAATTAATATTAAAAAGTTGATTAAATTAGATATATTTTCAAGTTGGATTATTTAATTTTTTACCTTTTTCCTATTTTTATTTTATTTTTACATATTTTTTTGTTATTTTTCTCACTTTTTCCTATTTTTTATTGTTTTTCTTTTTTTTTTTTAATTTTTTAAAAATTTGGCGGGCTAAGCCCGCTAGGTCCGTTACCTACCCGTAGGCGGGGCGGACCTTCATATTCCAGGTCCCCCAGTAGGCGGGCTTGCCCGCGCCCGCCTCGCCTGCCTGTTTTGACAGCTCTAGTTGAAGTTAAAAAGATAACTATAATTTGGGCCATAAAGTTCATCATAACTAAAGAAACACTTCAAAAACTGATGAGGCCCAATCCATTAAACAAAAGTTCACTTTTAAATTAAACCGTCGTTCTTGTACACAGCCATCGCCCGGAGCTGCTGAATCCTAAAGATGGGCTCTAAATTTCAGATATGTTAGAGATGAGCTTTATTATGGATAACTCTTTAGACAACAAAATACCCAAAATGATATAATTGCTTCTAGCTTAATCATAACATGATATTAGAATCTAGACCAAGGGTCGTGAGTAGGGGTGAGCAAAACCGGATATCCGGTTTTTCGGATATCCGAAATCCGGATATCCGGATTTTTCGAATATCGAAAAATGGTATACGTATCCGCTCCGGTTTTGATCGGATATCCGGGTTTATTCGGATATTTATATCGGATATCCGCATCCGGTTTTTAAATTTATTTTCTTATATTTTCATTATTTTTCTTTTCAAAATCATATTTTTTATTTTTTACCACAACAAAAAAAATATATTTTTAATATTAAGAATTTCTACACATAGTAATGCACACAATATCTGAATTTATGATTCGAAATTACATAATAAATAATAAACACAACACCGCAAATACACATAAATTTTTAACTTCCATCTCGATGTTTTTATGTTTTTTTATCTCAATTCTCTAACAAAGTTTGTCGCAATAATAAAATAATATAAATTTAAATATCTACTTGATAATTTATTTCCTTTTTGGACCTTCATTTTTCTTTTTGGACTATTTTTTTAATTTTTTAATTTTTTAAATAAAAATTGGATACCGGATATCCGGATTTTAGACAAACCACTACCCGTATTCGATCCGGTTTATTTCAAATAAATCGGGTCGGATATCCGTTTTTCTGGATTTTGTCCGGTTTTCGGATATTTTTGCTCACCCCTAGTCGTGAGCATAAAATTAACAAGGCTAAATATGACATATACTCCTTTTGATGATGAGGGATATATATACTGGAATATAATATAGATTCACTTCATTAACACTTAACGTTAGGTCTGATCATTTCACAAACTGTTTATTAGGCCAATCTGAAAATTACATGATCGACTATTTCAGAGATGAGAGATTCGCTTTTTCATACCTGCCCACTTCTTTCACAACGGTCTACATGTTTTTCTCAAATGTAGGTAATAAGAGAATTACATGAGCTTCTGTGGGGGAAAAAGCTCTGCTGGAAGCTCTTCTGAGGTTTGATAGGAGCAATTGAAAAACTACCCAGAAAACAATAAGAGAACAAAAGAGACAAGTATATTTCAACTTTCAAGCATGTGCATCGAGTTTACAAATTTTTGTTTATAACAAGAAATAAACATATGTCATGATATGTTTATTGCGTCCTCTGAGATAGAGAGAAGTAAAAGAGGACTGTGACAGAGTGACATATAAATGAAAAACGAAAAAAAATTGAAAAACATTGGCCCTATTGTGTAATGAATACTTTTTTTTTTCCGAAACGATAACTTGAATTCATAATAAAGATACAGGGCTAAAGCCCAAGGGGTCTCAGCGATTCATCATATATCGGGAGAACAAAGGCTCATATAGGAGCAACGGACAATCCCACAAGGGGAACAAACAATCCAACATGGGCATAAAACAAGAACCAAGAACTAAAGAACATATAACAGAGAAAGCTATTAAGATAAATCGACTATACTCTTCACTTTAACATGGCCTTCGACTTCTGGGTTATCTTCATCGGATTGAGGGTGCCGTCGACGAGAGGGCAGCGGGAACCGGCGACGGCGGTCGGCGACACTGGAGGGTGCCGTCGATGGAGTGACCTATTTTCTATTTTTTTATTATAAGAGAAAAGTAGGGCAAAAAAAGAAAATAAAACTAAAAGGGCACCCCAACCTCCCCTAACGTAGGCGAAGGAGGGGGTTAGAGGGTGGTGTGGCGTTGTTCTTGAGCTGAGGGGGTAGACCGTGGTGTGGGGTGTGGGTGGGGTGGGTGGCGGCTGTGGGTGGGGTGAGGAAGGGTTAGGGTTTGAGTATCTGATGGGAGAGGGATGAGAAATTTTTTAGAGAGAAGTGAACCTTAATAAATAATAAGAATGGGAACAAAAGAGGGGGGAATAAGCTCTTATCTAATAGCTCAACTGTTCACTTCGTTCTTGAGCATGGTTCGCGGTCACGGCGAGATATCGGTCGTCGCGGGTGATACGATGCGGGATCGGCCCTCACGGCGCCAGAGATACAGGCTGCTGCAGTTTCGTTTCCAACGCGGAAGACTTATCGGTGCCTCAACGATATATTGGGCGATTCAGGGCGTCGCGAGCGAGAAATCGAAGTCATGGGCGAGAAAAAAGGGTAAAAATCGAATAAAACAATAAAAACAAAGGTGCAATGCAAGTGGCGAACGTGGTCCATATATGTCTTTACTTCAATGAATAAAGAAAAAGTTTGATCATTACAGCAGCATTATTTCACTTATTCTCGGATCTTGTCTGCATGAATATATTATACAATGCGTCTTTATATGTTATGCGAATAGCGAAGATCCTTCAACTACAAACACAACCCTTTTCTATTTAACGTGAAGCTCTTGATAACCCTCTTCTATGTTCAAGTACCCCCATCAAATTCGACTACGTGATATTGCTCTCATCTCATCAACCAAAAAGCTACGATGGCACCGAAGCGAGATATTGGTTGGGACATTGGCGATGCCCTCAGTGAAGATAGAAGGAAAATCAAATGTAAGTTTTGTGATTAAGTAGATGGCGGAATTACGAGGTTGAAACAACATATTGCCCACGTTACGGGAAATGTGGAAGCTTGTAGAAAAGCACTGAAAGCGATAATGCAGCTCCTTGGAAAACATTTACAAGATGCCAAAAGCGAGCGTGATGTATCAAAACGTAAAAAAGAAGCCGCTTTAAAAGGAATAATGTCTATGAGGCATGACAGTGAAAGCAGCGATGAAGATGAAGATGAAGATATAATTGAACTGACGAGCAAAGAAGAAATGAAACAAATACGAAATGCTATGAGGCAAAGTCACAAAATTGCAGCTTATGAGGAAGATATGCGCAACCGTTATGGGCATGGTACTTTTTTTATTACGTTAGTTATCCGTCTATCAATAACTTATTTATTGTAATTACTGTAGGGTTTACGAATAACTTATTTATTGTACTTACTGTAGGACATCCTGGTGCTACGTCGTCACAAGATCAAGGAGCACAAAAAACACGATCATCGCGAAGTTTTACAACGAGAAAGAAAATGGAAACCTCCGCAAGGAATGTTGACTCATATATGTTTCCATCGAAAAATAAAAGTTTGAAGAATTGGTTTGCGCCAGACAAAGTGAAAAAGGTTGGTAAAGCGATTAGTAAATGGTTTTTATTTAACGCTATCCCGTTTAATGCCACCGATACTGGCCCGTACTATCAAATTATGATAGATACTATCGCTAAAGAGGGTCCAGGGATCAAAGGTCCTTCGGGTAGACAAATCGGTGGGATCTTTTTAAATGAAGAAGTCGAAGAAATTGACGCGTATGTGAGTACATTAAAGAGTAAGTTTCACATTTTCGGGTGTACAATAATGTGCGATGGATGGAGCACTAGAACAAGCATCCGATAATCAACTTCATGATTTATTGTGATCGCAAAATGATATCACACAGCTCGATAGATTGCACAAACAAAAGAAAAACCGCTGACTTTATTTTGTCTCTAATAAACAAAGTTAAATGAGGTTGGAGAGGAAAATGTAGTTCATGTGGTCACGGACAACGAAAGTGCTAATAAAGCCGCTGGAGAAAGGTTAACGATCGACAGGTCGCGTCTATTTTGGTCACCTTGTGCTGCACATTGTCTTGGCTTGATGTTAGAGGATATCGGTAAGATGAGTAAGGTTAAAAAAACTATCGATCAGGAAAAGCAGGTCACAAGTTTTATCTATAACAGCGATAAACTGGTGAATCTCATGAAATCGTATACGAAGGGACGAGAGCTTCTGAGACCTGGGATAACAAGATTCGCTATAGAATTTGTTGCGATCGAAAATCTTGTTCAACATCTGTTGGACTTAAAAAGAATGTGCACTACTCCTGAGTGGGAGGAATTTTAACAATACCTCAAGAAGAAGACATGCTGTAGAAAATGTTTCTGATACGATAATGAATAACAACTTTTGGAAAAGGGCGACAGAGGTTTGTAGAATAATGGAACCGTTGGTGAAGGTTCTAAAACTAGTTGATCAAGATAAAAAACCAACATTGTCTATCATATACGAAGCTATGGATAGAGCGAAACTGTCGATAAAGGAAGGAGTGAAAGATTGGCAGCAATATTGGGACGTAATTGACAAACATGTTACTTCAAGACCTTCATGCTGCAGAAAATATATATTATATGTTTACAATTATTGTATTGGATTTTTTTCAAATAATAGTTGTATTATAATTAATGCAGCTTACTTTTTGAACCCATTGCTACAACATTCAGGTACGTGTGTATTTACTTCTGATGTACGACGGGGTTTGAAGGCTGTGATCAAGAGAATTGAACCAGATATCGATGCTCAAGCCGAAGCAATGAATGAGGTTACCAGATTTGTAAACAAGGTTGGAGAGTTTGGTACTCCTTTAGCACACAAGCAGTCAAAAAAACACTTCCAGGTATTTAATAATTTCGACATGATTTTAATTATGTATGTCTTTCCAATAGAATAGTTTGACTTTAAACTTTATTAATTTTTTAACCCATGTCAGCTATGGTGGATCAATTACGGGGATGAAGTCCGCATTTGCGGAAAATTGCTATCAAAATTTTTAAGTCAAACATGTTCGTCTTCGGGTTGTAGAGAAATTGGAGCACATGGTCGTTGATACACACAAAGCTTCGAAATCAATTGGCTATTGAAAAGTTGCATAAACTTGTCTATTGTCACTACAACATGAGGCTACGTGTGAGAAATATGGCGTACCAGCAAGAGGATGACGATAATTATTTCCCGATTGACCTTAACCATATATTTCACGACGATGACATCCTGACAAATGGACAAGAGAGAATGTTCCAAATGTACTCCAAGATGATGATTTATGTTTTCTAGATCAAGGTGGCCAAGAAGATAATGAAGATACGGAGGGTGGTGGCCAAAGTCGTCGATCAAGAAAACGAAAAGGCCAGCCAAGAAGCGATTCAGGAAAGAGCGTGCACCAAAATACTTCAAGTCATAGCAGTGACGGTGATAGCAGCAGTGATAGCGACGATGCTAATGGAAATAATACAACGAATCCCGCTCGAGATGAAGGGGGAAGTACTCGCAACTATGCTAATGATCAAAATAATACAGGTATGTCTTGGGCTCAAGGAAACGAAAATTATTATGCTACTCAAGATACAGATCATGGCTACCGTCCGTTAATAGAAGATGAACGTCGTTATATGTCAGGACTGAGTGGTAGTGATTATTCATTTACGGACATATCGCAGCGTCATCCAAATGTTGACGCACAACTACAAGATCTTCGCTTGAGAGAAACTACTCAAATGCGGCCAAGATATGATTATGGGTCAAGACATAACAACCAAGGTCATCGACAATTTGATTACAACACCAGTGGAAGTTCGGAAGTCACATTGATTATGGTTCTTCACTTGGTCATTCAGCAGATACTTTGACAGTGGAAGATCAAGTGATTATTTATCTTCTATTGCAAACAGTGCTGAATATACTGGACATGATTATAGATCTACGAGCAGCACAAATAGTCCAGCCGACTATCGGGGATTCGGATACTATTATCGTGACATATCATTTCGTAAGCCATATCAGTCCATTAATGGGTTATCAAGACCTTATCCCGATTTTTGTCCATACAGTGACCGATGACTTTGTACCATCGCGTCACTCTTTGTGGAACTAAATGCTTGTAAAAACCTTTGTAATACATGCAATATAGTCTTATCAGGTATTTTCTACTGTTTCAAATACTATCTGGTACAATTTGTAGACAAACTTAAATAATTTACAATTTTTTTAACAAAAAAAGCGTATCGCCCGCGACCGCGCCGCGATAATGCAATGTATCCGTATCGCTCGTGTCCGCATCGACGTCCGCATCCGCGACGGCGAACCATGTTCTTGAGGGTCCCCCCACTTCAATCATTATTCCTCTTCTTGACTTGTTTGGGCTACAAAGTCTTTTTCCGTTGCTTCATTTTCCTTTTTTGCTTGTGTTTTCATTTTTTTTTGTTCATTTCGATTCGACATATGCGAAACACGAAATAAGCACTCAACATAAGATATTCAAATAAATTTAGTAGATTTTGATTGAAAGTAGACTTTTACGGGACATATAATTTATATAAAATCATAACTTATCAACGACCATGGCCTCGAAAAATCGGAGGCAAATCGTCGTAACACACGCAAGGGCCGACCCCTTTCCTTGCAGGTTCTTATATTTTTTTATATCCATTTCTAATATGTTTAAATTTTATAGTTATTATCATCCTTTCCTTTTCCCAATAATATAGAGCTAGCTTACATGTTCATGCCTTTATTTTGGCATCTATGAAGTCTTGATAATAGGATTTACTACCTACTAGCAATAGCATGTAGTAATAAATAGTGAAAATTCTCTGAAAATAAAATCTCATATAAGCCAATTTCGGAAAGCACAAAACATGTAGCAAGCTAGGTCGGATTTCATTCTAAAAAATTATCTTCATAAACTTTAGGTATTTTACAGAAGAAGTTACATACAGATTAATTAGGATAAGATCTCATATATGGTGGCAAAGAATATCATGGTTTGATATTTTTTAATAATACATTGCAAACTAAAGAAGAATCTAATGATGACGAGCATGAGCTA
The DNA here is from genome assembly GCA_027422505.1 of Craterostigma plantagineum. Classification (NCBI taxonomy): domain Eukaryota; kingdom Viridiplantae; phylum Streptophyta; class Magnoliopsida; order Lamiales; family Linderniaceae; genus Craterostigma; species Craterostigma plantagineum. Next base: position 509,100 of record JAPQWV010000059.1, read on the forward strand.
CATAAGTGGCTTCTTTTGAAGAAACCACCTTCTCCGTAAATTCATATTTAAAATCCTTTATTTATATATATTTACCAAAACGAAAAAAAAAAAAGATAAAGGAGCTGTCAGAAAAATAAAACTATCTGCATGATTTCCAACTGGCCTTGATTCGGGCCCACGCGGAGAAACTGGGCCCGATTGGCGCGAGATTTGATCAAAGAAAAGACACGTTAGTTGGAGAAGGATTATAATAAGAAAAATGTGCATGGTTTGTTCCGTTTAGTGGAAACAGAATATTTTCTCTTCTGAAATTTATGTAATGACTTCTCATAATAAATTAATGCACACTATTGATCTCAAAGTTAGGATGTGCTGCAAAGGATGCGAAAGAGTTGTCAAAGACGCTATTCGCAAGCTCAGAGGTATTTTTTACTTCCAATCACGCATCCTCACATTTAGGCTGGTTTCTTACATATTCATCCTTAGACGTCGATTTTGTTTTCTTTTTCATGAACGGTCGTAATCAGGTTTCATACCCACCAACATCCTGATCAGCGCTCTGATATTAATTCTCGTTTATAAGATGTGTAGGGATTTTTTCAGACCCAATTCCAGCCCAAACCCAACCCGATATAAGCTTGTGGGGTTCCTTTCTAAAACCAATTGGCAATAGAGGGAGTGAACCCACAAGCTTATAAACCATCAATTTTTTTCTTTTTAACTTTCGGTGTGGGATAGCAGTTTGCACTACCCAACAAGATGACTAGACATTAGACGAAACAATTTCGCCTTTTGATATGCTAATTAATGAACATATGCGTAGGGGTGGACTCAATTGAGGTAGACTTGGACATGGAAAAGGTGGTTGTAATAGGGTACGTCCATCAAAACAAGGTATTAAAAGCCGTGAGAAGGGCGGGAAAAAGGGCCGAGTTTTGGCCAAACCCTAGCCCGCCTTTATACTTCACTTCGGCGAGCCATTATTTCAAGGACACCACCGCCGAGTACAAGGAAGGCTACAACTATTGGAGGCACGGATACAGCGTTGCTGAGCTCCACGGTACGCTCCACGTCGCGCCACGTGGGGACGACAGAGTCAGCAATTTGTCAACGACGATAATGTCAACGCTTGCTCGCTCATGTAGCATAATTAATTATATATTATATGTAAAAAGATATATAAGGTGTGTATATGTTTGGTTGAATCAGTTATATGCTTGGAAGGAAAGATTGAACCATTTTTACCTCCTTAGGGTTTCCCTCATGTAATTAATAACAATGGATGTACCAACCTTAGGCAACCAAATGTGTATTGTGTTGTATGAAAAAAAAATGTTTCATTGAATTCGGTAATTGGCAAAAGAATGAATAAGCACTGTTCATACGTATGATGAAATGCAACGGATGAATGTAATGAAAGCAGGTGAACAAAGGAAAGATTGACGAGTCTTGAACCATTTCTTTTTACTTCCTTAGGGTTTCCAGTATGTATTCTGCATAGAGATCCATGCACAATAAATTTAAATTCTCATGTGATGCCACATGTCCCTTAATTTAAAAAATAAATTAAATAATATAAAACCCCAAAAATTCCCACTACAACATGCACAATAACTAGCCACTATCTACATAAATTAAGTTTAGTAACATATACCGTGCACTGCACGGGTAAAAGACTAGTATATATATAGATATATATATATATATGTATATATATATGTATATATATGTATATATATAGTGTAATGAAACGATAGCTTAGGTCGAAAGATTGATTCTTACATAGAGTATTGGATGGCGTCTTTGGCTGTGGAAGAAGGCAAGAATTCGTCGACTGCGACCTCTTTGTTCTCGTTCTTCTTGTCTGAAGAAATCTTCAGTCAAGGAAAATAAAACGAAGGCAGCGTTGCGCAAAAACAAATATAGACGAAAAATGGAACGAAAAAAAAAAAAAGAAAAGAAAAGGATACAGTCTTCGAAGAAGCAACGAATCTCGGCGAGGCGATGGGGTTGGAGCTGACTGATATCGGTGAAGTGTCGATACTCGGGGTCGTCGGCGCAAACTGCTATTATTTTGTCGTCTTTTTCTCCTTGTTCGATCATAGGCATTAGCCCTATGGCCCTCGCCCGAAGGAAAGAGCCCGGAGCCACTTGTTCCTGACAAAAATAAAAATGCAAAACAATGAATTTTTCGTCGATGAATTCTTTTGTAAACATGCATGATGACCAAAACGTCCATGGGATCGTTGTCTTCCCATAGGGTTCGAGGGATGAAACCGTAATTATGGGGGTAGACGACGGAAGGGTAGAGTATACGGTCAACCTTGATCAAGCCGTCTTCTTGTCGAGTCCGTATTTGACTTTGCTACCTTTCGGTATTTCAATCACCTTGAAAAAAAAAGACCGTGTTGCGTCGTGTTATTTTTCAGAAATATAAAATGAGCAAATTGGTCAATATTAAGCTTTTACGTGAAGTGCTCATTTAATTGGTATCAGATCAGAGTTCAAAACCACAAATAATCTTAACGACGACCAGCATAAAAACAAAACTTCAGGCTTAACGGTAAGATAAGAAATTAGCATAAACATGATGAGCGTGTTATAAATATGAGATTAAAAATTAGTTAACTATCCTCCCTTTAAGGTTACAGGTGAAGTGGTAATTTGACACAGTTATTCTATACAATTATCTTTCCATAATTCGCACGTAATTAATTATATGGTGAGAAAAAAAGGGGGGAAAGAAGACTCACGACGTTGATGATTTCGGGTGCGCGGGGTCCTGTGGTAATTACGAACATGAAATTACAATCTGCGTACGTACGAAAGAATTTAAATAAAAATATATCGTACGAATTTATTACCGATCTCGAGATGAAATTACGAACATGAAATTAAAATCGTGCCAAGGATGCGCGGCGACCGATCTACGGGACAAAGACGAGAGTATCCTCTCGTTCAGGGGCGGGGCCCGCTTGTGGCTTGGAGCAGATCCATTCTCATCGCTCATTTTTTTCTTCCTTTCTTTTTTCTGACGAATCATCAGCGCAAAAGATCGAATCAAATTGATTTAAAATACGCAGATCTCGCAACGCAATGTGGGCGTAGATCTCATTGAAGATTTTTCATACCGTTCATCCGAAACTATATAAGCACAAATTAAAGAGAAAAGTAGCTGAAAAGTTAAACGTGAATAAAAGGATACGTAAAAACGAAGAATATATACCTGGGAATTTGATGGATGAAGATGCAGATGAGAAAATGCAGATTTGATGAGGTTGTTAAGGCATATGGCAAAGCTCATATATTTATAGGGAAAAAATGGAGAAAAGTCTTGGTCCAGCCAGATGGGAACGCGGGAGCAAATATAGTTAGTTGGCTTGCACTTTGTTCGATTACGTAGTTAGTTAAGTAAGTCTATTAAGGTTGTCAGATTTTAATGTAATTAAGAAAAAAACTTTATATTCCGCGTGGTGATGAAATCGTAATTTCTTGACGGTATCAAAATTTTTCTATATAATATTAGTTAAGCCCTTGTTTGGTTCGGGTGTTTAAGAGTTTTAAACCTGGGTTTTTTATATATTGATATGTTGGGTTAACAGATATATACAAACTATGGGCTTATGTAAAATAGGTTTAACCCACGTAATAAGGTTTGAATAAACACAGCTTCGAGGTGGGTTAATGAAAACCCACGAATTAATTTACGTTAATACCCCTCTGTGCAGCTTCAAGAGGATAACCTGCGATTCCAATGGGTTCGTCAAAGAGATAGAGCTTTCAAGTCAGAATCTCACTGATAATTCTCTTCCCCTAACATCTCTCTGCGATCTCAAATCCTTGGAAAAGCTTTCTCTTCTAGGCTCTAACAACATATACGGCGACGTTAGTGAAGAGCTCAACAACTGCGTAAACCTCAAGTACTTAGATCTCGGCAACAACTTCTTCTCCGGTAATTCTCAACAACTGTGCTCCTTGTCGGCGTTGTCATGTCTTTTCTGGGCTATGAAGTTCTTTGGCTCTCCGTTAGCAAGACTGTTGCGTCGCTTCCTTATTGGGTGGTGAAATTCTCCGATTCTCCTCTTCGTAGTTAATAATTGTGTGTTTGGAGTTTATGACCTTTCCGATTGGGGGTTTACAGATTTCGTGAGCTTTTGTCTGGAAAATTGGGATGTTCGATTTGTACTGTAACTGTAGTTTGGTTTGTTATATGAAAGATTCGACATGTAGTAAGTTTGATTTTCACTCTTCTCCTTATACTTGTGAGCATCGGCGGGGCGACGACCGAGTTTCCTTCTATGATTCTCAATATGACAAAAGCTCAACTGGCTTGACTTGAGGGTATAAATGTACTTTTCTCAAATATCCATTTATTAAACCCATATTTATCCAAACATATACACATCATATAAACCCATCAACCAAACACACATTTTACTAAGAGGTAATTATATGTCAGGCCCAAATTAAGATAGTTTCATTAGTGTTTAGGACCCAATCTTGTTTAAAATAGGATAAGGATCTATTTCAAGTTTGGTCTTAGAGTTAAGGACCAATTTTGAGAAAAACGATGAATTTGCCCCTGCCTGTTTGCGGAACAGGATTGCCATCAGCTATTCCAAACACTCGAAAGGTACCACTTTGTTTATTTCTGGTAACACTTCATGAATTACAGGAAAGTGTTATCCAGAAATAAGGAAGCGGTACCAGAAAAGCTGAAGTGGTAACACTTCATGAAATACAGGAAAGTGTTATCAGAAATAAGGAAGTGTTACCAGAAAAGCATGAAATGGTAACACTTCATGAATTACTGGAAAGTGTTATCCAGAAATAAGGAAGTGTTACCAGAAAAGCATGAAGTCGTACCGAAAACCATGAAGTGTAACGAGCAAGCATGTTAATCGCACATGCTTCAAAACTAATTTTATTCTGTTGATACCACTTATTAGCTATATGTTAACACTTCATAAATCTGCATAACACTCATTGGGTTAACTGCATTCTATTACAAAAAAATAATTACAAGAAAGTGTTACCCGGGAAGCATGAAGTGTTACTCGGAAAGCATGAAGTGTTTACGCAGAAATAATGAAGTGTTACCGCGTATGTTAGCCAGAAACACGGAAGTGTTGTCCGGGAAGCATGAATTGTTACTCGGAAAGCATGGAGTGTTACGCAGAAATAATGAAGTGATACCGCGGAAGTATGAAGTGTTGTCAGAAAGCATGTTAGTGGCATACGCTTAAAAAACTACATTTTATTGTGTTGATACCACTTATTGGATATACAGTAACACACTTTGTGCGTGGTAATACTGCTTATTATGCGACAACGATATACTGCGATTTGATAACACAACAATGGCGCTGGATACCACTTCTCATTAATATTTCATAGGGGTATTTTCGTCAGACAACATTTAAACGAAGTAAAATTCAAAAACAAGTCTTTAAAACTAATTTTCGTCTGACAGGGTCCTCAACCCTAAAAAATACATACCTAGGGCCTGAACCCCAATCGCCCTTTTATTAATACCCATTACATTGTTTTATATAAATCCATACTTATTTAAACTCTCCTAAATATAAACCTACGAACCAAACTAGCACTAGGTTGTTAGCTTACACACGAGATCATGGTTTTTAATGGGCGAGGTTAGATTGGTACGAATACGTGCATAAAATATTTGCACAGTCTAAATTCGATTAAAAAAAGAAAAACTATGAAATTTATGAGAGGTTTTTATTTCTGAATAGGAAGCTTAGATTGTAATATTAACAATATATTGATCTCACCTACCAAGATTACAATATTGTCGTGTGGAACGTGCTGTACATCTTGGAATCAACCTAAGGTATTAATTCTGTAAATTGGGAGACAATTTCTGTTGTGTTTTTAAACGAAAATGTCAAGTTGAGCTTTTTGTATTACTCATTTGTTTTATACCAACCCGCATAAATATATCTTGGCATATACTCCTAAGATTATAAATCAAACGATTAAATAAGATAAATGTGTGGTAATAATAACGATAATAACAAACTTAGACCGAAACAACAGCCCAATAATATGGACTGCATCCAAACAAAATATTCTCCATATCTAAAAGCAACCAATTTGCAGATTGATCACTTCTGTTAATCCGTTCAGTTGAGCTTGAGAGTTACATCTTCATACAAAGTGAAGAGTTTAGTTATTTATTTCTTTATGTTTCGTGAGAAAATAAATTTAACGAAAAAAAAAATTAAAGAAAGGGTTTCCATTTTTCAGCTTGTTGCACACACATGGCGTACTTTTAGCCTATATTATAATCGAAATAAAATGTCACCATAATTAACTAACGGGAGTTACGATTTACCGCCCCCCTTTTTACTAGTCGCCGCCCCCTAAAGGGCTGAAAAGACGTTTTTGCCCTTATGATATTTAAATCAATTTAAAAAGAAAAAACTAACTAAATATATAATTCCGGTACGAAATACCGAAAACTACATACACAAATAAATTCGAACGATCGATCGATAAAAAAATTCGACCGAAATTTCAGTTCGGCCCGTGCAGGCCCGGCCGAAATTCCAGTTCGGCCCGCACCGGCCAGGCCGAAATTCCAGTTCGGCCCGCAACGGCCCGGCCGAAATTTCAGTTCGGCCCACCAGACCCGATTAATTTTCACTTTTTGTTTTTTTTTTTATTTTTTATGTAATTTATAAAAACTCAACATATATAGTACTATTTAGGGATTGAACCCATGACCTCTACTTGATAAAGAAATTACTTATCCATTGGACTACATAGCTTTTTATTAACAATTATGACATATATATAAATATATAACGAAAATAATCTAATTAAATAATCCAATTAAATAATCCAATTAAATAATACAAAATAATCCAATTAAATAATCTAATTAAATAATCCAATTAAATAATCTAATTAAATAATCTAATTAAATAATCGAATTAAATAATACAAAATAATCCAATTAAATAATCTAATTAAATAATCCAATTAAATAATCTAATTAAATAATCGAATTAAAAATATATATATACATAGCCGAAGAGAAATTTCGGCCACTATACGAGCCGGCCGAAAATTTTTTCGGCCCGGGCGGATCCGACCGAAATGTATTTTCGGTCATAACAGTTCCGACCGAAACATAATTTCGGTCGGAACAGTCACGAACGAAACACAATTTTGGTCTGGACCATCAAGGCCGAAATGTTTTTTCGGCCTCTTCAAGGTACGACCGAAATACTGTTTCGGTCCTACCTTGATGTGGCCGAAATTATTTTTCGGTCCGACCCGAAAAGACGAGATTGTTTTTCGGTCGGGACTTTTTTCGCGCGTGATCGAATCAAGTTCGATAATTCACATTCGTACGAACGAATTTTACGTTAATTTGTTTTGTTTTGTTTGAGTCTGATTTGAATGATTGATTGCGATTTGAATGTTTTTTTTGTTTTGTTTGAGTCTGATTTGAATGTTTAATTGCTATATGAAAATTGTTGTCTGGAAAATGACTTTAAATAAAAAATTTAATTCAAAAGGGCAATTTTGTCTTTTTTCAGCCCTTTAGGGGGCGGTGAATAGCAATCCAGTTAACTAAATGAACCAATAATAGAGCCCCTATTCTTAATAATATTATAAAAATGCAATCTTCCCATAACATTCGCAATTCTCAACTTTTTAAATCTTTCCATTGTTAGGGTTTTCTTCCCCAAAAAAGATGGCCGGCGATTGTTCATCCTCAGCTCCTCCCAAGACGACGTACGTTCTCAGAAGCAACGACGGCGAGACCTTCGAAATAGAAGAATCCGTCGCCGTCCAATCGGTGACGATAAAGAACATGATCGACGACGGCTGCGCAGATTCAGAAATTCCCCTCCCCAACGTCTCGGCGAGCGTCCTGGCAAAGGTGATCGAGTACTGCAGGCGCCACGTGGACTGCGGCGCGTCCGCGGCGGCGGCGCCGGAGGATTTGAAGGCCTTCGACAAAGATTTCGTCAAGGTCGACATTGGATCGCTCTTTGACCTCATCTTGGTGCGTTTCTATTTGGGCCTTCGTCTATTTTCGTCTATTTTCCCAGCTAGGGTTTTTCCCTTTGTTGTGCTCTTTTTCATTACCACTTGCTTACGATTTTCTCGTTATTAAAAACTTAGTATATCATATCAGTCGTCGTTCGTATTTTCCATTGAAAATTATCTGGTAATATTGAATAAGAAAACCTAATGATTATGTCGAACTTGATCTTCTTCCATTGAAAATTATGTTATGCACTACATATGCTCCAATTTTGTGGCGATTTGTGTTATATAACGTTGTATATGTTGGTTTTGACATTATCATATCATAGGCTGCGAATTACTTGAACATTAAGGACCTTCTTGACCTCGGGTGCCAAACTGTTGCTAACACTATAAAGGATAAGTCGGTGGAGGAAGTTCGTAAGATTTTCAACATCAAGAACGACTTTACGCCCGAGGAGGAGGCCGAGATTCGCAAGGAGAACGTCTGGGCATTCGAGAGTAACTGATCATTATCTTGAAGCTGTACTCTTTGGGATGATTATTATTACTATGATTAGTTAATCTTTTGTTTGAGGATGATTATCTGTTATTGGTTACGTGCTAGTCTAGCTAGTAGTAGTAATGGTGCTTGCCCTCGCTAAGCGTGATTGTTTAGTGTCATTTTTTTGTACCAAGTTTTTTGGTCGCACCATATACTTTTAAATGGTTCTCATAAACTGTTACTTCTTGCCCAGCTACATATCATAGTATAGTAGTGTTGTTAAGGGGTAAGCTTAAGTCCCTTTAGTACCGTTTCTTGTGTGTATGTAATAACTGTAAAAGGCTGCCTGCGATTTGTTCGCTTAAAATCTAAACCCTATCATATGGACCACTGCGCCCTAACACACACGTTACGTATATATATGATCCAATATGTCACTCTCCTAAGATCAGTTATCATCATACAAACCCACATTAATATATATATACCAAATAAAGAAAATATTGTAATGTAATAATGGCGTCAAATCCAAATATTATCGTCGTCGTAGAAGAGATTAAGGAAAGCAAGATCTCTACAGAGGAGTTAGGAAGAGAAAGTGGGGCAAAGTATGTGTACGAAACACGCAAAAAGGTTGAAAAGCCACAAGTCAAATAGCAAGCTTACATTTTTCAGTCACATTATTCATATGTTTACAAAAGGGGCTTTCTAGACGTCAACGAATGATCTATGCGTAAATCCCATTATTTCAAATTTAAGTTAACGCGGAAAAAGTCAATCCTTAGCACAATTGACATTATTCTTCTGTTGAAAATCTTCTTGTTCATTTTTGTAGGCGAGATATTATAAAGATTTCTCGTTTTTTTTTTCTTCTCCGAAATTGGGCTTACATTACCAAATCACTGACCAATATGATGATGTGAAAAAATCGTTCGTTCTACGGATTTATATGCTGTCGCCTTTCAACGCTCGCGGAGGAAAGCGAATTCGCCGGTCGATTCCGCTTAAGTTTCTTAGAGATCGGTCACTACGAAAACGACGTCAGTCGGCAAAATTCACAATTCATGGCGCAAAGTCACTGATTACTTTTCGAGAGTTTTAATCGAAACAGTACTGATGTTTCGCATAGTATAACCGTTTCACCGACAAATAAAACAAACCCGAAACTCACACGTGCACACATTTATTTGAAACAACAACGCAATTCGTACAAATACGGATCGTAGCCGATTAAATACGGAGGAAAAGCGCAAACCCGAAAACCAACAATGGCAGAAGTGCGTAAATCAGCGTCTTCGAATACGAGTCGCCGCCCTTAATATTCTCGGCGGAATAGGAACAGGTCGGTTTCGAGGGCGGGATGTGCGCTCGTGCCTTCTCCGTGATGGTCGACGCGTCGATCCGACGTATAGCTCCTTCATCTTCTTCTGGGCCACACTACTGTGCTCCACGTCTTCGAAGTCCGTCGTGGCGTCCTTCCCTAATCGTAGTAAGCAAACATAAAGAGTTACTACCTCCGTCCCACTTTTTTCTTCCCATCTTTCTATTTCGGGCGTCCCACATAATTCTTCTCATTTCTATTTTTGGTAACATATTATCCCACTAATTAAACTAATTACACCATTAATATTAACAAAAATCTTCTTGATTTGCGTGACTACTAATAACTTTTCTCGCTCATACCTCAAAAGATGTACTATAATATTAAAATAATGTGGTTTCTTAATCTCCGTGCCCACTAATCTTTGGGAAGAAATAGCCGGGACGGAGGAAGTATTACACAAAACAGACATGATGCAGGATACTGTTGGAAGTAAAATATATTAATTTCAAAACATAATACGCAAGTGTTCAATCGTTCAAGCCTAATCTTTTAGGTTTGAGTGCTGAGATTATACAATGAGTTTTGCGATGTCCCACGTCTGATAATTCACGCACGGAATCCTCTGTCTCAGATTGTCTATCTCACTAGCTGTCCCATTCCTATCATATCCGTTAAATTTTTTAATGATTTAATTAAGGGACTTGATTAAGCCACGTCAATTAAAAATTATGAAGACATAAATGAGAGAAATAGCGAGAGTATTAGTGCGTCTAAATGAGAATGCAAAGCAAGAAAATCAGTTTTCTGACTTAAATTTAACACTCAGCGCATATAGGTTTGGTCTAAGAATTTTGGGACAACTCTACCACTTGAATGAATGCATCTATTGGAGAAACGTATTGGTCTACTAAATGAGAAAGCAAAGGGCTACTAAAACATCTAAGTAGGTCTTGAGGGAGCACAAGCAAAATAACGAGACAACAAACAAAGTGCATCTTTTCATCTCCTAATCAGCCAAAAAGATCCCAAAAGAGTTTTACCCAACAATCATAATCCTCAAAGGATCGACCACCTCATCCTAGTAATCTAATCATTGTGGATGTCATGGGAACCTTTTAGAAAACAAGTGGATAAATGTAAACCTATAAACAAGTTCCCTAGCTAAAATTTGGCATAGATAGAAAAATAGATGGATTTTCTATAGTGGTAAATCTAAGAACAACGATGACAAGCGATCAAACGCGATAACCGTATATTCTCAAGTTGAAATCTCCTACAAAACCACGAAGTATCCGTGATTAGAAGCCCCAAGGATGCCCTCAAAAGCGCCTTCTTCCTTTTCGGCCTTTTTCCCCTATGGCGGGGCAGACTCTGAAATTTTAGGCCCGCTTGGAGGTGGGCCTAAGAAAACAAGCCCGCACGGTGGCCCGCCGGTAGTCCCGCCCAAAAATAAAATATAATTATCTTATATATATTTACTAATGAATTATATTGATTTTTATGTTTTTGAATTATGATTTATACTTTAATAATATAAACAATTTAATATTAAAATTGATCAAATTAGATATATTTTCAATTTGAAATCTTCATTTTTATATTTTTCTTTTCCAAACTTTCTACTATTTTTTTTTTCTGTTTTTTTAATTTTTAAACTGGCGGCTAAGCCCGCCAGGCCCGCTACCCGCCTGAAGGGGGGCGGGTCTTCATTTTACAGGCCCGCTAGTAGGCGCCCCCGCCCCGCCTGTGGCGGCGGGCTATGGCGGGCTACGTGCCGGCCCGCCCCGCCGGCCCGTTTTGACAGTACTATATACATATATATGTATATATCTTCATCTTTTATATATACCAGATGACTGCCGCATGTTGTGCGGCTATGAGGAAGTTGTAGCCCGAGTACGAATCCTACGAAAAATAGAAATACGTACAACGTAAAAGCAAGTGTCTAACATATGTATTAAGAAATTTATTTCATATCTGGTTTTGGAGTTATTTTTTAAGTTGGATGCTTCATCTTTCCTAACGAACAACATAATGAAAGGAAGGTGGTTCTAAAATATATTTGTGTTGCGTTGCATAACTCAGAGCTTGCTACGTTTGGAAGTAATTCGGGCGTGGTTGCTATGCATTGTAAAGGATTTACACTATTTTTCGAAAATCATTACTGTATAGGGGCCAATGTCGAACAGCTGTAGGAAAATCTATATTTCGCCAGCAGCTGCAACACTGATGTAGAAGGGCTCGTAGGTTCATCGAGACAAAGCACAATTGGGAGATCGGAAAGCATCAAGGAAACAGCTCACTTCGGGGGAACAATGGGGCTAGATATGCGAGTTTTTCTCTGCGTTGGGAGGTCGCCCAAAACAATCGGTGTTGTTTCCTGAACCATATCCAAACACTGAACAACCGAAGGTCGAAGCCGAGACTGAGCAAACACGACCGAGTCTGACGCACTGACAGCTGAGAATGAGGCATCGAAGCCAAGGCCGAAATGCTGAGGGCCAAGACGAAGGCGACACAGCTGAAACCGAGCTGGCCAATGCCGAGCTCATGCCCATGGTTCGCCTAACGGGTACGGAGATCGGAACGGAGACGAGCGTTCCAGTTCCATTGAATTTTCGCGGAACAGTAACTGATGTTCCGCTAATTTTATTAATTAGTATAAATTAAAAAGTACTCATGTAAAACATAGGAAACGATATAATAATTTTTAACGCCTTAACAGATATAAATAGTACCTTACAAATATAAATTACAAGGTAAAAATATCACACAATCGAATTTTATAGTAGGCTATGGGTATTTTTTTTAGTGAATTAAGAGATATATGATATTAAAAACTAACAAGAAAAAAGGTTGTTTTGTTGTACTCGTGAAGTAAGAAGCTATTGCAAATTATTCTTTTATTTAAATAAAAAGTTGAAGATAGAGCTGTCAAACGGACCCGCGGGCCCGCCCTTGGCGGGGCGGGCTGTTGATTTCTCGGCCTGCCAGAGGGCGTGCCTGAGCGGGCATGCCCGTGCGGGCCGCTGGCTTTGTCGGGGCGGGCCCGGCGTGACGCGGGCAGTCCCGCCAAAAAATAATATATTATATAATTATATTAATTAATAAGATTTATAAATACATTATATTGATTTTGATAATTTTTTCTTTCCTAATAATTTAATTAATTAATATTAAAAAGTTGATTAAATTAGATATATTTTCAAGTTGGATTATTTAATTTTTTACCTTTTTCCTATTTTTATTTTATTTTTATATATTTTTTGTTATTTTTCTCACTTTTTCCTATTTTTTATTGTTTTTCTTTTTTTTTTTTAATTTTTTAAAAATTTGGCGGGCTAAGCCCGCTAGGTCCGTTACCTACCCGTAGGCGGGGCGGACCTTCATATTCCAGGTCCCCCAGTAGGCGGGCTTGCCCGCGCCCGCCTCGCCTGCCTGTTTTGACAGCTCTAGTTGAAGTTAAATAGATAACTATTATTTGGGCCATAAAGTTCATCATAACTAAAGAAACACTTCAAAAACTGATGAGGCCCAATCCATTAAACAAAAGTTCACTTTTAAATTAAATCCGTCGTTCTTGTACACAGCCATCGCCCGGAGCTGCTGAAACCTAAAGATGGGCTCTAAATTTCAGATATGTTAGAGATGAGCTTTATTATGGATAACTCTTTAGACAACAAAATACCCAAAATGATATAATTGCTTCTAGCTTAATCATAACATGATATTAGAATCTAGACCAAGGGTCGTGAGTAGGGGTGAGCAAAACCGGATATCCGGTTTTTCGGATATCCGAAATCCGAATATCCGGATTTTTCGGATATCGAAAAATGGTATACGTATCCGCTCCGGTTTTGATCGGATATCCGAGTTTATTCGGATATTTATATCGGATATCCGCATCCGGTTTTTATTATTTTCTTATATTTTTATTATTTTTCTTTTCAAAATCATATTTTTTATTTTTTACCACAACAAAAAAATATATTTTTAATATTAAGAATTTCTACACATAGTAATTCACACAATATCTGAATTTATGATTCGAAATTACATAATAAATAATAAACACAATACCACAAATACACATAAATTTTTAACTTCCATCTCGATGTTTTTATGTTTTTTTATCTCAATTCTCTAACAAAGTTTGTCGCAATAATAAAATAATATAAATTTAAATATCTACTTGATAATTTATTTCCTTTTTGGACCTTCATTTTTCTTTTGGACTATTTTTTTAATTTTTTAATTTTTTAAATAAAAATTGGATACCGGATATCCGGATTTTAGACAAACCACTACCCGTATCCGATCCGGTTTATTTCAAATAAATCGGATCGGATATCCGTTTTTCTGGATTTTGTCCGGTTTTCGGATATTTTTGCTCACCCCTAGTCGTGAGCATAAAATTAACAAGGCTAAATATGACATATACTCCTTTTGACATGAGGGATATATATACTGGAATATAATATAGATTCACTTCATTAACACTTAATGTTAGGTCTGATCATTTCACAAACTGTTTATTAGGCCAATCTGAAAACTACATGATCGACTATTTCAGAGATGAGAGATTCACTTTTTCATACCTGCCCACTTCTTTCACAACGGTCTACATGTTTTTCTCAAATGTAGGTAATAAGAGAATTACATGAGCTTCTGTGGGGGAAAAAGCTCTGCTGGAAGCTCTTCTGAGGTTTGATAGGAGCAATTGAAAAACTACCCAGAAAACAATAAGAGAACAAAAGAGACAAGTATATTTCAACTTTCAAGCATGTGCATCGAGTTTACAAATTTTTGTTTATAACAAGAAATAAACATATATCGTGATAGGTTTATTGCGTCCTCTGAGATAGAGAGAAGTAAAAGAGGACTGTGACAGAGTGACATATAAATGAAAAACGAAAAAAAAATTGAAAAACATTGGCCCTATTGTGTAGTGAATACTTTTTTTTTCCGAAACGATAACTTGAATTAATAATAAAGATACAGGGCTAAAGCCCAAGGGGTCTCACCGATTCATCATATATCGGGAGAACAAAGGCTCATATAGGAGCAACGGACAATCCCACAAGGGGAACAAACAATCCAACATGGGCAGAAAACAAGAACCAAGAACTAAGGAACATATAACAGAGAAAGCTATTAAGATAAATCTACTATACTCTTCACTTTAACATGGCCTTAGACTTCTGGGTTATCTTCATCGGATTGAGGGTGCCGTCGACGAGAGGGCAGCGGGAACCGGCGACGGCGGTCGGCGACAGTGGAGGGTGCCGTCGATGGAGTGACCTATTTTCTATTTTTTTATTATAAGAGAAAAGTAGGGCAAAAAAAGAAAATAAAACTAAAAGGGCACCCCAACCTCCCCTAACGTAGGCGGGGGAGGGGGTTAGAGGGTGGTGTGGCGTTGTTCTTGAGCTGAGGGGGTAGACCGTGGTGTGGGGTGTGGGTGGGGTGGGTGGCGGCTGTGGGTGGGGTGAGGAAGGGTTAGGGTTTGAGTATCTGATGGGAGAGGGATGAGAAATTTTTTAGAGAGAAGTGAACCTTAATAAATAATAAGAATGGGAACAAAAGAGGGGGGAATAAGCTCTTATCTAATAGCTCAACTGTTCACTTCGTTCTTGAGCATGGTTCGCGGTCACGGCGAGATATCGGTCGTCGCGGGTGATACGATGCGGGATCGGCCCTCACCGCGCCAGAGATACATGCTGCTGCGGTTTCGTTGCCAACGCGGAAGACTTATCGGTGCCTCAACGATATATTGGGCGATTCAGGGCGTCGCGAGCGAGAAATCGAAGTCGTGGGCGAGAAAAAAAGGGTAAAAATCGAATAAAACAATAAAAACAAAGGTGCAATGCAAGTGGCGAACGTGGTCCATATATGTCTTGTACTTCAATGAATAAAGAAAAAGTTTGATCATTACAGCAGCATTATTTCACTTATTCTCGGATCTTGTCTGCATGAATATTATACAATGCGTCTTTATATGTTATGCGAATAGCGAAGATCCTTCAACTACAAACACAACCCTTTTTCTATTTAACGTGAAGCTCTTGATAACCCTCTTCTATGTTCAAGTACCCCCATCAAATTCGACTACGTGATATTGCTCTCATCTCATCAACCAAAAAGCTACGATGGCACCGAAGCGAGATATTGGTTGGGACATTGGCGATGCCCTCAGTGAAGATAGAAGGAAAATCAAATGTAAGTTTTGTGATTAAGTAGATGGCGGAATTACGAGGTTTAAACAACATATTGCCCACGTTACGGGAAATGTGGAAGCTTGTAGAAAAGCACTGAAAGCGATAATGCAGCTCCTTGGAAAACATTTACAAGATGCCAAAAGCGAGCGTGATGTATCAAAACGTAAAAAAGAAGCCGCTTTAAAAGGAATAATGTCTATGATGCATGACAGTGAAAGCAGCGATGAAGATGAAGATGAAGATATAGTTGAACTGACGAGCAAAGAAGAAATGAAACAAATACGAAATGCTATGAGGCAAAGTCACAAAACTGCAGCTTATGAGGAAGATATGCGCAACCGTTATGGGCATGGTACTTTTTTTATTACGTTAGTTATCCGTTTATCAATAACTTATTTATTGTAATTACTGTAGGGTTTACGAATAACTTATTTATTGTACTTACTGTAGGACATCCTGGTGCTACGTCGTCACAAGATCAAGGAGCACAAAAAACACGATCATCGCGAAGTTTTACAACGAGAAAGAAAATGGAAACCTCCGCAAGGAATGTTGACTCATATATGTTTCCATCGAAAAATAAAAGTTTGAAGAATTGGTTTGCGCCAGACAAAGTGAAAAAGGTTGGTAAAGCGATTAGTAAATGGTTTTTATTTAACGCTATCCCGTTTAATGCCACCGATACTGGCCCGTACTATCAAATTATGATAGATATTATCGCTAAAGAGGGTCCAGGGATCAAAGGTCCTTCGGGTAGACAAATCGGTGGGATCTTTTTAAATGAAGAAGTCGAAGAAATTGACGCGTATGTGAGTACATTAAAGAGTAAGTTTCACATTTTCGGTTGTACAATAATGTGCGATGGATGGAGCACTAGAACAAGCATCCGATAATCAACTTCATGATTTATTGTGATCACAAAATGATATCACACAGCTCGATAGATTGCACAAACAAAAGAAAAACCGCTGACTTTATTTTGTCTCTAATAAACAAAGTTATTGATGAGGTTGGAGAGGAAAATGTAGTTCATGTGGTCACGGACAACGAAAGTGCTAATAAAGCCGCTGGAGAAAGGTTAATGATCGACAGGTCGCGTCTATTTTGGTCACCTTGTGCTGCACATTGTCTTGGCTTGATGTTAGAGGATATCGGTAAGATGAGTAAGGTTAAAAAAACTATCGATCAGGAAAAGCAGGTCACAAGTTTTATCTATAACAGCGATAAACTGGCGAATCTCATGAAATCGTATACGAAGGGACGAGAGCTTCTGAGACATGGGATAACAAGATTCGCTACAGAATTTTTTGCGATCGAAAATCTTGTTCGACATCTGTTGGACTTAAGAAGAATGTGCACTACTCCTGAGTGGGAGGAATTTTAACAATACCTCAAGAATAAGACATGCTGTAGAAAATGTTTCTGATACGATAATGAATAACAACTTTTGGAAAAGGGCGACAGAGGTTTGTAGAATAATGGAACCGTTGGTGAAGGTTCTAAAACTAGTTGATCAAGATAAAAAAACCAACATTGTCTATCATATACGAAGCTATGGATAGAGCGAAACTGTCGATAAAGGAAGGAGTGAAAGATTGGCAGCAATATTGGGACGTAATTGACAAACGCTGGTACAACATGTTACTTCATGACCTTCATGCTGCAGATAATATATTGTATATGTTTACAATTATTATATTGGATTTTTTTTCAAATAATAGTTGTATTATAATTAATGCAGCTTACTTTTTGAACCCATTGCTACAACATTCAGGTACATGTGTATTTACTTCTGATGTACGACGGGGTTTGAAGGCTGTGATCAAGAGAATTGAACCAGATATCGATGCTCAAGCCGAAGCAATGAATCAGGTTACCAGATTTGTAAACAAGGTTGGAGAGTTTGGTACTCCTTTAGCACACAAGCAGTCAAAAAAACACTTCCAGGTATTTAATAATTTCGACATGATTTTAATTATGTATGTCTTTCCAATAGAATAGTTTGACTTTAAACTTTATTAATTTTTTAACCCATGTCAGCTATGGTGGATCAATTACGGGGATGAAGTCCGCATTTGCGGAAAATTGCTATCAAAATTTTTAAGTCAAACATGTTCGTCTTCGGGTTGTGAGAGAAATTGGAGCACATGGTCGTTGATACACACAAAGCTTCGAAATCAATTGGCTATTGAAAAGTTGCATAAACTTGTCTATTGTCACTACAACATGAGGCTACGTGTGAGAAATATGGCGTACCAGCAAGAGGATGACGATAATTTGACGATAATTATTTCCCGATTGACCTTAACCACATATTTCACGACGATGACATCCCAGACAAATGGACAAGAGAGAATGTTCCAAATGTACTCCAAGATGATGATTTATGTTTTCTAGATCAAGGTGGCCAAGAAGATAATGAAGATACGGAGGGTGGTGGCCAAAGTCGTCGATCAAGAAAACGAAAAGGCCAGCCAAGAAGCGATTCAGGAAAGAGCGTGCACCAAAATACTTCAAGTCATAGCAGTGACGGTGATAGCAGCAGTGATAGCGAAGATGATAATGGAAATAATACAACGAATCCCGCTCGAGATGAAGGGGGAAGTACTCGCAACTATGCTAATGATCAAAATAATACAGGTATGTCTTGGGCTCAAGGAAACGAAAATTATTATGCTACTCAAGATACAGATCATGGCTACCGTCCGTTAATAGAAGATGAACGTCGTTATATGTCAGGACTGAGTGGTAGTGATTATTCATTTACGGACATATCGCAGCGTCATCCAAATGTTGACGCACAACTACAAGATCTTCGCTTGAGAGAAACTACTCAAATGCGGCCAAGATATGATTATGGGTCAAGACATAACAACCAAGGTCATCGACAATTTGATTACAACACCAGTGGAAGTTCGGAAGTCACATTGATTATGGTTCTTCACTTGGTCATTCAGCAGATACTTTGACAGTGGAAGATCAAGTGATTATTTATCTTCTATTGCAAACAGTGCTGAATATACTGGACATGATTATAGATCTACGAGCAGCACAAATAGTCCAGCCGACTATCGGGGATTCGGATACTATTATCGTGACATATCATTTCGTAAGCCATATCAGTCCATTAATGGGTTATCAAGACCTTATCCCGATTTTTGTCCATACAGTGACCGATGACTTTGTACCATCGCGTCACTCTTTGTGGAAAAACCTTTGTAATACATGCAATATAGTCTTATCAGGTATTTTCTACTGTTTCAAATACTATCTGGTACAATTTGTAGACAAACTTAAATAATTTACAATTTTTTTACAATTTTTTTAACAAAAAAGCGTATCGCCCGCGACCGCGCCGCGATAATGCAATGTATCCGTATCGCTCGTGTCCGCATCGACGTCCGCATCCGCGACGGCGAACCATGTTCTTGAGGGTCCCCCCACTTCAATCATTATTCCTCTTCTTGACTTGTTTGGGCTACAAAGTCTTTTTCCGTTGCTTCATTTTCCTTTTTTGCTTGTGTTTTCATTTTTTTTTGTTCATTTCGATTCGACATATGCGAAACACGAAATAAGCACTCAACATAAGATATTCAAATAAATTTAGTAGATTTTGATTGAAAGTAGACTTTTACGGGACATATAATTTATATAAAATCATAACTTATCAACGACCATGGCCTCGAAAAATCGGAGGCAAATCGTCGTAACACACGCAAGGGCCGACCCCTTTCCTTGCAGGTTCTTATATTTTTTTATATCCATTTCTAATATGTTTAAATTTTATAGTTATTATCATCCTTTCCTTTTCCTAATAATATAGAGCTAGCTTACATGTTCATGCCTTTATTTTGGCATCTATGAAGTCTTGATAATAGGATTTACTACCTACTAGCAATAGCATGTAGTAATAAATAGTGAAAATTCTCTGAAAATAAAATCTCATATAAGCCAATTTCGGAAAGCACAAAACATGTAGCAAGCTAGGTCGGATTTCATTCTAAAAAATTATCTTCATAAACTTTAGGTATTTTACAGAAGTTACATACAGATTAATTAGGATAAGATCTCATATATGGTGGCAAAGAATATCATGGTTTGATATTTTTTAATAATACATTGCAAACTAAAGAAGAATCTAATGATGACGAGCATGAGCTACATAAGTGGCTTCTTTTGAAGAAACCACCTTCTCCGTAAATTCATATTTAAAATCCTTTATTTATATATATTTACCAAAACGAAAAAAAAAAAGATAAAGGAGCTGTCAGAAAAATAAAACTATCTGCATGATTTCCAACTGGCCTTGATTCGGGCCCACGCGGAGAAACTGGGCCCGATTGGTGCGAGATTTGATCATAGAAAAGACACGTTAGTTGGAGAAGGATTATACTCCCTCCGTCCCTATAAGATTTGTACATTTGGATTCCGGCACGGTTATTAAGAAACTGAATATTTTAATAATATAGAGGTAGAAAAGTGTGTGGTGTGACACGTCTTTTAAGAATATTTAATATTATTATATTGCTTGTGTGTGATAGTTTTTTACTATATATGGAAATGTATAAAAGATAGTGGGACGCCCGATTAGTAATATGTACAAAAGTTACTGGGACGGAAGGTAATAAGAAAATGTGCATGGTTTGTTCCGTTTAGTGGAAACAGAATATTTTCTCTTCTGAAATTTATGTAATGACTTCTCATAATAAATTAATGCACACTATTGATCTCAAAGTTAGGATGTGCTGCAAAGGATGCGAAAGAGTTGTCAAAGACGCTATTCGCAAGCTCAGAGGTATTTTTTACTTCCAATCACGCATCCTCACATTAGGCTGGTTTCTTACATATTCATCCTTAGACGTCGATTTTGTTTTCTTTTTCATGAACGGTCGTAATCAGGTTTCATACCCACCAACATCCTGATCAGCGCTCTGATATTAATTCTCGTTTATAAGATGTGTAGGGATTTTTTCAGACCCAATTCCAGCCCAAACCCAACCCGATATAAGCTTGTGGGGTTCCTCTCTAAAACCAATTGGCAATAGAGGGAGTGAACTCACAAGCTTATAAACCATCAATTTTTTCTTTTTAACTTTCGGTGTGGGATAGCAGTTTGCACTACCCAACAAACCTCCCCTCAAACTCTAGACCACACACCGGGCCTCCCTTACGACGATTATCTGCGTCACGCGCTTCTACCGCAATCCCTGCTCCAAGCGCTTCTCATCGCAGATTCACCAATCGTCTCTCCAAGGGCCAGGGACACACCACCCACACCATATTCGGGCTATAATTTCTCCATCTGAAGGCACCCTCACGTGTTCATCCACGCTCACCGCACCATGTAGGGATTTTTTCAGACCCAATTCCAGCCCAAACCCAACCCGGTATAAGCTTGTGGGGTTCCTCTCTAAAACCAATTGGCAATAGAGGGAGTGAACCCACAAGCTTATAAACCATCAATTTTTTTCTTTTTAACTTTCGGTGTGGGATAGCAGTTTGCACTACCCAACAAGATGACTAGACATTAGACGAAACAATTTCGCCTTTTGATATGCTAATTAATGAACATATGCGTAGGGGTGGACTCAATTGAGGTAGACTTGGACATGGAAAAGGTGGTTGTAATAGGGTACGTCCATCAAAACAAGGTATTAAAAGCCGTGAGAAGGGCGGGAAAAAGGGCCGAGTTTTGGCCAAACCCTAGCCCGCCTTTATACTTCACTTCGGCGAGCCATTATTTCAAGGACACCACCGCCGAGTACAAGGAAGGCTACAACTATTGGAGGCACGGATACAGCGTTGCTGAGCTCCACGGTACGCTCCACGTCGCGCCACGTGGGGACGACAGAGTCAGCAATTTGTCAACGACGATAATGTCAACGCTTGCTCGCTCATGTAGCATAATTAATTATATATTATATGTAAAAAGATATATAAGGTGTGTATATGTTTGGTTGAATCAGTTATATGCTTGGAAGGAAAGATTGAACCATTTTTACCTCCTTAGGGTTTCCCTCATGTAATTAATAACAATGGATGTACCAACCTTAGGCAACCAAATGTGTATTGTGTTGTATGAAAAAAAAATGTTTCATTGAATTCGGTAATTGGCAAAAGAATGAATAAGCACTGTTCATACGTATGATGAAATGCAACGGATGAATGTAATGAAAGCAGGTGAACAAAGGAAAGATTGACGAGTCTTGAACCATTTCTTTTTACTTCCTTAGGGTTTCCAGTATGTATTCTGCATAGAGATCCATGCACAATAAATTTAAATTCTCATGTGATGCCACATGTCCCTCAATTTAAAAAATAAATTAAATAATATAAAACCCCAAAAATTCCCACTACAACATGCACAATAACTAGCCACTATATACATAAATTAAGTTTAGTAACATATACCGTGCACTGCACGGGTAAAAGACTAGTATATCTATATATAGATATATATATATATGTATATATATATATATATGTATATATATGTATATATATAGTGTAATGAAACGATAGCTTAGGTCGAAAGATTGATTCTTACATAGAGTATTGGATGGCGTCTTTGGCTGTGGAAGAAGGCAAGAATTCGTCGACTGCGACCTCTTTGTTCTCGTTCTTCTTGTCTGAAGAAATCTTCAGTCAAGGAAAATAAAACGAAGGCAGCGTTGCGCAAAAACAAATATGGACGAAAAATGGAACGAAAAAAAAAGAAAAGAAAAGGATACAGTCTTCGAAGAAGCAACGAATCTCGGCGAGGCGATGGGGTTGGAGCTGACTGATATCGGTGAAGTGTCGATACTCGGGGTCGTCGGCGCAAACTGCTATTATTTTGTCGTCTTTTTCTCCTTGTTCGATCATAGGCATTAGCCCTATGGCCCTCGCTCGAAGGAAAGAGCCCGGAGCCACTTGTTCCTGACAAAAATAAAAATGCAAAACAATGAATTTTTCGTCGATGAATTCTTTTATAAACATGCATGATGACCAAAACGTCCATGGGATCGTTGTCTTCCCATAGGGTTCGAGGGATGAAACCGTAATTATGGGGGTAGACGACGGAAGGGTAGAGTATACGGTCAACCTTGATCAAGCCGTCTTCTTGTCGAGTCCGTATTTGACTTTGCTACCTTTCGGTATTTCAATCACCTTGAAAAAAAAAGACCGTGTTGCGTCGTGTTATTTTTCAGAAATATAAAATGAGCAAATTGGTCAATATTAAGCTTTTACGTGAAGTGCTCATTTAATTGGTATCAGATCAGAGTTCAAAACCACAAATAATCTTAACGACGACCAGCATAAAAACAAAACTTCAGGCTTAACGGTAAGATAAGAAATTAGCATAAACATGATGGGCGTGTTATAAATATGAGATTAAAAATTAGTTAACTATCCTCCCTTTAAGGTTACAGGTGAAGTGGTAATTTGACACAGTTATTCTATTCAATTATCTTTCCATAATTCGCATGTAATTAATTATATGGTGAGAAAAAAAGGGGGGAAAGAAGACTCACGACGTTGATGATTTCGGGTGCGCGGGGTCCTGTGGTAATTACGAACATGAAATTACAATCTGCGTACGTACGAAAGAATTTAAATAAAAATATATCGTACGAATTTATTACCGATCTCGAGATGAAATTACGAACATGAAATTAAAATCGTGCCAAGGATGCGCGGCGACCGATCTACGGGACAAAGACGAGAGTATCCTCTCGTTCAGGGGCGGGGCCCGCTTGTGGCTTGGAGCAGATCCATTCTCATCGCTCATTTTTTTCTTCCTCTCTTTTTTCTGACGAATCGTCAGCGCAAAAAATCGAATCAAATTGATTTAAAATACGCAGATCTCGCAACGCAATGTGGGCGTAGATCTCATCGACGATTTTTCATACGTTCATTCGAAACTATATAAGCACAAATTAAAGAGAAAAGTAGCTGAAAAGTTAAAAGTGAATATATGGATATGTTACATATGTAAAAACGAAGAATATATCCCTTGGAATTTGATGGATGAAGATGGAGATGAATATTAGATGTGAAAATGCAGATTTGATGAGGTTCTTAAGGCATATGGCAAAGCTCATATATTTATAGGGAAAAAATGGAGAAAAGTCTTGGTCCAGCCAGATGGGAACGCGGGAGCAAATATAGTTAGTTGGCTTGCACTTTGTTCGATTACGTAGTTAGTTAAGTAAGTCTATTAAGGTTGTCAGATTTTAATGTAATTAAGAAAAAAACTTTATATTCCGCGTGGTGATGAAATCGTAATTTCTTGACGGTATCAAAATTTTTCTATATAATATTAGTTAAGCCCTTGTTTGGTTCGGGTGTTTAAGAGTTTTAAACCTGGGTTTTTTATATATTGATATGTTGGGTTCACAGATATATACAAACTATGGGCTTATGTAAAATAGGTTTAACCCACGTAATAAGGTTTAAATAAACACAGCTTCGAGGTGGGTTAATGAAAACCCACGAATTAATTTACGTTAATACCCTCTGTGCAGCTTCAAGAGGATAACCTGCGATTCCAATGGGTTCGTCAAAGAGATAGAGCTTTCAAGTCAGAATCTCACTGATAATTCTCTTCCCCTAACATCTCTCTGCGATCTCAAATCCTTGGAAAAGCTTTCTCTTCTAGGCTCTAACAACATATACGGCGACGTTAGTGAAGAGCTCAACAACTGCGTAAACCTCAAGTACTTAGATCTCGGCAACAACTTCTTCTCCGGTAATTCTCAACAACTGTGCTCCTTGTCGGCGTCGTCATGTCTTTTCTGGGCTATGAAGTTCTTTGGCTCTCCGTTAGCAAGACTGTTGCGTCGCTTCCTTATTGGGTGGTGAAATTCTCCGATTCTCCTCTTCGTAGTTAATAATTGTGTGTTTGGGGTTTATGACCTTTCCGATTGGGGGTTTACAGATTTCGTGAGCTTTTGTCTGGAAAATTGGGATGTTTGATTTGTACTGTACTGTAGTTTGGTTTGTTATATGAAAGATTCGACATGTAGTAAGTTTGATTTTCACTCTTCTCCTTATACTTGTGAGCATCGGCGGGGCGACGACTGAGTTTCCTTCTATGATTCTCAATATGACAAAAGCTCAACTGGCTTGACTTGAGGGTATAAATACTTTTCTCAAATATCCATTTATTAAACCCATATTTATCCAAACATATACACATCATATAAACCCATCAACCAAACACACATTTTACTAAGAGGTAATTATATGTCAGGCCCAAATTAAGATAGTTTCATTAGTGTTTAGGACCCAATCTTGTTTAAAATAGGATAAGGATCTATTTCAAGTTTGGTCTTAGAGTTAAGGACCAATTTGAGAAAAACGATGAATTTGCCCCTGCCTGTTTGCGGAATAGGATTGCCATCAGCTATTCCAAACACTCGAAAGGTACCACTTTGTTTATTTCTGGTAACACTTCATGAATTACAGGAAAGTGTTATCCAGAAATAAGGAAGCGGTACCAGAAAAGCTGAAGTGGTAACACTTCATGAAATACAGGAAAATGTTATCAGAAATAAGGAAGTGTTACCAGAAAAGCATGAAATGGTAACACTTCATGAATTATTGGAAAGTGTTATCCAGAAATAAGGAAGTGTTACCAGAAAAGCATGAAGTCGTACCGAAAACCATAAAGTGTACCGAGCAAGCATGTTAATCGCACATGCTTCAAAACTAATTTTATTCTGTTGATACCACTTATTAGCTAGATGTTAACACTTCATAAATCTGCATAACACTTCATTGGGTTAACTGCATTCTATTACAAAAAAATAATTACAAGGAAGTGTTACCCGGGAAGCATGAAGTGTTACTCGGAAAGCATGAAGTGTTTACGCAGAAATAATGAAGTGTTACCGCGTATGTTAGCCAGAAACACGGAAGTGTTGTCCGGGAAGCATGAATTGTTACTCCGAAAGCATGGAGTGTTACGCAGAAATAATGAAGTGATACCGCGGAAGTATGAAGTGTTGTCAGAAAGCATGTTAGTGGCATACGCTTAAAAAACTACATTTTATTGTGTTGATACCACTTATTGGATATACAGTAACACACTTTGTGCGTGGTAATACTGCTTATTATGCGACAACGATATACTGCGATTTGATAACACAACAATGGCGCTGGATACCACTTCTCATTAATATTTCATAGGGGTATTTTCGTCAGACAACATTTAAACGAAGTAAAATTCAAAAACAAGTCTTTAAAACTAATTTTCGTCTGACAGGGTCCTCAACCCTAAAAAATACATACCTAGGGCCTGAACCCCAATCGCCCCTTTTATTAATACCCATTACTTTGTTTTATATAAATCCATACTTATTTAAACTCTCCTAAATATAAACCTACGAACCAAACGAGCACTAGGTTGTTAGCTTACACACGAGATCATGGTTTTTAATGGGCGAGGTTAGATTGGTACGAATACGTGCATAAAATATTTGCACAGTCTAAATTCGATTAAAAAAAAAAAAAACTATGAAATTTATGAGAGGTTTTTATTTCTGAATAGGAAGCTTAGATTGTAATATTAACAATATATTGATCTCACCTACCAAGAATACAATATTGTCGTGTGGAACGTGCTGTACATCTTGGAATCAACCTAAGGTATTAATTCTGTAAATTGGGAGACAATTTCTGTTGTGTTTTTAAACGAAAATGTCAAGTTGAGCTTTTTGTATTACTCATTTGTTTATACCAACCCGCATAAATATATCTTGGCATATACTCCTAAGATTATAAATCAAACGATTAAATAAGATAAATGTGTGGTAATAATAACGATAATAACAAACTTAGACCGAAACAACAGCCCAATAATATGGACTGCATCCAAACAAAATATTCTCCATATCTAAAAGCAACCAAATTTGCAGATTGATCACTTCTGTTAATCCGTTCAGTTGAGCTTGAGAGTTACATCTTCATACAAAGTGAAGAGTTTAGTTATTTATTTCTTTATGTTTCATGAGAAAATAAATTTAACGAAAATAAAAATTAAAGAAAGGGTTTCCATTTTTCAGCTTGTTGCACACACATGGCGTACTTTTAGCCTATATTATAATCGAAATAAAATGTCACCATAATTAACTAACGGGAGTTACGATTTACCGCCCCCCTTTTTACTAGTCACCGCCCCCTAAAGGGCTGAAAAGACGTTATTGCCCTTATGATATTTAAATCAATTTAAAAGAAAAAACTAACTAAATATATAATTCTGGTACGAAATACCGAAAACTACATAAACAAATAAATTCGAACGATCGATCGATAAAAAAATTTGACCGAAATTTCAGTTCGGTCCGTGCAGGCCCGGCCGAAATTCCAGTTCGGCCCGCACCGGCCAGGCCGAAATTCCAGTTCGGCCCGCACCGGCCCGGCCGAAATTTCAGTTCGGCCCCCATCGGCCCGGTCGAAATTTCAGTTCGGCCCACCAGACCCGATTAATTTTCACTTTTTGGTTTTTTTTTTTATTTTTTATGTAATTTATAAAAACTCAACATATATAGTACTATTTAGGGATTGAACCCATGACCTCTACTTGATAAAGAAATTACTTATCCATTGGACTACATAGCTTTTTATTAACAATTATGACATATATATAAATATATAACGAAAATAATCTAATTAAATAATCCAATTAAATAATCCAATTAAATAATACAAAATAATCCAATTAAATAATCTAATTAAATAATCGAATTAAATATACAAAATAATCCATATAAATAATCTAATTAAATAATCCAATTAAATAATCTAATTAAATAATCGAATTAAAAATATATATATACATAGCCGAAGAGAAATTTCGGCCACTATACGAGCCGGCCGAAAATTTTTTCGGCCCGGGCGGATCCGACCGAAATGTATTTTCGGTCATAACAGTTCCGACCGAAACATAATTTCGGTCGGAACAGTCACGAACGAAACACAATTTTGGTCTGGACCATCAAGGCCGAAATGTTTTTTCGGCCTCTTCAAGGTACGACCGAAATACTGTTTCGGTCCTACCTTGATGTGGCCGAAATTATTTTTCGGTCCGACCCGAAAAGACGAGATTGTTTTTCGGTCGGGACTTTTTTCGCGCGTGATCGAATCAAGTTCGATAATGCACATTCGTACGAACGAATTTTACGTTAATTTGTTTTGTTTTGTTTGAGTCTGATTTGAATGATTGATTGCGATTTGAATGTTTTTTTGTTTTGTTTGAGTATGATTTGAATGTTTAATTGCTATATGAAAATTGTTGTCTGGAAAATAAATGACTTTAAATAAAAAATATTAATTCAAAAGGGCAATTTTGTCTTTTTTCAGCCCTTTAGGGGGTGGTGAATAGCAATTCAGTTAACTAAATGAACCAATAATAGAGCCCCTATTCTTAATAATATTATAAAAATGCAATCTTCCCATAACATTCGCAATTCTCAACTTTTTAAATCTTTCCATTGTTAGGGTTTTCTTCCCCAAAAAAGATGGCCGGCGATTGTTCATCCTCAGCTCCTCCCAAGACGACGTACGTTCTCAGAAGCAACGACGGCGAGACCTTCGAAATAGAAGAATCCGTCGCCGTCCAATCGGTGACGATAAAGAACATGATCGACGACGGCTGCGCAGATTCAGAAATTCCCCTCCCCAACGTCTCGGCGAGCGTCCTGGCAAAGGTGATCGAGTACTGCAGGCGCCACGTGGACTGCGGCGCGTCCGCGGCGGCGGCGCCGGAGGATTTGAAGGCCTTCGACAAAGATTTCGTCAAGGTCGACATTGGATCGCTCTTTGACCTCATCTTGGTGCGTTTCTATTTGGGCCTTCGTCTATTTTCGTCTATTTTCCCAGCTAGGGTTTTTCCCTTTGTTGTGCTCTTTTTCATACCACTTGCTTACGATTTTCTCGTAATTAAAAACTTAGTATATCATATCAGTCGTCGTTCGTATTTTCCATTGAAAATTATCTGGTAATATTGAATAAGAAAACCTAATGATTATGTCGAACTTGATCTTCTTCCATTGAAAATTATGTTATGCACTACATATGCTCCAATTTTGTGGCGATTTGTGTTATATAACGTTGTATATGTTGGTTTTGACATTATCATATCATAGGCTGCGAATTACTTGAACATTAAGGACCTTCTTGACCTCGGGTGCCAAACTGTTGCTAACACTATAAAGGATAAGTCGGTGGAGGAAGTTCGTAAGATTTTCAACATCAAGAACGACTTTACGCCCGAGGAGGAGGCCGAGATTCGCAAGGAGAACGTCTGGGCATTCGAGAGTAACTGATCATTATCTTGAAGCTGTACTCTTTGGGATGATTATTATTACTATGATTAGTTAATCTTTTGTTTGAGGATGATTATCTGTTATTGGTTACGTGCTAGTCTAGCTAGTAGTAGTAATGGTGCTTGCCCTCGCTAAGCGTGATTGTTTAGTGTCATTTTTTTGTACCAAGTTTTTTGGTCGCACCATATACTTTTAAATGGTTCTCATAAACTGTTACTTCTTGCCCAGCTACATATCATAGTATAGTAGTGTTGTTAAGGGGTAAGCTTAAGTCCCTTTAGTACCGTTTCTTGTGTGTATGTAATAACTGTAAAAGGCTGCCTGCGATTTGTTCGCTTAAAATCTAAACCCTATCATATGGACCACTGCGCCCTAACACACACGTTACGTATATATGTGATCCAATATGTCACTCTCCTAAGATCAGTTATCATCATACAAACCCACATTAATATATATATACCAAATAAAGAAAATATTGTAATGTAATAATGGCGTCAAATCCAAATATTATCGTCGTCGTAGAAGAGATTAAGGAAAGCAAGATCTCTACAGAGGAGTTAGGAAGAGAAAGTGGGGCAAAGTATGTGTACGAAACACGCAGAAAGGTTGAAAAGCCACAAGTCAAATAGCAAGCTTTTCACATTATTCAATATGTTTACAAAAGGGGCTTTCTAGACGTCAACGAATGATCTATACGTAAATCCCATTATTTCAAATTTAAGTTAACGCGGAAAAAAGTCGATCCTCGCATTATTCTTCTGTTGAATCTTCTAGTTCATTTTTGTAGGCGAGATATTATAAAGATTTCTCGTTTTTTTCTTCTCCGAAATTGGGCTTACATTTCCAAATCACTTACGATTTTCTCGTAATTAAAAACTTAGTATATCATATCAGTCGTCGTTCGTATTTTCCATTGAAAATTATCTGGTAATATTGAATAAGAAAACCTAATGATTATGTCGAACTTGATCTTCTTCCATTGAAAATTATGTTATGCACTACATATGCTCCAATTTTGTGGCGATTTGTGTTATATAACGTTGTATATGTTGGTTGTGACATTATCATATCATAGGCTGCGAATTACTTGAACATTAAGGACCTTCTTGACCTCGGGTGCCAAACTGTTGCTAACACTATAAAGGATAAGTCGGTGGAGGAAGTTCGTAAGATTTTCAACATCAAGAACGACTTTACGCCCGAGGAGGAGGCCGAGATTCGCAAGGAGAACGTCTGGGCATTCGAGAGTAACTGATCATTATCTTGAAGCTGTACTCTTTGGGATGATTATTATTACTATGATTAGTTAATCTTTTGTTTGAGGATGATTATCTGTTATTGGTTACGTGCTAGTCTAGCTAGTAGTAGTAATGGTGCTTGCCCTCGCTAAGCGTGATTGTTTAGTGTCATTTTTTTGTACCAAGTTTTTTGGTCGCACCATATACTTTTAAATGGTTCTCATAAACTGTTACTTCTTGCCCAGCTACATATCATAGTATAGTAGTGTTGTTAAGGGGTAAGCTTAAGTCCCTTTAGTACCGTTTCTTGTGTGTATGTAATAACTGTAAAAGGCTGCCTGCGATTTGTTCGCTTAAAATCTAAACCCTATCATATGGACCACTGCGCCCTAACACACACGTTACGTATATATGTGATCCAATATGTCACTCTCCTAAGATCAGTTATCATCATACAAACCCACATTAATATATATATATATACCAAATAAAGAAAATATTGTAATGTAATAATGGCGTCAAATCCAAATATTATCGTCGTCGTAGAAGAGATTAAGGAAAGCAAGATCTCTACAGAGGAGTTAGGAAGAGAAAGTGGGGCAAAGTATGTGTACGAAACACGCACAAAGGTTGAAAAGCCACAAGTCAAATAGCAAGCTTTTCACATTATTCAATATGTTTACAAAAGGGGCTTTCTAGACGTCAACGAATGATCTGTACGTAAATCCCATTATTTCAAATTTAAGTTAACGCGGAAAAAAGTCGATCCTCGCATTATTCTTCTGTTGAATCTTCTAGTTCATTTTTGTAGGCGAGATATTATAAAGATTTCTCGTTTTTTTCTTCTCCGAAATTGGGCTTACATTTCCAAATCACTTACTAATATGATGATGTGATAACATCGTTCGTTTTACGGATTTATATGCGCCTTTCAACGCTCGCGGAGGAAAATAACCATCGAAAGCGAATTCGCCGGTCGATTCCGCTTAAGTTTCTCAGAGCTCGGTCGCTGCGAAAACGACGTCATTCAGCGTTCACATTCATGGCGCAAAGTCATGTCCATTGATTACTTTCCGAGAATTTTAGTCGAAACAGTACTGATGTATCGCTTAGTATAACCGTTTCACCGACAAATAAAACAAACCCGAAACTCACACGCGCACACATATTTATTCGAAACAACCACGCAATTCGTACAAATACGGATCGTTTGCCGATTAAATACGGAGGAAAAGCGCAAACCCTAAAACCAACAACGCCAGAAGTGCGTAAATCAGCGTCTTCGAAGACGAGTCTCCGCCCTTAATATTCTCGGCGGAATAAGAACGGGTTGGGTTCGAGGGCGTGATGTGCACTCTTGTCTTGTGATCCGGGATGGTCGGCCCGTCGATTTCTCCTATGTATAGCTCCTTCATCTTCTTGTGGGCCACACTGCTGTGCCCCACATATTCGAAGTCCGTTGTTGCGTCCTTCGCTAATCGTAGCAAGCAAACATAAAGTGTTATTACACAAAACAGACATATGATGCAGGATACTGTTGAAATAAAATATATAAATTTTAAAGGACGACTTTCAAGCCTAATCTTTTAGACTGAGTGCTGAGTTATAGATTGGGTTTTGTGATGTCCCACGTCGGGTAATTCAAGCTCTTCAAACCACTTAATATATCAAGAGGCTATCATCTCCTCATATCATTAATTGGCTTTAGGAAGGACGTCTCAATTTCTAATATTGAGTGATCATTTGATATGATACAAAGCATCTGCAAAAGGAGGTTATGCGTGCACGAATCCTCAAGAGCCTAAGCCAAAATATATCATAGATTTGAATCCTCAAGGCAACTCAATTGAGAAAACTACACGTATAAGGTTAGATCAGATAAAAATATATAAAATTAAAATTTGATAATCCGCCTTTGAACTATTAAAATTTTAATCGCTACGTTAATTTAGTTTTTCGGGGTTTTTACCGGTTGAAGTAAGCATGACTTCGGGGCCTCCGGGATGGTCCGCGATGAACGGAGAAACGTTGTAGACCTGAAAATAGAAAGCGAGTCGTCATTACAAAACTCGAAAAAAAAAAAGGTCTCCTAACTGTTTCTTCCATGTAAGATCCGTACAACCTTGTAGAGATAATAACAACAGTAGAAAGATAGAAAAAAAGACCGTATGAACCTTCCCAGAGATGATAAGCCAGCAATCTTCGTGCTTGTTGTGCTTCGTAACCTCTTCAAAGGTGTAATAAGCTTTTGCTGCCATTTTTATTTTTCTGCAATACAATTGAAAGCCGCCGAGGAAGGAGATAACGATAATAATATAGTCCAAGTCTAATTTCTCAAAGGTGTGTGTGTGTAAGCTTTTTCTTTATTTTGAAAATTATGGTTGTACGTAGTAACTTATTCGGTAATGGATTTACAAGTCTTATTATATACATGTTGTTTCCTTGACTTTTGGTCTTATCATCTCTTTCTCCTTTAAAATAATTTTTATTGCAGCCATTGAACATTGACGAAGAAAATGTTTCCATTCCAACTTTGTTCGTTTTGTTTGACCGATTAATTTAAATCTACGAGCAGCATGCATGCCCACGGGAATTGAATATTATTTGTTTATTTCGTTCAAATAATATTGTCTACAACCAGCTTTTCATTACAAGTTTCGAATGGAGAGTGATTTGAATTTATTACATTATTTGGTAGTGTCTTTTCTTTACATCATGTTAATGTTGAGCTTTCAGCATAGGTGGGTAACATTCTAGCCAACATTTGTTGGTCGAGAATGTTCCCTCTCTCTGTTTTATCTTTCATGCCCAAAACTAAATTTATTAATGACGTGGCATTTTTCTAGTATTATGCAGGTTATAGATAAGAGCTGGAATGGATCAAACCGTGGGGAAGAAGCGTGGATAAGCTAGAGCAAAAATAGGAAAGGAGCATGCTAAAAATAGGAGACTTGGAGCTTAAGTGGAGACCGAGCCTTTGGGGCAGACCAAGTCAAGTCTCAACGGACCAAATACTCTTAGTGGACGTTAGTGGACGTTAAGGGAAGTTACCAAGACGTTGGCGAAGTCTTTTACAAGTCGAAGCCGTATATAAGTCGAAAGACTTAACCGTTTGAAGACAGGACTTTGAAGAACGAACACCGAGCGAAAGTGAGAGCATCTCTGAGCGAGAGTTATTCCTTGAAAGAGTTTTTCTTTTCTAAGTCTAGCTTTTAGAGGTCGTGAGATCTTGTAGGTGTAGAATCCTTTTTGATTCGTTCTGTTTGCTAGATTAGTGTTAACTATCTTTTTCGATAGTTTGTAATCCATATTTCTAGTGGATTTCTACGCCGTGAGGCACGCAACAAGTTATTTGACTTGCTGCACAAAATCATCATTTGTGTTCGTTTCGTTTCATCGCTAAGTTCTTACAATTCCGCTGTGCGTTCAAAAGAGTGCGAGTGAGTGTTAGCCTAAGATCGTGTCCAACATTAGTAGATAACTTAGCGTTTTACATCCATTGTGTACGGGATCCCCTTCAAAGTGGTATCAGAGCCAACGCTTGACGTTACTAAGCGCTTAGCATCCACTACAATGGATATTACCAGTTCAAATAATATCGGCAAAGTCCCTATTCTTGACGGCACCAACTACGCGTATTGGAAGGTCCGAGATCGTCAGTGCATCAAGTCAATTGATGTGCGAGCATGGGAAGCAGTACTACACGGGTATACTCCACCAAGGACAAAACCTGATGCAGATGGAGAGGTCTTCGACAAGCCGGTCGAACAATGGACGGCAGCCGAGCGAAGCTTAGCAGAGTTCAATGACAAGGCACTCAACGCCATCTTCTCTACAGTGGACATCTTCATGTTCAAGATCATCCATAATTGTACAACGGTAAAACTGCGTGGGATCTGCTCGAGAGATACTGTGAAGGTGACACAACTGTGCGAGAAACCAAACTACGCCTCCTCCTAAGTCAATTCGAGAACATCAGAATGAAGGAAGACGAGGACATCACGACGTATTTTGGAAAGCTCTTGACAATCTCTAGCGAGTGTGCCAGCGTAGGAGATCCTTTGTCGAACAAGGTATTAAATTCTAAAGCTATTCGTACACTAACTGAAAAATTTAATGTGAAGGTATCGGCGATCGAGGAATCACACAACCTAGCCACCATGGACTTCAACGTCTTGATGAACATTTTGAAGAATTATGAAACCAATCTCGAAGTCCAAAAGAGGGCCGCAA
The DNA here is from genome assembly GCA_027422505.1 of Craterostigma plantagineum. Lineage (NCBI taxonomy): Eukaryota > Viridiplantae > Streptophyta > Magnoliopsida > Lamiales > Linderniaceae > Craterostigma > Craterostigma plantagineum. The sequence goes on from JAPQWV010000059.1 coordinate 543,920, forward strand.
GTGGTAAGAGTCTCACACTGGTCACCCAGCCATCCAAGGATCTGATCGAGGTCGACCCCAGTAACGAAGAAGACATGGCCATGGTCGTAAAGAAATTCGTGAAGTATTTCAAGAAGAAGAATGTTGTGCAAAATGTTGGCCCAACATTCAGAAAAGGCCAAAATGCCAAGGCTGAACCATCTTCAGCTCCTCCGTTCCCTAAACGAAAGCCTTTTGGGAGGCTAGACAGAAATCCAAAGAAGAACATCAACTATGAGGCAACTAGATGTTATGAATGCCAAGGTTGGGGCCATTTTGCCAATGAATGTGCAAACACACTTCGCAAGCGTGGTGGTAAGGTTATGTGGATCGACCTGTCAGACGATGAAGATGAAGATGAAGAGGAAGAGCCAAAGCAATCATCTGTAATCATCCAGTCGTTTTCTGACGACGAAGATGATGAAGATCAGCAAATTGGTCTTACAGCGGTAACTGATGTTGAGCCGACATCTGACTCAACATCGGTAAAACATATTATTTTTTATTATGATGATTCAAACTGTCTTGATGGTCTTTTGAGTTGTGATGATACAGAACCTGAAACAGAGGGTTGTGAAAATGCCTTTAAGCTGCTGTCCACGCAATACGAATTAGAAAAGGCAAACAACACACAACTGCGTGCCACGGTGAAATTGTTGGCCGAGGAAAATGAGAAAAACGAAAAGGTCATTGAGGGTTTAATGGATGGCATGAACAAGTTGGAAGCCGCTTTGACGCGAAAGGACAGGGAGATCGACATGCTTCAAAAGCGAGTCAATGAGGCCGACGAAACTTTTGCTAAGTGGAACATGAGTAAATCCAGCCATGAAGAGGTATTGTCTCTTGGTATTTATGACAAACAAGGTCTAGGATATAACCGTCAGTCTGCAAGTGATAGTACGAAACTCCTGTCCCATGTGAAGCCTAAGATTGTTTTTGTTAAAGCTCAATCCGTGAATGACGAAGTTGACATTGTGAATTCTAAGAATAGTCCCAAGCATGTGACCCCAAAAAGTCATGATAAATCATTTATGTGTGAACATTGTAAGAAGATAGGTCATATAAAGTCATACTGCTGGAAATTGAAGAGAGAGATTTCTGCAAAGAAATCTATGTCGGCTGAGATGTTATCCAACATATCGGTCAACATTGAGAAATCAGTGTTGAAGGGTGTGTCTGGAGAGAGTTCAGCTGGCGAATCTTCGAAATCTAGTAAATAGAATGTGGTTAAATCATCTAAGAAAGCTTGGATTAGGAATCAGGGAATAAATGCATTGTTGTGTATACCTCTTTGCGAGCTAACGTTACAGGTTCATGGTACTTCGATAGCGGGTGTTCCCGACATATGACGGGTACCAAAGAGCATCACAGTGATTACACGCCTTTAAGGAGTGGATCTGTGACGTTCGGAGGTGGTTCTAAAGGTCGAATTCTTGGCAGAGGCAGATTGAATGTGTCTGACTTTCCCAAGCTTAGCAACGTACTTCATGTAGACGGGCTTGTTGCGAATCTGATCAGCATAAGCCAGCTGTGCGACGATGACCTTGAGGTTTAGGTTTAATAAGGAGTGTTGTGAAATTTTAACCGAAATTCTGTTCTAGTGATGGCAGGTAAGAGATCTAGTGACAATTGCTATCTAGTTGGCGACAAACCTGGTGTGAAGGACGTGTGCCAACTTTCAAAAGCCGAGGACGATGTTGTGCTTTGGCATTTTAAATTAGGCCACGTCAACTATAGAACATTGGAGCAACTTATCAAACATGATGCAATCAGAGGCATTCCGAAACTTAAGGAGTTTGGTAAGGTTGTTTGTGAGTCGTGTTTGAAGGGTAAGCAAACACATGGTAGTCACAATGTTGACCAACAAGCTGCCCAACATTTTAAAACTGCTCACTGTTTTTAGTTAATTCACATGGATTTGATGGGTCCTATGGAAGTTGATAGCATAGGAGGTAGGAAATATGGTTTTGTGCTCGCGGGTGATTTTTCTAGATATGCATGGATTTTCTTTCTTAGGGGAAAATCAGAATTGGTTGATTTCTTCAAAATTTATGTGCTATGATTCGAAACAATTTCAGTGCTTCTATTTTTCGAATTAGGTCTGACCATTGTAGAGAGTTTGAGAATCAGTTCTTTGATGAATTCTGTGATAAGAAAGGCATTGTGCATGAGTATTCATCTCCTAAGACGCCCCAACAAAATGGGTTGCCGAAAGGAAGAATAGGACGTTACAAGAAAGGCACGTGTTATGTTACTTTCTAAAAATGTGTCTAAGCGTTTTTGGGCTGAAGCTTTGCATACCGCATGTCACATTTCGAATCGTGTGTTCTTTAGGCATGGTACAAAGAAAACTTCGTATGAATTGTTGAATGGTAAGAAGCCTACGGTTAAATACTTTCATGTCTTTGGATGTTTTTGCTACATGCTAAATGATCGTGAATATTTGACCAAGTTTGATTCGAAAAGTGATAATCTTCCCAGGATACTCGTCTTACAGTCGTGCCTATCGTGTTTATAACTTGCGTTTGAAATCTGTTCAAGAATCAGTGAACGTTGTGTTTGATGATGCTACTGATCTTAGCAACTTGCCTCCTCAAGTTGATATTGCAGATGTTATACAAGCGGATAACGAATCAGAGGAGCCTGCGGATGATAATGTTGAGCCAACATTGGACTCAACATCTGAGCCAGAACGGAACGAAGAAGCTGGTCCCAGCGAAGTGCGACGTGATCCGCCAGCTAAGATTCAGAAAGATCATCCCACTGATCTTATAATTGGAGATGTGAACGAAGGAAGGAAGACCAGAGACAAACCACAAAAGGATTACAAGACTATGGTAAGAAACGTATGCATGAACTCGGTATACGCTGAGGTACGATTTAATTGTTTTGTTTCTGAAATAGAACCTAAGAATGTCCTTGAAGCTCTCAAGGATAATTTCTGGATAAATGCGATGCAAGAGGAACTCTTGCAGTTCGAGAAAAACCAAGTATGGACCTTAGTCCCAAGGCCGAAAGACATTAATGTCATAGGCACGAAATGGATCTTTAAAAATAAATCTGATGAACTTGGTAGGGTTGTTAGAAACAAAGCACGATTAGTAGCTCAGGGTTATACTCAAGTAGAAGGGATAGACTTTGATGAGACGTTTGCTCCTGTTGCTAAGTTAGAATCGATTAGACTTTTGTTAGCTATAGCATGTTGGCTTAACATCACGCTACATCAAATGGATGTTAAGGGTGGATTTTTGAATGGGTATATTCATAAGGAAATATATGTCGAACAGCCTAAAGGGTTCGAAGATCCCCATTATCCTAACCATGTTTTTAAGCTACAGAAGGCATTATATGGATTGAAGCAAGCGCCTCGAGCTTGGTATGCAAGGTTAGCAACATTCTTACTTGAGTTCGGTTTTTCTCGAGGGGAGGCAGATCGTACTCTTTTTGTTAAAAGGGTTGATAACGCATTTCATCGTAGTATTTAATTGGGATATAATAAGAGCTTAGCAATCAATTTATGTGTTTATTCGTTACATTTACACTCATTTTGTTATTGAAGGAGCTTTGGACGAGTTTCGGGCGAAACGGAGCGAAAACGAGGCAAAACGGAGCAAAAACGACGAAAACAGGCATGTGTCACGGCCGTGACACATAGTGCACTAGGCCGTGAAGTTGGGCAGAGAGTTGGAATGAAGATGGTCACGGCCGTGGCACTTATTGCATCAGGCCGTGACCCATAGGAGCAGCAACATTAGAAAATTCATATCTCTCAATCCAGATCTCGGATTGAGAATCCCTTTGGTCAGAATCAAGATTGGCGAGTCTTTTATCTATCGTTAAAATTTCAGGTCAATTGGACATCGTTTACCCCTCCATCCGAGAGAAATACGAAACTGCCGCAAAGCTATTGAGTGGGTCACGACCGTGACACTACTGCACCAGGCCGTGACAGTGTCGAATTTCACTATAAAAAGCCCAAATTCGACCCAAAAAGGGGACAACCGACCAGAGATCAACCCTAATCCCTCTAGAGATGAAAAATAACACATAAGAACACAGAATCGCGTCCCGGAGCGCAAGAGACGGATCATCGACGAAATCACGCCCAATTGAACGAAGAACGAAGAATCATCGACGCTTCCATCGCAGATCATCCGGATATCAAGAATATGAATTCTTCGCCTTTAGTCCTTATTTCTTTCGTTGTTTTCCCGTCTATTATGCGTAGCTAATTCCCCTTTGTGTTTGGGATTAGATGAACGCTAGGATGTTTCGTAGTTAAGATTTATAATTATCGTGACTATGTGTTTTGACTATTATCATTCCATGAATTTGTTTCGTTGCTTTAATATGTCTATGTGTTAAAGTAATCGTATGGAAAAACGTTTAGGGCGACAGCTAAACAACGTTTAGGCCGTTCGTAGAAGATAGGAATCGAGTATAGGGCGAAAGCAAATACTCGATCCTCGCCGTTAGTAATTACTGAATCTTAGATCCCCGCGAGCGTTTAGGGCGACAGCAAACTCGCGAGCGGGTAGGATAATTACTGCAATCTAGTCAAGATCACGTAGGAACGATTTTATTGTCTTAGTCGATAACACCTAGCGGGATTCGAATCCCGAGCACATCTTTATTATCTGAAGCTTCGTATCAGTTTTAAGCGTGTTATTTGAATCTCTAGTTGAGTTAGAAGTAATCTGTTAGGTTAAGTCATAAAACGATCTGCGTATTTTGTTTAGGCTAAATATCGAGTTGATAGGTCACTACTAGTACTTGATTTATTCCTTGTGTTCGATACTCGTTTACTCACTTTACTGCACTACAAACGATAGGTCCACTGCCTATCGCACGTCGGTGATAGTAATTAGGTATTCGTTTTAATTATTACTTGTCGCACTTTTCATTCACACACCACGTGCCGATCAAGGGTCGGATCCGATATTTTAATTGCTCAAGTTTATGTTGACGACATTGTCTTTGGATCAAGCTCACAGTCTATGTTAGATTAGTTTGTGCAGGCAATGTACACTACCTTCGAGATGAGTATGATAGGCGAGTTAACCTATTTTTTAGGTTTGCAGATTAAGCAAAGCAGGGACGGGATCTTTATGTCCCAAGAGCAATACGCAAAAAATACTGTCAAGAAGTTTGGATTGGACACGGCAAAGGTAATGAAAACACCCATGGGGTCGACGCAGAAGGTAAGTAAAGACAATGTTGGGCTGAATGTTGACCCAACATTGTACCGCTCTATGATTGGCAGTTTATTGTACTTATCTGCGAGTAGACCTGACATCATGTATAGTGTTTGCGTATGTGCTAGATATCCTGAACCTAAGGTTTCGCATCTTAATGCGGTTAAGCGAATACTTCGTTATGTGAGTGGATCGTGTAGTCTAGGATTATGGTTCTCCAAAATACTAACTTGAGTCTTGTAGGCTATAGCGATGCTGACTGGGCAGGTGACGAAGATGATCGCAAGAGTACAAGTGGTGGCTGCTTCTTCTTAGGTAACAACTTAGTTGCATGGTATAGTAAAAAGCAAAATTGTATGTCTTTATCTACTATTGAATCTGAGTACGTAGCCGCGGGTAGTTGTTGTACCCAATTGATGTGGTTAAATAGCATGTTGTGTGACCTATGGTTTAGAGTGCGAATCTGTCCTCATGTATTGTGATAACCTTAGTGCCATCAACATATCTAGGAACCCCATCCAACATTCTCGTACAAAGCATATAGATATTAGGCATCATTTTCTGAGAGATATGGTCGAAAAAGAGTTAGTCCGCATCGAGCATATAGACACTAAGAATCAGTTAGCAGACATTTTTACGAAAGCATTGGATTCTGAAAGGTTCTCGGACCTGAAGAAATCCAAAGGTTTGCACATGTTAGTCTAAATGTTGGTCCAACATTTGGATCAACATAGCATATGTCGAATTTGATAGTTGCAGCTTTAATGTTTGATTTGATGTTCTGTTCTGTTTTTCCTGTGAAATGACTTGATTCTTCTTGATTGGTCCCTAAATGAACCCGATCCCTCTTTTATAGGCTCTTGGTAATACGTCCCTAGGTACACGGAATTCGCTGTGACGATGTACTCTTTGCGACTAAAAACCAATCCTTTTAGTAAATTAGCATGCTCATAAACTCTCGGCTAGATATAGGTATTTGGTAATAAGATTCCTTAGGTACACGGCATTCGTGGTGACGATGTATACTATGCGACAAAAAGCCGAACCTTGAGGCTGAGGGTATAAGGGCAATGCATAATTTCGGTTGGATATGTGAGGTGAGAGGGTAGAAATAAAGGGAACTGATTTTGAGAAGGATTAAGCAGAAAAGTCTAGGATTACGGAATTAGAATGTTGAGTCAAATGTTAGGGCAACATGTGTGACTGTCAGTTTGATATTGCTACATTTTGTGCTTTAGTTTTGTTCGTGTCTGTCTTTAGTACTGGTTTTGTTAGTCTTGTGTGTCTAGTTTAATTATCTCTCAGAATTGCATTAGAAACTCTCGAAGAACAGCTCTTTACACTTGTCTCTATGTGCTCATCGAAGTCGCTCAAACGGTTAGTATTACTTGATTCTACCTTGACTTTTGATTTAGTTATTGTTGGTTGAATCCTGATTCGAAGTGCTCTTATTAACTCGCATGACTTGGTCTTCAAACTGCTTTTGAGGTGCTCGCATGATGAATTAGTCTATGTACTATGTTTAGTATCGTGCTTAGTCATGTTTTAGTCACGACTTGGCTCCTAAGTGCTCGCATGCTTTGAAAATCTTTTCTACTTAGCTCCACAATTTAATTAGCGAGGTTGTGAATTTATTTTATTAAGTCAAAATACTTATTTGCCTAACGGTTAGATTATCAGTTCCATTTACTCCACTATCTGCTATTTTCTGTGAGTGGTGTGTTGTGTCTGTAACCGTTGAAGCCTGTTTTATCTGATGATTTGACTGATTGAATTTTTAATTCACAAACCCTTGCTCTCACTTCGACTTCATCTCTCCCAAACTTCACTCTGTTCTTCTGGGCTAATTGTGATTTTCGCTTGATTTCTTCTCCCAAATCGCTCGATTTTTTGCTCTCAAAATGTCGAACTCACCCAGTCACGCAGAAACCCACGATGTCAGCCCAACATTGAGCGACACCGTACACGATGCCGTGCCCATTCAGATGGTTCCGTCGCCGTTCTTCAACTTCGCCGATGTACCAATCGGCGCCTCTGTGTCCCAACCACGGTCGGTCCAGGCAAGTCTGGTCGGAGGCACAATAAATGTCCCGGCGCCACCTTCAAATCCGCCTCCACCACCTGGCTCTTCAAGCCCTGTTCCTGCACCCAAATCAACGAAGAAAACCTCCAAGAAGCCTACGAAGAAGAAGAAGAAGACCGTGCCCAAACCTCAACCACCCACAGCTGCCCCAAAAACGCGCCAGAGCAATCGTCTCAAACAAGCTCGGATTGCAAAGGGCCCCAAATCGACCGCAGACAAGCCAATTACCTTTTTGAGCTCTTCATCTGAGACTGAGTCCGAATCGTCCAAGGATGCGCCGGCTCACACTGCTACTGAAACGCACATTCAGGGGGAGTCTAGTGCGATTCCCTCTCAGGCGCGCAGTCCGGTGGCTGAACCAACCCCAGTCCAGCCTACGTCCTCATCAAGTAAGTCAACTGACGACATCATCGACTTTACTACCTATGATCAGATGGAGACTGCGGCAGTAAGTCCAGGGGGAGGTCAGCCTTCTATGGGTTCAGCCTCGTCAACCTCTGTCAGTGAAGAAGATGAGGATTTTGGCGCAGCTGAAACCCTGGCTGCTTGGAAGAACAAGCTGAAGAAACGATCTGGAAAGAGACCAATGGTCTCTGAGGACAGGCCATAAAAAAGGGCACGTCCATCGGAGTCCTCACCATATGCAGCCAGCAGCCACGCTCAGTCACAAATCCCCAATGCCAGTGACGATGTTGAGGAAGATGTTGACCTAACATCTGAATCAGACTGGGAGTCACCTTTGCCAAGAGGGAAGTTCTATGGTGCTATCAATGAGGAGTTGTGGCCTCACTTTGCTCAGAGGGTGATCCGTGTTGAGAGGACGGTGGACGTGGGCAATTTCCGCCGATACGGCTTGATGGATTTCTTGGAGTCAAGGCGTTTTGACAAAACCATGACAAGGTTTGGGACCTACTGTGATACAGTGGTCCAAGAGGTATATTCTAACCTTAGCCCTAGTCTGAATGATCCTAGTTCGAGGAGATATGGAAAGATTTTCTTAAGGGGAGGTTATATGAGTTTACTGCCGGGGCCATTAATGAGTTTTTGGGCACACCTAACGTAGATATGGATGAGGGGTATGACAATAATGAGGTTGTGTCTTTCTTGACGGATGGTAGAGTTAGGGAGTGGGATGGGGATTTTTCTTGTTCCTTTTTAACCTCACTCTATTCGGTGCTCTTCAAAATTGGTATTTATAACTGATGGCCTACGGCGAATGAGACCCGCATGGCTGAGAGTATGGCTCATATACTCTACGCCCTTGGGAAAAATCTACCCATTAATTTGGGTGAGTTGGTGCTAGACCAATTGGCCAAGGAAACCGAGAAGATTTCGTCGGGGATTCTACCATTTCCCTCACTGATCTACGGAATGCTGTTGCGGGGAGGTTTGAGCCAACTCGCAGAGATGTGGTGGTGCAGATCAAGGTGCCCTACTCTGTCTCCCACACGCATCTGTCAGGGCCAAACAAGATAGTTGATCTGCCATGGAAAGCACCTTCCACAGATGTTGAGCAGAATGTCGGCTCAACATCCACTGCTCAGTCCAATTTGGAGCTGCAGATTAAGACCTTGGAGGACACTGCAGCTCTTTGACGTCTCAGCTTGCGACCTTGAAGGAGATGCTTTCTTCCCAAAAAGGGGGAGATAAGGCAGAAGAAGTGACAAGGGAAGAAGCCGGGACAAGTGGACAAGGAGCGCAGGTCAATCAGACGGAAGGCGCAGATATAGGGGGAGCCGACCAAGGGCAGAACGAGGGTGAAGATCAAAGGGGGGAAGGAGCTGAACCAGCTAGAGAAAAAGATGCTGAGGAGTGAAGCCGCACTGTGTGCATGCGCTTTGTGCTTGTGTGTGCTTGTGCATGCGGGTGCTTTTGTGTTTTCTAATTACCTGTTTCTATTTTGGACCATGTCGTTTTATTTTTTGCAGATTTTTCAGGACTTCTTAGTGGCATGTACTATTGACGTAGTACTTTGAATAGTTTTAGTACTATTCTGATTTTCGTCTAACTCTAACCATTGTTAACCTTTGTTTTTGTGGTTGAGTTGATGTTGCCTTCAGGGGGAGTTTCATCAGGACTAACTTCTGCTTTGGTTTTGGAAAGAAAGATAAAAAGGGGGAGATTGTTAATGTTGAGCTTTCAGCATAGGCAATGTTGGGGTAACATTCTAGCCAACATTTGTTGCTCGAGAATGTTCCCTCTCTCTGTTTTATCTTTCATGCCCAAAACTAAATTTATTAATGACGTGGCATTTTTCTAGTATTATGCACGTTATAGATAAGAGCTGGAATGGATCAAACCGTGTGGAAGAAACGTGGATAAGCTAGAGCAAAAATAGGAAAGGAGCATGCTAAAAATAGGAGACTTGGAGCTTAAGTGAAGATCGGGCCTCTGGGGCAGACCAAGTCAAGTCTCAACGGACCAAATACTCGTAGTGGACGTTAGTGGACGTCAAGGGAAGTTACCAAGACATTGGCGAAGTCTTTTACAAGTCGAAGCCGTATATAAGTCGAAAGACTTAACCGTTTGAAGACAGGACTTTGAACAACGAACACCGAGTGAAAGTGAGAGCATCTCTGAGCGAGAGTTATTCCTTGAAAGAGTTTTTCTTTTCTAAGTCTAGCTTTTAGAGGTCGTGAGATCTTGTAGGTGTAGAATCCTTTTTTATTCGTTCTGTTTGCTAGATTAGTGTTAACTATCTTTTTCGATAGTTTGCAATCCATATTTCTAGTGGATTTTTACGCCGTGAGGCACGCAGCAAGTTATTTGACTTGCTGCACAAAATCATCATTTGTGTTCGTTTCGTTTCATCGCTAAGTTCTTACAATTCCGCTGTGCGTTCAAAAGAGTGAGAGTGAGTGTTAGCCTAACATCGTGTCCAACATTAGTAGAACTTAGCATTTTACATCCATTGTGTACGGGACCCCCTTCACATCACAACTGGTATTTTATCTAGAAGGAAGAATAAGTTTTTGTACTGTATGTTATTAATTCCTCATTTAGGTTTTGAAAGTTGAATTCTTCTGCTTAGGTGAAAACGCTACAGAAAGAAATATCCGTTTATGGATGTGACATGATTAAAAATATGTATTTATGAGTATATAAGACTTGTCATATGGTACTAGCTATGTCGTACCGTGATTTTATTAAGGGTTAATTCCTTATCAGTCCCTCAAAGTTTAAATTCTTCTTAAATACCACTCGAATTATTTCTTCCTTATAAGTACTTATTTGAAAATTTCTTCCTATTCAGTACCTAAAAAAGGTCTTTTCAGCGTTAAAAGACTAAAATACCCATGCCTCACATATTCCATTGAAGTTGAATAAATTATTTCACATGAATTATACCAACAAAACTTGTTATTATACCAGAAATTTGTAGAAATTATACCAAATGTTCCAACATTATTCTACGTTATTATAATTCGAATTTTATACAATGAAATTGGACATTATATCAACTGATTATGCTATTATACCAGAAATTGATGAGATTATACCATCTATTTTCGTTATTATACCAGTAAATATTGTTATTTTAATTTTATATAGCGAAATTGAATAATATACCAACTAATTTTTGCAATTATACCAGAAATTGTGGAAATTATACCATACATCTTCGTTATTATACCATCTAGCTTCGTTATTATACCAATAAATATAGTTATATTAATTGTATACAACAAAATTGGAGATTAGACCAACTAATTTTGCTATTATACCAGAAACTGAGTAAATTATACCATCTGTTTATTAGGTTCAATTCTGCTGGTATAATAACGATAACAGTTGGTATAATTTTCAATTTAACATTATTTTATTGGTATAATTAGAATAACAGTTGGTATAATAATCAAAACAGTTGGTATGATGTCCAATTTAATATCAGGAAATGGTATTTCCGTCTGTTCATTGTTTAGGGGTATTAAAGACACAACTTTTTTGCAGATGAATACTTAACAGGAAGAATTTTTCGTAAGGATACTGAACAGTAAGTTTAATTTACTGACATGGCCTGATAAGAAATTTACCCTTTTATTAAACATGAAATACCAAGTATTATACTTTTTTAAATTACGAGGTTCATTTTTTATTTATATTGAAAATGGGGGCAGAAATGAGTGGAAGTAACAAAGAGGGAGCGTTTTGTAATTAAACTAGTTTTTTAAACTCTGCTTTTTAAATAACCGAAATGGCTAGGGTTTTGCACCACTATTTGCATAGCCGACGAGCGACCGAAGGATCAAAATTCTCTGCAATTCAATCCTAAGGTAAAGCTTTGAAAACGCTCTATTCTTCCTCGATTGAATCGATAGTCTTTATCTTTAATTTATTTTTAAGTATGATTTTTCTTTGTTTTCCTTTTTTTATTCCTCCGGATTTTTTTTGTTGATGATTGGTTGATGTTTTGGGGTTTCGATCAGCAAAGATGAGGCCTGTTTTCTGTGGGAACTTTGAGTACGAGACTCGACAGTCGGATTTGGAGCGACTTTTCTCCAAATACGGACGAGTTGAACGTGTCGATATGAAATCAGGTAAACTGAGCTTTTAAATTTTCTGAAGAAAATTCGGCGCTAGGCTATTATGAATTTGGAATCCTAACCAAGAATACCGTATTTGTCTTGGATCCAGTCGGTGATTTGATGAACTAATTTCTAGTTTTAGCTCCTCTATGGTAATATTTGGATTCGCTGACAGTCGATCATCGCGCATATTCATGTAGTTCTGCTAGTGCTAGACGGAAGTGCTCCCAATTTACTTTCTGCCGCGCACGTCTACATGTGTTGTGTTAGTGTTACTTGGTAGTTGTTACTGCTTCACTTTAAGTATTAGAAAGATCCTTCATTTTATACGATTAACTGGTGTCTGGCCAGTCCCATTGGTTATTGGTCTGTTATTGTTTGCTTTGTTACAATATTTTCATTCTGTGATGATGCATAATCTCTTGTGATCTTTTGACTTGGGATGTTCTTACCTTGAATAATGAATGTGGTGCTGCATTCTATTATTTAGTTTAGACCTTTTATTCACTAAACTGGATCACATGTAAAAATCAGTTTTTTGGCATTTCCGAGGGCCATATGTCTTGGATATATGGTGTTCATTGAATGGAAAGAAATCATTACTAGAAAGGAAAAGGGAATGATGAAGAGAACCGTAAATCGGTATAATTAGACCTTGGTATAAAGTTTTTGTTTTGACGCAGGAACATTTGCTAAGGGAAAGAATCTTGACATCTCCTCTCCATATAAAAATTAGTGCAAAGCCATCATCATACGTGGTTACCTCCTCTCACACAGAGATAGATTGTTTACATCTCAACCACCTAATCTTCTACTCTACCTTTTCTCGATGCATAGAGTTCCCTCACCAGAATGGAAATGGTGGGGAATGAAATGTCATGCCATGCTCCTCAATTCTGATATGGGACCATTGTTTCAGTTCACCATGCAATGCCTTCCAACTTCCATCTTTTATGTTAAGGAGGTCTATCAGTATCATCATCATGCCATGCCTTCCATTTACCGATCTCGTGCTGTGTATTGGTGAATCATGAACATGCTGAAACATGCTTTGCAATGTCTACCACCCCATCTGTCACTACGATTGTTTCTGCGATCTTCACTATCTATCTTACTTTGCATCATCCTGAAAGGCTGTAACATCCTTACTTACATCAGAACCTACTTTCATCAGAATCTCTTACCTTGCAGGTTTTTGTACTTTATTTAACTTTATGCAGGGATATTACATCCTTTGAAAGTGAACCTGTTCACTGCAATAATATATGTCAACTTTGATATTGATTATCTGTTCTTACGTGACTTTCTTTCTTCCTCAGGGTTTGCTTTTGTTTACTTTGAGGATGAACGTGATGCCAAAGATGCAATCCATGCTATCGACAATTTGCCCTTTGGCCGTGATAGGCGTAGGCTGTCAGTTGAATGGGCCAAGGTATCTAGCAATTTTTTTCTTTGAACCTTCAAGTCTAACGGCCACGTTTCATTTAATAGATATTATGTTTAGATATATAAAATATATGTATTTTTTTCATTCGCTATGACTTCCGCCATTTTCCGCCACGCCATCCGCCATAGATATATGGCGGTTTTCCGGCATTCCGCCATAACCCGCCATCCGCCATTGATAACACTGGTTTTTATGTATGCCTCAGAACTATTGTTGTTGGCACAGCTCTGTGCTGTTCATCCAGTGGCAAGTGAGCATTTATTTGTAACTTATCATATTGCTCGTTTTCAATCTCATCAGGGTGAACGTGGAAGGCATGGCGATGGAAGGGGACCGAACCAGAGGCCCACTAAGACCCTTTTCGTGATAAACTTTGACCCAGTACGAACCAGAGTCCGCGACATAGAAAGGCACTTTGAGCCTTATGGGAAGGTTCTGAACGTACGAATTCGTAGGAACTTTGCCTTCGTTCAATTCGAAACGCAGGAAGATGCTACTAAGGCATTGGAGTCCACCCATATGAGGTGTGAATCTCCTTGTACACTGCTGACTTAATAGAAGTAAGAGCGCACATATAATTACTGTTGTGTAAATTTGCAGTAAGGTTCTAGACAGGGTTGTCTCGGTGGAGTACGCTCTAAGAGATGACGATGAGAAGGGTGGAATGCGCGACAGCCCAAGAGTGGACTACGAAAGGCGTGGAGGAGATAGTCCTTACCGTAGGTCTCCCAGTCCAAGATACCGAAGGAGCCGGCCTAGTCCAGATTACGGGCGGGCCCGCAGCCCGGTTTATGATAGGTATGATGGCCCGTCGTATGACAGGTCGCGGAGCCCAGATTATGGGAGGTATCGGAGATAGATATTCCAAGGTAATTAAGTTTAAACAAAATGTCGTGTTTCATAGAGGACTCCTTGATGGATATTTCTTCGTATGTATGTAAAATGTAGGTTGGAAGTCGACAATTTTCGGGAGGAGTTGGATGAATCAGTCTTGTTCTAATTCTAGTTTGTAAAAAAGGTGCTGCTAGTAAGCTCGTTTGCCTTTGTCGTTATTTCTGTATTTTGGGTTATGAAGGTCCCCTTTCTTATGGCTCTTGTCGGTCGTTTTGGAACTATAATGAAGTATGTGTTTTTCTTTGACAATATTGAAATTGAGTTTAGTATCTCTCCTGTGGATTTGCAGTTTGCACCGAGTGTTTTTTCCTATTACAATTGTTTTTCTTTCATTGGTACCACTCGAAAATCGAAATTCCTTCCGAAAGAGCATCGAATCTAGTCTACCGTCGTACAATTCTCAACTTATTACCTAATACAGCTTGACAAACCTACCTCGCGCCAAAAAGGAAAAAAAAAAAAAAAAAAAAACTGATCATAAATCTCGCTCCGTAATCCCTATTTCCATTTCAAAATCGACGTCGTTCTTCATCTCCGTCGTAATAAAATCCAAAGCCAAGAAAATCTCGTCCCTCCGAGGATGGGATTTATCCTCGACCATAAACTTATGGATCTTACCTCCTTCCTCGACGAAGCTATTCCCAGCCGCCTTTACAACGTTCGAGCCCTTCATCAACTTCCTCAGTTTCGTAACTCCTTCCCATCTCCTTGCCTTCGCATATATGTTGGAAAGAATAACGTAGTTTCCAGGATTCCACGGTTCCAATTCGAACAGCGCATCGCAAGCTTTCTCGGCCATCTCAACGTTTCCATGGAAGCTGCAAGCCCCTAACAAAGTCCCCCACACTACAGAGTCGGGCTCCATGGGCATGGATCTTATGAGGGTGTAAGCTTCTAGAAGCAGCCCGCCCCGGCCTAGAAGATCCACGATGCACCCATAGTGCTCGAGCTTCGGCGAGATTGAGAAGCTTTCTTCCATGGAGTTCAGCAGTTCTCTGCCCTTTTTAACCATTCCTCCGTGAGTACATGCGACCATTGCGCCCACTAGTGTGACGTCGTCGGGGGACATTCCTCTGCTCTGTAATTGAACAAGGAACAAGAATTTACTGGCTGTTATTACGCCTTTTGCAGCGTAAGAAGTGGTGCTGTAATTTGCTACTCACGAGGAACTGATCGAACAGATCGAGGGCTTCGGCACATCTTCCATGGATAGCCAAGCCCATGATCATGGTATTCCAAGAACAAAGATTTCTCCTTTTGCCGATTTCTTCGAACACTTGCATCGCCTCTTCAATGGCGCCGCACCTGGCGTACAATTCGAGAACTGCATTGCGCACGAATGGGTTGGTGAAATAACCGTTTGCTCGAGCGTAGGCTTCGATCCTCTGTCCAGCCTCTAAAGCTCCGAGGTTTGCGCAGGCGGGAAGAACGCTGACGATGGTGACTTCGTTGGGCCTCACTTTTTTTTCTTTCTCCATTTGCAGGTACGTCTCTAGGGCCTCCTTATATAGCCCGTTCTGTGAAAATCCTGATATAATAGCAGTCCAAGAGATTACGTTTTTCGCAGGCATATCGAAGAACAACCTCAACCCTTCGTCCAAAGATCCTATTTTGGCGTACCCTGCGATCAAAGAGTTCCACGTGGGCAAATCCTTTTCTTCCATCTCGTCGAACTGCTTCCTCGCAGATCTTAAAAAACCCATCTTTGCGTACATGTCCACTAATGCAGTGGAGGCATAGACATCTTTGCCCGCCCCGAGTTTGAAGAAATGACAATGGAGCATCTGCCCTTGCAAAGGATTAGAGAGGCTTGCACATGACGAAAATAGGGAAGTGAATGTGTGTTCGTTGGGGTGTAAGTGGTTGCCCAGAATCTTTGAGTAAAGGTACAGGCATTGGGACTGCGGGCCAAGGGAAGAATAGGCTTGGATGAGCTTGTTGTAGAGGAAGAGGGTTGGTTTAGGAGTATTGTCGAGCACCTTGCGCGCGTAGCATATGTTTGGGATTTCGACGAGCTTTGTGATCAAGTATTTGGTGAAGTCCGTGCCATGTCGCAGCGTGTGGCCGTAGATTTGCTTCAGTTGGTTCATGCGGCACCAGAGTCACCGTCTCCGTTTTGAATTCTCCGGCGCCGAATCGTCGACGATGGATAATTTCGATGATTACTATTATTTATTTTAATTTTTAAGGTGGTGAAAATATGAGAATTGAGATGAGACTTAACTCTTTTTACACTTCACCAAAGGAAACTTAATCCTTTTCCTTTTTATTGATCGAAAGCTGACCTATCGTCGACGCTCCGGCGACCCGACACGTGTCCGAACTGTACGATTGGCAGTTGAAGCGGGAGAAGCGCTTAGGCCGCATTGCGCCGTCCACGGTGACCCTCGCCATGCCTAACCCTAAGGGGTCGTTTGATATCCTTGTTAAGGGATTTGGTGGGTATAAATTATTTGTGTATGACTATACAAGGATTTTGTTGATAGAATATTTTAACATGTTTGATATGCATGTTTTGGTTATTTGTGTAATGAATCGAATAATGTTTGATAAGTATGTTTGAGTTGTGTATAGAATTTGTTAAATATACGGAAATTACATATTTGCCCTTGTATAAAATAATGATATATCTATGCTTTTTTCTTCTACCCTCGTGTTCGTCACTTTCATTTGGAAAGAACAGCAGCAAAAGAGCCAACCCTAATCTCTTCTTCAAGAAATTGACTTTACAATTATCAACCAATCGCCTTTGCTGATTTAACGAACTTAATACGAATGGTCCAACATCACAGGTCATTCGATCAAGATCATATTTTGCACACACAGACAAGCTCGCGAGTATGGCCTCAGTAAATCCAGCTCCACCTCCTCATTTCCTCCGGCGACCCACCACCTGCCGCGGCTTCTCCGCAGCCCTTCGTTGCCGAGCATCGAACCACCAAAAATAACTTCTACCCCAACTACTTTCATTTTTTGTTACCTAGCTGATGTCAAGTGCTGCGCTTTCAAGAAATTATTGGGTAGGTCTTGAATGTAGGAGAGGGTTCTTGATGACGGCAAAATCGATAGATCGAGATGGAGACCTAAATTTCAGATGGAGATGATGAAACTGTTTCTGAGAAATGATTTTCGAAAGATGGATATGGAGGCACAAAGCAAATAAATCAACGAGGGGCAAAATTGATATTAACGACACTGTGTATTGGGATACCCACCTCTTTGAAGGGTATGATAGTGCACGAGCTATGAACAGCATGTGTGTAAAGGACGTGTGTAAGTACACAAGGCGTGTATAACGATATAAGGATAACAAACATGATATAAATTTATCACACACACCTCTACCCATTTATTAACCACCTATACATCCGAATCAAACGAGCCGTAAGGGGCAGCACATCGACTCAGCCGCGGAGAGAATTACGTAAATACTATTATTTTGATAATCTAATTACAAAACTAGTTGAATTTCTAAAACTATTACAAGAATAATAAACTTTTTAATTTTAACTATTTTCCTTCATTTTTCACCACAAAACTTTTCAAAATTTCAATTTTTTCACAGTTAGTAGTTTAACTTAGTAACATAATTACTTATAGTTATATAATTCACCACAATTCATTTTCTAACGACAAAAAATTTACCCTTATAGAATAAATTCCGAGGTGAATAAAAGATACAACTTTCACCTAAACTGTAATAATTATTATATTTCTTTAATATTTGAAAAGTAGTATTAACGCATAAATAAATTAAAAATAAAAAATCGTAATTCACAAAATATTCAAATAATCGTAATCTAATAAAATTAATTTTGTGGAAAGATTTGACAACCATCAACATTACTCTTGAATGTTTGTTGTGAGTCTTTCGATCTATTTTATCTAAATATCATCATGTTCAATTACGTCCAATTTTTGTCTTTTCCATAAGAAAGGATTGTGTACCAAATGAAAAAGAGGCTTCCAACATGATCCCTTTAATGAAAATTCAAACTGGTAAGAATACATTGTCTCCATTATTTCAATTTAACATCTGATTAACTTGAGGGGTTGTATGGTTTACCATGAACAAAAACACTTGTTGTCCAAGTAACTGTGAGATTATTCAACTAGTTTTGTAATTTAATTCTCGAAATAACACTATTTACGTTTCAAGATGTGGAGATTTGCGATGTAGTTAAACTTGACATTAATGTACTTTTTTTATGCAGAAGGAGAGAAAGGGGAAAATGAGACCAAAAGAAAAATAAAAAATAGGTTGGATTTTTTTCTTGAACTAGAATATGCTGTAGTTAAACCTGACATTAATGTACTTTTTTTTTATTTACTTTCTAAAAATCTACAACTAATCACTCATAATTCCACCATTTATTTATACAATTCAGCTAAAATACTTAATTCATTTTTGTTTTTTTATGTGTTTCCTAAAAATCTACAACTGATCCGTAATAATTCTCACCATTTTGATATACTATTTATTAAGGATAAAGTTTTAGTATGATCAAATAGTTTGTCACTTAAGCTTATTACAAAAAAAAAAAGTTAAAATTTTTGAAAGGAAACCAACCACAAAATTTAATTGCTAGTATTATTTTGCAAACTCAAATGCGTATGTTATATAAATATATCATTTCAATTTTGTTTGGAATATTTGATAGAATTAAAATTTAAATGCAATTATCTATATTTATAAAATATAAAAGTTTTTTTTTTTATAAAAGTCATCAATTAAGAAAAGGATAAAATGACAGAGAATAACTAACATACACAATTTTGAGTTTATAGCAAAAGATAATACGTGGTTATTCAATTACGAATCACTTGCAAGCTTATGGTAGGGATTAGATTAGTGCATGACCCGAGAGATATCACCAACATCTTAACCCATACAATTAGTGATTTGAGTTAATCTTTGTGAGGTGCGGATCTTGATAGGTATTTCTAAGGAAATTGTGTAGTTAGCCGTTGATTTCAAATATGCTTTCCGACTTTGCTTGCATTATTTCCTACGTGATTTCGTTATCGATTGATACGTTGCATGATTTTATCCTATTATATGCCAATATTATTTCTTTGCTTGAGGACAAGCAAATGCTTAAGTATGAGGAGATTTGATAAATATAGTTTTATACGTTTATAGTTATGATTATATTTGAGCTTTGGGGAGGGGGGGGGGGGGGGGGTCTTCAAGTAATTATGGCAAGAATTGGGGAAAATTATGCAATTTGGCAGGTTTTTCAAGACATCAACGAGACATCTTTGAAACAAGGAGTTAGGCAAGAAGAAAATAAAGGAGGAAAACAAGCAAGATGTTTTCAGGTTACGATTCTTTCACACGCACGTAGAAATCAAACACTATTGCTTGCTCATATTTAAAGGAGGAGAGCGAATGAGAAGGAGGCCGACCATCGACCTCTCACGCCTCTCAAAGACCCACGTAACCTTCTGCTCCTCAACGACATCAAGCACCCACAACACGAAGCTCCTTTGAACGATCGAAACCCTCACAGGCTGAAAGTCCATCAAAAGCAGGCAGCTCTTCCAAGAAGCAAGCACCTCACACAGCTGTTCTCCTCTCAAGCACATACACGGCAACAAGGAGCTGAAGCTGGGCTGCCCCTTCCAAGCTCGCTCACAAGGTGTTCGATCAATTCCCTTCAACGAAGAATAAGGATCTGCTCGGCCAATTTCAGGGAAGATACGATGTTTTCTCTGTGTTATATTCGTTCTTTGTTGTGTTTAATTCATCCTATGAGTAGCTAAATCCCGTAGTATTTGAGATTAAATGAACCCTAGCGAATTCGAACCTATATTTTGCAATATTGATGTTTTGCTATTATTATGACTCGTTTATGAATTATATTATTATTTTGATTATGTCTATGTGGTCAAGATAGTTTTTGGGTAATCGCAAGCTACGCTCGAGAGATGGGCTAACGATTAAACCACTCGTAAACGAGCGGAATAAATTCATCGCTAGAGATAGGTTGAGCTACCCCGTCGAATTAGAGTCAAATCTAATAGAGAGATTTATCGTATTCTAATGCGGTCTTCGGTTAAGTAGTTAGGGAAGCTTGCCCGACTCCTTAATTCGTAGATTAGTTGTTTACGATTATTTTATAGTAAGGCGCAGTTTCGTCAGCTATAGAGACTCGTATGCATGTTATAGAAATCTCCAGGGTCTAATAATAGTAATGTTCATGTATAATAGATATTCGCTTCGGTCGAGCTAGGGGGATTCGAAGTCTCAAATACTTTGCTTTTATAAAGTCGTTCCAACCCATTATAGCTATTTTATCAAATTTATATTTTTTGTGTTATCGTTTATTTAGTCTATCGTTATTGATATTTTTATCAAACCAAAAAAATATTTACTAGAATATTTAAACGACGGTTTTCTGAAGTATATAGTTCCTTTGGGTTTGATACTCGAATACTTGCCATTTCTATGCTATTTTCGATAGGTACACTTGCTTCTTTAGCGTAGGATAGTTGTCGATATTCGTTTTATTTTATTACTCGATCCGCTCGATCACACTCGCTTCTGCCGCAGGTACATCACATAGGTATGATGTAGTATTGTGGTACATAATACCGTAACAAAATATCACATAATAAATTTAAGGTAACTTAAAGAACGTATATAGGTACTACATAAACGCGTGATGTGGTACTTATTTTAAATATAAGAAAGTACGTTAAGAATGGTTAAACGATATACATAACCAATTGGATACTTAGATAAAAAAAATTTTCTGACAGGGACTAAATTACACCTTTTCTTATATAAATAGAGATTTAAGTGTAGATTCACTTATTCTTAATACAATAAAAAGATAGAGATATAAATTCTGTTTACGTGAAGTTCAAAGCGAGAGACCACCTTTAAACCCAAGTCATGTGCGTCTGCCATTTCATTATGTTTGTTTAGTTCCTGAAAAATATTTGAAAAATATTTTGGTTAATTGGTTAAAGCTTGTCCGTAAAAAAACTCGAGTAATATAAACTTCAACGGCCAAGTTCACAGAAGTTGAGATATCATTTATAGTTCCATTAAATCAATTTCTATTAACTTGGGTGAATTTCTTCACTTACATAACAAAATAAAAGAGGCCCCCACTTATCCTCCAGTTTTATTAGTTTATTAAATTAATGCATTTTTATCTAATTAATGACGTTTATTATGTTAGTTTATTCAATTTATCATATTAATTTATTATACAATACTTATTTTTAATATTTTAATGTAAAAATATTGTTAATTGAAAGAACACTGGGATATAAACACTACACACTGCAGAACTAACTTATTCAATATTTATAGCATACCTACGAAGTCAATTCATTCTACCCTCTACGCCAAATTCTGCCACTTCGAAGTCGTGACTCCTTGGCAGCCCTTACAGAATTATCCCGCCTTTCTATAAGGAGTACAGAGATATTGCCCTTTCCCATATAGTGGCGGTCTACAAGGAATTCGGAATAATGAATAGCAACTATAATCAACTAATTAAGACAATCATCATCATAGAATAAAAGAATTAAATTAACCATACGCCATGGGATGTTGACTATTAGGCAAAGTATAGTCGTAAAAGTCATCATGTTCTGGGGGCATCTCAACTCCCGCATCACCGTCCTCCTGCAAAATATAAACCAAAACATCCGACAAAAAAAAAAAGAATTACAAATCCGCTCCAAGGATATTATTAATTGGTTTGTTCGAATTATTTATCTTGTTAATGCATAACCATTAATAATCAGCTAGCAGCAATGACATGAGAACCTTGATCTCACAAAGGTGAACTTTCTTTGTATTAACTACGCCTCGAAAATAACAAGTCGTAGCAGTCTCTTCTTCCTTCGCCACAAATGTCAGGTATCGGATACCATGATAGTAGGTTACCTTAACTACCTTCTCCAGAATGAAATTCCTTTTCTGCAACCAAACACAAATCAATCAAATCATTCTCGCAAAAGACAAATCGCTTCACTAACAAACGAAGAAACAAACGTTAAGCTCGTTGAAGCGTTGCAAGCACATGGTCGCACCCTCCTCACACGGACCCAACCACTTCTCATGAAAATGGGTTATCGCTCCGCCAGGCATATGTAGACGGGGGTTATAACATTCATCGCACATCTGCAAACTCATAAAAGCATAAATTCCCCATCGAAATTTGAAGGAAAATTAATCGAGAACATCCGAAACATCGATCGACAAAAGCAAGCAACATACCATACCACCCATCATTTCATGTGGACTTGAAATATATCTCTTTGTCGCCCTGCAAAAGCATCAAATGATTTGTAGATATTAATAATTATAAGATCAGGGGCACACACAGCCTCACTCATCCAGGCCGAGATCTACGAAGAAAATTAACGATTCCCAATTCTTTCTTACATGATGATTTTTGCTCTAAGAGATATCGACTCCGGCGACCGATCGTTCGCTCGTTTGATATCTCCCCTCTCTCTCTCTCTCTCTCTCTCTCTCTCTCTCTCTCTCTCTCTGTATCTCGGCTTAGGGTTTTCGTTCTGTCAAATTGATTATTTGAGTCGCATAGGTTTGGTTTGGGGTTAAATGGGCTGTGCCTCCTTTTAGTATCGTGGGCGAGGCCCAACAATAGGCTGGTCTTTAATTGGTTTCATAATGGGGGCGGCTAAATAATAAATATTTATATTACTCCATCCGTCCCATTAGTTTTTGTACATTTTACTATATCGGACATCCCGCTAGGTTTTGTACATTTTTTAACTTTGCAAAAACTCACAAACAATCAATGTAATAATATATATTGTTAAAAGACGTGTTAAAATATACACTTTTTTACCTTGTAATTGCACCATATTATTTAAATATTCAGTGTCTTGAAAACGGTGCCAACTTACAAATGTCCACAAATAAATGGGACGGAGCGAGTATATTATACCTTTTATCTAATGCATAATATACATACTATTTGTTCAAATTTTGAGTGATTTTTTAATTAATTATGTGTTTTTCTAGCAAAATTATTTTTTGTTGATATAATTCTAATCTATAAAATTGCAATTATTCAAATTAAGATAAATAAATAAGGTGAATCTATAGACAAGTACCCAATTGGATAAAATTTTTACACATAACTACCCATGTCAGAAAATTTTACAGATAGGTACCCGGTTTAATTTTACCAGTTTAACACGTTGATATAGGGTACCTAAATATAGCATACGTCGTACCTACGGCATGTCTGTGTGTTACATAGGGCGTACGTCGTACCATTTTCTGTTATATAGGGGTACCCAAATGTGTTGAGATACGGTACCGAAATGTGTTGTATTGTGTACTTTCGGGGATCGGTTACCTATGTGCAAAAAATTTATTCTGTTAGGTACCTATATGTAAAAAAATCCTAATTGGGTACTAAATTACAAGTTTTTTCCAAATAAGTACTTATGTGTAAAAACCCCAATAAATAAATAGTAGAAACGTAAAATAATAATTTTATCTGATTGATAAAAAATTGATAGATTCTATCTAATCTGACCAGTGTTTTCAATAGCGTACTGTAGCCGCTATTGCATAATTTTTCTCGAAAACGCGTTAAAGCGCATCAAGTGTCGCATTTTTTTCGAAAAGCGCACGCTATTATTGCGCTATATTACGCGATATTGCGATTAATTATGCAATTTTTCGCTATACGCTAAGTCACGCTATATTCAAGTTATTTGAGCATTGATAATTTAATTAAAATTAGGGGTGTAATATGCAGTTTTCCTTTACGATTTCTCGTAAAGGACACTCCAACTACAACCACAATCACTCACGGCCCACGCATGGATCTCATCAAATATACACACCATCCACAATCACTCGACTCTCTCAAGCACACACCACCCACAATCACCCATGCCCCTAACCAATTATTTTTATATTTTGATAATGGTGATGAGGTACGTTATCTGTATCAATTCATACATTAAACATTTAATCTCGAGCATTATGATTTTTATCATGATTAATTTTAATCATTATTTTAGGTTAACAATCACGATGTTAACCTCTATCAAATATGACCTAAGTTGGAGAATCTAAATGAGTCTTTTTATTGTATTTTTAGTCTCAGATTTTCATAATACGATTTGGAGTTGTTTGTAATAATTAATCGCGAATGTTATTTCTTAAACTTCATATCTACTTTCATAATTGAATACCATTTCAAGTTGTTTTTCTTTATTATTAGATTATTAATTATGTTTTTTAGTATGTTATATGTGGCTTGCTCGAAATACTCAAGCAATACGCTGAGCTATTTACGCTATGCGCTAATGGAACAAAAACGCGACGTTGTGCGCAATACGCTTTTTTAAACATTGCATCTCACCAATTGTATGGCTGCTATAACATAAATATATCTAATACTAGCTTGTAATTTGAGTTATTTTGTAATTTACAGTATATGGTTAAGGGTTGAAATATTATTTTTAAATATGCAAAAATAAAATTTATTATGATATAATTTATAATAAATATGAAGTTATGGACAAAAATATAACTATGGGTAAACTAGTCACTAAACTGGACCGACAAAAAAATGACAGATTTTACCAACAAGTCATCCTCCGTTATAATTTGTGCACCACGTGGTTTAGACTTTTTTGCATCGTTTATGAAATTTGATAACAGCGCATATTTCAAATAACTTATTCGTATAAATATTTTATTGTTGGAATAAGTTATTTGAAATATTTATTCCAATATGTAATTGCTTAATCTGTACCGTTGAGTAATTAAGCTTCATTAAAATTATTTTAATAAAGATATTTTAGTAACTTTCAAGCCCAATCCCTTGTATTGTTTAGTGCATGTTTTTTGTTCTGTTCTATGAAAGAAAGGCCGAATATCCTTCCATAATATAATGCAAGCAAATAAAAAAAAAAAAAAAAAGCTATCTTTGGGGTTGCATGTGCATTAGGTGGCCATTATCTCAACTCCGAGGTTCAATTAATATCGATTAATATTTTTCAGAAATTGAATGGAAATATAAGAATATAATGAATGAGTTTGTTGGTATAATAATTGATTTTATTGGTACAATTATCTGAATATTTTTCTGGTAATTCAATTTTATTGGTCTTATAACCGATTTTTCTGGTATAATATTTGCAAATCCATTCATATTGTATGTAGAATAACATTATTTATTAGTATTATGTCGATAACAGAAAATATAATAAATAGGTCTGTTAGTCCAATACTAGGTAGTGTATTTCGAGCACAATAGTGAAATAATTGATGTACTATCGGTAACTATTCGTATAATTGTCAGAAATTAGATGAAAATTAATAACAAAATTTATTGATATAATAATCCACTTTATTAGTATAATTATCGAAATATTTTTCTGGTGAATATTGGGATTTCAGATAATCGATTTCCGTGGTATAACACGCACAACTTCAGTTTATATAGGAAATTAAAATAACAGTATTTATAGTATAATATTGATAACATTTGATATAATAAATATGTTTCTATATTTTAACTAAAATAGCTGAAATAGTTGGTTTAATATCGGTTTAACTTAATATAATTGTCAAAAGTTGGTTGGAAAATTAATAATAATAATAATAATATAATAGATTAATTTATTGGTATAATAATATACTTTTTTAGTATAATTATCAGAATATTTTTCTCGTGAAATATTGGGATTAGTTGGTGTCGAGATTAGAGTCGAGATTTGACCCGTTTTTAACGAGATTTCTGAATCTCCATTACACTATAATAAACTTCGAAACTTTCTTTGATTATGAAGACCCATGAGAAATTGAGGTCGACTTAACCTTATTCAGTAACTAACGTGACGAAGCTAGCGATTTCAA
The DNA here is from genome assembly GCA_027422505.1 of Craterostigma plantagineum. Taxonomy (NCBI): domain Eukaryota; kingdom Viridiplantae; phylum Streptophyta; class Magnoliopsida; order Lamiales; family Linderniaceae; genus Craterostigma; species Craterostigma plantagineum. Next base: position 569,961 of record JAPQWV010000059.1, read on the forward strand.
TGTACCATAAACTCAAAATTTGAGACCCTAAACGATTGAAAAGAAGTGGATTTGTGAGCAAAATTAATGAAATTAATAATGTGGTACGAAACCTAAATTCGCATTAATTCATGATTAATATCAACTAACCCTTTTATATATCACTTCGTTGTTCTGAGATGAATTGACGACCTAAACCTTATTCATTCCGTTATAAAATTCAAAATTCTTCTTTAATTATGAAGACCCGTAAGAAACTGATGTCGATTTAACCTTATTCGGTCATTAACATGAAGAAGCTAGCGGTCTCAATGAGTTTTTTATGTCGTTGGCGGTTTTCGAATGTGACAGAATATGTTACTTACAAAAAATGAATTACAAGAAAAGTGTTAACCAGAAATAAGTAAGTGTTATCAATAAAGAAGGAAGCGTTACCTAACCAGCGTGTAAATAGCATACGTTTCAAACTTGCTTGCTATGAAATAATTCCATTATTAACATCACAAATCCCGTCGATTACTATGACCTATGATAAAATTGACGCCTTATTCGCTCATTAAAGTCGTGATATTCCATTTATTTATGATTTATATTTCTGACGATGTAATTCTGTTGACCCACAAGAACAAAAACGTGTTCTGTTAAAAACTGCTAAAAAACTGCTCGAAACTGCTAAAAACGTGGTTGACGAAATGTGTTTCTATCAAAATATTTAACGGGACATGAGTAACTTGTAACAAGTTCATTGAATCTTGAAACAAGTTCATCTGCTAAAGTAAAGTTAAATGTTCTTCGAAGAACATTTGCTTAGATTTAACTTGTAAATCACATAAAGTACTATGTTCAAATTTCGTAACGGATATATGAGGATAAATACCAGTTGGTACCTCCTATGTACCTTATATTTGTTCAGGTTAGGGTCGGCTCATAATTGTTCAACAGATAATTGTAACGATTAAAAGAAACACCGTACCACTTTTGGGTGAAGCTACGCAAAATCCCTAGTGAATATTGGACAACGGAGGGTTTGGGAGTCATTGCAAGTGCGGTGGGTCGACCCTTATTCTCTAATACGATAACGACTAACGTGGAAAGGCTCGACTATGCCCGCGTTTGCGTTCTTAAGCGGCTCGATGAACCGTTTGTTGACAAGCTCACCATTAAGTTGCCAAAAAAGGGTGGTGGCACAGATGGCTTAGTCAGCGCCACTATTGAATATGAGTGGCGACCCACGAAATGTGTTGTATGCCAATCGTTCTTTCATTCGGCCTCGGGATGCCCGCGACAGCCACGATCATCAAGGAAGGTCCCTAAGCGACAAGCTCCCAACCACCCCCAAGTCCCCAACCATCCCCAGGCCCGACCTCCTACGGTGCAGGAGACGGATCCACGACCTCTTAAGTTGCAGGTGACGGAGTCACAGCCTCGTTTGCTTGAGGTGCCGCAGACCGAATGGCGCCAGGTTGGTGCACGAGGCAAGGCGGTGCGGGTCTCACCTATGCGCACGACGAATGTACCGGCCAACTCTACACATGATACGGGCCCGTTGGGTCAGGCTCGACCTCGCTCGACGAGTGGGGAGGTATCTCCTAGGGTTATACCTGACGAGAACCCTTTTGCGATCCTCCGTGCAGTTGATGGTGCAGGTAATCTTACTTTGGCCGCTAAAAGTGATCCGGCCTTGACGGGGGTTATCCAATGATTTCATCAGGAGTATGGAATGTGCGTGGTCTCAATAAAAGAGACCATGGGAGGGCGGTTGGTGATCTTACTAAGTATGAGCTTCAGCTGGTGGGCCTTCTTGAGACGAGGGTATCATTTCCTAATGCGACTCATGTTTCTTCTGGAATTCGTGCCTCCTGGTCGTGGTTTTTTGATTACGACGTGGGCCCTTCAACGAGGATATGGGTTGGGTGGGACCCTCGTTTCATTAGGGTTACGGTGTTGCGTTTCTCGGTTCAGGCGGTTCATTGTGAGGTTTTCTCTCTTGCGACAAGGATGACTTGGTTTGTGTCCTTTGTGTATGGTAAGAATAGGCGTGACGAGCTGAAGTCATTATGGGAGGAAATTGTGTCGATCTCTGAGGAGCGGGTTGCGGTTCCTTGGGTGCTCATGGGTGATTTCAATGCTATCTTGGATTCGGCAGAAGCACGGGGGGTAATTACCCCACAGTGAAAGTTGAAGATATACGTTCCTGCTTTACACAGACTGATCTTACCACGTTGCCCATGACGGGGCAATTTTTTACATGGTACAATCAGCAACGCGACTCGGCAGGTGTCTGGCGTCGCTTGGATCGGATGATTGGGAATCCTACTTGGTTTGCTGCTTTCCCCGATCTCATCTATCACTGTGATCTCCTTCAACGTCTGATCATTCTCCGTTGGTCCTTGTGACGACTAGTTTGGGACCGCGTAAGACGAGTTTTCGCTTCGATAATTTTCTTGCTAAGGATCCATTATTTCTTAGTATGGTTCAGAGGGCTTGGGCTGCTCCGCTTGATGGTTTTCCGATGTTTACCTTAGTTCGACGGCTGAAAGTACTCAAGACCAAGCTCCGTCAATTGCGCCGTAATAAGGGTAATCTCGCAAGAAACGTTATGGAGGCAAAGGCGTTCCTTGAACTCTGTCAGATGTTTTCCACACGCTACCCAACTGAAGTTATTTTCTACGACCTTGAGCGCACTTGTCGAGCTCTATATGCGCGGGCCGTGGAGATGGAACAATCTGCATTGTCGCAAAGGGCGAAGTTGAATTGGCTCAAAGATGGGGATCAATGCACTTCCTTCTTCTTCAAAAAGGTGGCGTTACGACGTGCTGGGAATCACATCTTCTCTCTTGACGCGGACGATGGCCACCTTATTGAGGGCGAGGAGTTAGTGGCCGCGGAGCTTATCAGATATTTTCATTGTCTTTTCGGCCAAACAACGAGGGATGCCCCGGTCACACGGATGGATGTATGCGATTTTATTTCACATACCCTGTCAGACGAAGCGGCAAACGGGATGGTGCGACCGGTTACTTCTCACGAGGTTAAGGACGTTTTGTTCTCTTTTGGTGATGAGAAGGCGCCGGGACCGGATGGCTATACAGCAGCTTTTTTCAAAGCCTCGTGGAAATCATTGGGAGCGACGTTGTTCAGGCGGTGCAGGAATTCTTTTCGACGGGCCGACTTCTGAAGGGTTTGAATAGTACTCTCATATCTTTAATTCCTAAAGGGGTGGCACCTCGGCGACCGTCTGACTTCAGATCGATTTCATGTTGCAATGTTCTCTACAAAATTATTTCGAAGATTATTGCTAATCGTATGAAGGGTTCTCTGGCTAGCTTGGTGGACATCTCGCAGACTGCCTTATTCCTGGGCGTCGCATAAGTGATAATATCCTTTTAGCTCAGGAAGTTTGTCGAGGCTACCGTATTAGAAGCCTGCTCCCACGAGTTACCTTCAAGGTCGACTTAGCAAAGGCCTATGATAAAGTTGAGTGGAGTTTTCTTCTTGCTACTCTTGCGGCTATGCGATTCCATCCCCGTTTCATTGAGTGGATAAGAACCTGTGACGACGCCATGCTTCTCGATTAACCTCAATGGCTGTCCTTTTGGGTTCTTTGCGGGGCAACGAGGACTTCGACAAGGAGACCCCTTATCACCCTATCTCTTCACCCTGGTTATGGAGGTCCTGCATGGTGCGGTGGCTATGCGCATAAGGGAAAGCGACCAGTTTCGCTACCATTGGAGATGCGACACTGCGGATCTGGCCATGCTCACTTTCGCCGATGACTTACTTCTTTTTTGCCATGCGGATATGGCATCAGTGAGGGTTCTTAAAATTGCCCTTGATCAGTTTGCTGAGTTGTCAGGGCTGAGTGCTAATGCATTGAAGAGCGAGATGTTCCTTTCCAAGCGTGCGACACATCTCGTTCCAGACTTCGTCAGTCTCATGAGGTTCAGTGTTGGGGACTTACCGGTTCGCTATCTTGGGGTCCCTCTACTTACCACGCGTCTTACAAATTCTGATTGTGGTCCCTTGCTACAGAAGGTGGATGGGCGACTCGGGTCTTGGCTGAATCACTCCCTTTCTTATGCGGGGAGGGTCCAGCTGATCAAGTCGGTTCTTATTGCTTTGACGACGTATTGGGCCGGGGTCTTCCTTTTGCCGAAGGGGGTTATTAGTACTTTGGAGGCACGGTTCTGTCGCTTTCTTTGGGGTGGTCCATCTTCTAAGGTGGCATGGGATGATGTTTTCCTACCAGTGGATGAAGGGGGTTTGGGGATTCGCTCTCTCGGGGTGGATAATCGATCCCTTCTCATGCGACATTTGTGGAGCGTGGTAATGCATGATACGGATTCAGTGTGGGTTCAATGTTTATATTGCACGCGATTACGATCACATTCGCCATGGGAAGTTGTGCCCTCACCTAACGATGCGTGGTGTTGGAAGCAGATCCTTAAGTTACGCTCAGTCCTTCGTTCGTTGATCTCCTTGCGTGTGGGTAATGGCTATCCTTATGGCTCTGGCGCGATCCATGGCTGACACACGCCCCGCTCTTGGAGTGGTTTCCCCAAGGTCCGAGGGTAATGGGTTTACCCAAAGACACAAAGCTCTGCTCGTTTATTGATAACCGTGGTTGGAATTGGCCGAGAAGATCGACCCGCTACTGCGATGAGTTCTTGTTGATTCAGCAGCTCCTACCGAATATGTACCCGCCGGAGCAGGATTCCATTGTATGGCAGGGATCTCCAGATGGGCGATTTTCAACACGCTCGGTTAGGGAGGCGATACGATGTAGACGACTAACAGTACCATGGGCGACTCTTTTCGGCGGATCCCTCAAGGTTTCCCGTCATGAGTTTATTTTGTGGATGGCTATTAGAAGGCGACTATCGACGCGGGACAAGGCCTGGGTTGCCCAGACTGCGGGCACGACGTCATGCCTTCTTTGTGATTCACTTTGCATGGAGACGACGGACCATCTTTTCTTCGAGTGTCCATTTTCCAAGCGGTGTCTCCAACTACTACGCCATAGGATTCGTTGGGAATGGCCTTATCGACAATGGGAGCTAGGAATAAGGTGGGCTGCGGCAAAATGGAGGACTAATCACATTACTCATTTGGTCTATCGGCATATTCTTGCTTCGCTGGTCTACCATCTGTGGAAGGAGCGTAACACACGTTGGAGGGACCACATAAGGAGCCCCCCCGAGCGGATCGTTGCTTTGGTGCTTGGTGTGCCATGTATGCGTGTCTCTACCTTGTCAGCTCGATATGCTTTACAGCTTGCTGCGCTTCGTCGGGTTTGGCGTATTGCATGGTAGTTTTGTTTTTCGATTAGCTGGACCTTGTTGTGGTCCTTTGGCCCGGTAGCATGTTACCGGTGGTTGGCTTGAGTTTTTCTCTTGGCTACATTGTATTCTTTTTCATTTATTTGGGGCAAAAAAAAAAAAAAAGAATGCTACTAGTAAGCTCTGTTTGCCTTTGTCGTTATTTCTGTATTTTGGGTTATGAAGGTCCCCTTTCTTATGGCTCTTGTCGGTCGTTTTGGAACTATAATGAAGTATGTGTTTGTTTGACAATATTGAAATTGAGTTTAGTGTCTTATCTGTGGATTTGCACCGAGTGTTTTTTTCCTACTACAATTGTTTTTCTTTCATTGGTACCACTCGAAAATCGAAATTCCTTCCGAAAGAGCATCGAATCTAGTCTACCGTCGTACATTTCTCATCTTATTACCTAATACAGCTTGACAAACCTACCTCGCGCCAAAAAAGAAAAAAAAAAAAACTGATCATAAATCTCGCTCCGTAATCCCTATTTCCATTTCAAAATCGACGTCGTTCTTCATCTCCGTCGTAATAAAATCCAAAGCCAAGAAAATCTCGTCCCTCCGAGGATGGGATTTATCCTCGACCATAAACTTATGGATCTTACCTCCTTCCTCGACGAAGCTATTCCCAGCCGCCTTTACAACGTTCGAGCCCTTCATCAACTTCCTCAGTTTCGTAACTCCTTCCCATCTCCTTGCCTTCGCATATATGTTGGAAAGAATAACGTAGTTTCCAGGATTCCACGGTTCCAATTCGAACAGTGCATCGCACGCTTTCTCGGCCATCTCAACGTTTCCGTGGAAGCTGCAAGCCCCTAACAATGTCCCCCACACTACCGAGTCGGGCTCCATGGGCATGGATTTTATGAGGGTATAAGCTTCTAGAAGCAGCCCGGCCCGGCCTAGAAGATCCACGATGCACCCATAGTGCTGGAGCTTTGGCGAGATTGAGAAGCTTTCTTCCATGGAGTTCAACAGTTCTCTGCCCTTCTGAACCATCCCTCCGTGAGTACATGCGAGCATTGCGCCCACTAGTGTGACGTCGTCGGGGGACATTCCTCTGCTCTGTAATTGAACAAGGAACAAGAATTTACTGGCTGTTATTACGCCTTTTGCAGCGTAAGAAGTGGTGCTGTAATTTGCTACTCACGAGGAACTGATCGAACAGATCGAGGGCTTCGGCGCATCTTCCATGGATAGCCAAGCCCATGATCATGGTATTCCAAGAACAAAGATTTCTCCTTTCGCCGATTTCTTCGAACACTTGCATCGCCTCTTCAATGGCGCCGCACCTGGCGTACAATTCGAGAACTGCATTGCACACGAATGGGTTGGTGAAATAACCGTTTGCTCGAGCGTAGGCTTCGATCCTCCGTCCCGCCTCTAAAGCTCCGAGGTTTGCGCAGGCGGGAAGAACGCTGGCGATGGTGACTTCGTTGGGCCTCACTTTTTTTTCTTTCTCCATTTGCAGGTACGTCTCTAGGGCCTCCTTATATCGCCCGTTCTGCGAAAACCCTGATATAATAGCAGTCCAAGAGATTACGTTTTTCGCAGGCATATCGAAGAACAACCTCAACGCTTCGTCCAAAGATCCTATTTTGGCGTACCCTGCGATCAAAGAGTTCCACGTGGGCAAATCCTTGTCTTCCATCTCGTCGAACTGCTTCCTCGCAGATCCTATAAAACCCATCTTTGCGTACATGTCTACCAATGCAGTGGAGGCATAGACATCTTTGCCCGACCCGAGTTTGAAGAAATGACAATGGAGCATCTGCCCTTGCAAAGGATTAGAGAGGCTTGCACATGCCGAAAAGAGGAATGTGAATGTGTGTTCGTTGGGGTGTAAGTGGTTGCCCAGAATCTTTGAGTAAAGGTACAGGCATTGGGACTGCAGGCCAAGGGAAGAATAGGCTTGGATGAGCTTGTTGTAGAGGAAGAGGGTTGGTTTAGGAGTATTGTCGAGCACCTTGCGCGCGTAGCATATGTTTGGGATTTCGACGAGCTTTGTGATCAAGTATTTGGTGAAGTCCGTGCCATGTCGCAGCGTGTGGCCGTGGATTTGCTTCAGGTGGTTCATGCGGCACCAGAGTCGCCGTCTCCGTTTTGAATTCTCCGGCGCCGAATCGTTGAATCGTCGACGAGGGATAATTTCGATGATTATTACTGTTTATTTTAATTTTAAGGCGGTGAAAATGTGAGATGAGATATGAGACTTCACTCTTTTTACACTTCACCAAAGGAAACTAAATCCTTTTTCTTTTTATTGTTGACCCGAAACGGCTATGCTAAGATGAAGCAGAACCGCCGACGATCGAAAGCTGACCTGTCGTCGACGCTCCGGCGAGCGTGGTACCACCTGAGGCTCTCCGTCCGCGACCCGACACGTGTGCGAACGTGGGACGCCATCGTGCTTACGGCGGCAAGTCCTGAGCAAGCCGAGCTGTACGACTGGCAGTTGAAGCGGGCGAAGCGCTTGGGCCGCATTGCGCCGTCCACGGTGACCCTCGCCGTGCCTGACCCTGACAGCCAGCGCATCGGCTCAGGCGCGGCCACTCTCAACGCCATCCGTGCGCTCGCCCAACACCTATACGACCGCTCTTCTTCAGCAGTACGTCTCTGTAATCAGATCTCTATTACTGATTTTCGAGTTTCTTTATCCCTGTATGAGCTGAATCGTTGCATCATGATGAGATTCCGATAATCAACCAGGCATCGGATTCTGCTAGCTTCAATTCTGAGCTTACATATTCTGAAAGCTATGGCGAAGAAGCTTCAATCATTCCCCTCGTTGAATCTATTAGGAAGAAGCATATATTGCTGCTTCATGCTGGGGGCGACTCAAAGAGAGTTCCATGGGCGAATCCCATGGGGAAAGTTTTCCTTCCCCTTCCATATATGGCAGCAGAGGACCCCGATGGTCCCGTCCCTTTGCTCTTCGATCACATACTTGCTGTTGCTTCGTGTGCAAGACAAGCCTTTCGGAATGAAGGTTAGATGTCACAATTTGTTCGCAAGAATCAAGATTCAGTTCGTTCCTATACGATCATATTGTTGTCGATTTGAGTATTTGTGTTGGTAAGCAGAATTCCTAATTCACAGGAGGAATCTTCATTATGACTGGGGATGTTCTGCCTTGTTTTGATGCTTTCAGCATGGTTCTTCCCGACGATGCTGCCTCTATTATAACCGTTCCTATTACCCTTGACATTGCTTCCAACCATGGAGTGATTGTGGCGTCTAAATCTGCTTGTAACGATGAGAAATGCTTGGTGTTCTTAGTTGATAATTTACTTCAGAAACCGACGATTGAGGAGCTCGTCGAGCACCGAGCAATACTGGACGATGGAAGAACATTGCTGGACACGGGCATCATAGCTGCAAAAGGTAAAGCGTGGCAGGATCTTGCTCTGCTCGCCTGTTCCAGCCAACAAATGGTATCTTCACTGCTGCAAAGTAAGAAAGAGGCAAGTGAAGTGTTTTGGCAAGTATTCGGTTTATTTAACATGTTCATCTTTTCCTTCAAGCTTTCACATGCTGCTAACCTTATATATATTCTTCTTCCACCGTTGCAGATGAGCTTGTACGAAGATCTTGTAGCGGCATGGGTCCCGTCTAGACACGAGTGGTTGAAGCCGCGGCCCTTGGGTGAAGAACTTGTAAGAAGACTGGGCAAACACAAGATGTACAGCTGTTGTTCCTGTATGTTTGAATGGTTTTAAGGTTATAATAATTTATGCTAAACTGATTATGTCTAGTAATCTCAATTTTCATTTTTTTTAGGCTTCTTGGCCATTATTATATTGATCCTCCATCAGAAACTGCTATTCTTACATAATCTTTTATCGTTTGTTTTCTGTTTTGGTTGCTGTGTTAAGTCTGTTAAGATCTCTGTTCTTTTCTTACGTGCAGATGACCTTGTATTTTTGCACTTTGGAACCTCGAGCGAAGTCCTAGACCACCTCAACGGTACTGCCTCTGCACTTGTTGGCAGGAGACACTTATGCTCAACTCCAGCAACCACAGTGTCAGACATCGCAGCCTCGGCCGTCATAATTTCAAGCCAAATCGCCGATGGCGTGTCTATCGGCGAAGAATCACTTGTATATGATTCCTCCATTTCATCCAATGTTCAGATCGGTTCTCAATCTATAGTCGTCGGTGTAAACATGCACGATGTTCATGATAATACGGTGCACAGAAGCTCATCGGAATTCATCCTCCCAGACCGCCATTGCCTTTGGGAAGTTCCCTTGATGGGACATACAGAGAAGGTAATCGTATACTGCGGCCTCCATGATAACCCAAAGAGTACACTCTCAGAGGATGGGACCTTTTGTGGGAAACCGTGGAAGAAGGTTTTAGATGATCTAGGAATTCAAGAAACCGATCTGTGGACGACAAAGGAAGCAAAGGACCAATGTTTGTGGAATGCGAAGATATTTTCTGTCCTCTCATACTCTGAGATGCTGCAATTAGCTATGTGGTTCATGGGCTTGCGTAGTCAGAAAGAGGATTACCTCCTACGCCTGTGGAAAACGTCAGTGAGGTTCAGCCTCGAGCAGTTGCATAGGTCAATTGATTTCTCGAAAATGTGGAAAGTCTCCGCCGATCACCGAGCAGATCTTGCCAAAGGGATCGTCTCTGCCTGCCTAAATTTCGGTCTGCTTGGGCGTAATATATCACAGCTGTGCGAAGAAATTCTGCAGAAAGGGGCAAATGGTGTTGCAATATGCGAAAATTTTCTGTCCTTTTTCCCTGAAGTTCAGGCTCAAAATCCCCATATTGTACCGAAAAGCAGGCAACTTCAGGTGCACTACGATCTTCTCCAAGCATGCAATCGTCAAGAGATGGCATCTGAAATGGAGCACCGAGTATGGGAAGCTGTCGCCGAAGAAACAGCTTCAGCAGTGAGATACGATTTCAAAGGTAACGTACACACAAAGCTATACCGTTGCATTATTGCATCATCTCATCCCTTGTCAGAAAATCCCAACCAAATCTTTCTGTCAATCTCCAGGTACATCCCGCCAAGCAAGCTCATCTCTAAGTACTTCCCAGAAATCTTTTCGACATAAGAAGGTAAAGGTCGAACTGCCAGTCAGAGTCGACTTTGTGGGCGGTTGGAGCGATACTCCGCCGTGGAGCTTAGAGCGCTTCGGCTGCGTACTAAACATGGCTGTAACTCTAAACGGTTCCCTTCCCATAGGCGCAGAAATAGAAACGACACAGAATTTAGGTCTAAAGATCGAAGACGACGCTGAGAATCAGCTACACATCGAAGCTATGTCCCTAATTAAACCTCCATTCGACGCAGACGATCCCTTTCGGTTAGTCAAGTCTGCGTTGCTCGTCACTGACGTTCTTAACGGAGAGATTCTTCAGTTTTCGGGCCTTCGTATAAAAACATGGGCCAACGTCCCTCGTGGGAGCGGGCTTGGAACTTCGAGCATTTTGTCCGCTGCTGTCGTGAAAGCGCTCCTTCGAATAACAGAAGGGATTGATTCGAACGAAAACGTGGCAAGGCTCGTTTTGGTCTCCGAGCAAGTGATGGGCACGGGCGGCGGTTGGCAGGACCAAATTGGCGGTTTGTATCGTGGAATAAAGTTCACTTCTTGCTTTCCCGGCGTCCCTTTGCGCCTTCAAGTCAACCCTCTCTTAGCTTCCCCAAAGCTAGTCGACGAGTTGCAAGGACGGCTCCTTGTCGTTTTCACTGGCCAGGTAACCTTATTATCTTTTTTCGTAAGTTTTTTTCTGAATTACACAACAATTTTTCTTAAGAGGGCTTCCCGAAATTTTCAGGCCCTGGCCTGGGGTACGGTGGGGCGGGACGCCTGATGTTTTTGAAATCTTTAAATTTTAATTTTAACTATTCTTTTACTTATCTATTTTATGATTTACACCTAGTTTCTTTATACTCCCTCTGATTCTGAAAACAAGTCATTTTGTAATTTATTTTTTTGTTTTTAAATTGAAAGTCCTTTTCCTGTTTCTGAAAAAAAAAACTCTTCAGCAATATTTCAATTTTACTACTTTTCTTAAGTAAAAGTAGTTAGATTCGATAGGATAGAAACAGTTAATTAAGAGGTTTATTGGAGATTTCTTAATGTGCGTGTAATCTTCTCAAACAACCTTTTGTTTTAGGATCAGAGGGAAGTATACAATAACACAAATACATAAATTCTGAAAGAATTTAAATTCATAAAAAAACTCAGAAGAAATTCTTTTGCTTATAAGATCGAATTTCACAAGGCACTGTAAAGAAAACTAAAAGCAAAAAACACATAAGAGGACAGAACCTAAGTGAGACTATCAACCAACTCTATTTTTCTCGTTAAACAAGCATCGTAAAGGTCATGCGAGTGAATGAATGATGCTTTGCTAGGTTCGCCTCGCTCACCGAGTTCTCCAAAAGGTGGTGACACGCTACCTCAGACGCGATAGCCTCCTCGTTTCGAGCATCAGGCGTCTCATCGAACTAGCAAAGGTAGGAAGAGAAGCTCTTATGAACTGCGAAATAGACGAGCTGGGCGTCGTAATGATGGAAGCTTGGAGGCTACACCAAGAGCTCGACCCACACTGCAGCAACGAAAACGTCGACGATCTCTTTGCGTTCTGCGAAGAATATTGCTGCGGTTATAAGCTCGTCGGCGCCGGCGGCGGTGGATTTGCGCTGATGCTCTGTAAGTCTTCTGATTCTGCTTCGAAATTGAGGCGTTTGCTCGCCGAAAATTCTGAGTTCGGCGTTAGAGTCTATGATTGGGAAATATTTCGGCATTGAAGTAAAAGCTGTAATTTGTGGGTCGTATTGTGCATGGAGTATTTTACAATCATATGGAGTAGAAGATATATTATTTGGAGTAACTGGTAGTTTGTTTGGTCTTATTGCAACTCTCATATTTTTCAAGTAAGTGCATTAAATCACAACATTCATGGATGTGTCTTTTCCTTTCCTACAAAACATAATTGGAAAGGGTCTACATTATATTACACATAGAGAGTGACTCTTATCTTAATTTTGGAGGGTAGAACATGATGATAAGTGCCTGTATGTAAAGGCAATATCTGCCTTGCATTTAACGTGTGGATGGTCTGGGTATTATTGTCTTCCTTACAACATATCTATATATGACCACGACCTACGAAAATTCAAAAAAAGAAAAAAAACCATTTTTTACTATGCGGTTATGCATTACTTTCTGATTTCTTACTCCGTTTTCTTTCTATTGATGAATTATCAATAATGAAACTAACTATATTTACTTGGCGTAAGATTTAACAGTGTCCTTGCTTGCGTATAAAACCAATCATTATGTTGGATAATTTATACGTATGACTGCATATAATAATTGAAAAAGACGCCACGATAGTGTATATTATCAAATATGGGTCTCCTTGCTTGATCTTCGGCTGCTGCTATTCCAATGCATCACTTGCTTTAAACCCTCATATATTGAAGCCTACAACGAAAAGAACAAATTATAGTTGTGTTTAATGTGGGAAAAAAGGGTAAGATGGTCCATTCCATACATAAATAAATAGATAGATCTCAATAAGTTTTTTAAATTTTACACACAATAATATTCACGTATGACTGCTTTGTTTTCAAATTTTCACCTACCCTACATAAATTTTGAGCCGTCCGTCACGCTATATATCTTTTTTGTTTTTTTCTTTCTTGTTAAAGTAGAAGGCATTAGAGAACTGTAATCAGCATGGGAGGGCCCACCCCACAAGTTTTTAAGGGCATGTACTTGTAGTTGTGCCAAAAACTATTAAATAAGAACCATTATATTATGCATGACTGTCAGATAATATTAGTGTTAGAAATCAATGGTGGCCTTAATTCCTTTCTAGACAAAATAATAAAACATGACAGTAATAAATAATGCTCCTCTGTCTAGTCAACAACAATGTGTGAGACTATCGAGATGATAATTGGGCAAACGTTAGGTTAGAGAATGTCAAGAGGTAAGAAAAGAAGATAAATGAAACTATAGTAATTTTGACTGGAATTTGTTATAGGTTAGTATAATCTATTGATTAATAACGTGTTAAAGAAAAAGTCAAGAACCAAACTTACCAAGAAATGAGAAGAGGCTTTGCCGCCGTTGATGCTAACGCCGTCAGAGGATAATAACCCATCGGAAGAGCTCCCATTTCTCCTCATCTCTCCGGCGAACGCCGCCGTCTCGGTGCTCTCTTGCTGGTCATTCCCGCAGCTAGTGGCCGTCGAAAATGGCGAAAACCTCGACGAAGTTGAAAACCCAAAACGACCCTCTCCGCCGCGAGCCTCCTTCTTACCTCCGCCGCCGCTGAATTTCCCGAAAAGCCCTCCCCTCTTCTTCTTCTTCTTCCTCCTCCTCTCTCCCACGAAGCCCTCCATTGTATTAGAAGATAAAGTAGGAGGAGTAGTAATACCATCTTCGTCATCATCGTTTACGCTCTCACTGAGGAAAAGCCTGAAAGATGAAAACTTCGGCCGGCGGCCCACGCTGTACGGACCGTCGAGAACCGCCGTGGGCGAGGGCGTCTTGGCAAGTCCGTCATCGAGAACCGCGGCGCCGTACTTTCTGCACGGCGGAAGCTCCAGGACCAACCTCACGGGCTCCGGCGTCGGCGGCCGGACGATGATGTCCGTGCACGGACGTGGCTTTCCGGGCTGCTCCTCCCACTTGAACGGCACGGCGGCTAGGGTTTGGAGAGGAGGCTCCGGCGACTCGTCCACGGCGGCGGCGGCGGCGTTCTTGGTCAGGGGTAGAACTGGAAATTGAATTGTGGGAAGGTTTTCTCTACTCTCTCCTCCCATGATGTCTGAAGTGAAGAGTGAAGACCTAACTTCAAAAAAAGGTAAGGTTTTTTTTCTTTAGATATTTGTGGATTGGTTGGCTGTGTGTGATTAAGGGAGAAAATAATGGCTGTTTTTCGAATATGGGAAATAAATGGGGGACCTTAGTGAAAGCTCAAACTGAAAGTGTTTGTACGTGTTTACCCCCTCACAAGTTTAATAGTTGTGCTTTATGTAGTTGTTAGAAGTCTAATTTCGTGCTTTAACTTTTATCACACTACAGTAAGGCTTGAAATTGGAAATTAAAAAAAAGTATATTTTAAATTTTGAATGCAAATGTAAAGAAATATGAATACGATCCACTTTCTCCAAAAATACGTAACAGCTATTAATAACGAGGTTCACAGCTTTGTTTTCAACTTTGGCATTGAATATTGTTGTGATATATTTGCTTTGGATCCTATCCTATTATGTAGTATACGTATATGGTAGAAATAAAAGTTCAGTAGTTTAGAGATAGATCGATCGATAAGATTAGGACATTCCATTTTGCATATTATCATTGATTCCTAGTTTGTTCAACCGACAAACATAAAATACGAAAAAGAAAATATAGACTGAAAAAAGCTGAAAAAAGAAAGAGGATTTTGCATTCTTTTTTCTTTTGAATTTTCAACTACAGACAGTATTAGTATTAATATATTCATGCCACGCTCCTTGCAACACACACGAAAATTATTTATTTGTTATATATTTATTGATTTACAAAACGAAAAAAAAAAAAAAAAAGCTGTGTTTGAAGTGAATATCAAAATTAAGACAAGGGTCATGATATGATATAAAAATCTTGAAGTTGATTTGATTAACTTAATGATTAGTTTACACAATTATTCACAGCTAGTTAGTGGGCTTCCCCCAAGTCATCATTATGATGATATTAACTATACCTATTGTGGCAATATAATAAGTACTTCTTGAAATATTTCTCAACGCATGGGCAAATCGAAATACCAAATATTGATCCGTTTGGTAATTAAATATACTTCTATCGATATAATTAAGTTAGAGAAAAGGGCCATTCATTACGTAATTGCAATTAAGCGTGTCCTAAGCGTCGGCAGGCAACTATAATTTAACCTAACAGGTTAAGGTTGCATTGTTTTGCCTAAAGTGATAATTATTACTATTACTTCAAGATAATAAAGTAGCTTATTTTATTCAAATTTTAGTTAGTTCACAATAAATAAAAAAACTCGAATGTTTAGGAGATTCACCAGAAACAGTGAGGCCCAATCATCTTGGATGCATTTGCACCAAATATTTGTTATGGGCCTTCATTTTTTCCGAAGATTATGGGCCTTCATTTCAACATGCATTATTACCACTTACAACAAATTCCCAGCTGCTCATTGCAGCAAATCATGTTAACTTATGGTAATCAGATTTTTCTGTTTTTAATGTCTAATAGGTAAAATATAATTTTTAATATATAAAAGAAAAAGAATGCCGTAAGTATAATAAAAAAGAAATGTAAAAGTAACTATTAAAGTAGTTAAAATATAGGAATCAAATTACAAATAAGCGACGGAACAAAATGTGCCAGTTTGTACTCAACTTATAGCCCTTTTTATAATAGCATGCATAGTAAGAAAATACAACAAAACAGTTCAAATACAAAAATGTATATATCCTATCCACAAGGAGAATCTCCATCCATGGAGGACATAGCATCATTGTCGAGTTCTTCAATGGCTATTCAAATGCCGCCATGAAATCATCAAAGAAGAAATTATTACTGCAGTCGTCATCATTATTAACAGTATTAAAGAAAAAGTAGTTATTATTACGGTCTATCAATTCAGGCAACTCAATCTCCTCCCAGAAACCATCTTCGCCTCCGCCCTTTTCCACGGCGAGCTCGAAGCCTCCGCCGTGGGACACCATATTCGCCGCCATCGCCGCCGCGGCCTGTATGTCGCGGGCGGCGGACGTCGTCGGCCTGGGCAGAAGGTCGATTTCATCTGGGAAATTGAGCTGCGCCTTGGAACCCTTCAGGCAGTACGCCGCCACGTCGTGAGCACGCGCCGCCATCTCCGGCGAGGGGAAGGAACCCAGCCATATCCTCGTCTTCTTCTTTGGTTCTCGTATTTCAGACACCCATTTGCCCCACCGCCGCTTGCGCACGCCGTGGTACACTGGGTGACGCGTGTCGGAGGATACGCCGCCGGAGTTTTCAAGGTCTCCGCCGTGTACTTTCTTCGGAGGCAGCGGCGTTAGGTGATTCTCCATGGAGGTAGCCGGCGATTGGCGGTGGTGCAATGATGTACGTTTTTTTCTTTTTGCCATCAGAATATATATAGCCGTGGAACTACTTCGCCAACTTGAAATGACTTCTATACCCCTCCTCGAAGAGAGTTTTTAAACTTCTATTTTAATATATAACATAATATAAGGCAAAAAATTATAATTTTGGATAACTGACTAAACATGTTTTCGTTTTCGGGTCACTATGTTTTATCATTGCAAAACTAGGCCAGTAACTTTGTATATCTTAACAAAATTAGGTCACTTGATGATTTTCCGGCAAAGACCGCCGGAAAACTGACGTGATGAAGTGGCCGCAGAGCCACGTCGGATTTCCCGTTGATTTCCGAGGGAAAACTGACCGGTGATTTAGTTTTGTTAAGGCATACAAAGTTAGTGACCTAGTTTTGCAATTATCAAACATAGTGACCAAAAAACGAAAACATGTATAGTTAGTGATTATAATGTTGTCCATAGTATAATTACAAGTAGAGTTAACACTTAACAGTATATTCTTCTAACGCATACAATTAGAAGTGCAGTGAACCATAAGGTTTTAATTTACATATTATGAATGAAACAGTACAGTCAAATGGTCCAATGCACAAGAGATGACAAAATAATAAAAAGTGGAGCTGTCACAATACGTATAGCTACTTAATATAATTATATCACGTGCTAATATGTATATATAATTCGGTTAAGCTGTCACACATATAAAATAATGGTCCATTGATAGCCAGTGCTCTCATTGCTCCGGAATAAGGACTTGACACCTATATTCCATCCGTCCCGCTAATTTTATCACACTTTTTCATTTCGGTCGTCCCAATAATTTTATCACCTTTCCTTATTTAGCAAAAAAACTATCACAAACAATCAATATAATAATATTAAATATTCTTAAAAGACGTGTCAAAATACACTTTTTTACTTTTTTATTGTACTATATTATTATAATAATGCCACCTTAATTTGCATGCCCAGCAACTTATCTGATAAAGTTACTGGGACGGAGGGAGTAATATTTACCATCGATCTATTAAATATTCATGGCATTGTTTTCTAACTCCTTAAATCGGTTAAGGAACAGTCTTCTCTAATTAATATATAGCTCGTCACAAACAATCGACCCCTAAATTCATTTGCATAATTCATGATAGATAGAAGTCAGTCAGCGATAAATTGGATGGTACGCCCCGGTGGATCGTGTCGGGTCCAATACATTATAGATAACTGGTTGGTTAAAATAAACGGGTAATTTGGGGTGAGGACCCAAAACATATTTTTAATTAAAGATAAGGACTCATATAAGTTTCATTTAGAGATAAGGATCCAATTTAACTTTCATTTAGATATAAGGATCCATGTGGTACCACAAACCCATAAAGTGGTACCACGAACCAATGATGTGATACCACAGACCCGTGAAGTGGTACTACAGACCCATGAACTGTTATTGCAGACGAATGAACTGTTACTGCAGAATTAATGAAGTGGTATGGGGGAGCCATGAAGTGTCCCAAAGAAAATGGGTCATTAAAACTAATGCATTTTCTGACAGGGATGTGAGCTGTAAATGAAACATAGACCGGCCTGATTTGCCCTAAGTCAAATGGCAAGAAAAATCTTGATATAGATTGACGTCATTTTTGTAGTGGCCCAAACAAATAAATGCTCCGTACTAGGTTTTTGGTTCCTTGAGTTTATTATATATGGTTGCTCTGCTTTGTCCCCATGTGTTTGAAATTAATTCAAAAGCAGCACGAGATTTAGCTGACCCACCCATAATACCCATACTCCTTTTTGTTCATTTCTCTTAATTTTGTTTAGATTAACGCATCTCCATTGTATAAGTATCTCAATATTAGTATTAATTTACAATATAAATGATTGAGAGACTAGAAAAAAAAATATAAAAAAAGTAACCCATTGTCTTCTTGGAGATGACCCTTTTATATGTCTCACTTCATTCTTAAAGTGGCAAATTTGTAGTCATAGCTCAATCTAACAAACATATTATTACATCAAACATAGAAGATGAACATCAAACTTCACATAGCCGAAGCTCAAAAGCAGTCACGCATATCTCTACAGTTAACGGCGACCATCAAAGAATCAACAAATGAATTACAAGCAAATTACTTCCCAAAGAACACACATCTACACTTACATATCGTTGCACAGTCGCATCATTTCCCCGCGATTTCCTCGAGTCGCCGATCCACGATGCCCGAGACAGACTCCATAAACGCAGACTCGCTCGAATATGGCAAAACAGATTCAAGCGCTTCCCTTACGATCTCCTCAACGACTGACTCTCTGCTCACAACCTCCCTGCACATCACGCTTCCTATGTCGAAAGGCGTGAGCCCTCTTTCGACGCCTTTCTTCAGAAGCATCGTCGAAATTCTCAGCACGCGGGCGCACTCGAGGGGCGGGTCCCACCCGTAGAATCTCAGCAGTGCAATGTCTTGCTCGGCGTCCATCGACTTGACGTACTCCACCGTTTCCTCGTCGAAGGGCCGGCGAGATTGCGCCCAGTAAAGCCATTCGAAAGTGCAGTCCTCAAACTGAAAAAAAAAGGACAAATACTTCAGCATTTTACCAACTGCAGAAAACAGAGCAATGGGTCAATACTCAGATAGTAGGGGCGAATCTCACCGAGTAAGGCAAGCAATAGCCATGATCGATGGGGACGAGCGAGATTTTCCCGTCATTTTCACCTCTTCTCACCAATATGTTCCCCGCGTGCCTATCTGCGTTGGCCATCCTCATGTCGAGGACGGCGATCTTATGCACCTCCTCGACGGGGAAAGCGTTGGGCCCCACGTCCTCGCAGCTCCCATCGTTCTCGACGAACATCTGAAGAGAGCCCATCTTTGCCCCAACGCCCCGAGGGTGGTTGAAGCCTCTGTGTAGGCAGCTGACGAAGGCGGTGGGAGGAACTCCGGCGAAGCCTATGGCTTCGCCGGAGAAGGACCGGCGGGAGTTCTTGGGATGGTCGAGCAAGTACACAGCACATTCCCTTAGAGCACCCTCTCCTACACGGGTCCCTTTCTTGAGCCCTTCGCCGTCTTCTGATGAAGGCATTAGCCCTCGGGGATTGTTTCGGGCCAAGGGTTCTTCGTCGCTTGGCTTGAAGACGGATATGTACTTTTCGCCCGATGGGTTGGGCATGAAGTACGCCCCGCCCGTGCCCTCGGATGACCTGATTGGTTGCTGCCCAGATTCCAATCCTTCCACGGTGGATTTGATTAGCTCGCTGATCTCTTCACGGAGTTCGATCTTAGGGTTTACGATCACGGGCTCCAAGAATATATCCCCATTAGAAGGCTTCTCAGCTGATACTTTTGCACCTTCGTTGCCTTCGTCGTGTTTTGCCAATGTGTCAATTTCAGGTGCAGCTATCGAGAGCTCGAAGTTCTTCCCAACTGGCGTGGCCCTCACTTTGGCAGATTTTCGAGCGAACAAGCGTATCGTAGCATCGTTTTCGACCAAATGGAGGACGTTCCCTTCCCCCACGCCGTAATCGCTCACTAACGAATCGCTCCTTGCCAATTCCCGACCTTGGCAGACCAGTTTCTGGTTCCTTGTGAATATCCCTTTGTAGGACTGAATTCGGAGCTTAACTGATCGGATCGAATCCGACTCCATGACCCTCATTGGGACGAGCGAGCCCGACATTGCTATGTAAATCAAAATCGATTCACGGCCATGGTCGTCGGGCAGTTGAGGAGATAGGAATTTCATCATACTCTCCTCGCGAAAAGGAGACATTGAAACCAAGCCAGCTGAAGACATGATTGGTTATGCGTATTTCCACCCGAAGCTCAAATTACCAAATTACAAACCCTAGCACGAATGGTACTGAAATCCAAAAACGCCCAAAACACCTAAACGCACCTGATTCCAGGTGCGTAAATCTTCAAATTTACAGATAAGTTAATAAATCGTATGCAAGACTGAAAGGAAAACAGAGCTGCGATAAGAGCTGAAGGTATGATTGATTCGTGATTGGTCATACGAGGATCAGTAACGAAAACTACAGCGTTTGTCAGCTAGTCAAACCGAAATGGCCGGCGAAGAGCTGAAGGTATGATTGATTCAGTGCACGGATGCAATCGAGAGACTTGACGTTACAAGGCGAAAGCTGAAGGCATACGGTTTTCTTCCTCCTATCCAAATCACTGGGAAGATTCCAAGCAATTCTCTGCTTATATTCCTTCATTCGGTCGTAGGAGAGAGACGCAAAGCTGTGGGCTTTGAACGGAGAAGAAGAAACGACACGCATTTTACCAATAGACGGCGTTGAATTTTGACTAATTATGATATGACACGTTAACGATTGTGTTTAGTCCACCGTTATTACCTTCTTATCTATTTATCACCTCATAATTTATGAATTTGATTGGATTTATCATTAAAAAATTTCCATTCAGTGAATTCATCACACACTTTCCAATCGCGAGTTCAATTCAACAGAGATGTCGATTTCGAAACAAAAAAAGATAAAAATGTATAAACGTAAATGTGGAGGGCTGACCGCAAAAGAGTCAAAATTGAGTCAAACCTTCTTCCCATCAACTTCATCTTCTCCTTCCCAAAAGTCAACATTCTGATCGGACGGACAGAAACCGAGATTCTTCCCAAGCCCACATAGCATCCCTTTTGCGCCGTCCGATTTCTTCAGCATCTCCCTCACGCAGTTCCACTCCTTCAGCGCCGCCGACTCGCTCGCGTCGGAATCGCCGCCGCCGTCCCACCGCCGAGACCCGCCGAAGCTCAGCCTCTCGCTCCACCGCTTCTTCCTCTTCTCCGTCAGCTCCCTCACGCTAACCGCCGCCGCGTCGCCCATCACGTACCCATCTCCGCCACCGACCGCGGCGGCCACGTTCAGGACGCCGTGAAACCGCCCGGAAGGGCGGCGCACCTGCACGGCCGTGAACGACGGAGTGCCGTCGCCGGACGAGGGATTCAGGCAGTTGCTGAGGAGGAAACGGACGGTGCCGATTAGGAGATCCCTGACGTATCCGACGGCGAAGATCTGGACTTCGACGGCGGAGGTGTCGCGGCGCATGAAGTCCGCGGACACTCTGAACAAGAACTTGTCGTTCCACGTGGGGTTTTCGCCGCCCAGAGAGTCGGTTCGGGTTCGGAGCTTGTGGGTCGGATCGACCCATGCGACGGCGTAGGTTTGGACTCGGCGGAGCTGGGCGGCTGGGGTTTTCAGATTTTGTGCAGAAATCAAGTTGATCTCCAGAATTTGAGTCGACTCCTCCATTTCATTCAAGAAAGAGGAGTTTTTTTTTCTTCTTTTAGATTGGTTTAGCTACTGCGCGGCCATGCTTGGATTCAAGAAACTGTGATCGTTATGGAGAGAGAGAGAGAGAGAGAGAGAGAGGGTTTATCTCTCCCTTCTCTTTGCCGTTTATGAGGTTTAAGCGCGAAGAGATATTAGCAAAGCAATAGTGCACGATGAGGTTGCTTTCCTTGTTGTGTTCTCCTTTATAATAATTTAATTGATTTTTTTTTTCATTAACTATAATTTTACAAAAAAAAAATGATTTGTAAATCAGTTAATTAACTCAAGCTCGAGCTTTTGGGGCTCGACGAAGTATCAACTATCAAGCTATTCTCAAAAGACATCTCGGAATATATATTTATATATATAAATATATGTAACATTTAATTCATTTTTATTTAGAACAATTCAGAAATAGGAAGTATAATATAGTTTTGATTAAAAAAAGAGAGAATTCATGATTAAAAATGTCAAAATATACCACCGTTGTCGTCGTCGATTAAACAATCGAAATCGAAACGACTTCGTTTGGAAAGATTCGGTAATTGCTGGAATGTTTCATGAATAGCCTGGACGATACCCGTGGGCCAAGCTCCTTGAGCTAATAGAGGTGTGTACTCTGTCGAGGTTTACCTCAATCACTCGATGATTTCGTCTTTTGAGATTCATTGCTAAATCTTCGTAAAACGACTTGTTTTTTCAGGAGATATCTTGTGGATGCTTAGGAAGTCTTAATCTGTCTGTGATCCTGTTGATACTGCTAAGCTAGTCACAGCAATTGCAAAATGTCCCGAATTAGGATCCCGAGATTGAAGCTTTACGGTTCTCTTACGAATTCTGGCGGTCGATTGGAGGATGTAAGAACATGTGTTTTTGTATCTTCAACCACAAGCCTTCACAGTGGAAACTCGGGCCATTCTCAGAAATTTCAGCCTAACGGCTACGGATTGATGGGTTTCAACCCTTCTGCCTATGCAATGTATCCCACGAGAAATCGCTTTGGTGTGTCTTGTTGTTCAAAGAGGAGTGGACTGATTAACTTGGGTTTTTGTGGGAGTCTTCCCTTTGCTGGGATCAACCCTCGGTTATTTTCGTCGGCTAGTGAGGGTGGAAGGGTTCCTCAAAGCACAGATGTTGCGGCTAATTCGAATGGGGCTAATATAGGTAGCGGTGGTGATGACTGGGCGGGTAAGTTGAAAGAAGTGTGGCAATCGTCGGTCGAAGCTGGGAAATATTCTACTGAGCAGGCCAAAAAAGCATTGGACGAATTAACTCCCCATGTTCATCAGTTGCTCGATGCTAATCATTACCTCAGAGATGTGCTTGTGCCCGTGGGTGGCACTTTGCTTGGAACATTAATAGCTTGGTCACTCTTGCCAAGGTTGTTCAGACGGTTCCATAAGTATTCAGTGGAAGGTCCAGGCGCTTTATTAGCTGGGAGCGCATTGTTTGGCCCTGTTCCTTATGAGAATAGCTTCTGGGGTGCATTGGATGTACCCATTCGGTCGTTCATAACGCTTATGGCGTTCTTGCAAGTGTTAGTAAATCTGCATTTTATGCATGTTTTACTTTGTTTTTGTGTATCTCATGTATTTGGGTTGTTAACAATTTTGCAGGGGTCAGATGGTTGCACCAACTGTTATTGCATCGACTTATGTGGCTCAGGCATGGAGGGGAGGCGTTGTGGTCGCACTTGTATGGTTCTTGTATCGGTGGAAATCTAATGTGATCAATCGGCTTCTGAAATCTGAAGGAATTGTTGCCGGCCGTAGAGATAAGTTGCTAGCTTTGGATAAGATCTCATCGGTCGGTCTCTTTGTCGTTGGAGCAATGTCTTTAGCAGAGGCATGTGGAGTGGCTGTGCAATCGGTTCTTACTGTGGGGGGCATTGGAGGTGAGTTTCCTCATGTAATAACGATATTCTCCGTGCAAGTTTCTGAATTCTTGGATAATTCGTGTTAAAGGCCAAGGCTATAATAAGAGTATATCCCTCTATCTTATTGGGCTGGGTGATGATTCCCAAGAAATCTGGGCCAACGTTCTCACATACTTATCACTTTTGACATGATTTGAAGATAAAAACGGGATGATCGACAGTTTTCATATGCTAATTTCCATATTTCTCATATAATTTGTTGAATGATCCATTGATGGATAAGGTATATAATTGTACAGTTTTACGTTACTGTGATCAGCACTCAGCAGATTGATTTTGGTGTTTGTGACTGATATATCTACTAGCTGCATATGGTTGTTAAGCTGCTGTAAATGTGGCGTATGGTATATACTTTTCATTAAGAAATTGTATCATGGAAAGAAATTATTCGATATTTTCTCACATATCTTTCAATATATTGTTGGGTTGTTTGAGTCTGAACGCAACTCGTGATCTCTTTTCAGGAGTGGCTACTGCTTTTGCGTCTAAGGACATACTTGGAAATGTGCTTAGCGGTCTGTCCGTACAGATCTCACAGCCATTCTCTGTTGGCGACACAATAAAGGTATGGAAACAACATCTTGAGCTCATTTTCTGTAGATTACTTGTCCGTAGTTAATTTTATTATAGAATCTTTGTGAATCTCTGCTCTCTTTAGGGAATCATCTTCTTGTACCTCAACGGTTAAAGAACTATTTCAAGTCCTCTCAATTTTTTTGTCATTCAGCATACATTATATGAGAATTCATGTATATTTTGGGAATAATTTACTTGGTTTCCAGTAACGTAATACTAAATAGGGACATGGTATTGTTTTATAGTAATAAGCTCTTAGGTTGTCATGGGCCTTTTTTTTAACTATTTCTTCGTCGTTGCTTCTTGGTTTAGGCTGGCTCTGTAGAAGGTCAAGTGGTTGAAATGGGCCTCACCACTACGTCATTGCTGACCGCAGAAAAATTCCCTGTCACCGTCCCAAATTCCATGTTCTCGAGCCAGGTATGAGTTATATTTTAGCGCATTTTTTTTCAGAACTAAAATATGTACTTGTATATATATAATATATATATATATATATACATATATATATATATACATATATATATATTTATATTCACAGTAGAATCGGTGTTTTGTTTCCAAGTCGCTACTATGGAAAGAAAGAATTCGATTCATTTCATGTCACTTGCCAGATCATCGTTAACAAATCCCGAGCCAAATGGCGTTCTGTGGTTAGAACGATTCCCCTGCAGACCGACGACATAGACAAGGTTTCAGTAATATCAGAGGACATCAAATCCATGCTGAGATCAGACCCAAACGTTTTCTTGGGTAAGGAAGCTCCTTACTGTTTCTTGTCTCAGATCGAGAAATCATATGCAGAACTCACTCTCGGGTGCAATCTTAAAAACCTGGTATGCATCCGTACGTAATAATGTAGCTATGGCAATTTGAGTTATGACAATGATCAAATTGTATCTTCTTATGTTGTCTTAAATGGGGGAACAGAACAAGGAAGCAGAGCAGCATATTCTTCTAGAAGCCGTTCGAATTGTCAAGAAACACGGAGCTACGCTGGGAAGCACCACATGAGAGGTATTGAAACGTTTCGAGGTTTATATGTTTTTGAAGCTATCTTCGGAAAATAACTATGATGGGATATTATGAAACCTCATATCTGGCCTCGTACATACAAAATTTTTCCATATCACGTACGATTCAAATGTTTTCTCCTTGATGATTTTTCTTAGTGATCGATTGATTGGTTGAGATCGAAATGATGTCCCGTTTCGTTTCTTGAAATCATGCTGACTTTTTCTCCCGCAGGGAGAAACACGCACATGCAAAATAGTGACTGTTATACACAGTGTCTTGCAAAGGTGCCTAAATAAAAAATGATGTTCACTGCAATTATTCTTCTCATGCATTTTTTTGATTCATAGTTGGATTTCCTCGTCACCACTTAACTTATACTACAGATAGCAACAACCAAATTAAGTAGAAATATTTGTACCATGAAAACACATATCATGCTGAGACATGGCATATAAGGGTAGGCTTAGCTAAGGTTTAGCCATCAGGGTTAAACTTGACCGATTCTTTCCATATGAGTTCCTTGATGTTTTCCTCGGTGCAAGTCGGCTGCTCAAAGTCGAAGACGAACGGCCTCGGGCAAGTTGCCTCCTCGTTTTTCTGATGGAGGGGCGCCAAGTATGGGTGGGACAAACCCTCGTCCGCTGCATACGGTAAGTAAATTACTATTCGACGAGCGAAAAAAAATGCCAAAGTTGTATTAAGAGCAACGACTACAATACATCAGACGACCAGGTAAATTAAGGGTGTTTTTGGTTTAGTGGAAATAAGTAGGGAAAAGAAAATGAAGGGGAACAGAAAGATATGTTTTTTATGTTTGGTTGCGAGAAATAGACGAGGAAAAAAAAGAAGAGAAATCTGGTTTCAGATTATACTTTAAGTTAAGGAAAACTAATTTCTTCACCAGTTTGTGAGGAAAACGAAAGAAAAAAGCCTATACTAAGCGTTTTCTCTCTAATTTCTGTTTCCACGCTAGTTTCTTCAAACCAGACACAGTGTAAGGATTTCGGACTAAATCGATACTGGGAAATGTAGTCAGTATACTTTGGCATAAAAATTGACCACCCAAAAAATGAATTATGTAGGTCTAGGATTCTACAGAGATAAGCACATCATCTTACCAGTAATACGCCTGCTCGGGTCGAAAACGAGCATTTTCTCCAACAAATCGACGGCCCCAGGCGAATGATTAGGAAATCTCACAGCAAAGTTCTGCTTGGGATACTGAGGAAGTTGCCTGAAGTACCTCCGCGCGTTATCGCTCCTGAGGAAACCGAGGCTAGCATCGTCCGGCGACCCTATGAGCTATTATTCGACGAAAATCGAATTTTCAAAAATAAGAATCATCCCCTCTAAAAAAAGTATTCCAAAAAAATAAGAAAACTTAAAAAAAACCCGACACCTCCGTGATGAGCCTCAACTGATGAACGTAATCTTTCCCCGGAAAAAGAGGTTGCCTAGTCATCACCTCGCCGAATATGCAGCCCACCGACCATATATCTATGGCTGCGGTGTACTCCGAGCAATTCAATAGGAGTTCGGGCGCTCTGTACCAACGCGGGACAACGTACTCGGTCATAAAATCGGTCTCCGAGGTTGTCCTGGCGAGGCCGAAATCTCCAATCTTCAGCTCGCAGTTTGTGTTGATAAGCAAGTTGCTAGGTTTTAAGTCGCGGTGAAGGACGTTCGCCGAGTGGACGTACTTTAGCCCTCGCAAGATTTGGTAAAGGAAGTACTGCCGCCCCGGGAATGTTATTACGAGACACGACGATTAGGTAATAAATATTACGTTCGAATTTAGAGAAAAAAAAAGTAAAACACGTACACGACAGTGGTCGTCCGACAACGCTTTGTTGGATCGGATTATCTGCTGGAGATCGGTGTCCATGAGCTCGTACACGATGTACACATCGTTGAAGTTTTCTTTCTGAGGCGGACGAATGATGTCTTTAAGCGCAATCACCTGCGGAAAATTTAATTGTGCAATATTTTAGTTGGTTTCTGAAAGAAACCTTAAAATTTAAATGGTCGATCGGTCGCTTAGGCTGCGCTTGGTATGCAGAATTCGTGTAACGTTACGGAAAACTTGATATGTTGCGCTTTGACCGTTATTGTACCTTCTCACCCATCCTTTCTTTTTCAGACCGAATTCAACTTACCAAACGCAGTCTTAAAATACTGGAAGAAAAAAAAAGCGTACGTTAACGTGGTCCATATGGCGCAAGAGCTTGATCTCCCTCAGAGTCCTCTTGGCGTCGATCCTATTGTCGAAGGCATTCCCTATCTTCTTTATGGCGACTTCTTCGTGCGTCTCCGAGTTTATAGCAGCGCTAGAAAAATAACCGATTATCGTAGTAAAAATGAATTAAAATCTAAAAAAAATTACGAAGGCACTTTATTTCTCGATTTATTGTTACGTACCAAATGATGCCGCTCGCCCCGCGTCCCACGGGCCTAATAGGGATGTACTTCCTCGGGACTTCGAAGAGATTCCCGTGAACGTTGTACTGCGTGTATCTCCCGCCGTGGGTCGGGACGCCTTTGATCATCCCGGGCCCACCTCCCCCGACGTGGTGGTGATCGCCAAGAAACGACGAGCAGCTCGAATCCACGTTCGACGACATAATAATCGATCGATATATCGTATCGAATTAAAATCGAACTGAATTTATTCAAACAAAAGAGGGATTTTGCCTATCTATTATATCTATCAAGTTGTGTTGCGTGATTTTGTGTCGCCGTCCGAAAAGAAGCAAAGATGTGAGCGAGTTTTGTGTGTGTGGTGTGTCGTGAGGAGATATGAACTTTTATTATTTCTTCTCATTTTTTTCTATTTCTTTTTTCGCATTTTCTTTTTTTTTTTTCTATATCTATGTAGTAATAAGATGGGTGAGCTTTCGAAATTTTCTGGAGAGGTTAACATGTGACGGGGAGCCCTTTTTGTAAGTGAGGATAGTTGAGTTTACTTGAGAATACCCGTGAGACGTCGTAATAATAAAGTGTTTGGGGTTCTCTTTTTCTTTCCGACCATACACTTGGGAGGGACACACCATGTAATAAATTTTTCAACGACTTGTAAAAGAATTTGTGCGTGAAGGCACTCACATATATGTTTATATGCATGCATCTATTCATGTATTTCTTATTAAATGGTAGATTTTTATTTATGGGTGCATGTATGCTGTGCTTTTTCTTTTTTCTTTAGTCTCTATTTCACCTAATTGGTAAATCTTGACGCCCCATGCATGCAAAATACTTGGACTCGGGTCTTAGCTCTTTGAGTGTTGACATTTTTTTTCTTTGTTTCCAACATGATAATTTCTGTGGTCGGTATAATGAGGAATTCAAATGAATTAGGATTTTATCATACACTTTTTTTCAATGCCATTATGGTCAATCTCTAACTCATCAATTTGCGAAGTACTTGAACTATATTATAACTAAGACGTACAAACTATTTGATATATGAAATAAGTAAACCGAATAAATATTATTTTTAGGGGATTTTACATAAAAATATCCATTAATATAAAAAATTAGCAAGTCAGTACCATTTCAGTATTTTTTTACATGCAAGTACCTGTCAGAATAATTTTTTTGCACATTGGTACCTGCCTGCTGCAAGGTATATCATATCACACATTTAGGTACCATAGAGAAACATATTGTGGTATGTAACACAACTAGAAAATGGTACCATCATATAGTCAGCCGCAAGGTATCGCATGGGACGTATATATGTACCATATATGGTAACCATATAAATGCGTGACGTTTTACGCAATATACATATAAAAAGGTATGTCAAGAACGGGAAAATGGTATGCACAGTCGAACGGGTACTTATATAAAAAATTTCTGATATGGGTACTGACTTGCAAATTTTTATCAATTGGTTATTTTTCTATAATTTCACCTTTATTTTTATGTCAAATCCCTTATTTTATAATTAAATAAATATTTGCTTGATATGTAATTATCACATTGTCAAAACGTTGGATATAGCGACGATCTTTATACCTCTTCATTCGAGCTCGGGGAACAAAACACAGGTAATGGAAAGCGCGTGGAGTTTGAAATATCCTCCTGTCAGTGGGACCCACGCGTGTTTTGATTCCAATAACATCAAAATGATCCCCAAACCTTATAAAATTAGGTCAAAATTCGTCAAAATCCATCGGGATAATCGATGGCAATGAAGAATCTAATCGTTGTTATCTCCTTAACACTAGCTTTTCTCTGCATCGTCTCCGTCTCCGCCGTAAATTCTGCGACCGCCGACCTCCTCAACTGCGGCGGAGGAGCTACCACCCCCGACGCCTACCATCGCTTCTTCAACCCCGACGTCAGTTTCCTCGCCACCGCCTCATCATCCCATCACGCGGCGATCCTCCAATCGTCGAACGGCGACGACAAGTCTCCGTCGGTACCGCCTCTGTACAGAACAGCTCGGGTGTTCACGCGTCCCACGCGCTACTCCTTCAGCGTGAGGCATCCCGGCTTTTACCTGGTACGCTTCCACTTTTATCCCTTTCAGATCGATAGCCTTGACCTCCGAGAAGCAGACTTCCACGTCGTAGCGAATGAGTTCGTACTCTTACATAGCCTTCGTCCGTCGGGATTCAACGATTTCCCGGCGGTAAAGGAGTTCATCATCCCTATCTCCTCCGGGAAGCTCGAAATTTCATTTCTGCCCTCGGCGAAGACGAATTTCGGCTTCGTCAACGCTATAGAAGTCGTACCTGCTCCTTCTGACCTAATCGCCGATCTTGCATATCACCACAGTAATAAAAGCGAAGTCGTCAGTGGTTTGCTGAGAAATGGATTCGAAACTCTTCACAGGGTCAACGTTGGTGGGTTCAAAATCACACCTTTCAACGATTCCGTATCAAGAACTTGGGTAAATGATGATGAAAGCTACTATAGATCCAATTCAGATGGTTCCGAAAAAGTTCATTTTGGCGGAAGGATTGAGTATCGGGACGGTGGGGCGAGCCGCGGCGTGGGCCCCGATAACGTGTACAATTCTGCAAGGGTGGTTAAGACCAACTCAAACCTTACATGGACGTTCGAGGTTGCAAGAGGCTACAAACACTTGGTGAGGCTCCATTTCTGCGATATTGCAAGCCTTACTAGTGGTATGCTCTATTTCAATATATACATAAACGGTAAGCTGGCTTACGAGAATTTAGACCTCTCTGCTGCCACTAATTGGCTATTAGCATCTCCGTTCTACGCTGATTTCGTGGTGGACGGGCCATCAGCAAACAATGAGCTGGTTTTAGCCATTGGGCCATCGAGGATGAGCGATTTGAACGGTGTTCGTGGGATACTTAATGGGGTGGAGGTGTGGAAGATGAATAACTCAATGGGGAGCTTCGATGGCGAGGTTTGCGAGGGATCTTTGTGGAGAAGCTGGAGAAGAGGAAATGTTGGCTTGTTGTTTCCCATCATGGCTGTGATGGTTCTCTTGTTTGTGGGATCTTTGGCTATGCAAGGAAGGAGGAGGATGACTAGGGACAGTGTTGGGTGGTCGAGGTTGCCTTTTGATGTGTCTGAAACTGAGTTTAAGTCTGGGAAGATTTCGACTTCGGCGGTTAAGGTTTGAGATTTGTTGATGATGATCTATGAGATTTTTCGTTTGATTTAGCATAAAAATGGTGGTTTACATATATTCTGTATAAGCTTTTGTGACTATGTTGTCTATATACCTTGTTATAATACAGCAGTTGTGCTGAAAATGATTGTGAGCAATACAATTGTGTTTAAATTTGCTGTGTGAAATTGCGTGTATCAAGAAATTGAAATTAACTACTACCTTAGTCCCACTTATTTCTTCCCATCTTTCCATTTTGGGCGTCCCACATAATTCTTCCCATTTTCATTTTTGGTAAAAAGTATCCCACTAATTAAACTAATTACATCATCAATATTAAAAAAAGTCTTATCGATTTGCGTGTCTACTAATAACTTTTCTCTCTCCATACCTCAAAAGGTGTACTAAATATTAAAATAATGTGATTTCTTAATCTCCGTGCCCACTAATCTTCGGGAACATTTAATTGGGACGGAGGAAGTAATAAGCATTGGGTGCTACTATTCGCAACCCCTTTAGGGTGCAAAAAACCTGGGGAATGTAAACTATCAAATTAATTTGTTTGAATTCAACAAACATAAATTAATTATATTTTACCATTAACTCAACATTAATTATGATATGTAAACAATCAACAAATGATAGTGGCTTTATTCGGCTTTTATTATTCCGTTGAAAATAGTTGTATTTATACATGCACAAAAATACATACTCCCTCTGTTCTAAAATAGATGTCGTTTCAAATTTTATTTTTGCTTTTAAATACATGTCGTTTTACGGTTTTCAAGATAAATATTGTTTATTTCCAATTTTACCACTTATATTTAATAGAAATTGTTAAATTAAATTAGATAACATAATTAATTAAGGGTAAAATGGAGATTTTATTTCATTTCTTAATATACGTGTAATATCATTAAACGACATGTATTTTGAAACAGATGGAGTATTATATATACTAACACACACACACACACGTAATATATATAACATTAGTTAAGAAAAATAAAAATAGCTCGAGCGTACATGCAGAGATAATATTCATATAGACGTAAATTAATACCACCAAATAATAACTAGATCATCCAATATAACATTACTAACACTACAAATAGAACGCAATTTTTTCATAATCATTAATACGATATTATTGATAATATCCCTCGCAAATTATGCTTCTTAAATATTGATAATATGCCTCGCGGTTTCACGTTCTTTTTTGATAAATCTTCCACTAGTATAACCCCTTTGTTAGATAATCGTCTTGGATATGGATGACCTTCTAAATCCAATGTTGGCTCGTGATTATGTATTCCACATATTACGAAGAGCTTCCAACAATTATCTACCACTGATTTCCTTTAAGCTGAAATTGACACCCAATATTTGTCGTGCTGGTATTTCTTGTAGAGATTGATTCCACCACGATCACATATAAGTACTACTTTCCACTTGAATTGATCTTGATCTTTTAATGATAATCACGTAGCCAAGATTTATTCCAATATTTTGCACCCAATCAATTAAATGTTACCATGATTTGAACACCTGAAAGTAAAATTATTTATTAGAAACTAGGAAAACTATATAATAAAACAAAAATAAGTATTTGTTACAAAATTTTGACTAATAAATATCATACCATGTCACTATAAAATCCGGATGTGACATCCGTATTCATATGATCACCAACTCCATTTTCATCATCTTTCATTATCCCGCAAATCTCATCGTCCTAAAATACATAGGATATTATTACTGTAACTATAAATTTGAAAGCATGTTAATTAAATTAAATATTATAGCGAACATAGATAAGTATATAGTAAAAAAAACAACTTACTGGAATCATAGTACTTAGGAGAATCTTACTCGTTAATATGCAGGCGTATAAGTTTTGTTTGTATTTTTTTATTTGCAATTAACATTCTTTTGACATATATAGTTGAGATTTTGAGAGGAAACTAAATTTTATAAAAACTCCAACGTCATTGGCAACGTTCAAGCTAGTTGGTCAAGTATTAATAAGATTTATGTTAGTCAAAGTGTTAGTCAAATATCATTCAAACTTCTAGAAATTGATTAGATAAACACTTATTTATGGATAAGTCTATATGCACCCCCCTAATTCTATTCACACCCCATATTAATTACCTCCTAAATACTTGAGACAATTAATGACTTTGACTGAATTTTTTATTAATAAATAAGACAACCAACGTTTTTTATCAGCTGAAACTCTCAAAATATTTGGAACGTCTATTTGAAACTCTCAACTCGTAAAACTATCATAACAAATATTAATGAAAGAGTAATTATCTATTGAACATCAAAACAAATAAAACCATTTGAACGTCATGACTCATGACCCTAAACCCTAATGCTCATCTATATATACATAATTGTATAAACGGCAGTAAAAAAATAAACTATACATCATCAAATACTTAATACCTAAGATTGTGGATGCCTTTTCTCAAGCCAACATGATTCCGGTATATTTTTCGTATTTATTATATTACCGTTTTCGGACGGATTTTTCATAGTTTATGCCATTGTTCTTTTGATTAAACGTATACCACCTTTAATTTAAATTATAGTTTATTTTACTACATGATTTATTTTCTAATGATTCATCACGGCCACATTTCTTATACATCATATACTTGATTGTCTATTAACTAGACATTTTTTGCATGCGTGTTCAGGAGAATGAGATATCCGGAACAATAGAAGATGACGACAACGGAAAAGGTGGTCATACGTATGCCAACTTCACTTCTGAATTTTATACTGACAAGGTATGAAATCCATTATACAATTTTTTAACTAAACGTAAATTACTTCATATACTTTTCCTTACGCGCGTTTAGTTTCTAACAAATAATTTTATTTATAGGTGTTCGAATCTCGACAAAATTTAGTTGATTGGGTGCAAACTATTGGACTAAATCTTGGCTACGTGATCGTCATCAAATGATGAGGACAGTCAAACTACCGTATAAATGCGAAGACCCAAAAGCTCAAGCAAAGTCCTTCAAACTGCTCAACGTTCAACTAGCTATCATTTATTATTATTAAATAATGTTGGTCTTTATATTCAATCCAATAATCGTTGTAAGGGGGGAGGTCGAAGAAAAAAAATTATCTCTATTGAATTATCTCTTTCAAGCTCACGTGGTGATCTTGGTGCAATCCGTATCAGAGTGGTATCAGAGCAGACCACGATGAGCGGTGACGGTCGTGACGTTGATCAGACCGGGAATAACGGCGAAGCGTTGCAACGTTTGGAGCGGCGCGTAGAACAACGCTTCCAACGCTTGGAAGAGTGGTTTATGGAAGTGCTCGGACGATTCGACGAACTCGGGGCCCGACGGCTTAACCGACAGCGAAGGGAACAACGCAGAAACGTATATCCTTCCGATTCCGACTCTAGCTTCAGCCTTGAAGAAGAGGAGCAGCCACAACGCGGTCACCATTTTCAACTCAAGGTGGACCTCGATGCCTTTGATGGGTCCCTTGGGATAGAAGACTTTCTAGAGTGGCTAGCCGATGTCGAGAAATTCTTCGATTACATGGATACGCCTCAAGACCGGAGAGTTAAAACGGTGGCTTGTCGACTAAAGGGTGGGGCGTCGGCTTGGTGGAGAGAGTCCAACGGCGTCGAAACAGAGAAGGCCGGGGCAACGTCCGCTCTTGGCACCGCATGAAACAACTCTTGATGAGCGAGTTCTTACCTCCGGATTACGAGCAAATGTTGTTTCATCAATACCAAAGGTGCCGTCAAAAGGATAGGAGCGTGCAAGAATACACGGCAGAATTCCTACGGCTCGCCGAACGGAATAATCTTACGAATCCGAGGGTCAAACAGTTTCAAGATATCTCCAAGGCCTTCGTGAAAGCATACGTGAAAGGATCGGAGTTCAAGTTATTAGGACGATGACCGAGGCTCGGAATTTGGCAATCAAAGCGGAGATGGCCGACAACGCTCGTAGTAGGAAGCACCCCTCTGTGCCTCGAGAGACTCCTAGCGGCGGGGAACCATCACATCAGCAACAGTCGGCGGATCGCGAAGAGATGAAAGCAACGGGGAAGAAGCATGTACGCTCGGTAGGCGAGAAAAGAGACGACAACCCGTATGCAAAACCAGCCCCCATCCGTTGTTACCGATGTAATCAAGTTGGTCATCGCTCGAACGTGTGCCCCCAGAGGAGAACCGCTGGACTCGTTGATAAAGAAACCGACGTTGAAGCGGAAAAGGTTCGGGTGGCTTGCGATCCCGAAGACACTGACGAGGGAGGTGAAGAGGCGCAAGAGAGCTTGGTCCTTCAAAAGCTTCTCATTGCTCCTAAGAGTGAAGATACGAGCCAACGAAATACCATTTTCCGGTCGCGTTGCGTCGTTAATGGTCATCTCTGTGATTTAGTTATCGATGGCGGGAGCTGCGAGAACGTCATCGGGATGAAGGTAGTCGATAAACTACAGCTGCCACGTGAGAAGATTTCTACGCCTTACGAATTCCGGTGGCTTAAATCTGAAGCGGAAAAGGTTCGGGTGACCGAAAGGTGCAAACTCTCGTTCTCTATCGGCAAGTTTGAAGACGAGGTGTATTGTGACGTCGTCGACATGGACGTTTGTCACATCTTGCTAGGAAGACCATGGTTATTCGATTCCGATGCTCGTCATTTGGGTCGAAGCAATACTTACGAAGTCACCCGAGGAAACGTCAAGTACCTGTTGCGTCCTAGATCTCATACACCTACCCGTGCAAAGGCCTCTTTCTTGACTGTTTTGAGTTCATTGGAGGAGGATGCGAAGCAATCTGAAGAGTTCGATTTCATTATCTTTAAAGAATTCGCCTCTGCCTCTAAAAGCGGTCCCCCCAAATTACATGTGTCTGAGACCCTTCCACCAGAAAGTTTAGCTAAATGCGGAGACTCTAATGTGCACAACTTCGTGGAGGCCAAGAAGTTTCAGGAACCGCAATATCCTCACCCTCCTCAACGATTTCTGACGTGTGACTTAGGGCATAAAGGCGCTGATTACGTAGACGGAGTTGTGAACTTCACGGTGCATGAGAAGGAAGCTATTCTTCATTCGACAGGCCCTCCCTTTAAACGAAACAAGATTATGCGAAAGAGGGACTGGGTCGCATATTTCTTACTCGGCTTTCTCTGTCTGTTGACTTTCATGGCGGCCGACGGGGGTACAATGAATTTCCGCTGTCAAGCATCATCCCCCACTAGCCCTGCTGTTCTACGACTACTTGATCCCGGCATATCCGAGCAGGCCCGAGATAATACTTACGACAAGCCTAAACAGTGGGACCTCGCCCTCGCCCGAGCTGGATTCGCATACAATTCTGCCGTGCATTCTTCGACGGGGAGGTCATCGTTCTCAGTTCTTCGTACCAGTCCTCCAAAGATGGTGTTCGATATGGTTGGTGTGCTACGAAACAATTCTGGAAATAAGACAGCACAGCGAACGGCCGTTGACGCTGTTACGGTTCAGGAAGTCCAACAGAAACTAACACAGGTTGCCGCCTTTCGTACTATCGCTGCCGAAGAGCTCCGTTATACCCCGACGCGTGGACACGTCGAGCTTCGGTGGGGGAAACTGATGAGGACAGTCAAACTACCGTATAAATGCGAAGACCCAAAAGCTCAAGCAAAGTCCTTCAAACTGCTCAACGTTCAACTAGCTATCATTTATTATTATAAAATAATGTTGGTCTTTATATTCAATCCAATAATCGTTGTAAGGGGGGAGGTCGAAGAAAAAAAATTATCTCTATTGAATTATCTCTTTCAAGCTCACGTGGTGATCTTGGTGCAATCCGTATCATCAAAAGATCAAAGATTACTTCAAAGGGGAAGTGTTCGAAGGTCATATTTCAATGTGATCGTGGCGGAATTTACAGAGGTAAAAAAATCTCTACAAGAAATACAGGCACGAGAAAGATCGGTTGTCGATTTCAACTTAAAGGAAAATCAACGGTAAATAATTGTTGGAAACTCTTCGTAATATGCGGAACCCATAACCATGACCGTGCATTTGATCTAGACGGTCATCCATATCCAAGGCGATTATCTGAGAAAGAGGCTATGCTAGTGGAAGAGTTATCAACAAAGAACGTGAAACCAAGAAGCATCTTGTCAATATTGAAGAAGCACAATTTGGATAATGTTTCAACCATGAAAACTGTTTACAATGCTCGTCAAAAGATTCAGATGACAGAGAAAAATGGTGGAACTCAAATGCATGTGGCTATGTCGTTCCTGCACGATGAAGGCTATATTTTTGAAAGTCGCTCAAATAGTGCAACCAATGAGTTAGAAGATTTATTTTTCGCTCATCCAAAATCGTTGGAGCTATGGCGAGCGTTTCCACATGTTCTTTTGATGGATGCGACATACAAAACAAATAGGTACAAAATGCATTTCCTTGAAATTGTTGGCGTAACTTCCACTAACATGACATTTGTATAGCATTCGCTTTGATGCACAAAGAGACACAGTCCAATTATAATTGGGCATTAAGTTGTCTTAAATCGACAATGGATGGATGCACGGCTCCACGTGTTATTGTCACAGATAGGGAGTTGGCTTTAATGAAAGCATGCAATAATATCTTTCCCGAAGCTAAAGGATTGCTATGTAGATGGCACATCTATAGAAGCATTATGAAGAAGTGCAGGCCATCAATTACGTCTCCTAATGCATGGAATTCTTTCTATAAAGCATGGACAACACTGGTTGAGTCTACAACCGAAGACGCCTATTTATCGAATTTGGCTCAAGTTGAAGCAACATTATACGATTACCCAGGTACTCTTGAACTATTTTGTAAAGATTATCTTTTTCACAGATTTTTATTCCGAATAACTAAAATAAGATTGCTTGATCATTCACGTATACTTACTTATCTAAATAGCTATTGGCTGACACCATATAAGGAAATGTTTATATCCTTTTGAGTCGACCAGTTTCTTAACTTCGGAAATCACACAACTAATAGAGTGGAGAGCCAACATGCAAAGTTAAAACGGTATTTGGAGTCTGCACAATCAGATTTGGTGGCGTCATTATCTTTCATTCACCAGGTAATTCAATCTCAACTAACAGCTATTAAAGCAAGCCTTGAACAAAGCAAGAGTATCGTTCGACATCGATTTAATGAGCACCACTATCAAGAATTGTGTGGCTTCGTTGCAATTCATGCGCTTGATATAATATTCAAGGAATTTGAACGGTCTAAAGCAGCTGAATTTTGTCTAAAAAATGTGGATGCCTACTTCGTACACGTCATGGACTGCCATATGCACATGAACAAGCAAGATATTTCAACACTGGCCAGCCTATTCCACTTGATTCAGTCGACAAGTTTTGGAGGAAGCTCGACTTTTCACCATGCACATCTCTTGAAGAAGATGACTTTTGTTGTGATCTTGAGCTACAATTGTTTAGTGCTCAATTTAAGCAACAACCGAGAACTGGAAAGCTCAACATGTTAATGAAGTTGAGAGATATAATTACACCATCAACATCATTTGTTTGTGAACCAAAAGTTCATACTACTCGCGGGCGTCCATCCTTTAAAGCCAAAACTTTCAGAAATAATCGTACTGACCCACCAGAGGCAATACAAGAACCTTCTCGACATAGTTGTTCTCATTCATATATTCGTCAATTTCCAATTATACTTCATCCTTATATCACGCATGTACAAGATGTAAGATCGGATGGGAATTGTGGTTTTCGTGCAATAGCTCTATGTCTTGGTCTCAAAGAAGACGCATGGCCTACCATTCGACGTGATTTAGTAGAAGAATTGGAGACGTATAAGTCAGAATATGTCGCAATGTTTAGTGCTGATGGATGGTCCAATCTCCATAACTCGCTATTTTTTTTTTTTTTTTGATTCAGATAGGTGTGCACCTTTGGA
Organism: Craterostigma plantagineum; assembly: GCA_027422505.1. Taxonomy (NCBI): domain Eukaryota; kingdom Viridiplantae; phylum Streptophyta; class Magnoliopsida; order Lamiales; family Linderniaceae; genus Craterostigma; species Craterostigma plantagineum. Next base: position 608,720 of record JAPQWV010000059.1, read on the forward strand.
GCATTGGATGATTATGCCTGATATGGGCGTCTTGATTGCTTCGAAATATAACGTGATATTGCACGTTCTAAGTAACATTTTCAGTGTTACGCACTTGCCGCTTCGGTCTGCTCCCCCACCCTGGTATCATCATGTTGCCATTGCAATCGGTCATGTTAATGGTAATCATTATGTCAAAGTTTCATTATCTGGTGGGTACCCGATGCCGACTCTCGCGCCACAGTGGGCGCCCCTCAGATACGATTGTGCAGCTGCATGGGCTACTCCATACGCGGATTGTTTTAGAAGTTATGAAAAAAGTTTGCATTTCTAATTGTACTACTTATTGATGTTATATTTGATTAATTTTTCTTGCTTTAGTATATATATCGTCTATAGTATAGGTTAAAAACATATATATATATATTGTTTAATTTTTTAATTTATATATTACTACTGGAAAATTAAATATTAATATTTTTAAGGATAATCGTGCGAATTCATCTAAAAATATATTATTAATGGGAAAATATATATATATATATATATATATTGTTTTATTTATTTAGATAAATTTTGGTCAAATACCCTTCAAGCGGGTGGATATAGAATTCCCTGACATTTTGACAAATGTGATTCAAGGTTTCATTGCCAAGTGCAAATTCAAGGTAGTCTTTAAATCCAACCGTTTCATTCTTGAATTGATTCATTTGGTAAATTAGTTTTTTTAGTACGTATACTTTTAGTTTGAGTGTGTTAAAATGAACGTCGTGTTGACTGTTCTTGGGAACATGTAACGCCATGTATTGAAATAGTAAATGTTGGTAAGTATATTTGAACTATATATAATCTAAATATATTATGGGTGGGTATGGGTTCAAGAAAACCATATGATGGAAGACACATTTAGTTATAGATTAGTGCCCAGTGGTCCAACGAAATATAAAGAAAAGAAGTACATATAATTGAACTTAATCTATCTTCGTTCATTTCCTTCGAATTCTCCGATCATGTCCTCATCCCATCAATCATCGTAATAGTAAATTATCGTTACAATTAAATCTCGATGATCATATTTTTTTTGGGGGGTTCGGAATTTGTTATGCAATCCTTGAATTTCCACTTCTGAATTACCAAAAAATGATATTTTTCCACATGTGAAAAAGGTAGTTAATCATAAGATGAGAATGGAAGAGAAGAAGAGGTGGACAATCTTAGTTGGTGGTTGTAATAACCTTTTCAAGTCCACTAGTAATAATAGACAGAGGAACACAAAGCTCCTCACTATTATATAACCAACCACACCTCTCTCCGATCATCAACCTTCATTGCACTAGAGAGAAAAATAAAAGAAAATAAAAACAATAAAATTTTAAAATGGCTTCTTCCTCAGCATCACTTGTAAATCTCATCAGAGCATCGATCTTAGTTCTTGCCCTAATCATCTTCCTCGGTAATATCATGATGTGGATCATAATGCCCACAGATACTTACTACAACATATGGATTCCTCACATCATGGCTTCTACAAATTCCACTTTCTTTGGAATCCAAGGTACGTATATATATAATACATACATACGTATGTTGTCGTAACTGCTTATAAAGCTTTCACTAGCTAAAACCCTTTGTTTTCACATACTTCGACAGGCCCGATAATGATGGATTTCACATTCCCAATCCTCTTCATCGCCGTTCTTGGATGCTTCTACCTCCATTTAGGGAAGAAGGAAGACGAACTAAAAGACATAAAAGAGAACAAAGACTGCTGTAGTAAGAAGCTCAAGTTCATGAAACAGCCAATGGTAGTTAAAGGGTTTGGTATAGTAACCCTAATTGAGCTCTCTCTCTTCGCCATGTTCGTCGCTCTATGCGTATGGTACTTCGCAGACTATGTCCACCATTGGTTCGAACAAGTTCCCATGCGTGCCATGCAAAGAAGCGAAAAGCTGTAATAAGAATCTCTTTTATGATCCACATATTATAACATGTTGAGATACGTCGAAATTTGGTTCGATTGTTTCTAATAATTTAGGTGGCAAACAAAGCTCGATCGAGTGGGAATAGTCACGGGCGTGACGGGAAATTTGTGCCTAACTTTTCTGTTCTACCCAGTGACGAGGGGATCATCGATTTTGCCTATGTTGGGATTAACTTCTGAGGCTGCAATAAAGTATCATATGTGGCTTGGAAATATGGCTATGGGGCTCTTTACTGCGCATGGATTTATATATATTCTTTATTGGATCATCACGGATCGGTTATCTGAGGTAAATATATGTTTTTTTTTTTTTTTTTTTGAATTCTGTTTGTGTTATTGCATGCTTCGAAACGCAGATTCTTGAAACTTACATTACAAGGTGTTATCATCTATACATAGGAGAAATAGGTGGATGGCTATGTTTCTTTGCATTTGCTTGTTTTTGTTCGATAATATTATTTTAAGTTTGATTTGCTCTCATTATTACGATGTTCCTTTCGTTGTCAAGTTCGTAGGAATAATGATACATAGGGCCTTGATAATAAATCATAATTACAAGCAATTTTCTTTTTCATCGATTGGAATGATTCTAGCTTTCCTTTTAATCTTCTTTTAATCTTACCCAACGGTTCTTTAGTTTTAAAGGAGAAGTGATCTCAACAAGTAAAAATAAAATAAGTGACAATAATAAATCGCCAAAAAAAAGAAGAATTTCAGGCAATTGACTTGACGTTTTTTTATACCCATATGGTATTGGTAAGTTAGTTCCGAAGCCACATAAATATGCTTACTATACATACTATAAATGAACGAGATGTTATATATGTGATGACATAAATTTTAAATCACTGAGCCCACCACTATATATATATAACGTACGACAAAGCGCTTATATGATTCCATGTTAGTTCCTTGTTGCTATCATTGAATTCTCTCGTAAATCTGGGACCAAAAAGCCTATCTTTTCTCTGAAATTATATTTTTGTTTGACGATAATACTTTATTAGTTCTCACAAAAATAGAAGATATGCGACTCGACACAAAGTTTGTAGGTTGAGTGTCATCTTCAACGAACACCACCATTTTCAAAAAGTAATCAAAGAAATCGCTGATGCAATGATGTCGTAACTATGACATCACTTTTTCATCTCTTACATTCTTCCTTTTTTTTCAGAATATATTCATGCTTTATTATGTTTAATGATGATAATTTGTTGGGATAAGATTATAGCTACCATCTTATTTTTGTTCATTGATGACTTAAACCTTCTTATATAATTCAGCGCAATCATGCATTAATCTTTTATCCTAATGTCATATAAAATACATACATAGCTTCAAGCAAAAGTTTTAGAACCCAATTTCTCAAGTTTAGTTGTTTAACCGGCATAAACTCGACTAAAACTTATGCCTTCAAAAAATAACGAATCTAATTCTAATAAAAAGAAAATCGATTGACTCGAACTTATTTTTCTTCACTTACGAACATTTTCTATGCGCGCAGATGCTGAAGTGGGGCGACCACTACGTCTCAAACATAGCGGGAGAGATTTCCCTAGTATGCGGACTCGCCATATGGATCACAACCTACCCAAACATTCGACGTAAAACGTTCGAAATCTTCTACTACACACACCACCTCTACGTACCCTTCGTCGTCTTCTTCATACTTCACATCGGAGTAGGCTTCGCCTGCATTATGCTCCCGGGATTCTACCTATTCGCCATCGATCGTTACCTCCGATTCCTACAATCGCGTACCAAAGTCCGCCTAATTTCCGCCCGCGTCCTCCCCTGTGAAACCCTAGAGCTCAACTTCGCCAAGAGCCGAGGTAAATATATATATATATATATATATATATATATCGTCTCCCCTCTAAAAAGAACCCGCAATCTTTACAAAATTATTGCGCGTAGGTTTGATTTACAATCCGACGAGCACGATCTTCGTAAACGTCCCGTCTATTTCCAAGCTGCAGTGGCATCCATTTACGGTAACCTCGAACTCCAACTTGGAGCCCGAGAGGCTAAGCGTCGTGATAAAATGCGAGGGCTCATGGACGAAGAAGCTCTACGACTCCATATCTTACTCGCCTTCTCAAATCGAACGCCTTCAAGTCTCCGTCCAAGGGCCGTACGGGCCCGCCTCGACTGACTTCCTAAGGTTCGAAAAACTCAGTCTAATTACACACGCCAATTATTAAAAAAAATTATTAGATATATATTTTATTTCCAACACTCAGGCACGATATGCTGGTGCTGATCAGCGGAGGAAGTGGGATAACCCCATTTATCTCCATAATAAGAGAGCTCATGTTCACCAAGAAAAAAGCTCCCAAGATCAAACTCATAAGCATATTCAAGTACTCTTCCCAGCTCTCCATGTTAGACCTAATCATCCCAATTTCTGACGCCCCTAATTCGATTCCTAACAACCTCGACCTACAAATTGAGGCCTACGTTACCCGAGAGAAGGCCCAGGCCAAGGACGAAGCCCAACCTCCTCGAACCGTAACATTCAAACCGAGCCCAACCGACGAGCCCATATGTCCAACGTTAGGACCCAACGGTTTGCTATGGTTGGCCGTGATAATATCGTCTTCCTTCGTCATATTCCTCGTTTGTCTGGGAATCTTCACTCAGTACGTCGTTTACCCCATCGATAAGAATACGAACATGTTGTATTCTTACACGAAGAAGGGTTCGGCGAACATGCTTTTCGTATGCTTGTCTATTGTATTGACGGCGAGCGGCGCTTTTCTTCGGAACAAGAAGAAGAACGCCGACGAGGCGAAACAGATTAAGGTTGTGGAGGAATCTTCGAATACGTCTTTTGAGCGCTTCGACGATTTAGAAATGGAAAGCTTGCCCTTACAGCCGACGCCTGCCAAGTTCGTGAACTTGCATTATGGCCAACGACCTAACCTTAAAAGTAAGTAAAAACTCGAAACACATTCTTTTTTTTGGAAGAATTAACCGCATAAATATATAGAAGACAGAATTTATAATGTACGTTGAAATGTTAAACAGGAATTCTGTTAGACATTGAAGAACCAAGAGTAGGGACGATTGTTAGCGGGCCAAAAGAACTTAGAAAGGACGTCGCGGCCATTTGCTCGTCTGGCCTAGCAGATAATCTCGACTATGAATCCATTAGCTTTACCTGGTAAAGGATATGATGACTACAATCTACGAATACGTGTAAGAACAGACGTATAAAGATGCATATGGTTTTTGTGTATAAGCATATAAATGAAGCAATGTAACTAATATCATGCTCTGTGTGATTATGTTTCCACATATGTACGCAGTAGTCGAGATGAAAGCGTGTATTACACAGACTACCGTGATGTTTAATGTTTTTCTTTCGTTTCCCTTTGTCCTAGGATAGCTCTCCAATACCTTATTACATAATGCGATCGAAGATATATTTGACACATAATGCGATTGAAGATACGTTTGACACGGAAAACTGCATACCTTATTACCGTGATCTGCTGTACTCTGATATAGCCAACCACTCTGTCCAAGACTACGTCAGCTTCATCCTGGGGTTTTACCTTCACATGGCAGGCAGACAACACCTTCCCAACAGTAGTGGCCGATGTGTGAAGCTCGTGGAGGGCAGCCATGCCCTCAATCTCAAAAGGCCCTTTCTCGAGCCTCTTCGCATCTATCTCCCTCGACGTGCTCACCATGAGCAATTCAAGAATGCTCCTAAGCATCCTTATGGTAGTGAACAGCACAAACACCGAAAAAACAGAGAACAGATGAGGTCCACTACCTTCCACTCGGGCTTATACCATATGATGGCACCACCAATCATCACCCCTATGCTCTGTATTGACTCTCCAAGAACGTGGAGGTAAGCCCCTCGAACGTTTATGTTCGCTGCCTAGTGCTCTGTTTCTCCATTCGAGCCATCAATTAAGGGGTCGCTGAGGTCATCGTGGCTATGATCATCATGGTGTCCATGGCCATGACTGAGGCCCAGCAAAAGGGCCATGGCGATGTTCACCAATAGGCCAAAGGCAGATACGAGGAACATGAGGAACCCTTGGACTTCCCCGGCGTCAGAAACTAGCCTGACGATGGCTTAATGGACAATAATGCCCCTTATGTCTCGATTCTTAAGAACCCATAAGACTGGTAAGGGGTTGCTTCCCAGCCGACGGCCCATAGGGAGAAAAGAGGGATTGCGAAGGCAGCGACGTCCGAGAGGAGATGAGCTGCATCTGTTAGGATTGCGAGGCTGTTGGCTTTAATCCCTCCAGCGATTTCGACGGCCATGAATACGCTGCATAGGACCACTGCAATTAGAAGCTTCTTCATGGAGGATGATCGCTCGTGGGCGTCTTTGTCGCTGGTTTTTGCATCGGAGAAATTGCACGTTGCTACGGCGCATGATTTTGTTGTCTTCTCTGATGTCGAAGCAGAGGAAACCTCGACGACATGGATATGGTTTGAGCTTTGTGCATCCATCTGAGGTTCATATGTTAGGGACAGAGACATCGAAATTAGACGGCTAGACAAATACTGAACGAACCAACGTCAAAATCATCAGCAAAATTTCCAAGAAAATTCATATCGAGCAGTAAAAGAAAACCATTATACGCCGATTAACCACAGCGACCAACAAGCTAGATAATCAGGAAATGACAAGAAGCATTAAAATCACAACAGAAAGGAAACGGAAAGTCTGCAAGAAGTAAGAGTAAATACTAACTGCGATAAAGTGATAGACGACGGAAATGCTGAAACGAAACTCTAGCGGCGCTTATAACAGTTGAGAGCAAATACGAAAACTGGAATGAAGCAAAAAAGCAGCTCAGTGAAAAGAATACACGTATTGAAAATTAGATTCCCACGATATTGAAAATATCAGATCAGAAAGGGTTTTCCAAGTTCGAAATCAGACCTGGGAAAGGGGGAATCTGTAACACAAAGGTCAATGACTACTGGCGAAGGAATCTATAAACATCAGATTGCCTGATCCACTGCAGCGTACAATCCAAAAATTATTATCAGTCGACAAGGTTGCCTTTTTCCCAGCACCAGCGAAGAAATGGCGGTAATTGGAATATGCAGCTCAAATTTGAAGGGATGGCCTATTGGCCCGACCCTATTTAGTGGGCTCGGTCCAATTTTACCCATGGGCCGATTCGTTTCTCCAAAAGTTTACCCGTTAAAGCGATATATTGGTTGGGTCTAGATCCGACGAAATAGATGATGGATTTCAAACCATTGTACGTCCATCATGGAGAAAAAGGTAATAAATCAATAGAAAGAGAAGAGCCGTTGAAGAAAAGTTTGAATGTAAAATAATATAAAGCAATTAAATTGAAGTCGACTGAGGAGGCCTGCAAGAAAAGCATAATCATCCTCATCCAAAGATTTCGGCTCAATAAACTACTTTCGGAAATTAATTCATCACCCTTTTCCTCAACGGATACATTAAGATGAATTTTATCGAGTCTTCGATCCATGAAGAGAGAGAGAGAGAGAGAGAGAGAGAGAGAGAGAGAGAGATGGTAGAAAAAGGAATCTAAGTGGTTAAAATGGGGAGTAGGCCATGTGAAATGTGTCGGAAACACAAGTCTTTCTTCTTAGCTTTTATTCTATTCTTACTTTAGGTCCACAATACCACAAAACCTTAGTATTAATGAAGATCCTCTTCCTCCCACAGTAACAATCATTTCATTTCCAAGAGAGATCCTCGGTAATAATAACAAATATCTCTCTCTCTCTCTCTCTCATGGAACTCTCTTCTTCAACTCTACCTTCGGCGCCTCTTCTCTTCGTCCTCCTCTTCATCTCAGGTATATAACTTTAAACACTCAGATTTCATTGTGTTAAAATCCATTCGTGTTCTTTAAATGCTAAAAAGTGCCGTTTTTTTATACCAATGCAGCTTCATTACAAGGCTCATCCTCCTTAGGCATCAACTACGGCCAGGTGGGCAGCAACCTGCCGCCGCCGTCCTCCGCCGTCGCACTCATCAGATCCACCGGCGCCACGCGCGTCAAGCTCTACGACACCGACCCGCGCGTGCTCAAATCCTTGGCCAACACCAACCTCGAGCTCATCGTCAGCCTCCCCAACGAGTGCCTCGCACGCGCCTCCGACGACCCATCCCAGGCCCTCGACTGGGTCAAGAAGAACGTCCAGGCGTACCTGCCCAGCACAAAGATCACCACCGTCGCCGTCGGCAACGAGGTGCTCACACTCAACGACACGTCACTCTCCGACAGCCTATTGCCGGCCATGGAGAACATACACGCCGCCCTTGTCCAGCTCAACCTCCACCGGCAAATCCAAGTCACCACCGCCCACAATTTGGGGATACTGGAGGCGTCGTACCCGCCGTCCGCCGGCGCGTTCAGGAGGGATCTGGCGAAGAGGCTCGCCGGAGTTTTGGACTTCAACTGCAAGGTGGGCTCGCCGTTCTTGATCAACGCCTACCCTTACTTCGCCTATAGGTCGAACCCAAAGCAGGTTTCTTTGGACTTTGCGCTCTTCGAAGGCGCTGGGATCGCCGATCCGGCGAGTGGGCTCCACTACGGGAACATGTTCCACGCGCAGGTCGACGCGGCGTACGCCGCCGCGGAGAAGCTGGGGTACAAGAACGTGTGCCTGCAGGTGTCGGAGACGGGGTGGCCGTCGAAGGGCGACGCCGACGAGGCAGGAGCTTCGCCGGAGAATGCGAGGAAGTACAACGCCAACCTTCTGAAGCTGATTTCGGAGAAGAAGGGAACGCCGATGAGGCCCAATTGGGACCTCAACGTCCACGTTTTCGCTCTGTTCAACGAGAATAAGAAGCCGGGCCCAACCTCCGAGAGGAACTTCGGGCTGTTCAAGCCCGATGGAACGCCGGTCTACGACCTGGGGTTCAACGTCACCGCACTCGGCGGATCTAGCGGTGGGAACGGCGGCGGTGCGGTCTTGGCTCCTCCTGCTGTTTTGTCTCCGGCGGTTGGAACTTCTTCCGATGGCTACCTGTCGATTTCTGCGGATGATTCAGCTGCTGTGAGCTTCCTTTTTCTTTTTCTTTCTCTTTTTCTTTCTTCCCCTAAAAATGTTTTATCTTGCACACTTTATTCTTGCTTTTTGTGTTTGCTCGTTTAGTGGGGTTCATGTTAGAAATCGGTGAAGCAAGCGCAAAAAGAAGGGTTTTCAAAAAAAATGATCATAATTTTTTTAAGGCTGTCATTTTACAAGAAATTTTCCTACTGTAATAAAGCTAAATCCTAATATTAATTTGCAGGAGAGTCTGCTACTACCCTCGGCATTACCCCTATTTGCTTCTACACTTATCGTCGTGGCTGCCTTGAGATTGAGTTGAGAGTATGAAGAAGAAGAGGAGAATGAGATATATGGCTTTAGATAGCATCGTATGAAACATTACTCACTCATTCCATGCATTCATTTGCAATTAACGATCGATAATAACTAAAAAAACCAAAAAAAAAAAAAAAAAGCACATCCCTTTCTGCAAAGGAAGATGCGATAGAGATCCCATCTTTTTGTTTCGTGGGTTGTGTATCTCTTTTAGGCTGGCAACGATTCTCTCTTAACGTGTTTTGCTTTTTCCTTGTCGTCATGTGTCTTGCGTACGGAGATGAATCGTGCTATGGGCCGCAGTAGTGTGTACGCTCTCTTCTCTTCTTCCTTTATTATTTACATTGATTTTTTTTTCCCAAGTTTTCAATTACGCATTGATGAGGTGAGGCTTTTTCTCATTATACCAAACATCAGCAGAAAAAGCCAACAACAGTCGAATACCAATCATCCATCATCTAGTTGAAAATCGAAGAAACCCACATTAAGGGAAATGGAGGAACCCAAACTTCAAAAACAAACAAAAAAAACCAGAAAATAACGGAACTTAGAAAGCAAAGAGACGATGAAAAACCAGACAAAACCCATTTCCGATGGATATAAGACAGACCTGAGATTTATGGAGTAGGAAAAACGGGGGCACGTTGCTTCAGAAACCTCTCTTCAGAACTCCTTCAAAATTTTCATTTTTCTGAACAGTGAAATATATCCGAAGCAAAGAGCTACAAAGGGCAGCCGTAAAATTGCTCTTTTCATATATCATACGAATAATATCAGCAACTTTTGGGGAGTGTGTGGTGTGAGTCATGGGCTGCCCTTTGCACTGCACGTATTACGTTAGAAACCATTGGCAGCGGCATTCGACACAATCTTTGCCTCGGGAATGGTCTCAAAGGTCTTGGCATCACCGTTAATCTGATTAACTTCCTTCAAAACAGAGGACATCTCTGTCGTTGGCCTTTGAGACTTCACGTCGGCACCGTTTGGGACTTCCCTTTTCTGCTTTTCATCGGATTTGCTTTCCCAAATATAACCCTACAAACAATACCCAAACAAAAGTAAGAGTCTGTTTCAGTATCATAAAACGGCGATACGAAATTGTAGCCAGACAGCATTCATGGAAATTACCTGTTTCTGGTATTGCAGCGCCCTGGCCTTCTTCTCCTGGATTCTCTTCTGCCGATCTTCATAGAAATCAAAATCGTCCAAGATGCACTGTTTACTGTTGTGATCCTTGAAAATTTTGAGAATCTGAAGACCTTGATCCATCTTAACCTGCAGAAACATAATTATTAAATTTTTAACATTTTAGAAATTGCTGCCAGAGTAAACAAGATCGAGTAAACATATGAAACCTCGACGTGCAATAAGCTTACCTCTTGGGTATCCCTACTATTAGTTACTGGCTTGTTCTCGTTATTTTCGAGGATAACGTGCTTCAACAAACTGTTAGGCACATCTTTCACAATATGCCACTTAACGGGGAAACAACCGATCCACTTGTCCTGCTGCCAGTATTCAACTTTCTTGTCAAAGTCAACATGGCCAACCATTTCTGCAACACCCACAAACTGGCCACTCGTATTTACCTGAGAACACAGACAATATCGATATAAGTTAAGACTCATTAAAAATATATGGCCAAGATACAGATGCAGAAGCTACTTACCGAGAAGAAAAGGAAAACAGGACAGGCATCAGGCATCTGTTCGGCCTCACCGTAAGCAGCATCAAGTTTTTTGTTGCCACTCGGGGTGCTGGCCCAGACACTGTATTTGATGCTCTTATGGACATCATCTTCACTGTATGACTTAATGATGTAGAACTTGGCATCAGCATATGTTTCAGGGAAATCCAGTCGGTTGAATTGCTCACGATCGGGAGTTAGAATGGGCTTCTCATCATTATCAGACGATGGAGTCAAGGGGATGTTTTGCCCTTTGACAGACAGACCCATAGGAGAAAAAGCTTTCGGGTTCTTCGTGCTTTTTGCCCGGGGTCCTCTGTTCAGTTCACTCAGACTATCAATATTCTCATTGCCATAGCCGCAGAAGTTGTTTCCTCGTCCTCGGGGCTTATATTTACTATCAAAGTACATCCAGTTTCGTCCATTGCCTCTGTTTTCAGAACCAGCGGACTCATAACCCACGCTTGACCGGTAGCCATTTCCATACTGGCCATACAGCTTGTTTGGGTACATTCTGTTATAGTATCCACTAGCTGTGTTTATGACAGACATGGGCATTGGCTGGTGCAGACCCTAGAAGAAAACATAATAACAGAAAGAGAAGCCCTCAGCCACAGGTTGAACTTTGAAGAGGATGATCAGCTAACGGAAGTGAATAACACATACACAGGTACAAAAAAGATAAGAGCCAATCTACAACAATAATACAGAAAGCACCCGTAATACAATATCAAGCTTGATATATGAGATTTAGTTTCCAGTCTAGAAAAGAACAAAACATGAAAATAACAGGCATACCAACAATTGAGGTCGGTTATTCTGATTTTTAGATGAATTAACTTTGTTTCCATTGGTGGCAGAAGACGTCTTAGCTGAACCAATAGCAAGCCCTTGTTGCCCATCCAACAAAAAGGGGCTCTCTATCCATGGAATCGGTGAATGCAGCCCATCAAATGCAAATCTGGGATCCTGATAACCAGAAGCAAGAAAACCTCCAGGAAAAGAACCCGCTCCATAGGAACCGTTAGCATTAAAAGACGAGTTATTGTACGGAGCTCCTGCACCATTAGTTCCCTTTATACCGCTGTCATTACAAATTCCATTAGACTTTGTATCAACTCCAGCCACAGGTTGTTGGTCTTTAGCTCCATCGCGTTTTGCAGAGGCACCTACTGTGGGGTACGAGGCATTGGTTTGGGTCAGAGATTGGAAATACGACAATGGGTACTGATAATGCTGAGCTCCATATAGCTGCCCATCATGTCCCACAGTCGGAACAGGGGAACCAGCAGGTGAGTAAGGCGCATAAGGAGGATATCCATATGCAGGAACCATAAATGATCCATTCTCCCCATAAACTCCCTGTATATTTAGTCACATAAAGATAAAATACATACATTACGTGTGGAATGTTATGCTTAAGAAACATGCAAACAAGATTAATTTTAACATGACCAATATAACTTACAGTGGGCATCTCTACTCCATCTGGATTCGAATATCTGGTATACTCATCCCAGTCAATAGCATTCCCGTCACAGCCTATGCGCACAAACAAGGACAAATTTAGTATTATCAGCTTGTCAGCTAAGGGAAAACCATAACGGAAAGAAACACAAATTATTTAAAGTCAGAATTTGCATGTGACTAAAGTGAGAAGGGAAAGATGGTATGTGGGAGTAAATTTAAGCAGATACTCACCGCCATAGTAGTACTGATACAAACTTGGATGGACATAATATGCTGGATCAACGAAATCTGGCAATATGGGAGTGACAGATCGATCTGTCTGATACCCATTCCCCGCAACACCCAAATCAGCCGGAGGCTGCATCACACGACACAAATGAAAAATGAAATGGTTCATCAAGGCAGAGCGCATTTCACGATTCAAACATACAAGGAACTCGAAGTAAGTTCGGTGAACTATAGAATACCTTCTTCGTTGCATCTTGGATTTCAACAGTCTTAGCCTGTGACTCCAAGGACAACTTGTGCAACAATTCCGTAGCTTCTGTAAAACATCTAATTAAGGAGCACAATTGTTTCAACGTATAGTTCATATGAAATGATAAGAAATCAACAAGGGAGACACCGTTTCTACGTCCAAGTAAAAGCATCGTGATTGAAAATATCAAAAATTGACATCAAAGTTAGCTAGGTGAAAAGAAATCACTAGACACAAAAAAAATAAAAGTATTTCAGTTAACTGATTCTAGCTACGAACGTCGTGAACAGTGAAATTCAAATAGAGAAAAAAGCTAATCAAACACAAGTAGCTGGGACAAATCCGTACTAGAAGAAACATCCAGTACACCACCTTCACAGATGAATCAAAAACTGCACACAAGATTAAATAGAGTCGACAAAACTCGGACCTACAGCTGCATACAAACCTTCTCACCAACAAAAACGCACATCTGTTAACACCCGAAGCACACAAAGAACCCAAATAATCAGAAAACGCTCGTATAAATAAATCTAACACACAAATCGGAACAGGATACGATCCGCCGAATGAGCAACAGCAGCCATGACGTCTAGAAGTCAACGAACGAGATCTACGGCGCGAAGAGATCAAGCCAACGGGCGAGAGCCTCGAGCAGCCGCCACAAAAACGAGTGATTGGGTTTAGCGGGAAGAACGGGGGAAAAGAGAAATCACTGCTAGGGTTTCCGTCAATTTATACTGGTTATTTAGGAGCACATTAACTTACCAATAAGTCCCTCAACTTACTTGACTTTGCAGATGCGACCACATTGTCTAAGCTAAAAGTCACGCTTTTGTAAATGGGCTAGATTTTGTAATGTTCGGCCCATATATTCGACGCAGGCCCACTTTTCGGCCCATATAATATTACACCTGTAATTGTAAGCTGAATTTATTATATTGCCCTTGTCGAATTCCATTTTGCTTTGCTTTTACCTAAGACAGACAGCTGAAGAATAACAACGTTGAGAAGAGGCTACTGCATACTGCGTAGGATCTCCACCGCGTGAGAAGGTACTTTTCTTGATAATGATTAGTAAGGGAGGTGAAATATTTTATTTGCGGGAACGTATGTAGTGTTGATTCATACGTGCGCTGTTTTTTTTTTTTTGCGGGAGTTTGTGATTTGGGGTTTTTTTGCGTCCTTAATATCGATTATCATTGAGGGTGGGAGCCATCGATGCTAGAGTTTTCTGGTTTGAATAGTTGTCGGAATCGAAATTTCAGATGTGAAATTAGTGCAGTTTGATGGATTCGAAGGCGGGGCAGCTAAATGCTATTACGTTTGGTATGAGTGATTTAGCTTGTAGACTTGTATTGAGCTCAGATTTTCCCTTGGTTTATATTATAAATCGCAAAGATAAGGATTGAGTTCATTATACTGCCGAATGTTTGAATCAATTTGGAGATTTGGTTAATTGACCCTTCTATTTCTGCCTTTAACAGTATTGCATTACGAGCATTTTTCTTTCCCGTCGACATCTTTAGCTGTTAGTGTGGTACCTGTTTTTCCCCGAGTAACTACTCTGAATAGGGATGGAAGATCTTAGTTCTATTTTTTTGTTATGATGATGGTTGTCTGTACGAAAAACCCCCATGAGTGTGCTATGCGATAGCGAGTTAAAACAGAAGTTGAAGATAAGCTGCATTAACTGGCTTGATTAATTTCCCTGGCATTGATGTATAGGAGGCTTCCATGGAGTTTCTGTGATATGAATGTTTAAATGGTGCTTTGAACTGTACATTCCATGAGTACTATAATACCTTATACTTGGAACCCCTCGTCGTATGGACCATAATTGCAAGCTTACTGTAAATTTCTATGATCTATAGGACAAGTCTTGGCGCACCGCATAATTCTAAAAAATATGGTTTACAAGCCTTTCTATCACGAGCATTGTGAAAGAAAATAACTCTGTGGTTTACATGTGAACATCGTGGCATGTTAAGTATGATTTGCTCCGTCGGTTTGCATTGACTTGACAACAAATTCTATGTGGCCCCATGCTAATATAGCCCTTTAAAGTTTAAAGTTCTATTTTAAAGTTCTTCCCCTACACAGCATATCACCTTTCCTCAAAGCACTTGTTGATGTTCCTCGTATTTTCTACACCTCATGCGAAACATCTTTGTCTGTTTATCTAGGTTTACTCGAAGTCGGTAGCATAATGAGTGAGTCATTCACAATTCAGATCAGCAGGGACTTGGTGAGCAGCCTTGTGGACGAAGAAGAGAAGGCAAGGAAGAAAACGAGGAAGCCGAAACCAAGATCTCCCCGAGAACCCAAACCATCACAAAATACGAATCGGAAACATCCCTCTAAAGATCCCGAGAAATCGAAGGCCCCCTTAAGCCAATCTCCTTTCTTCTCGCCAGTCCCACAATATCCTCAGAAACCAGCAAATCAAGAACTCGAAAATGTATTGGCAGTTCTTAAGGAGAGCGAAAAAGTGGGTCGAGAGATTACAGAAGCAAGAGGAAAGCATGGTACAACAAGTCACTCAGAGAGCCAAGGAGCTTCATGATAAGGAGTTTAAGATTCCCGAGCGAAAGCCCATGCCGTGTTTGGACGAGAAAGATGCTTGTTTCAAATGCTATAAAGAAAATGTTGACGACCCTCTAAAATGTGCCCAATTGGTGAAGGGTTTCGCTGATTGTGCACGAAGGGTTAGGCAAGAGGTTAGCGCCGACAGTGCCTAGCACGGGTTTTATCGTTACTTGAAAAATTGTATCAGAGAGTTGTTGATCTTCACGACACTTATTCAGGTGAAAATAATTCTTGAATAATCTTTTGTTGTTGAACTATACTGCTCCCTTGATAGGCCTCGTTGTGATGGTGTGAGAGATATTTCTATGAATGTTGACTTCTATTATCTGACATACTAGTATAATAAATAATTATGTCATCAAACAAGATGAAAACGCTCATTGATGAGGTAAAATGTTACGACTGAGCCCACGAAATTTTTCACAATAGTAAGAAAACGCTCATTGATTTTCGTATCTTTGAACACATAAAAGAAGTCAACCTCTTCGTCTACTTCCAAGCTAGCAAAGCCTTAGTTATAAACAAAGCTTCATTCACCATCTCTTTTCCGATACGTTTTATTGTTTTCTTCACTACAAAAAAACAAACTTAACAGCTATGTTGTGTACTACATTGTTCTCCTCATGCATCATAGTTCGATGTATGCTAAGTCCTCAGCATATCCCGTATTTATCTCCTAGCTTTCTCTAAAAACTATGAAATTATTCGACATATTTCTCGAAATAAATATGGAATACGCTATTATAATACATATACATATATACATAGACTGCCTCAGAAATCTCCCACGAACACAAGAAAATGGCTGCACACCACGGACTTCAACTGTTCTTGGGCATCTTTGTTCTCCTTAGTTGTGTCAGCGCAGAGAGTAATGTCATTACAAGCATACCGTTGTAAATATAATGTTATGATTCAGTATATAAAGTACTACATATGCACATTTATTACTTTTTTATTTATGCAGATAAAACCTATCCCACGGCCAACCAAAACATGAGCCCAATTCAGGCTTGGAGAAGCGCCGAGTATTGCCTGCAGAACGTAAGTTAAAAAAATAAAATCAAACTATTATTCATTCATCAATCTCATGACTTCATAATATTTCAGACATCAAGTTCCTGCCCATCAAAGTACACCCTGACGGGCTCGGGCTGGCTCAACGTGACCCAAGCCGACGGTCCCGCCTTCTGCACCGAAGGGTGCGCGGCTCACACGAGGGCTGTGCTCCTCTGCATCAGCGAAGTGAAGAGAGACTATTGGTTTGCGAACCGTGCAACGGTCCACGACCTATATCGTACGATCGACGCTGGGTGCGCTACTTCGCACGGTAAATATTTTTTTATTTTTTTTGTGATGATCTTTGTACTTTTTCCGTAATGATTTCCGATTAATTTCAGGGTTCACGGGGACGAGCGATTACCCGAGTTCTGCGTAAAATGGGCTGAGCTCGATTTATTACTACGCACATGTTGTTAAGTACTATAATCAGTGATGTTGTGAGAACGCTTGAGAGGAATAACTGTGATAAAAGTGCGCTTATTTTCTTTTTCCCGTCGACTCAGATTCGAGTATCACAAGCAAGGCATGTGAATTCATTGCACGATTCGAATATCACAAGTAGGGTTGCAAAATAATCAAATTTTTTTGTTCGATTTGCGATTCGATTCGCAATTCCAAGATTCGAATTCGAATATTTCAAATATGAATACGAATAACGATACTTTTGTGATTCGAATTCGAATAATATCCGAATACGAATAAAGAATCTCAATATTCGATTCGAATATTTATCGAATAATTCTATTCGAATAACTCAATATAAAACATAGTATAATTCAATATATAATTAAATATGATATATGATAATTCAATAAACATCTAATATTAATAATTCAACATATGCTTATATATAATTTATTATAATTTAATATATGTTGTAAATATAATATTGTTTATATTTTATTAAATAGAAAATAAAAGACTACGATCAATACAAATATTCGATATTCAAAGAAAGAATTCGAATAAGAGTTAATTTTATAATTTGATTAATATTTGAATATTCATGTTCGATTCGATTGTTATTCAAATACTAATAGAATATTGTGTTATTTGACTCGACTTGAATCGTTCGAATCGCTAATCACGAGCTATGTGAATTCATTTCATAGTAATGAGATGTACAGATATTACTCTTAATGACTATTTAGGACGATTATTTATTTAGACAAAATATTTTTAAACTTATCAATATATACTTTCAAATAAACGTTCAAGATAATATATCATTAAAATTTGGATAAATGTAAATATTAAAAATATTTATGATAATATTAAATAATCTCCAAGAAACTTATACACTGGGCCGACATTCAACAATGAAGCCCACTATAAAGTCCATGTGACGTAAGCCCATACGTAAGCCCACGCGTTAAGATGTGCCAACATTTATATCCTGTGAAGGCCGAACCCTAGACACATTTTTCTGAGCTTCAATTCAAGCCGCGGATCGGTAATTGGATTGGAATCGCAGCAATGGGGAGAAGTAAGTTAATTTTCGCGTGAACGCTTTGGGTTGATTCTCGGACGTGTATTTGAGGTTTTATATACGGCTGCGTGTGTATCCCTTGGGTTTATAAATTTCTCGATTTGGATATTCGAAATGTTTGAGGCTCCTTCTTGTTTATTCTTCGGACCGTGATTTTCTGATGTTATTCCTATTTGTGTTATGCTGATTATAAATTTGTGGTTTTTATTTCGATTGACACGTATCTGGTGGTTTGTGAGATTAGATTATTTTTATAGGGGAGAATTGATCCGTGGATGAAGAGTTTTCCGTTTGGTAGTTGTATGGGCTTGCAATTGATGGCCTGAGTTTTCCTGCTATCGCAAACATATTTTAGCAGCTGCTATCTCTCATTGACTACAGTTATTGGGTTTAGCACTTCAATTTTCTATTGCTCGTGGTCATCGCTTTCATAGAAGGTATCTGCTAAAACTCATAGTTGATCCCCTATCTTGTCTACCACCCAGGGCCAGCGAGATGCTACCGCCAAATCAAGAACAAACCCTACCCGAAATCCCGCTTCTGCAGAGGTGTCCCCGACCCAAAAATCAGGATCTACGACGTCGGCATGAAGAAGAAGGGAGTCGACGAGTTCCCCTTCTGCGTCCACTTGGTCAGCTGGGAGAAGGAGAACGTCTCCAGCGAAGCCCTCGAAGCTGCCCGAATCGCCTGCAACAAGTACATGACCAAGTTCGCAGGGAAGGACGCCTTCCACCTAAGGGTTAGGGTTCACCCCTTCCACGTCCTCCGCATCAACAAGATGCTCTCCTGCGCCGGGGCTGATAGGCTCCAAACTGGGATGAGGGGCGCCTTTGGAAAGCCTCAAGGCGTTTGCGCCCGTGTGGCTATTGGGCAGGTGCTCTTATCTGTTCGCTGCAAGGACTCGAACAGCCCCCATGCTCAAGAGGCTCTTCGTCGTGCCAAGTTCAAGTTCCCTGGTCGTCAGAAGATCATCGTCAGCAGAAAATGGTATGGGGTTTTCTTTTTTATTATGGTTTTTTGTTTTATGTAGGGAATTGTTCGTATTGTATGAATGTGTGTTGTTTCGTCGTTTGGCAGGGGATTCACTAAGTACAGCCGTACGGACTACTTGAAGTGGAAGTCGGAGAATAGGATTGTTTCTGATGGTGTAAATGCCAAGGTTTGTCGTTGTTATTGAGAACGCATTTTAGATGATACGATTTAGTAATGTTGATTTGTACATTTCTTAGCTGCTGGGATGTCATGGGCCGTTGGCTAATAGGCAGCCGGGAAGGGCGTTCATAGATGCGGCGGGTGCAAGTGCTTGAAGCCAAAGAGAAGGGATTGTGTCATCTTGTTTCGAACATCGTTTTTATCCTGAGGATTTGGTATTGTTTTGGTCTTTGTTGTTCTTCCCTTTTGATGATTACTTTGAATGAATGCTTTGTTTGCTACAATATAAAGAAGGATTTGCTTCGAGTCGTTTACGTGTTCTTGATATTGTTCTTCCAAATCTCGAGTCTAAAGATGAACCATATGTATATAAATAAACGTCGCTGCTTGGTTAGTCGATCAAAAGGGCAGCAAACGGTTTCCGCAATAATTACTTGAAATTCAAGAATCTCTAATTTGAGTTTATGGCGATGCTTTATTACACGACCAGAAAACAATTCTAACCACCACCGACCCTTACAAAATGCACGAGTGCTAAAGGAAAAGTTCATGGAAATACGAAGGAGTTCGTCAACTGCAAATGCAGATGCAAAAACACAAGAAATCGACTCTTATTATTTGACTTGCGAAACCAAAGAAGAAGATCTCCAAAGCTCAGAATCTATGCTCCATCTTTTCCTTCTCCAGGTACCACTGGACATATCTGAGGGAGAAAATGTTGCATATATCATTTTATTGGACAACGAAAATCAATCGAATCATCACATACACTAAACATAGTTTACCAACTCATGGCAGACATGGAATAGCTCTGTGACTATTTCTTAACAATTCCCTCATTCAAAGGGACAAAAAGTAAGCCCCATAGCTACTCAAAGCAATCACTTCTCCTTCATGGAACATGCACAGTTCTCGACCAATTGACTCGTACTCTTTGCTTAACAAATCTACTTACGAATTATGATGCAAAAAAACCTGAGGAACCTCAGTATTGGGCTTTATGGGACATTCAAAATTCATGGGCATTGATTTTAAGCTACGAAATGAGCAAAGTGATACTTCATCTTGTAATGAGCCATATGAGAAAGCATTTAGAACGACACAATCAACAATGCATACAAGAATACTCAAATACACCAAAAGTTTCTAAAATCAAATATATATCTAATCCAAAACTCACAATCGGAAGGAGATTGGAGCCAAGCTCTACATTTGGTTGCACAACTCGAAAGGATACATAAAGAAAAACAACACATAGCCTAGAAACAGATCCTGCATAACGTGAAATTAAAACAAAAAAAAAGAAAGAACATCCACAGATCGATCATGCGAAAATCCGATCTCAAATTTCGCAAAAAAAAAAAAAAATCGGATCTCACCCTAAAAACTCAACCGCGAGCTCAGCACAAAAAATTGAAATCTCACGTTTACAACAACGAACAAAATAAATCCGCAGAAGCACTTACGAATAGGTTCCAACAAGAGGACTGAGAAGGAGCGTGGCACTGATCCAATTCTCAGAGACCTTATGGCTTAGCTTGGAAGGAAGATCCTTCCAAAGACCAGGCATCACCTTCTGCTGAAAAGGCGATAGAGCGTAGATCACAGCCTTCATCCTCACCGGTTGTTTCCCCATACTTCTTTTCCTCGATCGACAAAATCAGGTTTTAGAGAGAGAGAGAGAGAGAGAGAGAGAGTTCACGAAGCCAGCCAAGCGCGTGGGTAGACGACGATGAATGATATGATTAGATGAGGAAACGATTGACCTTACGGTTGGGTTTGGGCTTTAACTCTCCGATGTTGGGCTTAAACCCAACCATGTGGCCATAAAATTTTAATTTGCGGTTAATTATATTTCGGTCCTTTAATTTAAGGAGTATAGCATTATGGCTATGGGGATAGAGAGAGAATTAGTGCAACGTTGTACCGACAATATTTAAAATTTAAGAAATTTATTATCATTATACTCCGTGACTCTAGATTTTGTACCAAAATTGGGCAAAATTATAAAAATGATTCACTAAGTATACCATTTTTTGATTTTGGATCACTATGTTTGCCAGTTACAAAATTAGGTCACTAAGTATGTATATAGTAACAAAATTGGATCACTAGTTACAAAATTAAGTCACTAAGTATGTATGTAATTACAAATTGGGTCACTAAGTATGTATATAATAAGAAAAAAGAGGTCAGTGACCCTATGTTACTATATACATACTTAGTAACCTAGTTTTGTAACTGGCAAACATAGTGATCCATTTTTATAATTTCCCACCAAAATTGCTTGATTTTGAAAATTATTTTCCAGATGACACCCCTTAAATTCTCGAACCCTAGATTCTGCCAGAACCATACCCACTATTTTCTTGCACATACGCACAAATATCCTATATATGATGTACATACATATATTTCTCAAACAAGTTATATAATAAAGTAAAAGCAAAACCACAACTACCTCAAAGCAAACTAAGTACATTATTTCATAGAACTAATTAAACTATGTACATTAGTTTGGCACCTTGTCTCGTGGACCATTTTTCAGCATGTCGAGCTCTCTAAGTTGCTCCTTCTTGTAAAGATCTCGAGAAGGTTCCTTAACAATCGATGTATCAAGTGTCTAGTTTTAGTAACATAAATAATTACTCAATCATAAGACATTATATTAAGAATAATTAAGTTTATTACCACAGGTTTCAGGAGCTCTTCGATGATTTCCCTTGCCTGAGCCAACTTCGAATCGACGATATTCTCAGGCAAGTTGGCCGTTATGAGAACATGCAACGGCAACTTCAAATGGTCGTACCCTTTTCTCGCCCTTAGGCCCTCCTCCTAATTAGGTTTTTTCAAATATAATGCAAGTACATAAAAATTAATTTGTATGTTTAACTTTATATACATAAACAAAGGAATTAATTCGGATGATAACCTTTCGAGGATCCTTGATAGAACCCTTTCCTCTGATTAGGATATGGCATTTTGTGTGATCCTCTATTCGTTTTAGGGAATTTCCACGCGGCCCTAAAAGCCTTCCGACGAAATTGAACTGTTTTTTTTTTTTTGGAACGATTTCGTTAGATTGTACAATGAAAATCATAACGTAAGAAGTATTTTTCTCAGACTTACGTTAGGGTACTTGTCGACTGGTATGTCCAAACGCAGAACCTTTTTCACCGACGAATTTGTGCTCGAATTTATTGGCGTCGGTAATGATGATGAGCGCGCGGGTTCGCCGGTTATATTATGTGGTGCGCCTAATGGCTGAGATGATAGGCATATTAGCAACTAAAGATAGATTTTTTCTTTAATGGTTTCTATTATGTAACTAAATTTTTTCTTTTAAACACCAAGTCTATGTTTCAAGTTCAAGACCAATAATTTCTAACAAAAAACCCTAATTCAAAACCTGCAAAACTTCAATAAGATTGCCAAGATTTTTCTCCAATTTTCTATAAATAAATTATTTGTAACTATCTAGAGGGGATTATAGTAATATTTTGTTTTACTTTTTTTAGGCCTTCGAACATCTAAGTAAATATCGTATTTCAACACCAAATCTTTCTAACAAAAACCCTAATTCAAAATCTGCAATACAACTTCAAAACTATTTATATACTTTAGCTTTAATCCTTAGGTGATATATACAATTGGGTGATGATCTAAATCAGAAGAAGAGCTCAATAATTAATATATATTAAGTAACATCAAGGGTTAATTCACCTCATTTTGCATTTGGGGGAAGATTGAGAAATGTCCACCGTAGGATTTGTGAATGCTCGACGATTCTCCTCCATTGCTACTGTTTACTACTCCTCCAACGTTATCAGAAACGCTCAAAATATTCAAAAGAGAAGAAACCTCTTCGATGCTCGGGCCACCTTGTACCATGGAGTTCATGTCATAATTATCACCAAACCCTAATTTGTTCAGTTCGTTGATCCCTTCGTAAGCTCTTGCTATTTCTGCACCAAGAAGATTATTACGTCACATTTTTGTACACACGACTCTATATACGCCTACTTTGTATTCGTATAACTATATTATTAAGAACCCGAAAATTAATGTCACGTGTATGTAAGGACGGAAAATAAATTCATGCATTGTCCCTTTAGACAGCGCTGCCTTTTACCACGTGTGAGAGTGCATGAATTCGCTTCAACACCTATTCATCCGTTACATCTTTTGCGAAACTGATTTCATCGTCGAAGACAACTGCTTTTTCTCCGAGAATGTGCATTTTGTGCAAGACAAAAACGCTTCCATGGCAGAAGAAATAGATGGTATTCACCGCCTTGCCATCTCTCTCTCTCTCTCTCTCTCTCTCTCTCTCTCTCTCTCTCTCTCTCTCTCTCTCTCTCTCTCTCTCTCTCTCTCTCTCTCTCTCTCTCTCTCTCTCTCTCTCTCTCTCTCAGCTACGCTAGAATTTATTAGAAGTGTATGTTATTAACGTCATCGATGGCATCTTTCGTCGTAATAACACTGCCTTATTTGTCCTATCGAAGGCCGCTCGAAACCATGCATTGTATTGAAGTGATGAACTGATCTATTTCCCAACCACCTAATACCACCCATTGTTTCTCTTCTCCAAGGGAGGTATTCACAACTCATTAGTCGATTAAATCACCGTCATTACCAAGATTTCAAGAAAATTAAGATACTTAATAAATTTTGATCAAGAAAATGTAATTGAAATTATTGAAATAAAGGCCGAACCTTGATCCAAGAGGATTTTACTTATGGGTAGCACTTGCACGAAAGGTTCAAGATGCTCCCTTTCTGCTAGAAGCTCGGCCAAGTAACGCCTGCTGATGAATCGAATTAAGATAGATTAAAGTTTAAATCAAGGGTATGAACATTAAACGGAATTATATATCGAAAGATATGGAAAAGAACGAAGGATTATTATTCACCTCGCGGCGTCGAAATTGGCAGCGGTGGTGGTCGAAGAGGGAATCGGATTTTTAGCTGTGGGGAAGATGAAATCTTGAGAGAAAAAGCTAGACATTTTTTATTTATTTTTTTGTTGAAGAGGGCTGCTAAGTGCTACTGTGAAGTGAAGAGTGAAGAAGGTAATAATGAATTGAGAGTGAAAGTAGTAACTTATATAGCAAGTGAAAATGTACTTGGAAAAATATTGCTGACGTCCCATGGCGGCCTCTGAAAATAAAAATTAAAAGATTGGTGCATCGTTGTAATTTACAATATATTGGTTATTGTTGAAGAGGGCTTCTTGGGGAAATTTTAGTTATTATTTTCCATGTCTGCCCGACTTATACTTGGCTTAATATTGCTATTAAAGAAAGTGTTACTTTGATGAAACACATTTCTATTGATCAAGCTCAACACATATCGCATGCCTTATCAATTTTCAAAATTACTGCAGAATTGAAATTCAATAACACTGTTCCGATAATATGAAATGATGCAACTCAAGAAAGGTAAAAATTAGCATAAAGAAAGGTTGATTCATAAGAGTCTCAACAAGGCCCTTATTCTTCAGACTATTCTCCAACTGTCATTCCAAACCCAAATTTGTAATCTTTCTTCTTGTGATCCATCTGCCAAAAAAAATTAATAAGTAGATAAAGGTAGACAAAAAACTTAAATGTTTTAACCCATAACATATATACTTACCTCAGCTGAAAGAAGAAACCTAAGGCCTGGACTTAATTGCTCTTCAAGGAATGCAGCTACAACGCCATTGGAATCAATCTTTCCTCTCAAGCGAGACTGTTTGAAGAAGATGCTTTTACTCGTCGGTATAAAAACACGACATATACATATAAAGAGACAATGCCTGGATAGTATATACGAAAGCAATAGCCCGATTTAAAAAATGTAAGAAACCGAAAAATGATACCTGCCGGAAAATGTAATCATAGCCAGCACTAGCAGTAACATCCCTAGACATGTAGTTGTACATGATATCCGTTGCAAGAGAAACCTAAATTTCGAAGAAATAAACATAAGAAACGGTCACGAACGAGACAAACGTGCATAAAGATGGTAAGATGATCATAGTACCTTCTCGGATACTTTTTGTACATAGCTTAGAGCAACCATACCAGTGCTTGCAACTTGCCCAGTAGCAACCTAAGAGCGAACAAACAATGTAAACAGAATACCACACCTGAAAAAACATGGGCTCAAAAAACAAATTTACCATCTTATCAGTGTTGTAACGTGCAGCATAGCCAATGCCTGATTTCCTGTGCTGACCAGTCCAGAAAACTTCCCCTCCCAAAGATAAACGAGGTGTAAGACTCTGGTAAGAATAAATTAAATTAATTCCTCTGTGATGTGAAATCAAAACAACAGCAGCATGCCATCATTCTTAATTATAATTTCTTGCCGAAAATCATTTTCAGAAAATTAATATTTGCAATAAGCATTCCACATATCTATATCCTAACGCAGTAATAATTTGTTCACCTGGATATAATTTGCACCAAATAAGGATCCATTCCCAACTTGAAACTGAGCCCTATAGTCTGATCCCTGTACATGTATCCATGGAGTTTGGTGAGTTTCAGGATTTATTTATCCAACTTGAAACATTCAGAAAGTGGAATTCAGCATAAATGACTAGGTAATCAACATTTATCGACCACAAATAAAGTCAAACTTTTTAGATCACCTTATAATCAAAGTTGAAGATTCCCTGCGACATATGTGGCTCGCTTGTAAGCTACAGAGGAGAAAGGACAGATGTTATTGACCAAACTGCAACATAAAAGAAGGCTGAAGCGGATTTCCACATAAAGATAGAGATTATATATGCATACTTGAGCATTGCCTTTAAACGAAAGGTTCTCCGTTAAATCGCACTTCAGCCTAGCACTTAATCTCCCATCCGTCATCACTCTCCCAAAAAGCATCAACTGCCAACCGACAAGTGTTACTCCCAGGTTAAAACCGATAGGTTCTTTAGTGAATCAGAAAAGAGTAGCAAGACTTTCAGAAACTTACATTTGGGTCTATAAAGTTAGCACCAAATTCATAGTTAGCAGTGGGAATTTTGATTGTTTCAGATGACTGTGAAGGAAGTTCTGTAGGTCCCATCGTTAAACTGATGAACACATACACAACAAGTCGATAAGAAACCAGCACCGTGAGGACGAAAAAGCAGCCACAACATAAAATAGCATTGAGCTCACCTGTGACTGAGTGAAAATTTTTGGTTGAGCCCTTTGGTAAAATCGAAGCGCATCCCCTCGAATAGTTCCGGCTTCAGGGACACTGGCAGATATAAAATTAAATTGGCAAATCTATCAGAGAGTTTATCAGCAGCAGCAGCATACAGAATGGGGTAAGAACAAGCAATCACTTCATACGAAATGCAATGTTGGCAATAGAAGTAACCAAGACCGCACGATTACGGATGTCTAAAAGCATACGGCAAAAAGAAGCTACTTACTCAATGCCTCCCTGTGAATCTCTTCGTAGGGGATAGGGCAAGGGAGATTGAAGTAATCGACTTTCTTCTCATCAGCACTCCTGGAATCTGACTGAGCCATCGTCGCCGCCGTCGCCGTTGGACTAACTTGGGTCGCCATCTCCGATGAAAAAAAGGGCTAGTGGACTATTAGATCGCAGATACAAAAACCCTCCTCGTTACAAATGTTTTGCAAAAACCCCTAAACTTCACATTGTTATGGCCCGTTACGGGTCATCGGTTCGGACACTTACCCGAAACTTTCGGGTTTTTACCTTTTCGACTGAAATATATCAAAATTATTAAATAGCTGAAACGATGACGAATAACTGACGTCACGGATTTGCAATTATGGTCTTGAAAGAAGGCCCAATAACAAGCCCATTAAAATTGTAATAGACAGGCTGAGCTGAAGCAATGTAAAAGATCGACAGTTTAGATTTGCACCAATATATGCAATTATCTATACTCTTATATTAATTGTCATGGCCTCTTAAAAACTGCTATTTTTTTTTATCTAATTGGTGTATTAATTACACCAAAAATTGTAGCCAATTAGTTAGTTACCACTACTCAAATATTTTTATATTTCCAAATATGTCTTTCTATATTTAGTATTATTATTTCATAATTAAACGTTATTATATAGCACACACGTATTAGTGTGCAAAAATACTAATACTATTTATTAATGTGCAGGGGCTTTTAAAAACTGTTTTTTATTTTAATTTGGTGTATTAATTACATCAAAATTCTTAGCCAATTTGACAGTTATTTAATAGAGAATAAGACCCTATCGAAAAAAACTACCCCACTACCTCTATATTTGCGAATTTTGATTATTTTATTTAACAAGTGAAAAAAAAATTGTTCTACAATTAAAAAAAAAACTGTGTGCACAGGTGTTGACTGTGCCCAACTATCTAGTAATAATAAATATAGTGGTTGGTAGAATCATAGAATATTTCTCTCTAATGCCCTTTATTTTGTACTTTATCTATACTCTTATATTAATCACCAGCCCCATTTAAAAACTGTCAAATTTAATCCAATTTGGTGTATCAATTACACCAAAAATTGAAGCCAATTTGGTAGTTACTCGCGTTCTATTTTTGTCTCGCTCATATTAGAGAAAAAACTGCCTCCATGTTCTAATAAACCGACCGTCACATCTAATGTCAGTTAATTGCAATGACATATCAATTACAATTTTTCCATAATTGAATAATTCAATATATCATTTAAATACGTTATATTAAATATACCACCGCAAAGTCACCTTATACCATACAAAACAAAATTAAAATATTATTATTCCAATCAAATATTCAAAAATTTATATAATAATTTTATGATAGTAGCACATGCATAGAATGTGCTTAATTTACCAGTATCAAGAATGAGGAAGAATAACGTTTTCTCCAAGTGTGTTTTAATTCAATGGAATATAAAGGAGGATGGCAATATTAATTACGGTTATGAGTGCACTAATAATCGGAGAGAGAAAAGAGAGACGTTACACTACGATACAATGAGAGGGACAAACCTACCATACCATGAATCATGATTTGATCTTAGGATAACTTTTTTGGCTCATTTCTATGCTAATTATCTATTCGTACGAACATATTATATATCGTGAACTCGAATTATCGCCTACCCACTCCATCGATGGAAAGGCAAAATCAGTCGCAATCCCAGCATTAAAGATCGACGATGTGCTAGATTTCGTCTCCTCCACAGATTCCTGAAGAAACGGATAAATCCGATCATCATCCCTTCGATTCTTATGCTTTTTTTTTTCATCCGTAGCTCTTGGCAGCAGCGTACTCGAACGTGACGTTTTAGAAAGAGAAAATGGGCGGCGGTGGTGGAGCGGAGGGAGAGGTGACGTTGGAGTTCACTCCGACGTGGGTTGTGGCCGCCGTTTGTACGGTCATCGTCGCCATCTCACTCGCGGCGGAGCGCATCCTTCATTATACTGGGAAGGTCTCTATTTTAGTATTATCCGTTTTCCTTTTAATCCTCTTAGAGCTTGAGCGGAGATACTGAAACAATTGGTTGGTTCGATGTACTATGTTTGGGATTATGAATTGGTTTCTTCTTTGCGTTTTCGAATTTGAGGAAGTAATGCTCAGTATTTCTGCAGTATTTAAAGAAAAAGAATCAGAAACCACTGTTCGAAGCACTGCAGAAGGTCAAAGAAGGTATGTTTCTCATCCTTTTTGTATCCCAATTTATGCGTTTTAGTGTGACTTAGTTATGACCTCGGATTTGACCTTTGGATTGGGAAATAATAGAGCTGATGCTGTTGGGATTCATATCGCTTTTGCTTACGGTATTCCAAGGGCGAATAACGAGGATATGTGTCCCAAGTGATATCATGAAGCACTTATTACCATGTTCGTTGCCTGCCGAATCTGTGTCTGCTGGTAATAAGGAATATCATAACCATACGTCCCAAGCAACACGTCGCTTGCTTGCTGAGTCTGGCGGCGGCCAATGCACCAAAGAGGTAGCTTATTAGCTAATGAAGTTTGGAGGAATGCTCTTGAAAAGATTCTTAAATTTGTTGGTTCGTTTCTTTGTTCTTGTAGAATCTGAGTTTGATTTCATCTGCAGAATCAATCGCCACTGCTGTCTCTTGAAGCATTGCACCATCTGCACATATTCATCTTTGTTTTGGCAATAGTCCATGTGACGTTTTCCGTTCTCACGGTTTTATTCGGCGGGATAAAGGTTAGTATTAGTAAGTATCTGTTTCGTGTTATTATGTAAATATAGGTCATGTAACCATAAGAATATGCGTAGATTCGACAATGGAAGCATTGGGAAGACTCTATTGCGAAAGAAAAATACGACACTGAACAGGGTAATAATCAAGTATACATCATATCTGTAATTGACTTTACCTTATGTTTTTTTTTTAAAATGTTATTCGCAGTTCTGAAACACAAGGTGACACATGTTCATGAGCACGATTTCGTCAAGAAGAGATTTCTTGGTTTGGGCAAGCATTCAATCTTATTGAGTTGGCTGGTCAGTCAAGTTCTTCTTATGGGACTTTAAAGCCATTCTCATATTTTTCTTATTATGAATCAAACCGTAAGTTTCTTTGTTGTCCAGCATTCGTTTTTTAAGCAATTCTATGGATCCGTGACCAAATCAGACTACATAGCCCTTCGATTAGGCTTCATAATGGTAGGTCTATGTTGCAGCAATGTCTTGGATTCTTTCTTCCTTTCTTGGCGTTAAAATTCTTTCAACAGACGCATTGCAGAGGAAATCCAAAGTTCAATTTCCACAAGTACATGATACGCGCTTTGGAGGATGACTTCAAAATTGTCGTCGGAATAAGGCAATTCGTCTATTTTTTTTTTTCACTTCTTCCATTTTTTCGCATTCCATCGTTCTCTAACATTTTTATTCCCGTTTAATGCAGTTGGTATCTATGGATATTCGTCGTCATCTTCTTGCTACTGAATATCAACGGTACGAACGCCTTTCAGAAGCAGACTAAAGATCGATTCTTTCATCCCTCTTCATGAATTTGACTTCGAAATCATACGTACCATTCTTCAGGTTGGCATACATACTTTTGGATCGCATTCATGCCATTCATCGTAAGCCTCTCTGTCTCTCTCTCTATCTCTCTCCCCATCTCTCTCCCTCCCTCTCTAATAGGCGCTTCTTTTTTGGCAGCTTCTATTGGCCGTGGGGACAAAGCTAGAGCACGTGATCTCCGAGTTAGCCCAAGAGGTTGCAGAGAAGCACATAGCCATCGAGGGCGAATTGGTCGTTCAGCCTTCAGACGAACACTTTTGGTTCAGCCGCCCTCGAATCGTCCTTTTCTTGATCCATTTCGTCCTCTTCCAAAACGCCTTCGAGATAGCCTTCTTCTTCTGGATTCTGGTACGGGTTTTTCCCAAATTCTCCTTCTCCTCTTTTTTTTTTTTCCCAACTCGTAAATTTTGTAAATATCTCGAAAGAATCGCATCATTCATCGTCATTCTTCGTCAAGGTTCAATATGGGTTCGACTCTTGCATCATGGGACAAGTACGGTACATCGTCCCCAGGCTCATCATAGGGTGAGAGATTTTGCTTTTATTCATATTTTCTTCCACCTTGTAAGCTAATTCTGATATCAATTCACACACACACACACACTTTAGTGTGTTTATTCAGGTCCTGTGCAGCTACAGCACTCTGCCTCTGTATGCACTTGTTACACAGGTAAAATAGAATACTACATTTGATATATATATATATATATATATATATATAGATAGATAGATATAAAAGTATGTATATATAATTGTGATTCTTGAGGACAGATGGGAACCCATTTCAAGAAATCGATATTCGACGAGCACGTGCAAGTGGGGCTCGTGGGGTGGGCCCAGAAGGCCAAGCAGAGGAAGGTGGGCAAGGGATTCTTTAAGTCTTCGGTGGGCGGCGATTCTTCGACTTCTTCTTCAGCAGCGGGGATTCAGATGGCTGATAGTAGCACCATTGATAATAGAACGACGTGATTCTACTCATAATGATGGTTCTCGAACGCAAACCAACATTTTCGGCTACGATGACGACCACGATATACATGTATATATGTGTGTATATATATGTATATATGCTGTGTAAGCATGGAATTGTGTGGTCCGAGGCGGGCCATGACAGACGATGGGGAATACGGAGTCTCTGAGTATTATGTGTGTTTTTTAGGTGAAATTGTAATGTAGTGTTGGAAAAGAATCGATGTATCGTAATCTTTTCTCGGTTGTTTTTTCCAAAGTGGTCGAGGTTGATTTTCTGTGTCCTTTTTCGTTAGGAACTTGATCCTAAACTCCAAGTCCTAAATATGAGTAGCTACAAAAATTGTTTGTAGGGACCTTAGATCATGAACTCTAAATCCTAAATTCTAGAAAGATTGTTTGGGTTGCCGAGCTATTGAAATATGTTTGGAAATATGATTTAAGGGACTAAAATGATGATATCACATTTGTTTACGGGGCAATTTGATGTTTGGGACCAACATAAGTTTCATTTAGGTTTAGGCTCCTGTCAAAAAAATTTTAGTTTTAAGGACCAAATGCACTTTATGGACTCGCAAGTAACACTTCGTGGTTCTGCAGTACCACTTGTTCTGTAATAACACAACACGATATTCCAGTAACATTTCATATATGCTGTATAACAATTGCGTAAATTTTAGGTTTTTATCTCTTAATTTTACAAAAATCGGGTCCTTAACCCTAAAGATTTTTATTAGGTACATGAAATCTAACTTAAAATATCCGTGGGGTCTGGAACTTAATTAGCACTTTGTTTAATTGATCTAATAATGCAAAGAAGTGACCTATCGTTGACTTCAACGTTTTTTCCGCATACAAATATGAGAGAGAGAGAGAGAGAGAGAAAGAGAGAGAGAGAGAGTCCAGATTCTTTTATTCTTCCTCGAGGCTAATACTTATCTTGTTACCGCTTAATACAAACGAATAGATTCCAGATTTCGTCCGATTGCCCCCAATTGCGTCCCTGAGATTTTCGAATTGCGTCGATTTTTTAGGGTTTATCATACATCGCGACGTGTATCTGCATATTTGACTTGGTGTTCGATGGCTGCGAGTGCTAACGGCAACGGCAACGGAAACGGAAACGGAAACGTCGCCAACGGTAGCAGTAACGGCGGCGCATCAGCGAAGGAGAAATCTAATGGCGTCTGCGCGATGGATAATTCGGATGCGGGCCCCACGCAGGCTGCTTTGCGGCACAATCCTGGGCTTTCCCTTGATTGGACCCAGGAAGAGCAGTCTACGCTTGAAGAACTGCTCGCCAAGTTAGTCTGAGATTTCTTCTTTTTTTTTTTTGGTTATCTTGTGAGAGAGCTCTTTCGTTTGTATTGTGTGTGCGTGATTTGGCTCACGCGTTGATATAATCATTTCTGATGGGCGATTAGTATGGTAGGTCCAAATATGGACTAGACGTTGTGGGAAGCGCACAACTTTACTCAGTTTTCAAACACCAAAAGATAGTTGTGTGTCTGTGTGATGTCATAAATTATTGCTATCGCATGCGAGGACATCATAAATTTATATGTTTTTCTATTCGATGATCTTATAGATAAGGAAGTATGGTTTTTGTAGTTTCTTGAATACATCATTTTATTATCCACTCTATGCTACATGGATTCTGCAATTTTGAAGTAGAGAAAAGCTGGGGCCGAGCTGCAGATTAATATGGCCCTCATTTCTGAGATCTCTCTCGCTTTGCTTAGTTACTACTCACTAAAACCGTGACCATCTATCTTATTC
This sequence comes from Craterostigma plantagineum, assembly GCA_027422505.1. Classification (NCBI taxonomy): domain Eukaryota; kingdom Viridiplantae; phylum Streptophyta; class Magnoliopsida; order Lamiales; family Linderniaceae; genus Craterostigma; species Craterostigma plantagineum. Next base: position 641,695 of record JAPQWV010000059.1, read on the forward strand.
TATAATTCGTGCTTTTTGCAGATATGCCTCTGAACCTGCCATTGTCCGATATGCTAAAATTGCTCAAGCATTAAGAGATAAGACAGTCCGTGATGTTGCGCTACGCTGCCGATGGATGAATGTGAGCTCTTCTTGTCTTTCTTCTTTTCATGTTTATTCTCGTAAATGCTTTTGCTCCAGGTTTAGGCTGACAGAAATATTTATATCGAGGAAGAACATCTTATGTTAAGAATTTGGTGTTTTGGGAATGCATGGTGAATCATAGCGAATTAGATCAGTGGAAACAGCTCATGATTATGGATTATATGGCATTTGTTTGAAAAAGTTCATTCTGCCCTGGTTAGGAGGACTATAGAAGGTTATTTTTGCCATTTATTGTCGTTCTAATTTTTAGATTTTCGAGGGCAATTTTCAGTTTTACATGTCAGTCGCTTCTTCGGAGATTGCACCTGACATGTCATTGATACAAATCTAGAACAAGTGCATCATTACCATGAAGAAACTTTCATATCTGATATCTATTTATTGCTAAAATCTCGGGATACTGATTCAACCACTCGCCTTTTTAGAGAAAGGAAAATGGAAAGAGAAGGAAGGATGATCATAACTCATCAAGGAAGAATAAAGACAAAAAGGTTAGCATTTACCTGTCTTTTATGATGTGGGAACATGTGTAGATAATATCTCTGTTGTATTCATGAAATATCAGGCGTGACAATCGTTTAGTTTTTGTCCAACTATGCTAATAGCATACTGACTTTTGAATGTTAAACTAGAATACCGAATTAACAACGTATTCCTGGGTGAACAATGCGTTTATTTATATCGTATGTACTGTGCCTTTATATCATATGTTACTACTCAAGCTTGACTTAAGCTTTTTCTCCATACGCGGTCCTTTCATTAACCTTGACTTAAGCTTTTCAGTTTGGAATTATCACACGTGCTTATACTTGTAAGATTATTAAGATCTCTCCTTGTTCGATTCTAGTGAACTTGTAAAAAGGACATGGCATAAGAGATGAATGTTTTTACGTTAGCGTAATTATTTAATTAATTTTACTAGCCTTTTGATCTATGAAATGCTAATTTCTCATGTTTAGTCTCCGGATATTTCTGCTGCAGGCATTTTATTCTAACATTTGCACTTTGCTGTCATATCAGGAAAAAGCCACAGACTCACTACCTAAATCTTCCCAAGCAGCAAACCGTTTTAGTGGCCCCCCTTACACTCAATCCGTGATGCCTATGGACAGTGACGACGGAATCTCATACGCAGGTTTTTACATAATTTATCAATCTTGAAATATCAAAATTGTCCATGGGATTAAGCTGCTAAATGCATATGTTGACGTTTACTCGAATGGGATTTTTCATTTGATCATATGATCATGATGGGTTCACCATTGGTTTTTTCGTTTATTCTTCTTGAACTCAGTTTAGGTTTAGAATAACTAAATTATAATGAATTAGAAAATTTTGAAACAAATACGGTGGTTCTTATCTCCAATTCCCCATTGTTTCCGTTTACTTCTACACCGAAGAATCTATTAGATTTGCTCAATTTCTCCCTCTTAATCCGTTTGACCCTTATTTCAGCTATTGGTGGTGCTGCTGGGCAGCTTCTTGAGCAAAGTTCTCAGATCTTGGATCAAATTTCTGCAAACTTCTCTGCTTGCAAGGTACTTACGCTGTTATATTATATGCTTATATCATGCTTTGCTCTCACAAGGATCTTGCATATACAAACCTCTGAGTGTTACTTCTTTAACCAAAGAACATGTTGGCAAGATTCATGAGAATTAGATTTGATTAGTTCAATTGTTAACGTTTTCTATGAATTCATTCGCAGAGTTTCTATTTTTTTAAGCTACCGCACATAAAATTGACTGTAATTTTCAAAACTCGTGGTTACTTATAAGGTTCATCTTCTGTCTCCTTTTTTTTGCAGGTCCATGAGAACATCAATCTATTTTGTCAAGCTCGAACGAACATCCTTTCGATTCTAAATGAGTAAGTCAATACTTTATGCGGAAAACTCTTCTACTATTACTCAATTGCTCGTAGACCCCATATCTAAGAGTACATCTCCTGTCCATGATTGAAAAGCGCAAAATTACTTTCGGGAAAATATAAATAACTCAACGATCTAATATCAATTTTCTACCATTTGCAGCAGCAGTGATATGCCGGAGATTATGAAGCAGATGCCAGCGCTTCCTGTAAGATTAAACGAAGAACTTGCAAACTCCATTCTCCCGAATAAATCTTGAGGTATATTATATCTTGTTCTTACATCATCACCTTGTTTGTTGTTGCAAAGCAAAATGGTTCTTCCCAGTGTTGTTTCTTGCAAAGCAGAAGAGATGTATAATCAAATCTTTATTTTAGTTTCCTTTTGCCATTTGTATACTTTAGCTAGATTATTGAGCAGCATAGAAACGAGTTTTAGTACTGTAAATAATTGCCATTAGGACAAAAGATCTGCTTGTTATAATACGATCATTGTTGTAAGCCCATTAACATGGAGAGGACTGAAAGGGTTCTGTTTGAGTTGAATATTGCGACTCATTATACAAATAGAAAGGGCTAATCACTTTTGAATCAATTTGTTATAAATTCGGAATCTTAATTTTTTTTTGTTTATCGTCTTTCTTCATTGTATGATTATTTTTTGTTTACTTGGTTATAATGTGGAAATGATGCAACGTCCCAAGAGTTTTCTAAGCGAGAAATGCAACAGTTATGATTTATTTTAGAACTCGGAAATTTCTTAAAATTCTAATCCTTGAAAAATTGTTAACATCGCAATAAAATATTATAGACTACTTTAATGCCACTTTTAAGCACGTGGATCCAAATTACTTCTGTGGCTTCATTTTATTTAGTTAATTAGTTTAGAAGTCCGATTTCTCAAAATTCACGGAACAATAGTACGGATTTGACGCAGATAAAGGTCAATGTCTGTAATATGCTTTATATAAAAAAATATAATATTCTTTTAAGCGAATTAATTAACAACTTAAGTAATACTTCCCGGCTTAATGAAATATGAATTTATATTTGGAAAGTAAAAAAGTCAAATATGTTTGTTTTGATTTGTTTGCCACGGGTTAGCGTATGCAAACAGTTTGACTAACCCTAACGCGTCATTAACAGTGGACCCACTGGTTAACGTTAAGTAACAAATGATCACTTCGATAAGGAAATATCATACATAGAAATAAAGAAAGGTAACAGAGATTCAAAAAAAAAAAACCTTAAAAGGTAACAAACATCTCGTTATTCTTTCACCATTCGATCTATACTTTCTATATCTGCGTTCTATGCCTCTAAAGATTCAGTTCCTATTGTGGTTGGTTGAAAGATTTTAATGACGAACGTTCGTTCATTATTGCACTGATGACTGCGTTAGGGTTTCTAGTTTTGCAAGAATCTTGGAACACTTTGGTACGATTGATCGTATAATATTTCTCTCTGTCGCTTATGACCTAATTTTCCTTTCTTTGTTCTTTTTCACATACACGAAAGCTCACTCCCTTTGATTTGAATCAGAACCCGAATTTTTATTCCATTCTTATTATTGCATCAATGGACTTTATCATCAACTGTAACTGAGATCTAATAATGTCGATGATCTCTTACCAGACAGAATGATCATTAAAATGTGTTCGTATTTTTTTTGTTATTCTTTCTTGTTTTAGGGTTTATCACGCACAAGAAACCTCACTCCTTTTGAATCAGAATCCAATCTGTTTTACAATTCGTGAATTATATGCCGTCTTGTTATTGCAATCTATGCAATTCTTCATCAACTGTAACTGATCTAACGACGATCTCTTGCAAATGGGAATGATCATTAAAATGCGTTCGTATTATTTTTTTTGCAGATTGTGAGAAACTAAACAAAGACCTTGATTTCGAGATATTTGCTATGCCCACTATGACGACTACCAAAGATTGCAGAAAAGGGCTCCCAAGAAACCTGAATTTGAGACGAACCAACGTTGTAACAAAACCCATTTCAGATCACAAGTCGAAAGATGTTTCGAAAGGTTCGCCTTTGCAATCTCCTCGCAGAAAACGCTCAGACGAAGAAACTTCCACTGATGGCCAGTGTTTGAAGAAGAAGCAGAAGATGGGCCCTAATGGTAATAATTTGAATTTCAAAATATTATTATTATTTTTTTAATTTTTCCCCATTTACGCTATTAATTTATCGCTAATGATGTGTTTCTTCTCTAATAACTTTCAAGGGACTCAAGTTGTTCACCATGAAAGAAGCGAAGCGAGTGTTTCAACCGAAGGTAACTATGAATATATATGCTCTTTCATTATTCATTCATTCATTTCTATACTTCAACATTGATCCTTCATTCAATATACTTACAACCTTTTCTCTTTAATTAGATTGTGTCCAAAACCAAATCTCTACCGAGAAGGCGACTTCGACTTCGAGGGCTGCAGCATTGAAAAGCCGATTTGTAGACACCATTCGCAAATCTCAAGCATACCTAGGCAATGTAATATAATGGTTTCCTTTTTTTCTAACGATATTGTATTGGAAAATTTATAATCTTGCAATAACATTGAATAATGTGAACTTTTTTTGCAGGATGTGAATGCAAAATCTCCATTATCTTTAGAAGAAAGGGCGCGCAACTATTTAAGGCAGCAACGTGAGAAAGAAAGAGCAGCTGCAAGGATGGCGATAGAAAAGGTAACAATTCGATGGATTAATTCTACCATTATGACAATATATATGCTTCAATATTTCAATACGAAATCATTTTCTTTTACTTATATAGGACTTTTTTTTATGTAACAGATGGAGAAGACCGTTGAGTTCAACGATGGCCGTGCCGTCATGAGAGATTTCTATATGTTATTATTTTCCGAAGCAGTTTGACCTCGAAGCAGAAATACTATTTTGGGTCCTATTTGTATAATCATCGCTTCATATTAATCAATAAAAGTCGATTTTTTTTTTTCTTTTAAAGCAATCTTTTGCAGCATACGTGACATAATTTCAATGGATCGTTTCATGTGTGCTTTCATGATGTGGATGAGGATTTCGAAATGGCATTTGTAATTATATCTTTGGTCTCTTAGTTTTTATTTTTTGCGGTGCCAAGTAGTAAATTTACAATAAAACCAAGTAAAACCTAAACTTACAGCTTATAATTACTCATTATTCTAAGAAGAAAATTAACGTCTTAGAAATCCCAAACCACGCACATGCATATAAACGTACATATATATAGAGAGAGATTTGCTATGGTGCCCACTGAATGTAAGTATATAATATTTCTCTCGCTGTTTACTTTGTACATAGTCATCTATTTATACAACTATTCTAAACTCTATCCAATAATAATAAATACAATCCCATAATCATAGGCGTAATTAACGAGAGCATAGCGAGCCTTGATTTACTCCATTAGCCCCCCTCAAGCAAGATGTGGGATGAGGACCAACTCGTAGCTTGTCTCGACAATATTCAAATTGTGGACGGTGGAGAACTTTTGTAAAAATATCTGCAATCTGTAGGTCGGAAGGGATGTACTGCGTGCGTAGCCGCTTACTTGAAACAAGTTCACGAACAAAGTGAAAATCAAGATCGATGTGTTTCGCTCGCTTGTGAGAACTCGGATTTTGACTTAGAAAAAGCGCACTTTTGTTGTCCGAATATAAAGTGGGACAAGGCATAGGTTTGATGCGAAGCTCTCGAAGAAGCTGAAGCACACATACAATTTCCGAGGCTGCATTGGCTAGAGCACGATATTCGGATTCACAACTTGAACGAGAAACTGTGGGTTGTTTCTTAGCACTCCAAGAGACTAGATTTCCACCAAGAAAAATAGAGTATCCGTACGTAGATCGCCTTGTTTCCACACAACGAGCCCCATCAGCATCGGAATACGCAGTGACAGTAAGTGAAGAGCCACGAGTAAAAGATAGACCATATGATGGTGTGCCCTTAGCGAAGAATTCGCTTCACAGCTTGGAAATGTTCAACAGTGGGATTCTGCAAGTGTTGACTAACCAAGTTCACCGCGAAAGATAAATCTGGTCGTGTAACCGTGAGATATTGCAGAGCTCCGACTAATTATCGATATAAAGTAGGATCATCATACATCTTTCCATCAGTAGAAAGCTGACAGCCTGCAGGTAATGGAGTAGAAACGGGTTTTGCATCTTCTAAAGATGCTCGCCGAAGAATGTCACGAGCATATTTCGCCTGATTAAGAAAAATGCTTGAAGAAGTATAAGAAACCTCAAGACCCAAAAAATAATTAAACTTCCTAGGTCCTTAATGGCGAACTCCTTACAAAGGTGGGCGATGAAGGATTGCAAGCTATCTGTCGAATTCCCTGTGAGGACAAAGTCATCAACATACACCAAAAGATATAAAATTGATGGCCCGTGAAGATAGATGAATAACGGTGAATCAGTCCGACTGCATATAAATCCGATACTCAAGAGAAAGTCACTGAGCCTCTGAAACCAAGCACGTGGAGCTTGCTTTAGACCATATAATGCCTTGATTTACTCCATTACCCACTTATCGTGAGCAACCGTCGTGAGCACCGACAACAAATCTCTATCTTTTCTGTGTTTTTTCAATGTCTTACAATGCCATTACCTCCGTTGACACTCTCAGATCAGTTGTCACCTAAATCGTCCTCTTCGATAACGTTGATTTATAAGAAAACTCATCATTATTATTCGTGCGTGGACGACAACGTAAATGGTGAATTTTAAGATGCGCTGGATACATTCTCTCTTTTCATTTTGACTCATCTTTGCGTTTGGAGCAGTTAGCATGCGAATGATCTTTGTTAATTGCACTGAAGTCCTTTATTTTTCTCGCTCTCTTTCTCATATTACCATGTGTTTTTGTGTCTCAAGAAAACAGACAAAAGACCAGCAGGTCACCTTCTCCGCACAAGCTTTACAAAAAGCCCTTCTCACAACAGTGACGTCTTATTGTGAAGATCTGCTTCTCTCTCTCCGTCTCATATTAATCGATGCTTTTTATATGTATAATAATATTTTATTATTAATTTTATTATTTTTTGTGATTAAATCTAATAATGTTTATAGGCTAATTTGTAAAGCTATAAAATATGTGGGTAGTATTGAAATTTGTAACAATTGGTGAGGAAGTGTTATTACAAATAGTCTTTTGAGTTTGAGAATATGTGGAACGGTTGGAGAAGAATTGCTGCATTTTGAGTTTGGGTATGCGTTTGAGTTTGAGAATGCGTTTCTTGGCTGGAGATGGTTTTAACCTTGAAAAATTGTTAAACATCACAAACTAAAATATTATAGATGTTAACGAAAATTTTGCTATAGACTACTTTTAATGCCACTTTTAAGCACGATGGATCCAATTTATTCCCGTGGCTTCATTTTATTTAGTTTATTAGTTTAGATGTCCTGTAATACCCGGGTCCCGTGAGTAAGTTGGCCAATAAATTTGCATGCATATTATGTGATGATATGATTTAATGTTTAGTATTTATTTAATTTCGGGACTATATGATATCTAACATTATTTAGAAATTAGATATTGAGTTTGAGGAATTTTGAAATTAGGTTGTGTGAGTAAAGATAATTTCGAAACATGATATTTAGAAATTTAGGTTTCTTTTGGATAAATTTCGAAACAAATGAATTAGGAGAACTTCGAAATCTAAGTATGGTTTGTATTTAAAAATGCAGAGGTCCACTTTAGAAAATGTCGATAGGTGGTATCGATTTTGTTTATGTTGAAGGAAAGATGTCGAGATTTTTATTGTGCAAATGTCGAAATGATTACTGAAAATGTCGAGATGTGTCTTAGGTATATTGGTACTGAAATTTTTATATAATATACCTCGACATTTTATTTACAATGTCGACATCTATAAGTATAAGGTCAAAGAAAGAAAACCACTTTAGAAATGTAATAGAACTTCTTGCGTAATTAAAGATAAGATTAGGTTAAAAGTTCTTTGTCATTTAGTTATTATTGAATTCAAGTTGATAGATTAATATAGAAAGAAAAGGGTTATTAGGAGATAAGAAAACATTTAGGAAGGTAGTGAAGAACATAGCTTGGAACCATAACGCAACTTGGATTGGTAAGATTTATTGTTGAAATTTTTATATTTCTAATTAGGTTTTGGTTTAATTAAGAGTTTATTAAGTTTGGAAGTTCACGTAAGTTTATGTTATTTGGAGTTTTCGATTTTTAATAAGGGAAGAACATCACTTATAGTTGATATGATATTTAAAGTGTTCTTGGAAAAAAATAAGTTTTGATCGAAAGTTTATATGGGTTTAGAAGCAAATAGTGTTTAGGATTTTCGAAAGATATTGTTTTAAGTTTTATGAAAATGTCGAGGAGAATATTAAAGAGGGTTTCAGAATTCTTATGAGTGTGTCGAGATTTTTGTGTAAAAATGTTTCGAAGTTATATGAATGTTTACATGGAATATCGATATGTGTCTTTGCAGTTTTTAAAATGTCGACATATAATTATTTTTGAGGAGAGATCTTGTGTAAAATGTCGATATGAGTGTAATGTATATTATGTGGTTGGTTCGAGTGAAAAGTCGAATTGAATTAAGATGTTGACATGGAATATTTTAGAGTTGAAAAGTCGAATCAGAAACAGGAATAGGGAGGTAGGATATCGAGATTTATTTTATGTAAATGTCGAGACAAATTACTAAGGATGTCGAGGTATTTAAATGAAGTGATGTTGAGAATGTCGAATGAGATCTAATTATTATGAAAATATCGATATGTGTTGTGGAATTTAAACTAAGATGTCGATATGTATCATGGCTAAGTAAAGATGTCGAATAGGATTTTGAGGTAAATGTCGAGTGGAATTTCGAAGAAGAATTTGGAATAAATATTGAGTGAGATGTCGACATTTTTAAGAGTGAAGATGTCGAGTGAAATGTTGATAAAATGTCGAGATACATTGTATAGGAGGATAAATGTCGAAAATGTGGTGAGGATGTCGATATGTATGTGTAGAAATGTTTCGACATTTTACTTTGTGGGTTGAAGTGTATTGTTTCGAAGTTTATCATGAAATGTCGAGTGATGTTATGAAAATGTCGAAAGATACCAAACAAAGAATATCGAGATGTAAATATATATAAATGTCGATATGATGATGATATAAAATGTCGAGATATATTTTAATACATGCCGAGATTTATATAAATAGTATTTTTCAGTTTAGGAAAAGTTTTAAATTTTAGGGTTTCGAAATTTATAAAAGCTGAAACTAGGGTTTTCTAAATTAAGCCAATTTCATGAAATCGTAATTAAATTAACAAACTATAATTTTATATGTTTTTATAATTAGGATTCGAAGGTTAGCGATTTAACCGTGCGATAAGCTAAGGATATCAGGTAAGTGGGAATCTCACCTACAACACATAAATTGATTGTTATGTGCATTGCTACGTGACTAGATGTCTCGATGAATATGTGGTATGTGAATTATCTGCTATATGCAATTGTTGAGAATAATTATTGTTGCATTATTTATGCATCATGATCATATGCACGCACGAAGTATATGAAGTATTTTGAGGAATGAGCGTGCATTGTATTACTCGAGTGGAAAGCGAGTTACATGTAATGTAGATAGATGAGAATGTAGCTATTACTACAAAGGCACCATGACGGGGGTAAGACCGTCGAATATATTTACCTAAATTATTTAGGTAATGGGAAGGCACATAGAATGAACTATAGTGCCAGGAAAGTAATTTGATAGAGGGGCGACCTGGTGAATGGTAAGATTGGAGATAAAACCTAATTTTATCCTAGCCAGTGTGGGCCACTATCGTATTTTATCCTAAAAGGATTTGAGCTCATAATATAATGGTGCGGTTAGTAAGTAGCTATGGGCCCTGATGAAAATGAGAAATGAATGAGGATGATGTGAGGATAGTATTAGAAAGCACTGGCGCGGATGCCGTTGCTATTTTGGACATGTGCATACATGCATATTCCCACTTACTGAGCTTTATAGCTCATCCCATGTTTTTATGTGTTGTAGACGTAGCGAATTCGGTACGTAAACGTTTAGATGACGAGGCTGGTCCTTCTGGAACTTCCGGTGACTTTTGAGGGTGGTGTGTACATGGATGCGACCTGTGTGGCGGGCGTTATGTTTAAATAAGTGTGTTTTGTAAAATAATGTTTGTATTGTAAAATAGTTGGGTGTGGTGTGTTTTGTAAAATCGAAAAATTCTGTCGTTGTTTCCTATGTAATATATTTTATATTTTATTTAGTCACGTAAGTTAGTGTATGAAAATAGTAGTAGATGGCGGGTCGTCACAGGTTGGTATCAGAGCTTCGGTTGCAGTTTCTGTAGACTGTCCATGTACACACACTCAAAAGCACGGAAGACAGCCTTGATTGTAAGTTATGTGATATTATGAATTTCTTGCATTGCATAATTTATTGGCCTTAGGGACTGTTAGGGTAAGAGAAACAACATGGTTAGAACTAGAGGAGAAGGCAGTGGAGGAAACAATCATGAAGGCGAAAATGTGAATCCGACTGACAATCGTGATTCGGCTATCCTTCAGCTTACTGAATTAGTACGTCAGCAGTCTCAACAGATTCGAGAATTGATTCAGCAGCAAAACTCTGAGGGGACAAGAAATAACGGAATCTCTCAGGCTGATAGGGATGAAGCAGTGGGTGAAAGATTTCGTAAACTGAATCCACCAACTTTTGAGGATGCTATTGATCCAACATCTACTGAAGATTGGCTTAGAACATTAGAGAGTATGTTCCAATATAGCAGAATTCCTGAGGATGAGAAAGTTTTGTGTGCTGCATTTCTACTGCGAGGAAGTGCAGGACATTGGTGGGATACTATTTTGGCGATCGAGGATCCAATTAACATGAGTTGGGAACGTTTCAAGGAACTGTTTCGAAATAAATACTTCACTGCACCTGTGCGAGCCCAACGCCTGAATGAGTTTATCAATCTCAAACAAGGGGCAATGACTGTGGCGGAGTACATCAGAAAATTTGAACAACTGTCAAGGTTCGCGACACATATGGTGAGTAATGATGCTCTGAAGGTTGAACGATTCCTTGAGGGTCTAAAGCCGGAGTTGTATCGTGACGTTAATATGGCCGGACTACAAGGAACTACATATGCTCAAGTGGCGGAGCGGGCGATGGTTGCAGAACAAGCTGAGACACGAATTATTCGTGCTCATGAGGCAAAGCGAAAATTTGTGCAGGGAGCAAACTGGAGAGGTGGTAATCAGAAAAGGCAGTTCTTTCAAAAAGGAGGAAAGCCAAATTTTCAGAATAGGCCTGGACCACCACAGCAACAAAATTTTAATCAGTGGAGACCTCCAGTTCCAATGCCAGCTTGCCCAAGATGTGGACGACATCATTCGGGTATCTGTTTTTCACAGAATGCTATCTGTTATAAATGCGGGAAGACGGGTCATTACGCAAGATCATGTTCAGAGAAAACACCGGGAAATCAAGCTATAGCTCAAGCGAAACCACCAACTGTGCCAGCACGTGTGTATACTTTGACTACCGAGGAAGCAAAAGCTAATCCGTCCGTGGTGGCAGGTATTCTACTTATTCACAAACTTCCGACATGCATTTTAGTAGATTCAGGAGCTACGCATTCATTTGCATCCACTAAATATGTGACGAGACTCGGGATTACACCTACCCTGTCTGATTGTGAATATAATGTGACTGTTCCACACGGAGTTGCGATGCGAACCAATTTGGTTTTACGGAATTGTCCTGTATTGGTTAATGGAAGAGAATTGTCCGTTGATTTAATAGTTATTCCGATGAACGACTACGAGGTGATTCTTGGAATGGACTGGCTCTCAAAATACGGAGCTATTATTGATTGCAATCGCAAGACAGTTACATTTAAAACAGAAGAGAATGAGCCTTCTATTTTTGTGGGAACAAACAAAGAAAGGAATGTTTCTAGAATTTCAGCGACAAAAGCACAGCGTTTAATTAGGGCGGGATGCGAAGTTTATCTAGTCTTCGCAGTGAAATCAGAGGAACGTTCATCTCCGAGATTAGAAGAGGTGACTGTGGTACGAGATTTTCCTGATGTTTTTCCTGAAGATTTACCCGGATTACCACCGGATCGAGAAATTGAATTTACGATCGACTTAGTACCAGGGTCTGCTCCAATTTCTAAAACTCCCTATCGATTAGCGCCGACTGAATTGAAGGAGTTAAAAGATCAGTTGGACGATTTATTACAGAAAGGGTTCATTCAACCCAGTTTTTCTCCTTGGGGAGCGCCAGTTCTGTTTGTGCGGAAGAAGGATGGGTCGATGCGACTATGCATTGACTACAGAGAGCTGAACAAGATAACAATCAAGAATAAATATCCATTACCCAGAATTGATGATTTATTTGATCAACTACAAGGCGCAACAGTGTTTTCAAAAATAGATTTACGATCGGGATATCATCAATTGAAGGTTCGAAAAGAAGACATTCCGAAGACGGCGTTCAGGACCAGATATGGACACTATGAATTTTTAGTTATGCCTTTTGGGGTAACTAATGCGCCAGCGGCATTTATGGATTTAATGAATCGAGTGTTCAAACAGTTTTTGGACAAGTTTGTCATTGTGTTCATTGATGACATTCTTATCTATTCGAAAACGAAGGAGGAACATGAGCAACATTTAAGGATAGTTCTTGAGATATTACGAGAAAATAAATTATATGCTAAGTTCAAGAAATGTGAGTTCTGGTTGAGTCAAGTCGCATTTTTGGGTCACATTGTTTCTGGAGAAGGAATTTCTGTGGATCCTAGCAAAATTGAAGCTATCAACAATTGGCCTCAACCAACCAATGTGACAGAAGTACGGAGTTTTCTTGGCTTAGCTGGATACTACAGAAAGTTTATTAAGGACTTCTCAAAGATTGCATCAACACTGACAAAGTTAACAAGGAAGAATATTCCATTCCGTTGGAGCGAGGAGTGCGAGCAAAGTTTTCAAGAGTTAAAGAAAAGACTCACTTCAGCTCCAGTTCTTACAATACCATCAGGAACTGGAGGATTTTCAGTTTATAGCGATGCGTCAAGAAATGGTCTGGGGTGTGTATTAATGCAACATGGAAAAGTAATTGCATATGCTTCTCGACAATTGAAGGAGTATGAAAAGAATTATCCGACTCATGATTTGGAGCTCGCTGCCGTGGTTTTTGCTCTAAAAATTTGGAGGCATTATTTATATGGGGAACGATGCGAAATTTTCACGGACCACAAGAGTCTGAAATATTTCTTCACTCAGAAGGAATTAAATATGAGGCAAAGACGGTGGTTAGAACTTGTTAAAGACTATGATTGTGTAATTAGTTATCATCCAGGCAAAGCAAATGTGGTGGCTGATGCATTAAGTCGAAAAGCTATAAATGCAGAGTTACAATTATTGGAGGTAGAGCTAGTGCAATTGGGAGAAGTTGAAGCAAAGTTGGCGGCATTAACTTTACAACCTACGATACTGGAACAAATCAAACGGATGCAAGAAAATGATGAGTTATATCTGAAAATCAAAGACGCACAGACGGAGCAAACTTCAATTGATTTCAAAATACAAGAAGATGGAAGTCTATATTACAAGGACCGGTTATATGTACCTGATGATGCGGAAATTCGAAGAAAAATAATGACGGAAGCACATGCGACGGCATACTCAGTACATCCAGGAGCTACAAAAATGTATCGAGATCTTCGAATAAATTATTGGTGGCCGGGGATGAAAAGAGACATTGCGAAATTTATAAGTCAATGTCTAACTTGCCAACAAATAAAGGCGGAACATCAAAGACCGGCAGGGACATTACAGCCTTTGCCAATACCTGAATGGAAGTGGGATCATATTACTATGGATTTCGTTGTTGGTCTACCAAAGACTGTAAAAGGTTATGATGCTATTTGGGTTATAGTCGACCGATTGACGAAGTCTGCTCATTTTCTGCCCATAAGTTCGATATTTTCCCTGGAGCGATACGCAGAATTATATATACAAGAAATTGTTCGACTCCACGGGATACCGTTATCGATTATTTCGGATCGAGATTCACGATTCTTATCAAACTTTTGGAAGAGTCTGCAGAAAGCAATGGGGACTAAATTGTCATTTAGTACGGCTTATCATCCTCAGACGGATGGTCAATCAGAACGAACTATCCAGACTTTGGAAGACATGTTGCGAGCATGTGTTTTGGATTTTAAGGGAAACTGGAGCAAATATTTGCCGTTGATTGAGTTTTCCTATAACAATAGTTATCATTCAACTATTGGGATGGCACCGTATGAAGCCTTGTATGGACGCAAATGTCGATCTCCCATACATTGGGATGAAGTTGGTGAACGTGCGATGTTAGGACCTGACATGGTTCAAGAGATGACTGAGGCAATCGCAAAAATACGAGAGAGAATGCAAACGGCTCAAAGTCGACAAAAGAGTTATGCAGACCAAAGACGCAGACCGTTGGAATTTGAAATAGATGACTGGGTATTTATCAAAGTATCTCCGATGAAAGGCGTGAAACGGTTTGGGCGGAAGGGTAAATTGAGTCCAAGATATATTGGACCTTTTAGAATAATTAGAAGAGTTGGTGAAGTAGCCTACCAACTGGAACTACCATCCTCACTGGCACAAGTTCATGATGTGTTTCATGTGTCGACCTTACGAAAATATATCGCTGATCCGAATCATGTCTTGAGAAATGAATTCCTGTATCAACAACTCAAGCCAGATTTAAGTTATGAAGAGAAGCCAGTGGAGATTTTAATGTATGAAGTGAAGAGACTTCGAAATAAAGAGATTCCGTTGGTGAAGGTATTGTGGCAGAATCAGTCAACTGAAGAAGCTACGTGGGAACGTGAAGATGATATGAGAAGTCGGTACCCAGAGTTGTTTCAACTAACCTGATTTCGGGGACGAAATCCTTTTTAAGGGGGGGAGAATGTAATACCCGGGTCCCGTGAGTAAGTTGGCCAATAAATTTGCATGCATATTATGTGATGATATGATTTAATGTTTAGTATTTATTTAATTTCGGGACTATATGATATCTAACATTATTTAGAAATTAGATATTGAGTTTGAGGAATTTTGAAATTAGGTTGTGTGAGTAAAGATAATTTCGAAACATGATATTTAGAAATTTAGGTTTCTTTTGGATAAATTTCGAAACAAATGAATTAGGAGAACTTCGAAATCTAAGTATGGTTTGTATTTAAAAATGCAGAGGTCCACTTTAGAAAATGTCGATAGGTGGTATCGATTTTGTTTATGTTGAAGGAAAGATGTCGAGATTTTTATTGTGCAAATGTCGAAATGATTACTGAAAATGTCGAGATGTGTCTTAGGTATATTGGTACTGAAATTTTTATATAATATACCTCGACATTTTATTTACAATGTCGACATCTATAAGTATAAGGTCAAAGAAAGAAAACCACTTTAGAAATGTAATAGAACTTCTTGCGTAATTAAAGATAAGATTAGGTTAAAAGTTCTTTGTCATTTAGTTATTATTGAATTCAAGTTGATAGATTAATATAGAAAGAAAAGGGTTATTAGGAGATAAGAAAACATTTAGGAAGGTAGTGAAGAACATAGCTTGGAACCATAACGCAACTTGGATTGGTAAGATTTATTGTTGAAATTTTTATATTTCTAATTAGGTTTTGGTTTAATTAAGAGTTTATTAAGTTTGGAAGTTCACGTAAGTTTATGTTATTTGGAGTTTTCGATTTTTAATAAGGGAAGAACATCACTTATAGTTGATATGATATTTAAAGTGTTCTTGGAAAAAAATAAGTTTTGATCGAAAGTTTATATGGGTTTAGAAGCAAATAGTGTTTAGGATTTTCGAAAGATATTGTTTTAAGTTTTATGAAAATGTCGAGGAGAATATTAAAGAGGGTTTCAGAATTCTTATGAGTGTGTCGAGATTTTTGTGTAAAAATGTTTCGAAGTTATATGAATGTTTACATGGAATATCGATATGTGTCTTTGCAGTTTTTAAAATGTCGACATATAATTATTTTTGAGGAGAGATCTTGTGTAAAATGTCGATATGAGTGTAATGTATATTATGTGGTTGGTTCGAGTGAAAAGTCGAATTGAATTAAGATGTTGACATGGAATATTTTAGAGTTGAAAAGTCGAATCAGAAACAGGAATAGGGAGGTAGGATATCGAGATTTATTTTATGTAAATGTCGAGACAAATTACTAAGGATGTCGAGGTATTTAAATGAAGTGATGTTGAGAATGTCGAATGAGATCTAATTATTATGAAAATATCGATATGTGTTGTGGAATTTAAACTAAGATGTCGATATGTATCATGGCTAAGTAAAGATGTCGAATAGGATTTGAGGTAAATGTCGAGTGGAATTTCGAAGAAGAATTTGGAATAAATATTGAGTGAGATGTCGACATTTTTAAGAGTGAAGATGTCGAGTGAAATGTTGATAAAATGTCGAGATACATTGTATAGGAGGATAAATGTCGAAAATGTGGTGAGGATGTCGATATGTATGTGTAGAAATGTTTCGACATTTTACTTTGTGGGTTGAAGTGTATTGTTTCGAAGTTTATCATGAAATGTCGAGTGATGTTATGAAAATGTCGAAAGATACCAAACAAAGAATATCGAGATGTAAATATATATAAATGTCGATATGATGATGATATAAAATGTCGAGATATATTTTAATACATGCCGAGATTTATATAAATAGTATTTTTCAGTTTAGGAAAAGTTTTAAATTTTAGGGTTTCGAAATTTATAAAAGCTGAAACTAGGGTTTTCTAAATTAAGCCAATTTCATGAAATCGTAATTAAATTAACAAACTATAATTTTATATGTTTTTATAATTAGGATTCGAAGGTTAGCGATTTAACCGTGCGATAAGCTAAGGATATCAGGTAAGTGGGAATCTCACCTACAACACATAAATTGATTGTTATGTGCATTGCTACGTGACTAGATGTCTCGATGAATATGTGGTATGTGAATTATCTGCTATATGCAATTGTTGAGAATAATTATTGTTGCATTATTTATGCATCATGATCATATGCACGCACGAAGTATATGAAGTATTTTGAGGAATGAGCGTGCATTGTATTACTCGAGTGGAAAGCGAGTTACATGTAATGTAGATAGATGAGAATGTAGCTATTACTACAAAGGCACCATGACGGGGGTAAGACCGTCGAATATATTTACCTAAATTATTTAGGTAATGGGAAGGCACATAGAATGAACTATAGTGCCAGGAAAGTAATTTGATAGAGGGGCGACCTGGTGAATGGTAAGATTGGAGATAAAACCTAATTTTATCCTAGCCAGTGTGGGCCACTATCGTATTTTATCCTAAAAGGATTTGAGCTCATAATATAATGGTGCGGTTAGTAAGTAGCTATGGGCCCTGATGAAAATGAGAAATGAATGAGGATGATGTGAGGATAGTATTAGAAAGCACTGGCGCGGATGCCGTTGCTATTTTGGACATGTGCATACATGCATATTCCCACTTACTGAGCTTTATAGCTCATCCCATGTTTTTATGTGTTGTAGACGTAGCGAATTCGGTACGTAAACGTTTAGATGACGAGGCTGGTCCTTCTGGAACTTCCGGTGACTTTTGAGGGTGGTGTGTACATGGATGCGACCTGTGTGGCGGGCGTTATGTTTAAATAAGTGTGTTTTGTAAAATAATGTTTGTATTGTAAAATAGTTGGGTGTGGTGTGTTTTGTAAAATCGAAAAATTCTGTCGTTGTTTCCTATGTAATATATTTTATATTTTATTTAGTCACGTAAGTTAGTGTATGAAAATAGTAGTAGATGGCGGGTCGTCACATGTCCGATTTCTCAAAATTCATGGAACAATCGTACGGATTTGACGCGGATAAAAGGTCAATGTTTGCAATATGCTTTATATAAAAAATACAATAATTCTTTTAAGCAAAATATGAGAAACACTTCCCGGCTTAAATGAATTATGAATTTTGGGAAGTAAAAAAGTCAAATGTTTCAGTTTTGACTTGTTTGCCACGGCTACACAGTTTGATTAACCCTAACAACGCGTCATTAATAGTGGACCACTGATTAACGTTATATTATAGTAACAATGATCACTTTCGATAAGGAAATATCATACACATGAATAAAGAAAGGTGATCGAGAAACTAAAAAGAAACAAAAAGGTAACAAACATCTCTCGTTATTCTTGCACCATTCGATGTATACTTTCTATTTCTGCGCTTTAATGCCTCTAAAGATTCAGTTCCACACGTTCTTTATTATGTACTGTGACTGCGTTAGGGTTTCTAATTTTGCAAGAATCTTGGAAACACTTTGGTACGATCGTTTGTATAATATCTCTCTCTGTCGCTTATGACCTAATTTCCTTTTTTTTCTTTTACATACACGAAACCTCACTCCCTTTGATTTGAATCAGAACCCAAAATTTTATGCCATTCTTGTTATTGCATCTATGGACTTCTTCATCAACTGTAACTGAGATCTAACGTCGATGATCTCTTACCAGTGAGAAGGTTCATTGAAATGTGTTTAATTTTTTCTTTCTTTCTTTCTTGTTTTAGGGTTTATCACGCACAAGAAACCTCACTCTTTTTGATTCAATCCAATCTGTTTTACAATTCTTCAATTAAGCCGTCTTGTTATCGCATCTATGGAATTCTTCATCAACTGTAACTGATCTAACGATGATCTCATGCAAATGGGAATGATCATTAAAATTTATTTGTATGATTCTTTTTCTTTTTTTTTTTTTTTTTTTTTTTTTGCAGATTGTGAGAAACCCAAAAAAAGAAAAACCTTGATTTCGAGATATACGCTATGCCCACTATGACGACTACCAAAGATTGCAGAAAAGGGCTCCCAAGAAACCTGAATTTGAGACGAACCAACGTTGTAACAAAACCCATTTCAGATCGCAAGTCGAAAGATGTTTCGAAAGGTTCGCCTTTGCAATCTCCTCGCGGAAAATGCTCAGACAAAGATACTTCCACTGATGGCCAGTGTTTGAAGAAGAAGCAGAAGATGGGCCCTAATGGTAATAATTTGAATTTCAAAGTGTTATAATTTTTTAATTTTTCCCCATTTACGCTATTAATTTATCGCTAATGATGTGTTTCTTCTCTAATAACTTTCAAGGGACTCAAGTTGTTCACCATGAAAGAAGCGAAGCGAGTGTTTCAACCGAAGGTAACTATGAATATATATGCTCTTTCATTATTTATTCATTCATTTCTATACTCTAACATTGATACTTCACTCAATATACTTACAACTTTTTCTCTTTAATTAGATTGTGTCCAAAATCAAATCTCTACAGAAAAGGCGACTTCGACTTCGAGGGCTGCAGCGTTGAAAAGCCGATTTGCGGATACCATTCGCAAATCTCAAGCATACCTAGGCAATGTAATATAACGGTTTCCTTTTCTTCTTACGATATTTTATTGGAAAAATTATAATTTTGCAATAACATTGAATATTGAGAACTGTTTTGCAGGATGTGAATGCAGCAACGTGAGAAAGAAAGAGCAGCTGCAAGGATGGCGATAGAAAAGGTAACAATTCGATGGATTAATTCTCTAACATTATGACAATATATATGCTTCAATATTCCATACGAAATCATTTTCTTTTACTTATAGAGGACCTTTTCTTTTCTATGTAACAGATGGAGAAGACCGTTGAGTTTGTTGATGTGACCTTAATTGTGGGAAAACAAGAAAATAAATGTGGCTACTAATTGTTCAAAGGTGGGCGCCGAATAGAAAGAAACAAAGCATACAAACCTAGTCAAAGGAAGTTGCTTTATTCTCACGTTGGCTGCTGCGAATTTTCTATCTGTTCATATGGAAATAACGAGGGATGCAAACGGCTATAAATAGCCATATTCGATGGGAAGAAAAATCACCACAATTACATCAGACAAAATCTTCTCCTCTCTGGTTATTTTCTATAGCCTACTCCTAATATTGTTGTAGCTATTTTGTACCACGTCAGTGTATGTGTCTGTAATCTCTCCACATAATAAAGAAGTTCTACCCTCCGACCCGTGGACGTAGGTCATTCTGACCGAACCACGTAAATCTCGTGTCACTGTCCAAATTTATTTTTCGTCTCGTTTATTTATTATCGTCATTTTTCGGGCAAAATAATTATCGGGGATTTCCGCATATCCTAACAGAGTTCAACGACGGCCGTGCCGTAGTGAGAGATTTCTACATGTTATTATATTCCGAATCAGTTTGACTACGAAGAAGAAATACTATTTTGGGTCCTATTTGTATCATCGCTTCATATTAATGAATAAAAGTTTTTTTTTTCTTTTAAAGCAATCTTTTGCAGCATATGTGACGTAATTTCAATGAATCGTTTCATGTGTGCTTAACTTGTACTGCAGTGGGTATCATTTCATAATCATGAGATGTATGAGGATTCGAAATGGCATTTGTAATTATTTGTTTAGTTCTACGCTTTGCGGACAAGATCTGCTTGTTATATAATATGATCATTGTTGTAAGCCCATTAACATGGAGGGGACTGAAAGGGTTCTGTTTGAGTTGAATATTGTGACTCATTATACAAATAGAAAGGGCTAATCACTTTTGAATCAATTTGTTATAAATTGAGAATCTTAATTTTGTATATTGTGTTTCAATGTATGATATTTTTCGTTTTCTTGGTTATGTGAAAATGATGCAACGTCCCAATAGTTTTCTAAGCGTGAAATTCAACAGGTTTGATGTTTTTGAGAACTCGGAAATCTTTTTGAAATTTTAATCCTTGAAAAATTGTTAACAGCACAAAATAAAATATTATAGATGTTGACGAAAGATTTGAGAAATTTTAGTCAGTTGGGCATCTTTTTCGAGATGTTACAGACTACTTTAATGCCACATTTAAGCACGTGGATGCAAATTACTTCTGTGGCTTCATTTTATTTAGTTAATTAGTTTAGAAGTTCGATTTCTCAAAATTCACGGAACAACCGTACGGATTTGACGCGGAGAAAGTCAATGTTCGTAATATGTTTATATACAAAAAATACGATAATTCTTTTAAGCGAATTAATTAATAACTTAAGTAGTACTTCCCGGCTTAAGTGAAATATGAATTTATATTTGGAAAGTAAAAAAGTCAAATATGTTTGTTTTGATTTGTTTGCCACGGCTTAGCGGCGAATCTCCCGTCGTTGCCCTCAGGGCTGACATGGATGCCTTGCCCATTCAGGTAGTCAGTTCCCATCTTAATTATCATGTGTAGCTTTGAATCATCTTTATGTAATTTCTTCTCTCAAGCAACTTTAGGAAGCTGTTGAATGGAATCACAAGAGCAAGAACGCCGGGAAAATGCACGCCTGCGGCCACGACGCTCACGTTGCTATGCTGATCGGCGCTGCCAAGATCTTGAAGGCGAGGGAGAGTTATTTGAAGGTTGGTTGGTTCCTAAAGGAGTTAAAATCATTCAATGGTCCAACAAATTCTATTGCTTGCCCTTGCTTGCTTGGTATACAGTGGTAGGATAGGTAGAATAGAATGTCTGTTTTTGGACATATCTACTTGCTTGGGTAACCTAATGAATAGATTTACTTAGTTTTCTCAAACCATGTGCTAAGCTAACAACATTGCTTTATTAAGGGCAATAATTGCACATAGGAAAAAAAATAATGTATTCGTTCAACAAGGTAAGAATAATCTAAGCAAGTGGTGTCAATTCTCTGCAATTGAAAAAAGAAACCAAGTGGTGGAGAGAATGAATGTTGTCTCCTGAGCAATATTTATTATTTTCAAGTCAACCTCAATTATAATTAACCTCAAAACGAATGTAAGAATATATGGGTATTATAGGGAACGGTGGTTCTGCTATTTCAACCTGCCGAAGAAGCAGGCAACGGAGCGAAGGAAATGATCCGAGACGGAGCCATCGAAGGCGTAGAGGCAATCTTCGCAATGCACGTCACTCATCTCCTCCCTACGTCGGTCATAGGTTCGAGGCCGGGCCCACTCCTCGCCGGCTGTGGATTCTTCAAAGCCGTTATTACCACCCGAGATCACTCGGCGGACCCCATCCTCGCCACCTCAGCTGCGGTCATCAGCTTGCAGGGCATCGTTTCCCGCGAGTCCGACCCATTAGACTCTCAGGTCGTTCGGGTTTTTAATGACCCCCGAGAAAAAAAATTCATCATGGCTTCTTTTCGAAGAGATGGTAAATCCTATTTGCGTCTCGATTTTCTTAGGTTGTCTCGGTTACTTTCGTACACGCCGGGACACAGAGTCCGGACATGGTCGAGTTCGGCGGGACCGTAAGGGCTTTCTCCAGCGCAAACTTCAATCAGCTCGTCGAGAGGATCGAAGAGGTCAGTTCGCTTTCGATCTTCGAACCTAAGGGTGCGTTTGGTGTAAGGATTTCGATGCAGAAAAGAAAAATGAAAAGCGTAACAGTTTGCTTTTCCTTTTCTATTCCGCATCGAATTCCGCATACCAAAAACGCGCCCTGATATATGGATTTCCATGCATAAATGCAAATGAGAAAGCGTAATAATACGACAATTAACGCGTAATGTACCATTGTTCGATGCGCTGACTAAGTTTTTATTCACCCGAATTACGCATACCAAACGAACCCTCAAATAAGAAAATAAACCAAACGATTCAGGTGGTTACGGCGCAAGTGGAGGTGTACAGGTGTCGGGCGACGGTGGACTTCTTCAGGGACGCAAACACGGTGTACCCGCCCACGGTGAACGATCGCCGAATGTACGAACACGTGAGGAATTCGGCGATCGAGCTAGCGGGCCCCGCGGGTTTTCGGGTCGTGGAGCCCGTCATGGGCGCCGAAGAATTCTCCTTCTACACGGAGGTTATCCCCGCAGCGTTTTACTACATAGGGATCAACGACGAGGCGACGGGCTGGGCCCATCACCCTCCCCATTCGCCTCACTTTGCGATAGACGAAGATGCTCTGCACGTCGGCGCAGCGACCCATGCGGCCATCGCCGAGAGCTACTTACACGGACGGCATTGCAGCGACGAGCTAAATCAATAACGAAGAATATGAAGCGCATATGAGTCGTGATTTATTTGTTGATTCTTTTTTTTGTCCTTGCGCTAGAAACATGAGTGCATTACTACGACAAGAGTTCCTACATACCTACCTATCGAGAATTCCACTTGCGCCCCTATTCGTCTTTCTCGAGAATTTCGAGCTCCTCTTCACGCGAATGTGATGATGAAGATGGCTGCCGCTGGCATTCTTCAAAATATTTCTCCTACGCAGATGCCTTGAATTCCCAGGAATTTCGAGGTGGGCTCGATGATTGTGTGGCCTTAGAGCTTTTCTGAGGTGCTCGGATTTGTACTCCCTCTTTGTACGATACGACGATCTTCGGTTGATGGGCTGTTTGGACAAGTATTTTCTATCTCCTAATTCGTATTCTTCTTCTTCTTCGCTGGAAGTGCCACATCCCTCGACATCCCTTCTTCTTCTTCTCCTTCTTCTCCTTCGAGTTCTTCGAACAGTTCGAAGCTTGTAACCCAAGTAGGAACAACAGAATTCTATCGCTGAGAAATAGGTAGCGAAGAAGCACCATACGATTCGACACATTGTGTGGCAGATGCATTGGCAGATTCCGAGGTTGTACAAAAGGTACAAGAATAAGAGCACTGCAAGATGGAAAACACAACAGAAGAAAAAACAACGTGTTTCAACACATCGAATTCATTGTGAGTTTGTTTATATTCCTTGGGGGAAAAAAGGGGGCAAACTCACCGAAGTAAACTAGCATTGCCACCATAGCCATCTTGAGCAGATGGGCGACGCAGAAGTTCTCGATGTAACAGCCTAAGTCCCATATCGGGCCACATACCGAACTGCAAGATATTATTATTACCAAATTGGTTAGGGTTTACCACAAAATTAGAAGATTGTATTAAACGAAATTGAAGTTGGCAACTTACTCGCAAGATCTTCCAGAAAGAAAATCAAGAGGATGTCCCAAAAGCTTGCCGACAACTTGTCCAAGTTCTGAGAAAACAGAGCTTACTGGATTTCCCATTGATGAAGTCGAATAAGTTGGATTCGATTCGTCTCTGAAAACAAAAACGAAAAGTAAAAGCGAAACATAAGCAGGAGACAACAACAAAACAACAAGATGTCTGAAATATTAACGGAGTCATTCTCCCCAGGAGAAAACTGATACAATAACTTCATATTTTTGGCAATCAAACGAGTAGCAGGGGCAACGTTTTCTTTTTCTTACCAAAAAAAATGGAGATCAACGATGAAACTGATTCGCCTTCTCGCCTTGAGCGGTTAATGTCAAATCACAGTGGCTGAGGATTGGAAGTAGAAAACTTTCAACTAGAGTTGAAAATAAAATGGTTGGACGACCCAAAGAGGGAAAAGGAAGGATTCTTTCAATGTTTGATTTCTCAAGAGATGAAAACAACGTCTGATTTTACAAATATGTTTTGTATTCAACGATAATTATTAATTCGACAAAATAAGGGTTAGCTTGGGGGGGGGGGGGGGGGGGGGGGTGTGTGGAAAACAAACAGAGAACATATACCACAATAAATTCCTCTCACTATATATTCTGAGATTAATAAATCATAACTCTGCGCTTGGTATGGCGATTTCGGTACTAAATAGCCAAGTTCTTATTTCCTAGAAATTCATCGCAATTAGCTTGGCAATTTCCTAAAAATAAAGGAATCTTTAATCAATGATAAAAATCCAAACACAAGTTCAAACATCCAAAGAAAAAAATCCTAAGAACCATCTCACGCTGGAACATGTTAACCAATAAAAATCCAAAACATGTTAACCAATAAAAATCCAAAGAACAGTATACACAAGTTCGAACATTAAAGGAGTAAAAAAGGAAAGAAAAATCACCACAACACTTCCAATCTCACTTTGTATGAACCATCTCACGCTGTATAATCAATAATTTGACAAGAAAATGAATGAGATTCACGATGAGGGATTCAAGCGAACCCTAACTGAGGGAAATGAAATACGTACTCGTAGTGAATCTTCAATCGCTCAAATAGATGATACCTCGGGAGGAGACAGTAAGTCGTGGTGGCGGCGAGGCACAGCGACGAGGATGGCGACCGAGAGGTGTGGTTTTGTGGAATGCGTTCTATGGTTCTGCAATGGTGCTTCTGCGATTGTAATTCTTATTCTCTGTCCCAATCCGAGTAAAGAGAGGGTATTATGGTAACATCATTTAAGGGATTTAATATGTGTAATTGCTTAGAACAAAATAAAGAATTATGAGGGAGTTAATATAAATTTTTTGCTTAGTGGCAGCATCTAATTCAAAAAATGAAGTGAGGGGGGACTGATTTCTAAGTTGAAACTTCAATCAGGGTATTTTACTACAAAATCCCCTTATGAATTTCAGCAACAATTTGATAACATCTATCGAGAATTTTGTAAAGATGTTATCATAACTTTTTGATCCGAAACACAAATCGTTCAAATAATGTCTGGATTATAGATCCGAACATGGTAGTATTTCAGTTTCTTACCCTAAATTTAACCAGAAAACAACAAAATAGGTCGAATTTG
The DNA here is from genome assembly GCA_027422505.1 of Craterostigma plantagineum. NCBI lineage: Eukaryota > Viridiplantae > Streptophyta > Magnoliopsida > Lamiales > Linderniaceae > Craterostigma > Craterostigma plantagineum. The sequence continues at coordinate 667,383 of JAPQWV010000059.1, forward strand.
TGAGAAATCGGATGAATTTCATGAAGAACACGATGTATCGGATCTTCAAATTTAGCAAAAATTAGTGTTTCGATCAATCAAAATTCAGCCTGACAAGTTTAACACACTCGATCGAAGCCTAAAAGCATCAAATCATATCAAATTTTGAAGAATCAAGCCGGAAATCGAAAACTCTTGCGTGTGATTTTTTTATTTTTATTTTTGTAAATTTAAGTCCTAACATTCGACAATGTCGATCAAATCCAAACACGTTTGTAGCGGAAGCTTCGAGAGTTCTTCGTCAACGATCAAGCTCAATATTTTATAAAATGAATTCTTAATCCTAATAAATCACATTAGAACTTATTATATACCAACATATTTGGTACATTTTCTAAGTAATATAATACTAATCATGACTATTTAAGCTTCAACTAATATTTACAATACAAAACTAAGTAACATTTATATATTGAACACAGTAAATGCGATATAATAATATTACGAGTCTAGACAAGACATTGATATTTCACAAAGTTAAATAATACTACAGGATGCGTATATGTACTTTATTCATGAACTTAATTTCGTCATGAAAAAAACTACTTTGTTCTGTTTTTCTTATGCTTATTATTAATATTAGCATTGTTGTTGTGCTCATTGCTACGAGCATTCGCTTTCACTTCAGTGTATTTCTGGAAATCGGAACTTGGAGATTTGATGGTTAACATCTTCTGGTTTCTACAAGAAAATAAACGTATAAAGTTTATTATTTTGCATTCCTATGTATATATTCATTCATCTCTTATAGACATGTGCTTATATGATAATCATAAAAATAAACCGATAAACAGACGAACTCATCAATTATTTGAAATCATAAGCGCTTAAACAAATAATAAGAAAGCTTACAACTTACCTCTACGGAGGTGTCTTTCAACTTATTATTTCTACCGAATATAGTGATAGTCTGGATATATACGCGGAGAGAGAGAGAGAGAGAGAGAGAGAGAGAGAGAGAGAGAGAGAGAGAGAGAGAGAGAGAGAGAGAGAGAGAGAGAGAGAGAGAGAGAGAGAGAGAGAGAGAGATTATTAGTGAGATATATATAGTAATTGTACCACTGCTACTAATATAACAACAAAACTTATTGATCGTACCTTAGGGTTTTCTTTGTAAATCCTCCACTGACACATATTAAGAAAAGGGTATTCGAAAGTAAGATCATCAGCCCGATAGCTATTGGAACGTCTACTTAAAATACTCTATTTTGAATAAAAGAACCAAAACTATTAGCAATAAACCCAATTTGCCCATCCAAAAAGCAACTATCTCCCCTCGAAACCAGCTGTATGTTCGATACCACCCGACCCGATACGCGCCTGGAGAAAATTACGTAAGATTAACATCAGGAGGATTATATAATTATATATAATATTATTTCGTATTAGATGCCGAGGCTTAAACTTGTCATCTTTAATTTTAAGATGAAAATAACAAAATTGGGCTATGTAGATTATACACAGAAAATTCATAGGAGTAATATAGAAATAATACATGAAAATTAGACTGCCGTGAGACTCTTGAGTAGATTGCTTATCGCTATTGCGGATTAATGATATTGTGCAATGCAAAGAACAATAGAACAATAACGTCAATGTTATCGACTCAGATCTAAACAATCGCATATAGGGAGAAGCATTCGACACAGGTAGCTAGAAATTTTCTCTTTTCTTTTTGTTCTGCGTATTTAATTATGTGTGTGTTTGAGTATACATATATATAAATATATTCTTTAAATATAAATATATTATTTTATATTTTAATTTAATATAAAATTAAATTAATTTTATTACTTTTATTATGTTGATTTGAGGATAATTGTAATATTTATCAATATCATGGGTAAATTTGTAATTATTATTGACACACGAAAATTAGACGGTAGTTACTCTAAGGCTGGGTAAATTTGTAATTATTATTGACACACGAAATTAATTAGATGGTAGTTACTGTAAGGCTCTCCCACTTAATAAAATAGAAAGATTAAACAAGAAATTTGCGGGTTGATCAGATCGAGTTTCTATTTCACAAAGTCACTAGCTGGGGCATCAATCACGTGGAACATTTTTGTCCCTACAAAACTTAATTGACTTTAAATAATGACGATTCATTTCTCCATATAAATAAATAAATATATTTCGCTAACTAGCTGATATGTTGCCTAAGAAATTCCTAACTTGCTTAAATGTGGAGATTATATGCTTGAGATTTGACATAACGTACTAATAAGTCGTGTGAATCTTTTGCTACAATCATAAGAGACTTGGCTTCTATTCCAATACTACCACGAAGTAAATGATTAGTGTTCATGAGGAATATAGAATATATCTTATGTACTTAATATTACGTTTGGCATCCTGCGATGAAACCCTAGTTTTCTGGACACCCTCAGAATCTCTACTTCGAAATTGCATGCAATCTCGACATTTTTTTGAAGGGATTGTACTGAGCCGATGCATGACGAAACAAAAGCATATCATCCGCAAATGATCCGATTTGATTTGATTTGACTTTTCGAAGTGATTGTTTCATAAGGAAACATAAGGAGAAATGGCGAGGAAGAGCATAAAATCCGAAATGTGAGCCAAAAAATCATGGTGGAGAGTTTCCCTTGGTCCGTATCGACTCTCCACTGTGTATAGCTGAAATGAAGGGGAATATGAGAGGAAATAGTTCCTTGTAAAGTAAGGTCAGTTTGTAATTTTAGAAAGAATACATGAGATAAATTCTGGATCCGCCACTCCATATCTTGGACAGACGTCAAGATTATAATCTTGAGATAATTAGGATTTTCTTATAAGGGCAAAGCCTTATAATATATGATTCAAAAATAAATTCGAGACAAAAAACTAGAGCGTTGGCCAGACATTGGATAAAATTGTACATGTATATATCCTTTTTTGTTGGACAGTTGAACTATATTATATATGAACAAACATGAAATACTGCGCATATATGTATTCTAGAGTTTGAGCCAATTCATATCCCTGTTACCAATAGAGAATAGTCTATGTATAGCTTAAAAGAAAGTGTGTTTAATCCGCGCTTGGTATTAACTGTAATGTAACGAATCTGTAATATAATCAATGTGAATGACAAGTAATTCATTCGTTTTCATTATACGTGCAAGTAGTAAAAAGCTCTTGGCGACTAGGTTTATGAAGTCTTTGTTACCAAAAAACATGCAGCCGAATGAAAGCATTACTCTATAATATTCTATCTCAATAAACAAAATTATAAATGGATGTCAATATCATACAAACTTGTTTTATTATACAAGATTATAAATGGGTGTCAATAAAATCCGAATTTCTTATTGCAACACACAACCAGTAAAAAATTTCTTATTCTATCTCTATAACGATACATGTGCTTAATTACAAAAATTATCCTCGTACTGTGCCCCGATTTTCACATTTTTGCATGTCACCCTCGGCTCACGTATTATATTTACAAATAGATAATAGTAATCCCGTACTGTATTTAGTTTCAAATGCTATATATATTTGTCACGCCCCACACGAAAACTAATTTAAACCTAATTAAGGACATATCATATATATTATGTACAAATGTATATATGATATTTGCGACCACGCATACATACGCAGCTTTTTTAAGTAATGCACACCCTGCCATGGCATATTATGTACACAGTACATGTATTACATAATATAACACACACACACACATGCGCGGAGCTAGGGTATTACTATTACAGCTACTTATTACACGCACCCATATTTTAATTTAACCAAATATGTGCAATTACATTATACATATTATTTTCATATATAAACATTTTATGAAAACATCATTTTGCAAGCATTCTTCGACTCTTTCAAGTTATAATTTATGATTAGTCACTATTATAATGTGTTAATTCTTCTTATGTATGTAATATATGTTATGAAAAACATATATAAGACACATTGAGATTTACAAGGAGCTTGTCGTTTTTATTATTTTGTTTACAAAGTTATAACTCTAATATTATTATTGATTATAATATGGATAATTTGCATCTATGTAATAAACATCTATGCAAAACGTATATAACACATTTTGAAGATTAGACCACGGACTAGACACTGCTTAATTATTGTTTTTTAATTTTATTCTTTGATTCCTAAGTTACAGTGTATCATTTTGTCACTGATAACAATATGTAATAAATATGTTCAAAATGCATAGAAAAATATTTTAGCGATTATACGAAGAACGAGACGTTTCTTATGATTTCAATGTATACTTTGATCCTGTTCTTACAATATGCGATTTTCAGGTATATAATGAACATATTCTGTAAAACGTATATAAGATATCTTTACGATTTACCACGGACCTAATCTTTCCTATTATTTTGTTTCATTTTCGACCCCATAAGTTACAACTTCTGGTTCCGTCGCTGCTTATTATAAGCAACGAAAAACAATAATTCCCTTGGCACACAGTTACACAAACAAGATAGAGCGAGATAGCTATAAGGAGATAGAGAGAGCTAGAGAGAGAGAGAGAGAGAGAGAGAGAGAGAGAGACTAATAACCGCCGTAAAGAACTCTATCCTTATTGTTACATTCCTCGTAACACTCCTCTCCGCGGCCCTAGCGGAGAACACGTCGTCCGCTACGCTCAAAGTGTTGTGGTTGAGCGGTAATTTTTTGGACCTAGCGGAAGGTTTATTTTGGACCCGTGGCTATTTTATTTTGACAATAAAAAATCGAAATGACGCCGATAGAGAACACGAGATTTTTACGTGGTTCAGCCAATATGCTTACCTCCACGGAGAGCACCAGCTTTACTATATTGAGAATATTACACCGTACAAATTTAACGCTCGTGTTTAAACTCAAACTCGAGACCACTTACCCACCCGGATAATATATTTGTACCTACTCCCAACTATCCCATTAAAACTACACCCGCTCTCATCCTTATCCACTTATATAAATTTCCCTCTCACTCCTCTCTCCCTCGCACCGGCTATTTCTTATTTGCTTTTGGGGTGTCTTTACAAATGATTGCCATGCCTTTATATAGGCAAACTCGAGAATTACAAGAAAATGCAAAATATGTCACTGCATATGTCATTGCCTCAACTGTGCTTGCAAGGTTGTGCCATTATTTCTTTACGTTGCTTTTCTCTATACGCACATGGTTGTTCAACTTGGCTTCAACTTGAAGATGGGAGCTGGATCCAACACAAAGTCCTCCACCTGGTGCTTTGCCTCACTCCGATCGTTAGCTTCATAATCTTCGCTAGCATCGACGGGGATTCGTTCATCCGGAGTTTGATCACGTGCAAGATCAGTGTTTACGTTCTCGAGCTTATCACGCTCGTCCCGAGTCTCTTCTTGCTGAGCGGAGAGCGGTTCGACATCTGCTGCCTCTCCCGCTTCACCGTCATCGGAGTCGGGGCTGCTTGGTGGAGAAGGCAGATTACAGGAAGCTAATCCACCCTCTCGCCGCCCCGACGAACCCTCGTGATGATGATCATGTGAGGAAAACAGCATGGATGGGAGCTCTCTCCCTCATCCTATTCCTTTTGGAGGTCTCTCTCTCTCTCTCTCTCTCTCTCTCTCTCTCTCATTTTGATCAATGTACGTATTATTAATCAGATGTTCGAGGGAGTGTCCCTGGTTGAGAGTGCGAGGGGGAGCAGCACAAACCCTCAAGAGCTTACGGAGTCATTGTTGGCCCATGGAAGCTGCAGTGAGGATGAGAAGAAGAAGGGGCCGCTTGATGATGATGACGACGACACCAGTGAGAAGAAGAAGAAGAAGAAGAAGAAGAAGAAGAAGAAGAAGAAGAAGAAGAAGAAGAAGAAGAAGAAGAAGAAGAAGAAGCAGTCATCGTCGTCATCCAGCAGTTAACGGTCATTGGTTAAAACCCCAGCAACAGCAGCAACTTGTTAAGTGTTATATATGTTATCGTACGTACGCATCGCTTATTATTATTATGGTTCTTGAATGCTGCGCATTTTGTTAGTATATTGTGTTGCAGTCGTGCGCATTTATGGTGCTGGAGTCTCAAGTCTTTATGTATAATATTGCTTTGCCATTATTTTGGGAGGATATATTTTGTTGTGTCGTGTCTGTCTGAATTAGTAATATATATTTGGCTTTTTCCGGTTCATTGTTTGATTGTTTTAATGTGTCCTCTTTAATTAAATATATGGACTTCAAAAAGATATATCAATATGCTGCTTGCTGCTGTTATATATCATTACAAGCTTTATGATCCGACCATTTCAAACGATATATACATATCTCCCCCGTTTCTATCTATTGTGCTATCAGTTATATGCTTTGATGCGCATTTTGTTAGTATATTGTGTCGCAGTTATGCGCATTTATGGTGCTGGTCGCGGTCTCAAGTCTTTATATATAATATTGCTTTTATTCACTCGAATTCCGCATACCGAACCCATCCTCAGATCTAAATTCAGAAAGAAAAATAAAAATAATTAAATAATTCAGGTGGTTACGACGCAAGTGGAGGTAGGGATGTGCGTGGTGCAGTTTTTGGCGGTTTTTCGCCAATTCCACACCAAACCACTATATGCAGTTTTTTGAAAAATAATTCTCAAACCACGGTTTTGAAAAATAAAACCACACGTACGGTTTCGAGCGCTTTGGTGCGGTTGCGGTTTTTAACCGAACAAAGAAAATACATATATTTTATCGAATGGAAAAAATAGTTTTTAAAAGCGTTAGGCGCAAAATGTGATGAGACATCGCCTTGCCTCATAAACAAGGCGGAAGTCGATGTATTTGCCTCATATATCGAAGCGTCATCATTGTCCAAAAAAAATTAGAATCGTTATCTTATCTTATATTAGGCTTTACTTATATTAGGGACCAATATTTTTAATATATTGATTTAGCTTTGTGGTCGATTGGAAGGTCAAAATATAAATAGTGGGTCAAAAAAAAGTTATTAAATGTTCGAGTCGTATCTATTTTAACCCTACATGTTCGGTCGTTTATTCTTATTGAAACATGTTTAACATAAAAATTAAAATTAAGTATGTTATTAATGATATAACTTTCATATGATCAACAAAATTAGCATATAACTAAAAGACTTATTGTAAAGAAAAATAATTAAACTAAAAAATTTTAAATCTGACTGGTATAAAATTACCATAAAGAAAAAAAAGATAAAATTAATAAAAAAAATATAGAAAACTAAAGTGCGGTTCGGTGCGGTGCGATTTGTACAAAAAATTCACACCGCACCATTATTACGGTGAGGTTTTATAAATCAAATTAAATTGCGGTTTTGGCGATCAATTGTATTACACGGTGCGGTGCGGTGTGGTGCGGTGCGGGTGGTTCAGGCGGTTTTCTAAAACCATTGCACACCCCTATGTGGAGGTGTACAGGTGTCGAGCGACGGTGGACTTCTTCAGGGACGCAAACACAGTCTACCCGCCGACGGTGAACGACCGCCAAATGTACGAGCACGTGAGGAATTCGGCAATCGGGCTAGCAGGCCCCGCGGGTCATGGAGCCCGTCATAGGAGCCGATGATTTCACCTTCTACATGGGCCGGGCGACATCGCCTTGGCTCATAGCAGCGTTTACTACATAGGGATCAACGACGAGGTGACGGGCCGGGCCCACCACCCTCCCCATTCGCTCATTTTGCGATAGACGAAGACGCTCTGCCCGTCGACGCGGCGACCCATGCGACCATCGCCGAGAGTTACTTACACGGACGGCGATAGACTTCAATATTCCAATACGAAAGAAAGAGCATCTGCAAGAATGGCGATAGAAAAGGTAACAATTCAATGGATTAATCTAACATTATGACAATATATAGACTTCAATATTCCAATACGAAATCATTTTCTTTTACTTACAGATGACCATTTCTTTTTTATGTAACAGATGGAGAAGACCGTTGAGTTCAACGATGGCCGTGCCGTCATGAGAGATTTCTATATGTTATTATTTTCTGAATCAGTTTGACTACGAAGAAGAAATACTATTTTGGGTCCTATTTGTATCGTCGCTTCACTTTAATCAATAAAAGTCGATTTTTTTTCTTTTAAAGCAATCTTTTGCAGCATATTTGTCGTAATTTCGATGAATCGTTTCATGTATGCTTTCATGAGATGTATGAGGATTTCGAAATGGCATTTGTAATTATATCTTTGGTCTATTAGTTTTATGTTTTGCGGTGCCAACAAGTAAATTTACAATAAAACCAAGTAAAAACCTAAACTTACAACTTAGTCATAATAACTCATTATTCTAAGAGGAAATTAACGTTTTATAAATCCCAAACCACGCACATGCATATAACCAGTGGCGGAGCCACCGTTGGGCCGGTAGGGTGCATGGGCTCCACTGGATTTTTTTTCCTTCTATATATTCTCATAAAAATACTATAATATCTAAATATTTCATACGTTTTACTTGAAACGGACCCCACTAGAATATTTTATTTATACTATAAGGGAACATAAAATCCTATATATACAATAAAATGTATGTTTCGTCGAAATGCTCCACGTGTCCATTCCTTTTTATTTTTAAAATCCATATGTCGATTCTTTCACCTTCCATTATTAGAAGAAAACTATTGTATAGAGAGAGAGAGAGAGAGAGAGAGAGAGAGAGAGAGAGAGAGAGATTTGCTATGGTGCCCACCTACCGTGAACACCATAAGCAAATCTCTCTCTCTTTTTTTTTTTTTTTTTTTTGCGTTTTTCCGATTCTCACCCGCCAATACCTTCGTAGACCCTCTCATATCCATCGACAACCTAAATCACCATTTCCAACACTTTAATTGGTAAGAATATTCATTATTTATTCTTCACACGTGGACGTCGTACCGATGCGAGATTTTCTTAAAACTTAACGTGTGGAGAGGTGATTTAGGTTGGCAATTGATATGAGAGGATCTACGTAGGTGTTGGCGGCGTTGGGAATAAAAAACGCAAAAAAAAATGAGAGATTTGCTTATGGTGTTCACGGTGGTTGCGCACGGTTGGTGGGCACCATAGCAAAGCTATATATATATAGAAAGAGAGAAAGATTTGCTATGGTGCTCACCTATCGTGAGCAACCACCGTGAGCACCGACAACAAATCTCTTGTTTTTCTATGTTTTTTCAATGTCTTACAATGTCATTACCTCCTTTGACACTCTCAGATCAGTTGTCCCCTAAATCGCCCTCTTCGATAACGTTGATTTATAAGAAAACTCATTGTTATTATTCATGCGTGGACGACATACGTAAATGGTGAATTTTAAGATGCGTTGGATACATTCTCTCTCCTCATTTGGACCCATCTTGAGTTTGGAGCAGTTAGCATGCGAATGATCTTTGTTAATTGCATTGAAGTCCTTTATTTTTCTCTCTCTCATATTACCATGTGTTTTTGTGTCTCAAGAAAATAGAAAAAAGCCAGCAGGTCCCTTCTCCGCACAAGCTTTACAAAAAGCCCTTATTTGTCAAGATCTGCTTCTCTCTCTCACACACATTAATTGATGCTTTTTATATGTATAATACTCCCTCCATCCCAGCAACTTTATCACATAAGTTGCTGGGCACGCAAATTAAGGTGACATTATTACAATAATATAGTAAAATGAAAAGGTAAAAAAGTATATATTGAAACACGTCGGGATTGCCCTCAAACTGTGCTGTTTGGAAGATCATCTGAAGCCAAGAGTGATTCAGCTCGAAATTGTTGTTCTCGATCGGCGAGATGACAATCGCCGACTCAGTACCGGCTAGCGCGGCATTCTTGAGGAGATCTTGTAGTGATGGCTCCTCCTCGTGGACGGGCACTCTGTGATCCGCCATGTCTACTTCTGTATCTGGACTAAAAGAAATCGACCCGTAAAAGAAATAACGAAAATAACAATGACTAAAAGACAAATAACACAAAAAGTAGAAGAAAAGGAAAACTTCAAATAAAAATGGCTAAATTACCGAACTACGGTGTTCCTAATATCAATCTATTCCCCGGCAACGGCGCCAAAAACTTGATCGACACGTGGTGTGTGAATGAAAAGTGCGACAAGTAATAATTAAAACGAATACCTAATTACTATCACCGACGTGCGATAGGCAGTGGACCTATCGTGTGTAGCACAGTAAAGTGAGTAGACGAGTATCGAATACAAGGAATAAATCAAGTACTAGTAGTGACCTATCGACACGATATTTAGCCTAAATAAAATACGCAGATGGTGTTATGGACTATCCTAACAGATTACCCCTAAATCAACGAGAGATTCAAAGAACTTGCCTAAACTGATAAGAGAGCTTCTAGATGATAGAGATGTGCTCGGGATTCGAATCCCGCTAGGTACTATCGGTTAAGACACTGAATTCTCGCTCCTACGTGATTCTGACTAGATCGCAGTAATTTCCTACACGCTCACGAGTTTGATGTCGCCCTAAACGCTCGCGGGGATCTAAAATTCAGTAATTACTAACGGCGAGGATCGAGTATTTGCTTTCGCCCTATACTCGAATCATATCTACGAATGGCCTAATCGTTGTTTAGCTGTCGCCCTAAACGATTTTCCACACGATCACTTTAACACATAGACATATTAAAGAGACGAAACAATTTCATAGACAGATAAAAAGTCATAAACACGAGTCACGATTAAACATATGTCTTAACTATGAAATATCCTAGCGTTCATCTAATCCCAAACACATAGGGGATTTAGCTACGCATAAGTGACGGCAAAACAACGAAAGAAATAAGAAACGAAAAAGAAGAATTCATGATCTTGAATACTGATGATCTGGGATGGTGGCACGGATGAATCTTCGTTCTGCGTTCAATTTGGCGTGATTGCATCGTTGACCCATCTCTCGCGCTTCTCCAATGGAATTCTGCGTTTCTGGCGTCTGTAATTCGTCTCTTATGAGTTAGGGTTGATATCTGGTAAGTGCCCCCTTTTCTGGATCGAAATCGGGCCTTTATAGTGGAATTCGACACTGTCACGGCTTGGGACATGATAGGTCACGGTCGTGACACTCTCGGGGCAAAAAATGAGCTCACTGCCATTCGTCACGGCCTCGTGCAGTAGTGTCACGGTCGTGACACTCTCAACAGCTTTGCGGCAGTTTCGTATTTCTCTCAGATAGAGGGGTAAACGATGTCCGATTGACCTGAAATTTTAACCATAGATAGAAGACACGCTAATCTTGATTATGACCAAAGGGATTCTCAATCAGAGATTTGTATTGAGAGATATGAATTTTCTAATATTGTTGCTGCTATGGGTCACGGCCTGGTGCAAGAAGTGTCACGGCCGTGACTTCCGACAGTAGAGTCTTCTGTCTCCTGTCACGGCCTGATGCACTGAGTGTCACGGCCGTGACACATGACTGTTTCCGTTGTTTTTGCTCCGTTTTGCCTCGTTTTCGCTCCTTTTCGCCCCAAAGTCGTCCCAAGCTCCTTCAATATTAAAATATGTGTAAATATAACGAATAAATGTATAAAATGATGGCTAGAGCTCTATTTTGATCCAATTAAATACTACAAAATGCGTTTATCAAGTACGTTTGAGTTTGAGAATGCGTTTCCCGGCTGGAGATGGTCTTGACCTCGAAAAATTGTTAACATCACAAAATAAAATATTATGCGTTTGAGCAGGGGCGGATCCAGGAATGTTTGACCGGGGGGCCCGTAGCATAAAATGTGTATATTAGCGAGGGTGATAAATGCGTAAATTTCATTTGCTCTTTTTTGCATAAGTCATATGTTGGTGTGAGAACAAGTATATTATTCGAGATTTTTGGAGATAGATTATAGTATTTATTTTTTCTGTTTTATTTGATGATGTCTTTTTTTACTTAAAAAGTGATTGTTTTAATTTTTCAAGGCTCATTGAATTAATAATTTGGATATAGACGTTTATACAATAAGTTCCTAATAAAATTTTTAATTTGAAACCATTATTATTAAAATGATAGTCATTAATGGATCCTGTCTGGAAAAAAAAAAGATGAATAGTTAATCTATATTACAAGAAATGTTAATTATGACAAAATTAATATAAACCATGACAAACATCTAAAAATTATGTACTATAATGATCAAGTATGTGGTTAAATAATTAGAATCTTATTGTATAGTATCTAGGTAAAAGAATTAGAAAAGTAAAAGGATATTTAAACTAATTATAAAAGTTAATAATTAAATTCTCTTATGATTGATTTTACAAGATGATACTGAAATTCAGCGGATATTGGTTTCAATGATGATGAGAACGAATTTTTTACTTGATATTGAACGGTTGATTCCTAGGCTTTGATTTGATTATTTTGAATTTCAGATTTTTTGTAGAAATTTTAACACCACCTATATTGGGCCAAGAGAGTACATGCTTTTTGGGGCAGCTCAATCCACGAAATATTCTTTTATTTATATTATTTGAAAGCCAAAAACTATAAAATAGGTTGGATGATTCGAACCTGAACCTAGGTTTCAAAAACTTACCACCCTAACCAACTTGCCAAACATCTTTATGTGAGAACTATAGAAGAAAATCTCTATATATCAATAATCGATGTATGACATATATATAGATCCGCCCCTACGTTTGAGTTTGAGAATGCGTTTCCCGGCTGGAGTAGATGTTAACGAAAAATTTGCTGTAGAGTACTTTTAATCCCATTTTTAAGCACGTGGATTAAATTTATTTCTGTGGCTTCATTTTATTTAGTTAATTTATATGTCCGATTTCTCAAAATTCACGGAACAATCCTACCAATTTGACGCGGATAATGGTCAATGTTTGTAATATGCTTTATATTAAAAATAATACAATAATTTTTTTTTTAAGCGAGTTAATTAATAACTTAAGTAATACTTCCCGGCTTTAACGAAATATGAATTTATATTTGGAAAGTAAAAAAGTCAAATGTTTCAGTTTTGACTTGTTTGCCACGGCTTAGCGTATGCAACAGTTTGATTAACCCTAACGCAACTTTAATATTAACGTTATATAGTAACAATGGTCACTTCGATAAGGAAATATCATACATAGAAATAAGAAAGGTGCCCGAGAAACAAAAAAAAAAAAAAACCTTAAAAGGTAACAAACATCTCTTTATTCTCGCACCATTCGATCTATACTTTCTATTTCTGCGTTCTGTGCCTCTAAAGATTCAGTTCCTATTATGGTTGGTTGAAAGATTTTAATGATGAAGTTCTTCATTATGCACTGATGACTGCGTTAGGGTCTCTAGTTTTGCAAGAATCTTGGAACACTTTGGTACGATTGGTTGTATAATATTTCTCTCTGTCGCTTATGACCTAATTTTCTTTTTTTTTTAACATACACGAAACCTCACTCCCTTTGATTTGAATCAGAACCCAAATTTTTATTCCATTCTTGTTATTGCATCTATGGACTTTTTCATCAACTGTAACTGAGATCCAACGTCGATGATCTCTTACCAGTGAGAAAGATCATTAAAATGTGTTTTTCTTTCTTTCTTTCTTTCTTTCTTTCATTCTTTCTTTCTTTCTTGTTTTAGGGTTTATCACGCACAAGAAACCTCACTCCTTTTGAATCAGAATCCAATTTGTTTTACAGTTCTTGAATTATGCCGTCTTGTTATTGCAATCTATGGAATTCTTCATCAACTGTAACTGATCTAACGACGATTTCTTGCAAATGGGAATGATCATTAAAATGTATTTGTATTATTTTTTTTCTTTTTTTTTTGCAGATTGTGAGAAACCAAAAAAAAAAACCTTGATTTCGAGATATACGCTATGCCCACTATGACGACTACCAAAGATTGCAGAAAAGGGCTCCCAAGAAACCTGAATTTGAGACGAACCAACGTTGTAACAAAACCCATTTCAGATAACAAGTCGAAAGATGTTTCGAAAGGTTCGCCTTTGCAATCTCCTCGCAGAAAACGCTCAGACGAAGAAACTTCCACTGATGACCAGTGTTTGAAGAAGAAGCAGAAGATGGGCCCTAATGGTAATAATTTGAATTTCAAAATATTATTATTATTTTTTTAATTTTTCCCCATTTACGCTATTAATTTATCGCTAATGATGTGTTTCTTCTCTAATAACTTTCAAGGGTCTCAAGTTGTTCACCATGAAAGAAGCGAAGCGAGTGTTTCAACCGAAGGTAACTATGAATATATATGCTCTTTATTATTAATTCATTCATTTCTATACTTCAACATTGATACTTCATTCAATATACTTACAATAGTTTTTCTCTTTAGATTGTGTCCAAAATCAAATCTCTACCGAGAAGGTGACTTCGACTTCGAGAGCTGCAGCATTGAAAAGCCGATTTGCAGACACCATTCGCAAATCTCAAGCATACCTAGGCAATGTAATATAATGGTTTCCTTTTTTTCTAACGATATTGTATTGGAAAATTTATAATCTTGCAATAACATTGAATAACGTGAACTTTTTTTTGCAGGATGTGAATGCAAAATCTCCATTATCTTTAGAAGAAAGGGCGCACAACTATTTAATGCAGCAACGTGAGAAAGAAAGAGCAGCTGCAAGAATGGCGATAGAAAAGGTAACAATTCGATGGATTAATTCTACCATTATGACAATATATATGCTTCAATATTTCAATACGAAATCATTTTCTTTTACTTATATAGGACTTTTTTTTATGTAACAGATGGAGAAGACCGTTGAGTTCAACGATGGGCGTGCCGTCATGAGAGATTTCTATATGTTATTATTTTCCGAATCAGTTTGACTACGAAGAAGAAAGACTATTTTGGGTCCTATTTCTATCATCGCTTCATATTAATCAATAAAAGTCGATTTTTTTTTTCTTTTAATGCAAATCTCTTGCGGCATATGTAACATAATTTCAATGAATCGTTTCATGTATGCTTAATACTTGTATTGTAGTGGGTATCATTTCATAATCATGACTCGTGAGATGTATGGGGATTTGGAAATGGCATTTGAAATTTTATCTTTGGTCTATTAGTTTTATGTTTTGCGGCGCCATAAAACCCAGCAAAACCTAAACTTAAATTTACTCATAATTACTCTCATTATTCTAAGAGAAAATATCATCTTAGAAAACCCCAAACCACGGACATGCATATAACATACGTTTATCTACTATGTTGCTCTAACGCTTCATAATATAGTCTTTTTGCACACCCAAAATGCATGTGCTTTTTACGATATATACCCAGGGGCGGAGCTAGGAGATAATTTGAGGGTGGGCAAGAAAATTAAAATAAATCTAAGACTAAATAATAGTACAGTATTTAACAAAACATTGCCAGAAAAATCATAGTTGTATTTTTTTGTTTTACAAGTCTCCATAGAAATCATTGTATGATAAATGACAAGTAATTGGATATATTAGAAGAAAAATGCTGAAATATTGGTTAAAACAACCATATAATAATAAAAGTGGGCCTTTAAAAATTATAATGATTATTAAATTTGTATTTATTTTAGTTTATTTGGGCCTTCCTATGTAATATGAACGGGCCACAAGATTTGAAAAAGGGCTCTCGTAAAGGGAATAACTATTTTTCCATAAAATTATATTATATAGATATAATAACCGAAAAGATTTTGTGCACATTTTTTTAGGTGTGTGTTGGGGCTTCAGTGCTTCACTGGCTGGTATATATCTAATAAATACTTAGATCTTATTGGGCCTTTTCAGTTCACCCCTCTAGTAACTTAGATTTGTATAAAATATATATTCATACATATATACATATACAAGTAGCAACATATATATAGGTAACATCAAAATTTCAGGGTAGGCAACTGCCTATCCTAGGCCTGAGGTGGCTCCGCCCATGTATATACCGTATTAATTATAAAATAACAATTACTGAAAATAGTGGGTAAAATTCAAAATATAAAAATTTCATGTAATGTGTTGATTTATTTTAATTTAATATTATTATTCTTAATTAATCTTAATTGACAGACCAAACTTAGATCATTTATATCAGGTCTTCATACTTAGTAAAAAGAGTATAAGTAATTATATTACGATTTTTCCAAATTATATTACCCCAAGCCCGTGATCATAATCAAAGCACAAGCCCAAGTCCATTAAGAGAAGCCTACATGCAGAAAGATTAAAGAGTGTTTAATTGGTAATATAAATTTTTTTTTTTTTTAAACTTGATAATTTACTCGATTATTAAAAAAAATTGAATCCAAAAAACCATCTTTTTTCATACCGCAACTGAAATCTCGAAAAATAGCTGAATTCGTCTTTAGGGTTATAGGCCAGTTAGCTAATGTTATCAAACTCACATATCTACATTAATTAGAGCTTCTTTAATTAAGTTAGTTGCACAAACAAATAGGAGTAATATTTTGGGACGTTTCCCCTAATTATTCATTTTTCTCTTCTCAGTAAAAGAGTCTAAAATCCATTAAAGTGTAAATCAGCTCTATAAGCCACTTGCAATCAGCAATCGATCATTTAAAGACCATTTTATGACTAATATATAATAACCAAGAGCATGGCTTAATGATTTGAGACTTAAACTCAGATCGAAAGTTAATTAACTAATAAGTAGACTCGTGAGCTCATTCTTTTATTAATGTTATTCTCAATTTTTACTATAAATCACAGAACTTCCTTTGAGAAGAAACATCCTACTTATACTATGTTCCTTTAGAACCTTTCAAGTTTCAACTAATTAATTTACGGAAATTTAATTTAAAAAATCTTCACAATTAAAAATCAATCATCGTACCTGTAAATATTTATACGTGTTTCCTGATAAACCACTATCCTTTAACCAACCAACCTAAACCTTATCTCCGCCCAAACCCCACCACCCATCACCAGCACCACCGTGGTCGCCGGAGAAGACCTCGCCGGAGAACAAACGATGTCATCGATTCCGAATTTCCCACTCCAAACGTCTCCGACGATCGTCAAGTTATTCAACGCGAACAAACCCTCGTTCTTCTCACTCAGCTTAAGAAATTGCCGCCCAGCTCGGACGAAGCCGTCGGGGAATGGGTGTTTGACGGCGGTTGGGTGCTCGACGTCGATGCCTTTCATAGGAAGAGTCGGCTTTCACAGAAGGGAAGGTAATCTTTCCTTGCTTTCGTTCAGCGCGGACCCGAAAATTGGTGCTGAAGCTGAAGCCAAGCCCGACGGTTCGCAAGTGTTGTCTGGGTTGCTTCCGTTCGTCGTCGCCTTTACTGCTTTTGCTGCGCTTTATCGTCCTTCCACGTTTACTTGGTGAGTTGATTCTGATCGGCTTGGCGAGATTGATACACTTGGTTCTTAGCTACGATGTTGACTAATCAGTGATCGTTATCTGTAATTAATTGAAGGATATGAGTGTAGTTAGTGAATCATTTATATTCGTTTCATTAGTTTCACTGCAAGCTCTGAGCCTGATAAATTAGCTGGAAAACAGGATTTATTTGTCAATCTTTGAGATGATGTGTGATTGAATCATTTATCGCCAAGTATTGATCGAAATCCCAATTTAATCAATGTAACATGAGTGTGATTGATAGTATGTTTTGATTCTATCATAATTCTGCTACTTTTTTCGAACATTAGTGTTACAAGATGTGTGCCGAATAGTCAACCATTAGAGCTTGGGAACTTGTTTTTACTACGTCTTGCTTGCTTGGGAATTAAACGAATGAATTAAGGACACAACTAGACTTGGCCATAATTCAGTTTTCCTCTTTAGATCTGTGCTTTCTTCTCAGTTAGGCATGGCGATGGTTTCTATATTGAAGAATGCTTACATACTTTCTTAAGGAGTCTCTATCCTTCCTTGTCTTTTTCTTGTCGAAAATGATAGAGGAAAGTGCAGGGTATCAAAGGAAATGTACGCCCCCGCACTAGGAGGAATCATGCTATCGATTGGGATCAAACTCTCAGTCGACGATTTCGCCCTAGCATTTAAGAGGTAACACGAAAAATACTCTTTCACCCTTCCCTTTCTTACATAAACATGACAGAGAGGTAGACATTAATCATCTGATCTAAAATGCCTTTCCACAGACCTCTCCCATTATCCATCGGATTCATAGCTCAGTATGCGCTGAAACCAGCCCTTGGAGTTTTCGTTGCCCGAGCCTTTGGCATGTCTCCCATGTTCTACGCTGGCTTTGTCCTCACATCATGCGTCGCCGGCGCTCAGCTCTCAAGCTACGCCAGCTTCTTAAGCAAAGGAGACGTAGCGCTAAGCATACTTCTGACAAGCTCTTCCACCATTGCTTCAGTGCTCGTCACTCCTCTCTTGACGGGCCTTCTGATTGGCTCCGTCGTCCCAGTCGATGTTGTCGCAATGTCGAAATCAATTTTGCAGGTAACAAATCGAATTTTTCTCAATCAGTAAACCGAACCCAATTCTTGTTTTTCTTAAAAAAATATGATCTTTTTGCCATTTTTTGGCTAAAACCTTTAGGTGGTATTGGTCCCCATAACGGTGGGTTTGGCGCTAAACACATACGCAAAGCCAGTCGTATCAGTGCTACAGCCCTTGATGCCATTTGTGGCCATGATATGCACCTCGATGTGCATAGGAAGCCCACTAGCCATAAACCGAAGCCAAATACTCTCAGCCGAGGGCCTGAGATTGGTGGGGCCCGTGCTGACCTTCCACGTGTTGGCCTTTGCATTGGGCTATTGGGTCACCAAGATCCAACCCACGAGGTAAGAATCGATCAAGACGTTTCTGAAATATAATGCTCGGAAAATCTTTTTTTTTTTTTCTCTAAATTAATTGGGTTCTTGGGTTATAGGTTGGATGAAGATGTGTGCAGGACGATATCACTGTGCACGGGAATGCAGAGTTCTACACTGGCGGGACTGCTAGCGAGTCAGTTTCTGGGCAGCAGTCAGTCGGTCCCAGCGGCTTGTTCAGTGGTGGCTATGGCTATAATGGGCCTTTGCCTCGCTTCGTTTTGGGGCTGTGGGCTAAGGCTTAGGGCTCTGCCGTGGCTCGTTGTTCCTCGGGCTGGTTCGACCATTAAGGCATAGAGAAATGTTTAAGGACTTCAAATATGACATCTATATAGGTATTTATATACAGAGAGGAGAGTGAGATGTACAAATGCATATTTAACTTGTGTATATGCATACATGAGATATAGAATGTGTAGATCTTTTTCAAATAAAATAAAACAGTTGCCGTTGCTGTTTGAAGCAGAGAGAATTTCAGACTCGTAAAAATCATTTCTTTGAGTAGCTTATGCTCGTCCCATGCAGTAATAATAATACATGTTAATCATGAATGGTGAAGTATACAGCTTCAGTTAGTAAAGGGGGAACTTGGAATCGACGTCTTTGGTCCAAGACTCGAGCCCTCCGATGATATCCTTGGCAGAAGAAAATCCAAGCTTACGAAGACGCTCGACGGCCCTCTGCGAATCGTTGCCTCTTCTGCATATAACGTAAAGGGAAGCATTTGCTTTTCCGTTCTCTTCTTCTTCCCTTTCCAAGGCTGACGTCACCTCGGAGACTCTACTGTCCAAATCTGTCAGGGGAATGTTGATGGATTTGGGGAGAGACGCGATCTTGTAATGATGGGCGGGCCTAACGTCCAATAGTACGTGCGCTTCGCCTCCTTCCTCTCTCTCTTGGTACGCTTTGCTGCTAATCCTTGAATCTTCTTGGAGGAGATTCAGATTCAGTGGGCCCTGAAGAAAAAGTTGCAGAAGAACGATGTTATGTGCAGGGCTAAGAGCTCTTACCATACACATAATAGCAATGCGCGACTCAGTTTCAGTTCCAAGGGTACTTATGCTTTTAGGCAAAAGGGGAGAACCATCGGGGGAAGAAAATGCATACCGTGGAAAATGGAGACTGGGTGAAATCTTCATAGTCGAAGCGACCGAGATTTTGAGCTGTCAGCTTTGCATTTTCTCCGCAGGCTTCGCAGTTTGGTGATCTCCCTCTGATCTTGACCTAAGTGAAAAGGTACGAGTTCGAGAATAAATAGTACGCAAACGCACTTCAAGTGACTAGATCATGCTTAATGTTTGCAGTGAAATTTCATATATGAGATATTCATAATGCAGCTAATGTTTCCATAGCTTCCTCGGTGTTCAATATGTCACACGAATAAAGAAAACTCTACGTAAGATAAGCAGAAACATACAACACGGATACGAGCAGAAAGTGCATCAAACAGTATCATCCGTCCAGAAAGTGGTTCCCCAACATCACCAGCAACTTTTATAGCCTCAAGAGCTTGGAGACAACCAATAATGCCAGGAACTGCAATTCGAGGGCAAATGTAAAGAAACAGAAACCTCGAAAGGGAAAGAGAAATTTCGAAACATTCAGAATTTGAAGAAAAATCTCAAGTGTGTTATAAGCCAAGATGTACCTACTCCTAGGACTCCTGCGTCTGCGCATCTCTGACACGCCGTACTTGGCGGTGGAGTTGGAAAAAGACAGCGATAGCATGGACCTCCGTTGTAATTGTACACAGTTAGCTACATCGTATGAAAAGGAAATAAATAAGTTGCATATATGTCAACACATGTTACAAATACAAGATTACTAATAAGTGTAACGCTGAGAATTTATATAAATCAAGAAGTTTACCTGGCCTTCTAGTCCCAGTGCAGCTCCAGAAATAAGAGGCTACAAGACACAATAGATTATCAGTGTAATGAAGAGAAACTAACAATTGTGTTATGAAAATCAAATCTTTGGTTCAGATTCTTGTATTCAGGCAAGGCATTGCGAAATACTCACCTTTCTCAACACAACACAAGAATCGCTGATCAAGTAGCGACTGGGCACATTGTCAGTTGCATCTACGACAATATCATACCTACGACAAATTAGAAGCCAATAGCTCAAACATCTAACAGGCAAATAACTTAGTAAAGCTACAGCGAAGAAGGGAAGCATCGTACTTGCTCATGATCTCCAGTGCATTGGAAGCACGAAATGCTTCTTTATGCTCGATTATCTGTACAGTGGAGTTGATCCTGAACAATTTAAAAAATAACTAGGTATAAAATCAAAGCCTCACCACGAATCGCAAAAATACATGTACTTTATCCAATCACGATTCAAATTTCAATTAAAAACGAACGAGAGAACAATGAGCATACGCTCGACATGTAGCAGCAGCTGACTCCACCTTCGATCTTCCAATATATGCCTCGCTGTGTATTACCTGCAGAAGTAAGAACATATGATTTAGTCATAGAACTCATAAGCGACCAAGATTATAGAGAACTAATTTAATCAAGTAGACAGACTATCAATGACGTGTCATCGTATTACTATCAGATAGCTAAAAAGTATGGATTTTTTTGGAGCTCATTTCTTACCTGCCGATGCAAATTATTAAGCTCCACCACATCATGATCGACAATACCCACGCGACCTGCAATTCGAACCCACCGTTTCACCAAATCGACAACTAATCGAACCCAACGAACTCGATCAATCCACACCAAGTACAGGAAAAAAATTAAGGGGGAGAAAGAAACAAAAAGCAAAAGAAGCGAACCGAATCCACAGGCCGCAAGGTAGAGCAACGCAGGCGACCCCAATCCTCCAGCTCCGATCACCAGCACCGACGAGTTCAGCAATTTCGCCTGCGCGTCGACGCCGAACGAAGGGAGCAGCAGGTGGCGGCTGTAGCGGTATATGCTCTCGGGGGAAAGCTCGCCGTCGAGAAGAGGCTTCTCGGCCGTCGGCGAAGGAGACGACGGTTCTCCCACTTGAATAGCTTCGAGGCGAGCTTCGAGAGCCGATATGCGCGCCTCGATTCGCGACTTCTCCTCTCTCAGCGCTTCAATTTCGCGGAGCACTTCGGACGACGTCGTTTCGAGCGCGCCGTTGGTATCCATTGGACGAGCGAGGAGAGTAACGTTTAACCTAAACTTAAACACTTCGCTGAGCTTAGGGCTTCGACTTGGATTGTATATGCCTATGTGGGCCCCAACATATATTGCGAATATTTAGTTGTTGTCTCTCTCTTTTTGTCCGCAAGGGAAAAATCTGAGAAGAACAAGTGTTTGAAATATATCACCTCTCTTGACGTTTTAAGTGGTTTGTTATGTTTAGTAGTTTTTGTTCAAAATCGAGCAGCTTCATTACAAAGGGTTTGTCACATACCACACCTTTTGTTGTACGTTTCATCTATTAGGGAATAATATGACTGAAATCGCCTCTTCACTTCCAAGTAGAGTTTGGAGTAATAGTTATGATAATGGAAAGAGATCAGATCATAGCTTGGCGAAAAGAAAGGTACGTACTTATAATACTTCGTTTTAGGTTTAACTTTTTCAGGCCCCTTTAAAGTTTTAAAATAGGTTTCAGACTCTATCAGAAAAAACTATTGTTTAAATGACCCAATTTTTATAAAATTTAGAAATAAGGACCTAGACCACACAAGTGTTATAAAGTGTATATGAATTGTTATCGAATGATCGATTTGTGTTATTCCAGAACAATGAAGTGGTACTGCAGAATAATAAAGTGGTACTGCGGAACAATAAAGTGGTACCGCTGAAATCGGGTCCTTAAAACTAAATTTTTTCCTAATAGGGCCTGAAAACTGAAATAAAATACTGACAAGGGCCTGAAACAAAATTTGCCCTTTTTTATATTATTGTTCATGCTAGAATTTCATATAAGCCAAACCCATATACCTTTCCCCATTTGCGTATAGTTGTTTTTCTTGGTCTTTACATAAATCATAACATCTTAATAACGTTGTTATATGATAATTTAAAGGGTAAATTTCCTTTCAGTACCTTTCAAGGTTTGAGATTCCTGTTCAGTACCCCCAAGAAAAAAACTTCATGTTCAGTACCCATCTGCAGAAAAGTTGTGTGTTTAATACCCCCAAACAACGAACGGACGAAAATACCTTTTTCTGAAATTAAATTGGACATTATACCAACTACTTTGATTATTATACCAAATGTTGTTCTACTTATACCAACTATTATCATTATTATACCATCTGATAAAGCATACAATTCTGTTGGTATAATTATGACAACAGTTGGTATAATTTCTACAACTTCTGGTTTAATAGTAAAATCAGTTGGTATAACGCCAATTTCACTGCATAAAATTCGAATAACGTCATTTACTGGTATAATAACGAAAACATATGGTATAATTTCTGGTATAATTTCAAAATCAGTGGGTATAACGTCTAATTTCACTGTAATTAAAACAACTGGTATAATAACGAGAACATATGGTATAATTTCTACAATTTCTGGTATAATTTCAAAATCAGTTTGTATATGTCCAATTTTACTGTATAAAATTAATAACAGGTATAATAACACACACAGATGGTATAATTTCTACAATTTCTGGTATAATAAAAAACCAGTTGGTATAACATTCAACTTCACTGTATAAAACTAAAATAACTGGTATAATAACGAGAACACGTGGTATAATTTCAACAGTTTCTGGTATAATTTCAAAATCAGTTGGTATAACGTCCAATTTCACTATATAAAATTAAAATAACTGGTATGATAACGAAAACAAATGGTATAATTTCGACAGCTTCTGGTATAATAGCAAAATCGGTTGGTATAACGTCCAATTTCACTGTATAAAATTAAAATAACTGGTATGACAACGAAAACAGATGGTATAATTTCGACAGTTTCTGATATAATAACAAAATCAGTTGGTATAATGTCCAATTTTGAAGTGTGAGACAATGGTATTTTCGACTTTTTCAACCATTTTAGATACTGAACATGAGGAAATTTCCAAATGGGTACTTATAAGGAAGAAATAACTGGAGGGGTATTTAATAGGAATCTCAAATCTTGAAACTTACTGAAACGGAATTAACCCTAATTTAAACTGTTTAACGAAAAACTATGGTCGGTTTAAGGTTATAAGCACCATGTTTTGGATTAGATCGCCGGCCATGTAAGTACTTTAGAAGTAAAGTCATTTGCCGTACTCTCTAATTTGAAAGGTCGTCGGTACGGAAAAGTTCTTACATCGCCTCGAAAGTGGAGGGCGACCACTTTTTTCATTTCTATATAAAAAAAACTTGGCCATTGCTTTCCCCACACACACACACACGCACACAACACACTGTAATAACGAAAAAAAATCAAATCACACTCACAAAATGCACAAGACTTCGTCTTCCTCCTACTTGGGCCCCGACGGCCTCGATCTGTCCAGATCCTTCTTCACCCCCATAAACGCGGCGGTCCCCGCCGACGGCCGCCGCCGCGCCACCAAGATCACCGTGGTGGGCTGCGGCAACGTGGGGATGGCCATCGCCCAGACGGTTCTGACCCAAGACTTGGTCGACGAGCTCGTCCTCGTCGACTCCAACCAGGACAAGCTCACCGGAGAGGTTCTCGACTTCCAGCACGCCGCCGCGTTCCTGCCACGCGTCAGGATCACCGCCGCGTCGGACTACGCCGAGACGGCGGACTCCGACATCTGCATCATAACCGCCGGGGCGAGGCAGATCGTGGGGGAGAGCAGGCTAAACCTTTTGCAGAGGTAAGAAATATAATTAATTAATTCCTCTCGAACCGTAACCGTAGTAAAGTTTTCAGATCTGCATTTATTTAGGTAGTAAATAATAAATAACTCCTCAAAACGTGCGTGGCGCAGAAACGTGGCTCTATTTAAGGGCATTGTTCCCCCATTGGCTAAGCACTCGCCGGAGAGCATCCTATTGGTGGTTTCCAACCCGGTGGATCTTTTGACCTACGTGGCGTGGAGGCTGTCCGGGTTTCCGGTCAATCGGGTCATCGGGTCGGGCACGAATTTGGACTCTTCGAGGTTTCGGTTCCTCATCGCTGATCACCTCGACGTCAACGCCCAGGACGTGCAGGTAAGAGTTTTCCGAGGCTCGCTCGAAAAAAAGTCTGAATCAAATAATGGGTTTAACATTTCTTCAATTATGTAGTTTAGCGGGGTGACATTATAGGACTGGGAATTTAGGAGGTGACATCATACGGACAGTAACTTTTTAAAATCAAGCAATTGGGAATATTATACGCTGAAATCCTAGATTTTGTCCGACATTATAGGACATTGCAGGAAAACAGAATTTAGGGGTGACATTGTAGGAAAAAAGAATTTAGGAGGTGGCATTGTACGGATATTAACATTCAATTAAGCCATAATTGGGACATTACACGCTGGAACTCTAGATTTTGTCTCAAAATTGATTAATTTCGAAAGTTATTGTCCGTGTAGTATCACCTCCTAAATTTGACGGGCCCTAAAATTTAGGGCAAAATATAGTGTTCTAACGTACAATGACCAATAAATTGCTTGTTTTTGAAAATAATTGTCCCTATAATACCAACACCCCCTAAATTACAGGGCTGAAAAAATAATCAAACCTTGAATAAAATCTTGTCAAACTAATGCATAATTTTCCAAGGCCTACATCGTGGGGGAGCACGGCGACAGCTCTGTGGCCCTATGGTCGAGCATAAGCGTCGGCGGCGTACCGATCCTAAGCTTCTTGGAGAGGCAACAGATCGCCTTCGAGAAAGAAACCCTAAAGAACATACACAGAGAGGTCGTCCAAAGCGCTTACGAAGTCATACGCCTCAAGGGCTACACTTCGTGGGCCATAGGCTACTCGGTGGCTAGCTTGGCTCGGACCATACTTAGGGACCAGCGGCGAATCCACCCAGTGACGGTCCTAGCCAAGGGGTTCTACGGAATGGAAGGTGGTCAGGTTTTTCTGAGCCTGCCGGCCCAGCTTGGTCGAGGTGGGGTTTTAGGGGTTACGAATATCCACCTTAGCGATGACGAGGCTCAGCAGCTTAGGGACTCGGCGGGGCTTATGCTTGAAGTGCAAAGCCAACTAGGGCTTTAATTATATATATATATATATATATTATATTATATATATATCTTAATATATATAAGGAAATGTAGTTTTCACCTTATCGCTCCACGTGTCCCGTTATTATTTAGTTTTTATATGAAGAACAATTTTAAATTCAACCCACGTTAGAGGAAAAAAGAGCAATAAATGTCTGTCTACATTCATCAATATGAAATGCCGTTTAGACTATGTTTATCCATGACCTTCACAACCGGTCATGAGAATAAAATATTAATTTCTCTCTCTTCCACATTCACAACCTACACCTCAACAATTTTTATACTTTATCAACAACCCAGCACAACCTAGAATATTTATATTTTATAATTCTTTTTAGTAGTATTTGAGTGTTTGAAAGTAGATTACATTATATGATATAAAATTTAGATACTTTGGTCATTGGAGATAGAAAAATAATATGAATTATGATAGATTATAGAATGTAATAGAGAAATAGATAATTTGAAATTGTGACTCAAAATGTAGCAATATTGATCTCTATTTGTAAAGAAAAAAAAGATCATACATTTTGATAAAAATTAAAATAAAATTTTAATAGATAATTAAATGTATCATAAAAATCAATAAAATCCACAAAAACAGTTTTGAAAACTGTGCACAACCGGTTGGTGAATCAGGTTGGTCCACCAACCGGGTTGTGGGAGGTTGTGGAAATATTTACTTGTTTGATTTATTTTATTTAATTATATTGCACAACCGATTGTCCGGGTAATTGATAAACATAGTCTTACTCTCTTTTTTAAGTGATTCAACATTGTACAGGAATGGAGAAGAACAACAGAATGGTAATTGATACCCAGGATCTAAATGTTTCAAGCCGCCCGAAATCGAATGAGGACGATGACATTTTGGAATCCTCAAAGGGTGATAAAATTTACTTGCGTACAACAATCCTAATTCCCAATTAGGTTTCGAACACCAGTCACCACAATCCTCTAATGGTGAGAAAACTCGCTTGAGCACAACAATCCTAATTCCTGAGCACATTCGCTAACCATATCGTGAATGGCCATTCTTAGGAACAAAAGCCAATTGATTCGCCCCATCATCTGTGAACTACCTATTGTAAGTTGCAGATTTGATTTATGCTTGGAATTAAGCAGCGCCTGTATGTAATCGATAGCTTACTACGTTTCAATGATATTGTTTATTCTGAGAGTTATTTATGTGGTCTCTTTGATTTCTTTACCTACTTATGGGTTTCTTGATTTTTTCAATCTCATCTGAACCTGACTCGATTGCATTTTAGGTAAATAGTTTATATTTGCTGCTTCAAGTATCGGAAAACGTCGACCAACACAATTTTTTCGCTAAAAGTTTCTCAATTCTCAATCACGTCATCATTTCACGATCTTTGCAAATTCTCGCCCATTGTGCAGATATCTAACTATCGGAAGGAGATAGAAATCATGCAAACTATGACAAAGGAGGAATAACTAGCCTCTGAGAAGGTGCAAAACTATTAAAATTTACCATCGTTCGTGCATCTTATTGTTACTGTTTTATTGAGATAGGACGTTTCATTGATGTACACAATGAGGAGGCTACGACGGTTTCCCAGAATCACTAAATATTGAAAAGGAAAATGCCGTTGAGCCCATTTAGGAAGGAGATAACAAGGAAAATACATGCCTTAAAATAACTTACCATGGTTCTTTACAATCATTTGAAAGGGTGCTTTTGGGGGAGGTAACTCTCATATCTTGAATTTCTAATTAGGTTATTTCATGTACATGTTATAATCTGTAGGGAAAAGACAACAGATTAGAGGCTCAAATATTTGGACCATTGTGGAGAAGTTTTGGCAGGTACGTATTTTGCATGCAATTCAATATATTTTCTGCATCATATTTGCTTTCAATTTTCAGGAAGAAACACATAAAAATGGTTTTACGGACTTGATGATATAGCTTAAGATGAGTTGGCATTCCTATAGGATAGAAATAGTCAAAATTGTAGTTGTCGTGTTTGAGTTATATGGTTTTTTCGTGAGATGTATTGATACTAACGTTATCTAATTGTCTTCAGTGGATTGATCTGTTCGATGAAGAGATCTAATGGCCCGCCGTGATGTTCTACGAATTCAACATCGACAAAAGCCAATGGGTATTGGGTACAAACAGAATAGAATTTATCAATTGCATGGATAATGTCGTCGAGGCTGGTAGATCTGTCATGGTGGTGTTGTAGCATGTCCATTTATTTCTGAGTCGGCTCAGCCTGGCTGTTTGAGACCCGTTGTTGCTGATGGCATATACTCAGGTTTCTTTGTCTTCTTTCATTTTTTCTCTTCTCCGTTTTCTTATTTATTAGTTCAGAGAGCATTTGTTTTAACCGTCGTTTGTTGATTTTGATCCTCTCTGCTGCATATGAATGTTTCTTTTGCTTTGATGTTCCGTAGTTATTTTTCCACATGTGCTAATCATCCGCGGGCCGACCATGTAAGTGGAGTTTTTTGGCATTGGTGTTATTTATGTTCATTTAGGCATTCATCGTGTACATACAATTCGATTTTTGTTTGTAGGTAATATGTGGTTTTCTCCTTATTATAATCTTCAATAATTATGTTGTTAATCTGGGTTCTTTACTATAGATGTTTTATGGTATAATTGGTTCGTTGATTAAATTTTCTTATTCTCACGGGGTTCAATAGGCTCGGAAACTATCTCAAACTTCTCAATCTCAACGACCAGCTGATAACAATGATACTCATGTAGCTGATGCGGATGGGGGACTGACCATGAAAGGTCACGAGCGGCTGTTTTGTTGGTCTGAGGGACGCGAGATATCGGTGAGGGTGTCTGTCCCCCCAAACAGGTCTATGTTTGTCTGTACAAGATTTGGTAACGATTTTTTTTATGTATTTGAAGATGTTTACTATGGAAACTTCGAAAACTTTTCATATCCGTTCTTCATGGTTATAAATATGTCTACGCTGATATTACTTTATATGTCTTTGCTTATGAATTTAGGGAAAGCGTGTGCCCACATTGTAACTCTAGCATGAATGTGCATGTTAGCATGTCTTCTTCGTCATGAGGTGAGAGGATACATAGGTTTGCGTAAGGTGAAGAGCTCTTCTTTTTCTTTATCTCTATAAATTTGTTTTTTCTTTCTCTTTACTTGATTTGAAATTTAATATATCTTTTGTCATTCTTATTTGGGGCAGATCTTGCGAGTGGTGGTGTTGGGCCACGATGGGAGAGTGCAAGCAGCCTCGACGAGCGGAACTCAGATCTGCTACACGCTTACTGCTCGGCTTTGAAGGTTCGTAAGGGAAAGTAAGAGAACCCGCTTGGTAGAACTGGATGCAAGTGGTGGTGTGGGGCGATGGCGAGCGGGTACAAGAAGCAGGGAGAGGATGACGAACGGCTGCGAAAGGTTCGAAGCGCGAGCGATAGCGAGGCCAGATCTCTGATAACGCAAGGCTGCGAGCGGGTGTTTGGGATGGATGCAAGATTCCGACGACGGGTGGCTCTGTATATTTTCTCTTTTATTTTTTTAATATTTGTTTTTTCACTATTTGCAAACACTGTCCCGTCAAATGGCATCATATGATCGATCATAGTATTCCAACTATTTTTTTTTGTTTTATTTATTGCGTCGAAGGTGTTAGCGACAACGTCGCTAAATAAACTGTTTACTGTTGTGGGATCCTAGGCAGGTGAGGCGCAGCCGATTTATCCCCCGAATGGCGTGACCTCGGTTTGTGGGAGGAGACTGGATATGGAAAACGCTGGTAGGATTCAATTCATCGGAGTTTAAGATAGCGCCATGACTACGTGTAAGAACATCAAATATCTCATCACTTGAGCACAGGTAATACGTGCTCTCTCTCTCTCCCTCTCCCTCTCTCTCCCCCTCCCTCCCTCCCTCGCTCACTCAGATATAATGTGTTCTTAAGAAAATTTCGATTAGTTAAGATCGATCGCGCGCAACCTTAACAAGTAGAAGGCACTTTCTCAATGCGCTGAGAGTTTGGTTGGCGTCAATGAAGGCCGATGCAGATCACCTATCAATTACTATAGTTATAGACCAATTTCGCAGGTATAATGCATCGTTTCATCCACTGTCGTTATCTGGCAACTAATCACAATTTTGAGTAGTGTAATAACCACTGTTTGTCTGATTTGATGTGGGTAGCCTGCACGAACTTTGCAAATTGCAGAGATGCGTGTGGGAAAAGGTTTTCGCTTGGACCACAAAGGTTGATACATTTGTGGTCGATGTTGCTTTGTTTGATCTTTCAGGGATGTTGTTAGACACGGAAAACTGCTTATGCTATTGACATGCAGAGAGGTATGTTTGGTTGGTTCATTTGACGCCCTTTAATCATGCAGGGTTTATGAGTTCATTTGATGATTTTCTTAGCATTGTACACCTAATTGATGATTTGCATGCCGTAGACATGGCTGCAGATGGATGGAGACAAGATTCCTTTCGACCGTTGGGTTGAAATTCATAATGTATGTTTTACTTTGGGTCTTTTAACGGTTGGTTCAATGTATTGGAAACACTATGATCAGATCTTATATTTTCTTATCCTTTCGCACCTATTATCCATTATTGCACTGAGTATGGTTAAAATAGACGTTTTCATTTAGCCATTTAATCGTTTTACATACGAAAGAGGATTTGGTAGTTGTTTGAAGACTCCAATGGTATGAATATATTAATTCTCACGCCATGCGTGTAGTTAATGATTGATTTTATCAATTTTAATCGGCGACAGAGGATTTAGCATTTGTTTTTGATTGCAAACTGACCCATTAGAATTTCTTTATCAATGTAGAAAGGCCATCTTACGTTGAGGCCTCAAAGGGCATAACTAAGTGATGCTTGCATATTCTTTTCATAACTGAGATTAGTGTAATTAGCATATATATGTTTGCTATATGAGAACTGTCGGCGTTGGACAAGTAGAACAACTTTGAATCAATAACAGAAACAGCCAAAAAAGTAGAGTGCAAGAGAAAAGCTCTAAACCTGGTCAAGTACCTTTCTTAAAAGGGGAGAAACCTCGATGATATTGCTCAATTGTTTATGCCATTAAGTATCGCGGCAAATGATAATCATTGTGTGATTGTTATAGAATTTGTTAGAAATAATTTGTTGACTTCGTATTTTTACATTTTTTATGCATACTTAATACCCGTGCATTGCACGGGCAAAAAACTAGTATATATATATATATATATATATATATATATATGTTATACTCGTCTTGTTTGTTTGTGAGGCTTTTGTTGAAGTTACCTTTTTTTTTTTGATAATTATGGTGTGTGATTGATTGCTTGTTGAATTTCTGATTTTGTGCCCGGTATGAGTTTTATATAAAAAAATTACTCCCTCCCTCCTAATAACTTTTGTACATTTTTACTAAATCGGACGTCCCATTATCTTTTGTGTTCTTATTTAGTAAAAAAGCATCACAAACAGTCAATATAATAATATTAAATACGGAAATCTACACTTAAATACCTAATAGTAAACAAAAAAGACACATCAGTCCCTTGTCAGAGATCTTTTTAAGCTAGGTACCCATTTGAATAAAATTTTTACAGATAGATACCTAATCACCTAAGATTACCAATTTACCCTTTGATTTTACAATTCCATTTCACAATTTTCTCTGCAATTTCGAGCTCCATCACGCCTGACAAGATTTAAGCTCCATCTCTGCAATTGACGGTCACCTTCTGCTCGTGGTGGCAGCGGACGACGAGCGACGAACCTATTCCACATTGGGTTCTCGATTTAGGGTCTCGATTTTGTCATGTAAGCTTTTATTTTGCTTTGGGTGTGGTTAATCGATTGCACTCGTGAGATCAAATTTAACCCAGATCTGGGAGTTGAATGCGATCTAAGAGCTCTATGTAAGGGTGGATGTCGATTCTTGACATTTATTGAGGCTAATCCATCGGGATTTCAGGTTTCTTTATATAACAGTTATTACGTACCATTTGTTATGTTTATTACGTACCATTTTATGTGTCTATACGGTACCAAGATGTCCATGTACGCTGTACCATTGTAAACTATACAGGCGTACCATTTATACAGGTTGTCATATTATCTGAAAATATGCCGTCTACAAGTTCGGTTAGTGGCGGGACGTTATTTGCATTGTGTGAGTATAAAAGGGAGTCATTCTTAGTATCGATCGTGAAGCGACGATGCACGAGATGAATGCTCAAACCGATGACGGGAATTTTATTCGTGACTCGGGCATTTGTGTTCTTCTTGGTTGCCGAAAGATGCGGAGGATTCCTTCTCAGGTAGATAAAAGATCCAACAAGTGCAAAAGATGTGGAAAATACGAGAATAATCGTCGTACTTGTAGAGAGGCTGTATCGACGTAGGGTCCGTATTTGCCATGTATTTCGTTACTGCTTTTGTTCCAAAATATACTGTAATATATGCCAACAAGGTACTGTAATATATGCTAATTTAGTACTGTAATATATGACAACAAGGTACCGTAATAAATGCCAATAAGGTACCATAATATATACCAACAAGGTACTGTAATGTATGACAACAAGGTACTGTATGCCAATAAGGTACCGTAATATATGCCAACAAGATACTGTAATATATGACAACAAGGTACTGTAATATATGCCAATAAGGTACTGTAATATATGCCAAATGTGTCTAAATTTGGTACTGTAATGACTGCCAGTTTGGTACAGTAAGATATGCACATTTGGTACCGTATTATATGTAAATATGGTACTGTAATGAATGCCAGTTTGGTACAGTAATATATGCAGTTTTGGTAACGTAATATATGTAAATTTGGTACTGTACTTACTGCTAGTTTGGTACCCTAAGCTATGCAAATTTGGCACCGTAATATATGTCAGTTTGGTACCCTACGACATGCATGTTTCGTATCGTAACCTATGCCAGTTTGCTAATGTATGCACATTTGGCAACGTAATATATGTAATTTTGTTAATGTAATACATGCCAGTTTGGTACCATAAGATATGCAAGTTTGGTACGGTAAGATGTGCATTTTTGGTACTGTCATATATGCCAGTTTGGTACCCTACGACATGCAAATTTGGTACCGTAACCTATGCCAGTTTACTAATGTATGCACCTTTCGCACTGCAATATATTTAAATTTGGTACTGTAATATATGCCGGTTTGATACCCTACGACATACATGTTTAGTACTGTAATATGCATATTTGGTACTGTAATATATGCCAATTTGGTACGTTAATATGCGCAGCCTTGGTACTGTAATATAGGTAATATAGGTACTCTACGTGTACGACATAGGGTACTGTATCCTTTCAGAAGTAGGTACCGTATAAATTAAAGTAAAACTTTGAATTTAAAACCTAGCTATATTCCGTCCCAAACGAAGCATTTCAGCATGTGTTGATGTGGATAAAGGATTAGACAATTTCTGACTTTTTTCCAGTAACGATTGCACACTTTTCTGACGTTTTTCAGTCATGAGTGGACAGATTTCTGACTTTTTCTATGTCATGTTTGGACAGCCTCTGACATACGAGGTTTTAAATAATAAAAGACAGCTCATCTGACATGTCATATGTAATTTTGGGTACTGCAACCGTGGCTGCGTTGGTACGCTTTAAACAAAACGACAGGTACCCCTACAAAGATATATAAGGTACGGTGTCCCTTATATATATGATACGTCATACTAGGGTTAGTATTTTTCGGGATCGATCAAATTACTTTTTCATCTCGAACCACCGTACACCAATAATATATAGTATTAAATACGTTTCAGATCAAATTCGGTGCATTACACCCCGCACGCATGAATTAAATCTTAGAATACCATGATTCATTATAGTATAAGAATACAAGCAAGAACATCTACAACATAATTTGAATAATGTGGTGAGTGCTACATCTGCGAATTCGGTGCATTAGGCTTTCACATTTTTTTTTCATCCCGTTATTGTTAGGTATTGTCAAAATCATGCACGACACTGCGATTCGATTAGGAATGTATTTATTTCGATCGTATAAAAAATGGTATGATATACTTTAATAATTTGGTACTGTATATGTGCAATTATAGATACGATAAACCTGCACATTATGGTACTATATAGGTAAATGTTAAGGTACCTTCTGTAAATCACAAAGTACCTTAGTGTACAACAGATAAGATACTTCATGTGAGATATATATGGTACGGTATACATTTACATATTGGTACGGTAAACCTGCAGGTTATGGTACTATATACGTAAATGATAAGGTACCTTACTGTACAAGACAATGTACCGTACTGTACAACTGATAAGGTACTTCATGTGCGATATATAAGGTACGACATATA
The DNA here is from genome assembly GCA_027422505.1 of Craterostigma plantagineum. Classification (NCBI taxonomy): domain Eukaryota; kingdom Viridiplantae; phylum Streptophyta; class Magnoliopsida; order Lamiales; family Linderniaceae; genus Craterostigma; species Craterostigma plantagineum. Next base: position 701,631 of record JAPQWV010000059.1, read on the forward strand.
TTTACATAATGGTACGATTAATCTGCATATACGGTACTTTGTACGTAAACGATATGGTACGGTAATAAGAAAGCCAAGGTACCTCATATCTTCTGTTTATGGTACGTTATATATTTACATGATGGTACGGTTATCCTTCATATCATGGTACTCTATATGTAAAAGATATGGCCTAGTAATATCGTTTAGGGTTATGAACCTTCATAAATTCCGTTTTGCTATGTTCAATAATGGTATGGTTAACATGCATATTCTGGCACTCTGTAGGTAAAAGAAAAGATACGGTCATATAAAAACATATGGTACTGCATAAAGCACGGACACAACACAGCACAACAATTGACACTAACCGTCCATGCACAAAAGAAAAACCAACATAAACAATCAGAGGTCTCCAAACAGTCTCATCCCCAACTCAAAACAGTCTCAATCCCAAACTACATCACACAGTCTCCAAAGAGTCTCACAGCATATTCAAGAAACTTACTGAAAAAGATCTAGCATACAACTATGCTCGTCACGTAAAATACGAGCAGCCATAGAAGCACGATAGACATCTATGTTGACTTCTTTGCCGTATTTGTTGAACTCTCGGGTGTCGACAACGTAGTCCTTTTTTGTTAAACAGACATGCACCCCGCGGTCTACGTCGCAAAATTGGGACCGAATAAACTCTGGATCCACGGTCTTCGTACATATGTATATTTCCTGCTTCTAAGCCAACGAGGGGGGGGCACGTGCTCATACACCCAAGTCTGAAAGTACCCAAAAGCTTTGAATTCATCAATAAACACATAATCAAAAAGGTAGACTCATAACTTAATGAAGAGTATTACCATTAACCCAATAGTGCACCCATTCCTCATTAGGTCGGACGAGTCGATCCGTATCGAATTCGCAACCGTTTGCTTTGTCTCGACGACCAGGGTCATGCTACCATGCAAGTTGCTTATGGTAGATCAAAAGAGCGCATTATGAAACCTGAAAGACAGCTCAGATCTGTTCCGCGGAGGCATTTCTGCAAAAAAGCCACTGTTTACAAGCAGTACCATTTTATTCGCACACGAGGTACCAATTTTCCCAAACAGAGGGTACCAGATACAGTGATAATGTAGTACCAAAACAAATTGACCCCATTCGAAAAAACCCAGACGACCAATTCCAAAAAACCCAAATCAATAACAGACATATCACCCATTCAAAAATACACGCACACAAAACCCTAATCGAACAGCAAATCGATGTCATTCGAAAAACACGCAGCTATTGTTACGAACATTAACCGAAAATGCTTAAACCCAACGAATAACGGCAAAATCAAACTAAATACAAGCCTATTGATAAAGGAAATACCACGATGAAATCCACAACGTATTGTAATGCTGCGAAGGACTTACCAATCGATTTCAGAAGGGGAATACCACGAGGAAACCGAGAACCCACGACGTTGAATCTCAAGCAAAACAAACACGGGTCGATTTCAGGAAGAAGGTCGCGCGATTTGGATCTGGGATGGTGCGAATTTTTATTTTTATTTTTTTATGATCGAACATTACGTGAAATAAGAAACCATGTAAGGGATGTAATAAAGTAGTTTTAGCAGGGGTAAATCCGTCAGTTAGGTACCTATCAGTAAAATAAAATTCAAGTGGGTACCTAGCTTATAAAAATGTCTGACAGGGGACCGATCTGGTCTTTTTTTATCCATCTAGGTATTTAAGTGTTGAAGCCCCTATTAAATATTCTTAAAAAAGACGTGTTAAATATACATTTCTTTGCCTTTTAATTGTACTATATTATTGAAATATTCAGTTTCTTAAAAATGGCGCCGCACCCAAATGTACAAAAGTTATAGGGTCAGAGGAAGTACTATTTTATGATCTATTTTCCTCTTTTTTTTTTTTTAAAATGTATAAAGATATTTAAAAGGCAATTTATTTCCTAAAATTATCTATCTGGCTGGCCAAGACATGTCTAGTGAAAGATCATCAGAAATCGGAAAATATCTCCTTGTTGGCAAATTATATGAAGAGATTTAAAGAAGCAATATTTCCCGGAAAGTATCTATCTGGCTGGTCAAGACATAAGTCTATGAAAGATCATCACAAATGGGCAAATATCTCCTTGGCAAATTACAGTCTAATCTGTAAATTGAAACTCTCATTTTTTTCAAATAAAGAAATTTAATTGGAACATTATTCGTATTTGGAATATAATTTCAATGTTCGATGGTCTCATAATTTGGAGTGCGATCCTATTATGAAGTTTTTCTTTTTATATATATTGAACACAAACATGACATTCCTTTTAAGGACGACAACATATAGCACAATGCTAATCTTGACAAGAAAATCAATTTTTGCATCGATACGCAGACAATACATAAACACAATTAGAACATTCACACTTACATAAAAAGTTTATATTCAAAATCCCATAACAAGCAATGCATGAAAGCATGCAAAAACCCAACCCAACACCAAAGTTATTGAACCCAATATGGCCAATCTTATTTAAATTTAGCATTTAGAGAAGCCACTTAATACTTACTTAAGATCAAACAACACTTCAAACCTAAGCGCAAGGAAAACCCGAGGGAGCTTTCTTGGAGCAAGCGTCGAGTAGCAAGCCTAGCGAGAGAGGAACATTCAAGTTTATGCCGAGAATATTAGCTTTAATTGCAGTGCAAAGACATACAGCAGCTTCAAGATCGACCAAACCCTCGATAAGGCTACAACATTGGGCACTCTTTGGTTTAGCCCCAATAGCTAAGCCAAGCAATCCACTCAATAAATCAGCACAAGCGCCTAACTTGAGCGAATCGCTTGGGCACTTTGCTTGGCTCGAACTAGCGGTGACTGGGCAGGTGAGGAAGACGAGGTTTAGAGCTACTAGGAAAAGAGCAATGGGTTTGTACTTACTGAGAATGGCCATTTTTTTGTTTTGTTTCTTGCAGGAAAAACCCTAGTCCTTGCAATGCAACCTACTATTTTAGGGTATTTGGAATGGGCTTTATATGGTTGGGATGGATGATTTATATAGGAAAGTAAATTGGTGAAAGTTGTACTTCACGGGTAGTTTTTTCTTTGTAGGTTTTTATGGGTTTGCGATGAAAATATCTACGTAGGTTTGGCAAAAGTTCAATTGGATGCTTTTGATTCATTAGGGAGGAAGGTTTATTTATTTGTTGTTCTACGAATCTACTCCTTTTCCTATTTTTAACTTCCATTGTGGTCGTTTTTTTTGGGTGAGACAGAGACATAATTCAGGTTCTATGAGCTACTTATGTATACGCTAGCTTAGGTAGATTTACCCTTGATAGGTTTGAAAAATTTAGTGTTATCTTTGATGATGTGAGTTAGAACTTAGATAGTATAGACTTCGAACATATTAACAAGGACATTTTGGGATCTCTTGAGACAAGGCTATTGATTCGGAACTAAACTGTCGTGTGACAATGTAAGAAAAATTGTATTTCGAGTTTGATAAAAAGGGGAATTTACAGAAAAATATCTATTTGTATAAAAACTTACAAGTGAGTTCAGTGTTTTTTTAGATACCTTTTTGAATAATTTTTTTGCACATTGGTACTTAATCCGCCGCAAGGTACATCATATAACACATTTAGGTACCATAAAATCAACGTATTGTGGTACATAATACAGTGCGAAAATTGTACATACACATTAAGGTTCCATATTAAAACGTATATGAGTACCATATAAATATCAATGTACGTCGAGACTAGAAAATTTGCGCCACACGTACTGACTTGCAGTATTTTTATATTGATATACCATGATAATTAATCTACATTATGCTAATCCCATCGAATAATATTTTGCGGTTAATTAATAATAATAAGGTAAAAAAGAAAAAGAAAAAGAAAAAAAAGCGAAACTTTATGACAGCAACAACGTGTGTCATAAACGGATGGCTACTACGCCGAGACCCGATCCAATAATCCACCTCCCTCGCCCCGCCATGTCGCCTCCTCCAATCTCAAGAACCGTCGCCGTCATCGGCGCCGGAGCCGCCGGTCTAAACGCGGCGGTGGAACTTCACCGAGAGGGCCACAAAGTCGTCGTCTTCGAGCGCCAGCCTAACATCGGCGGCACATGGTCTTACACGCCGGAGACCGAGCCTGATCCTCTCGGACTCGATCCGACCCGAAAAATCGTCCACACGAGCCTATACGCCTCCCTACGGACCAACCTTCCAAGGGAAGTGATGGGTTTTCGGGCGTACCCTTTCGCACCGACCCGAAAACCGGGGAGAGATCCGAGGAGGTTTCCCGGCCACAGGGAAGTGTTGGACTATCTGATCGATTACGCCGAGGAATTTGGGGTTTTGGAGATGGTGAGGTTTGGGCGTGAGGTGTGTGACGTGAGGAGGGTCGACGAAAGGTGGGTCGTCAGGTCAAAATCGAGCGGCGGCGACGGCGACGGCGGCGACGGCGAGGATTACGATGCGGTGGTGGTGTGTAATGGGCACTATACAGAGCCAAGATTGGCTCAGATTGAAGGTATGTGCAAAGGGTTTCAGTCTTTTGTACGATTGAGTTCGTTGATGGGAACATCATAGGACTTCAGTGCCATGATTCTGAGTGTTCTTTTCTCTGCTAATGTTTATGTTGAAAGGAATCGAAGAATGGCCCGGGAAACAGATGCACAGCCACAATTATCGCATGCCCGATCCATTCCACGGTCAGGTATTATGTAAGAAATCGATTGAATTTCGCTACGTTGTTGTCGATGTTTCTTGGTTTATACTCAGTTCGACTTTTCAGACAGTAGTGGTCATAGGAAGTTCTGCAAGTTCTGACGACATATCGAGAGATATTGCTAGAGTTGCCAAAGAAGTACACATTGCAAGCAGATCGATTCGGCCCGAGCTTATCGGGAAATTGCAAGGCCATGACAATATATGGCTCCACCCTATGGTAAGAAGCACAATCAGCGAAAGTGCTTTTCGTTAGCAACCTTAACGTTGAATGTTGATGATAGTTCAGCAATAACTGCAGATTGATAGAGTTTTTAAGGATAGTACGGTGGCTTTTCGAGACGGAGATAAAGTTCGTGCTGATGTCATCCTTCACTGTACGGGGTCGGTCTCGAGATGCAAAAATCAAGAAATTCGAAACTCAAAGGCTCCATTTTTAACACTGCCATTTCATTCTTTTGCAGTTACAAGTTTCACTTCCCATTTCTCGAAACTGACGACGTAGTAACGGTGGACGACAACCGAGTGGGCCCTCTTTATCAGCACGTTTTCCCGCCAAAGTTGGCTCCTTTTCTTTCGTTCGTGGGCCTGCCATGGATGGTTCGAATTCGAAAGCAACCTTTTTCGTACCTTTCCAAATTGAAAAAAAAAAAAAGAATCAACCTTTAGAGTTGTACCTATCCGCTTGCAGGTCGTACCATTTCCCTTATTCGAATTTCAGAACAAGTGGATCGCCGGGGCTCTATCTGGGCGAATAAGCCTCCCTTCGATTGAAGAAATGATCGCCGAAACCGAAGCTTTTTACTCGTCGCTGGAAGCCTCGGGCGTTCCCAAGCGTTACACTCATAAGATGGGAGATAGTCAGGTACTTTGATAGCTTTTTATTTGATCCATTCTTTCGAGCAAAGAACGAAATGTTGCGAGGCGTGTGATTGGGAATTTTCGATTTGCGATTTGCAGTTTGAGTACGACGACTGGTTAGCTGCGCAAGGCGGCGTTTGCCCGACGGAGGAATGGAGGAAGGAAATGTACTTTCAGACTGGGAAGAGAAAGAGGAGGACGGCGGAGACGTATAGGGACCAATGGGAAGACGAAGATCTGATTCGATTGGCTCGCCAAGACTTCGAAAACCTCGGATTCGGTTTCAACTCCCCAATGTGATAATAAAGCATTTCTCACTTTGCTAGTGGTCGGTTTTTCCATTATATCTTTTATTTGTTCAACATAATGAAAATAGACACGTGTCGCAAGCAGAAGCAAACTACATTTCATTGTATGTATATAGTTATTAATATAATATAGTATTTTCCACTTTGTCAGTGGGTGGGTTTTTTTTTTATTATTTTTGTTTTTTTATTTGTTTAATATAATAAAATGGACACGATTGGAGAACAAAACTACATTTGATTGTATATATAAATATAATAAAATTAATAAGTTATTTAACAACGAAATTGTATAATTTAAGGATAAACTTGTAATAAATTAAAAATGATAAATTTGTAGGTAAGATATGTAAATAACGACATACCAAACTGAGTTTTTTTATCGACCTTATTCTCTTATAAGTCGAAACGTAATTATATGGGGACGTGGATAGTTAGTTATAAATCTAATACAAGCCAATTATACAAACAAAATGAATTCTTATAAATTTTACATGAAGTCTCTTCTTGTTTGAATCAAGAACTCGAAGAGGAGTGATTATATAAAGGAGAAAACTCTGGGTAAGTTTTCATTCGCTACCAAACCATCGAATCGTAGACTTCGAAAAGATGTTTGAAAAGAATTCGATCTTCAAGCGCAAGATAAGCCGCCCATCGCCGTCGAAGTCGCCGGTGCCCTTCTCCAAATTCCACAGGAAGTGGCACGCCGCTCTCTCCTCCACCCTCCTCCCCGACCTCCACCGCCACGTCACCTCCTTCTCGGCGTCGCCATCCCTCCTCTCCGCCCACATCGACGCCGTCCACCAACACTTCGTCGCCTACTACTCCGCCCTCGACCAGGCGGCGCAAGAAGACGTCGCTCAGTGCCTTTATCCCTCGTCGTGGAGGAACTGCCTCGAAATACCCTTTCTTTGGATGGGCGACTTCCATCCCTACCTTCTGACGAACCTCGTCAGGTCGTTTCTCGACGGCCAAGAATCCGCCGAAGACGACGGCGGAGGAGACGCGCGCGGCGGTCGTCGCCGATTCGAACATGTAGCAGCCCTGCAACTTTCAAGAAAAACGTTCGCATTATTCTCCCCATTAACTTAACACATTTCTCCCCCCAATTTTTTTGCGATTGCAGAATATAGATCTTGAAACGCCGTGGCACGTGGCGGCGGCGTGGAAGAGCCCATGCCGAGCACTGACGACGCGCGTCGATCAGATAGAGTGCGGGCTCAGGCTGATGGTTCCGGCGCTCTCCGCACGCGCGAAGCGTGCGCAGGTAAACCTCGCAAGGAGCATTGGTACGTCGCCGGATATCGCCGGAGCCGTGGCGGCGGAGATGGAGGAGCTCGCGGCGGTTGTCGTCGACGCAAATCGGCTGAGGAGGAGCGTCTTGGCCGACGTATTGAGCGTGACGAGCGTCTACCAAGGCGCTCTTTTCCTCGAGGCTCTGTCCAAGTTCGTGGTGGGGTTTAGGGATGAGAAGCTGGTCAGAGAGTTCAACAGAAGTCAATTCGCCGTCAGCGCCGACGATTACTGAATATCTTGTAAATTCATCAAAACTGATCTGTATGTTCAGAAAGATATAATAAAGAAGACATTACTCGCCTAATTTGCTTTACGATTGAATCATCATCTATTTGTGCCATATTATTTTACTAATACAATTTCCGCATAATCCTCAATAGTAATCCTATATAAACGTACGATGTTCGGTCCTAACACACTCGCTTTTGTCCCAAAAGATTTAAAGCCATAGATACACACGCACACGCACGAGAGAGAAAAGAAAAAGGAAAGAAAGGAAGAAAAAAAGAAAATTAGAAGAAAAAAAAAGATGGCTTTTCTCCACAATAATCACCATTCATCGAACAATGACGATCAGCCATCACATTACGCCATCACACCGCCGCCGTACGTCCCATTGCTGGACCCCACCGCCCACCACCCTCCCCGGCCGAGGAGGAGCCGCCGCCGGACCACCATAATCCTCCTCCTCCTCAGCGGCCTCCTCGGGGCGGCGGCGGCGCTGCTGTTCGCTATCAACAACAACGACAACAGCGACGAGGGGGAAAGCAGCGTCGAAATAACCGACTACTGCTCGACCTCGACTTCCGAGTACCACCACTACGTAAGGCAGGCCCGGGCCCGCGGGCTGGCCGAGGGCGTGTCGAGGAAGAGCTTCGGCCCGATGCTCGGGGCCTGCCCGCACCATTGGACCGATAAGATGCTCGCCTGGCAGCGGACGGCGTACCATTTTCAGCCCAAGAAGAATTGGATGAACGGTTCGTGATAGGTTAGGCAGTCGGTCGATTTTCGTTCGTTTCTCGCTAACTTATTAATTCTTCTTTTTCTTCTTCGTGATTGCTCGGGACGGCGTCGCTCGGGAAATTTTCCGCTTCCATCGAGCAGATCCGAACGGTACGACGAACGTTTCGTTTATATTGAAACTTGGGTTCCAAACTGCAAACCCAGTGATTCTTCTGGAACTAACGCGTTAAATATGATACGAAATGAAAACATTGCTCATAAAGAGCGTTCTCGTCGTTCTATTGCCATAACTCTTTAAATATGATACGAAATCAAACGTCTGGTTATTAAAAAAAACCCTACATTTTCGTCGCGCGTAGGTCCCTTTGTGTACAAAGGGTACTACCACTTCTTCTATCAGTACAACCCATACGGCGCCGTCTGGGGGAACATCGTGTGGGGCCACGCGGTCTCGAGGGATTTGATCCACTGGCGCCACCTTCCCATCGCGATGGTCCCGGACCACTGGTACGACATCAACGGCGTGTGGACCGGCTCGGCTACATTCATGGACGACGGGCGGCTCGTAATGCTATACACGGGCGCGACCAACGACTCGGTCCAAGTCCAAAACCTAGCCTACCCGGCCGACCCGTCGGACCCGCTCCTCGTCGAGTGGGGGAAGTACTCGGAAAATCCCGTCCTCGTCCCTCCCCCAGGAATCAACCCGTGGGACTTCCGAGACCCCACCACCGCCTGGAAGGCGCCTGGGAACGACATGTGGCGGTTCATGATTGGCTCGAAGCTCAACGACACGGGGATATCGCTGGTCTACGACACCATGGACTTCAAGTCCTTCGAGCGGGTGAACGGCGAGGCGCACGGGGTTTCGGGGACGGGAATGTGGGAGTGCGTCGATTTCTTCCCCGTCTCGAAGATGGCGGACGGAGGGCTCGACACCTCGGCAAATGGGCCCGAGGTCAAGCACGTGATGAAGACGAGCCTTGATGATGATAGAAATGACTATTATGCCCTTGGGAGCTACGATGGCGAGAAGGCGATTTGGACGCCGGATAATAGCGAGATCGACGTCGGGATAGGGTTGAGGTACGATTACGGGATATTTTACGCTTCGAAAAGCTTCTACGATCAAGAGAAGGAGAGGAGGGTTTTGTGGGGGTGGGTCCCTGAGACCGACGGGGAAGCCACGGATATAAAGAAAGGTTGGGCGTCGCTTCAGGTATGATGTTTTCGGTCGAAATCGCATGTAAGTAGAGGAACAAACCCTCATCGTCGCACCAAACCCTAATTTGTTTTTCTAATTCGTGCGCCAAAGGCCGTTCCGAGAACCATTCGTTTCGATAAGAAGACGGGCTCGAACGTATTGCTATGGCCCGTGGAAGAAGTGGAAAGATTGAGGTTGAACAAAAGGGTTTTCGAAGAATTGGAAGCTCGAGCGGGCTCCGTGCTGCCGCTCGACGTCGGCTACGACGTCACCCAGGTTCCAGAAACCCTAAATATTGTACATATATTCGTATAAAACCCTAATTATCGTACATATACTAGTATCGAAGCCGCCGTTCGTCTTCATTTTCGTCAATCATTTTATTACATGGCCGATGTTAGGTGGACATTGTCGCCGAATTCGCGGTAGATAAGGAGTCCCTAGAGAGGTTAGACGGGTCCAACGCGACGTACGCTTGCGCGAGCAGCTACGGCTCGGCTCAGAGGGGCGCGTTGGGACCGTTCGGCTTGTTGCTCCTAGCCAACGGCCACCGCGGGGCCCACAAGGAGCAAACGCCAATTTACTTCTATATTTCAAAAGACGCAAAAGGGAAGCTGAGCACATTCTTTTGCGCCGACCATTCGAGGTCGTCTAAGGCGACCGACGTGGACAAGTCGATCTACGGAAGCACAGTCACCGTCCTCGACGGCGAGAAGCTTACCATGAGAATCTTGGTAAGGAAAAGGGGAAAATTTCTCGCCCCATTTCGCAATAATAAGCATGTTACGAATATCAAACGATTAATATGTATATGATATGATCGTCGGCAGGTGGACCACTCGATCGTTGAGAGCTTCGCTCAAGGCGGACGGACGTGCATTACGTCGCGCGTATATCCGACGAAGGCGATCTACGAAGATGCGAAGCTTTATTTTTTCAACAATGCGACCGATGCGAGCGTGAAGGCGAGCGTAAAAGTGTGGCAAATGGCTTCTGCTTACATTCATGGCTAAGTACCGTTTTTTCAGTTTTAGGTATCCCATCGTATTTCAATTTTATATGTTTATCATCGAAACATGTCCTCTCACGTCTAAACTGATTCTCTTTTTTCTCTTATTTAGCATAGATGTGATTATTTTACTTAAGTTTCGACTGTATTATAATATTTTACTATACATTCTATTACCACACGTGAAACACATAAGCTTTGACTCTTGATCTTCTATTTTCAGAAAAACGCGTGAAATATTGTAACAATTAATAGAACTCCATGTTCTGAAAAATTAATTGACCGAACACCTCAAACAGCGTACGCACCCTGTCAAATACCATGGACACACTTTACATAGTTTACTCGAAAACGAAAGGTCCACAATTCACCATTAAAACTAGGAGATTTTTAAGAATTCAAGAAAACCTAACACTTGGCACTAAAACCAAACATTTCTGCTCCATATTAGTTCATCTCCCTCCGTTAAAAAAACTACATATACATAATACGTCGGAGGACGCAATAAACAACCACTACTATCCCCATCCCCAAACCATTGAAGGGCTTACGTCAGCATACATATGTTGTAAGAAAAAAACCTTCAAGTGTGACACACACACACACACACACTAACCCAAATGGTTGGGGAGGCGGTTCATAGTAGTAATAATTTTCGCCACTCGTATTTCCTCCGAGCCAAACAACAACCTCGATCCGCCGCGGCCCACCGAGAAGGCGAAGACGGGAAAGTCGAAATAGGTGGTCATCATAAGGATGGGATCGATAACAATACGCCTTTCGATAATCATCATTTTGACGTCGAGGACGAAGAGTTCCCATTAGCCATGCAAAACGGCGAAGGCAGAGGACCTACGAACGTGCCTTTCAAGTGCAAGGCTTGTAAGAAGGAGTTCAGCTCGCACCAAGCGCTGGGAGGGCATAGGGCGAGCCATAAGAAGGTGAAGGGCTGCTTCGCAGCAAAGGTAGACGATGATAATGAGGAGGAAGAGTACGATCATACTTATGATAGCAACGACACTGACCTCTTCGACTCGTCGGACATCGATGAGCCTCCCGGGAAGGCCGCGGCTAAGGGGGCCCACCACGAGTGCTCGGTGTGCAGGCGCGTGTTTTCATCGGGTCAGGCGTTGGGCGGGCACAAGAGGTGCCATTGGTTCGCAAATTCTTCGCCGTCCGATATTATTGGCCCTTCATTCTTTCCCGCCTTTTGCGATCTCGGTCATTATGAGGCGAGGAAGCCGAATAATAATAGTTATATGTGTCTTGATCTCAGTCTGGGGCCCGCAGGCACGCAGATGGACGGTGGTAGTAACGAGGCGAAGGAGATGACGGAATTGTGCGGTGATAAGCCGGCGACGACTAGGGATTTGACCGATTTGATGGATAGTCGCGATGGCGGGGAAGGGTGGTTGAAAGTTGGGATCTCTTCGTCGGCGGCGACGGCTGATTTGATGAAGTAAGGTTTGGTTTTCAGTTACCTTTTTTTTTTTTTTACTTTCTTTTGTGTTACTTAGGTTATAGGCAAAAACATTTGTTTACATGTAAGGAATGTAAGGAAATTGGAAAACATAATAAATGTGGAATTTAGAGGGAATGATAGGCCAAAGCATAATAATGTGGAATGTAGAGGGTATGATAGGCCAAGAGCCTAAATAAGAGTACCCGCGTGTGACACTTTCTGATATTTAGTGATGAACGCGCTTTAATACTCCCGCTAATTTTATCACACTTCCATTTCGGACGTCCCAATAATTTTATCACATTTCCTTATTTAGCAAAAAAAATATCACAAACAATCAAGATAATAATATTAAATATTCTTAAAAGACGTGTTAAAATATACATTGTTTTACCTTTTCATTGTACTATATTATTATAATAGTGTCACCTTAATTTGCGTGCCAGCAAGTTATGTGATAAAGTTGCTGGCACGGGGGGAGTATTTTTTTGGGCTTTGTCATATCAAGTCTTATTTCAATTTTTAAAATAGTTCAGGTCGGATAAAATCCTCCGCCTCACAAACCTGTCCCGTTTTCTGTCTCATTTTATAGAATTTAAGCAAAAGTTGATTTTATGATTACAAAAAAATATATGATATGGATATCAATTTGATCATCATAAAACAAGGAATAAATTAGATGTATTTGTTTTTTTTTTTTATCATATAAGTCAGTTTAAATAATGATGATTATATGATTTGGTGGAATATAAGAATTAAAATAATTAAAAACTAAAAAGAAGATTTGTGAACCACTGGATTTAAAATTCAACGACTCTGATTGTTGGGACATAGAGGGGGGCATAGTTGGTGGGACATATGATTTCGTGCGAGTTCAGGCCCTGTTAGTAGAAAATATCGTTTTAAGGTCCCATTTTGACTTCAAGTTAGAGAAAATGACCTAAAAGCCAAATGACCAAATACCCTTAAAAAGGTAGAATAAAACGAGTTATACGAGGCTTTCTTTTCGTTGACATTGATGTACGATATATGGCTATTCGAGTAAAGTATAACCTGAGCATTTCATCACGTCGCTGTGTTTGGACGATTGTACGTCGTTCAAGGCTAAACCCATTGAAAATGCAATCGCTGAAAATTTAGCTTACATCACTGTTTCTCAAAGTGGTATGAGTGGTGAATCAATCGTACCGAAACAATGCAAAATGCATTGCTTGTCTTATAAACATTCTGCCATACAGATACCAAAAAGAGTTTAAGTGGTACCAATTGTCGATTATTTGGTACAATATCTTTGTTAATATAGAATCATTTAATGATATCAGCAAAACGAGGAGAACCCCCAACGAAAGTGAAGCAAATATATATAAATTAGACATATCCATAACTGAGCGTTCATCACGTCAGTGTTCGCTCTACTGTACGTCAATCAAGGTTAACCAAACTGAAATCGTTAAAAATTTTAGCGTAAATCACTATTTCTCAATGTGGTATGAGTGGGTTAATCAATTGTCATAGAGAAACAATCAAAAGGTATTCATTGCCAAGCATCTTTTAAAAAATCCGCCACATAGGTACCAAAAAGAATTTAAGCGATAACAATTGTCGATTATTTTGTACTATTTTCTTATTTTAGAATCTTTTGTCATATCAACATATGAGGAGAACCGCCTCTCGATCGAAACTGAAGGAAATATATATAAGTTAGAGATACCCATAACCTGAGTAATCATCGCGTCACTGTGTATGCTCGATTGAACGTCGTTCAAAGTTAACCAAATTGAAATCATTGAAAAAGTTAGCGTAACTCACTGCTCCTCAAAGTGGTATGAGTAATGAATTAATTATCATACAGAAACAATCAAAATGTACTCCTTATCAAACGTCTTGTAACCATTCCGCCATACAGGTACCAAAAAGAGTTTAAGCGGTACCAATTGTCTATTATTTGGTACAATTTTTTTGTTATTATAGAATAATTTAATGATATCAAAAAAATGAGGAGGATTGTCCGATCGAAATTGAAGTAAAAAGTATAAATTAGAGATATCAATAACTTGAGCATTCATCATGTCACTGTTTTTGCTTGATTGTAGTCGTTCAAGGTTAACCAAACTGAAATCGTTCAAAATTTTAGCGTAAATCACTGCTCATCAAAGTGGTATGAGTGGTGAATCAATTGTTGTTATTGTAGAATGACTTAACGATATCAACGAAATGAGGAAAATTCCCGATTGAAATAGAACCAAATAAATATAAATTATAACAGGTAAAGACGGGAAAGTCGAGGTGGTTATAATAAGGATGGGTACTACGCCTTTCGACCATCATTTGGATGACGAGGATGAAGAATTCGCATTAGCCATGCAAACGGCGAAGGCAAAGGTGGCATTACGACGAAGAACATGCATTTCAAATGAAAGCTTGTAAGGAGTTCAGTTCCCACCAAGCCCTGAGAGGGCACAAGGCGATCCATAGAAAGGTCAAGGACTGCTACACATGCAAGGCAGATGACAATGAGGAGGAAGAGTACGATCATACTTATGACAACGGTGATCTCTTCGACTCATCGGACACCACAAGTGCTTGGTGTGCAGGTGCTGAGTTTTCTTTGTGTCTGGCACTGGGCAGGCACAAAAGGTGCCATTGGTTCGCAAAATTCTTCGTCGTCCGATATTACTGGCCCTTTGTTCTTTCCCGCTTTTCGTGTCGGTTATTACGAGGCGCCAATGCCGAATAATAACCATCTGTGTCTTGATCTCAATCTGGGGTCTGTGGGGCCGCAGATGGACGGTGGTAGTAACGAGGTGAATGAGAGGACGTAATTATACGGTGATAAACCGACGACGACTAGGGATTTGACTGATTTTATGGATAGTCACAACAGCGGAGGTGAAGGGTGGTTGAAAGTTGGGATCGGCGGCGGCTGATTTGCTAAAGTAAGATTTGGTTTTTAGTTACTTTTGGTTTACTTTCTTTTATCTCACTTAAGTTATACGTAAAGACATACGCTACGTTGATGTTGTTTACATGGGGAATGTAAGGAAATTGGAAAACATACTGTTGGAGGTGACCTTTTGGACACATGTGATGTGGGAAAACATTTTTGCGTGGGAAGACATTTGTGGTTTGCACACACTCATGGATGATGTGGCATTTGGAAAATGCTTATTGAGGCATCAGCGCCGAATTGCTTTGTCAAAGAAATTTGCTCAATAATTCTCTATATCCACACGGTAATTCATACGACAGATCAAAGGAAATCCTCTCCTATAAATAGCATCATTCGACGAAGGAATAAACCACCACATCAAGAGATCTTCTCCGGTCATTTATATATCTAGCTTATTTCTCCTAGTCGGTATATTTCCTTTTATATCACGTCAGTGTACGTGCTTGTATCACTCCACATAATAAATTCCAAGTCACTGTCCAAATTTATTTTTCGTCTCTATTACTTATTATCGTCATTTTTCGAGCAAATAAATTATAGGGAATTTCCGCATATCCTAACAAATTGGTATCAAAGCCAACCCGATTTATTTTTTAGCCACCATGACGATAACAAATGTCAATGGAAAAGTTCGACAGAAATGTCAACTTTGCAATGTGGAGTCTCAAGATGGAGGCCATACTCATTCAAGACGGTTGCGAGGTGGCACTTGAAGGCGCGAAGAAGAAACCAACCGACATAAAGGACGATCAGTTTAATGAGTTGGACAAGAAAGCCAGATCGGCTATTATATTAAATCTCTCGTACGAGGTTTTACAAGAAGTTTCCATGATGACGGCCATGAGTATGTGGATGCGTTAAAAGCTATCTACATGAAGAAGACTAAGGAGAACCAGCTTTATTTAAAGCAGAAGCTATACAGTATGAATATGATGAAAGGTACTTCTATTCTTTCGCATCTCGACAAATTCGATTCTATCTTTATTGATTTGGCGAACGTAGAAGTAAAAGTGACAGACGAAGATTAGGCCATATTATTGTTGTGTTCCCTTCCATCGTCTTTAAAGCATATTCGTGACACTATAATATATGGAAAAGATACGATATCATATTCTAGTGTCAAATCTGCGTTACAATCGAAAGAACAGATAGACATGAATAATTACGAGAGAAACAAGTGGTAGCCAGGCAAAAGGCCTGTTTGCACGGGGAAGACCAGAACGCAGAGACGCTGAAAGTAGCAGATCTAAAGAAATGTCGAAATCCAGGTACATAAATAAAGTCTGTAATTTTTGCAAGAAAAAGGGTCACATCAAAGCTGATTGTTTTAAATTAAAAAATAAGGAGAAAAATAATCAGCAAGTTAATAAACCCGCCGAAGCTAGTGTAGCTACTGATGAGAGCGATGGAACTATTTTTGTAGCAATTGCAAATATTCTTAGGTCTGATATTGAGTGAATCTTAGATTCGGGTTGTTCTTACCACATAAGTCGGAGTCGAGATTATTTTTCCACATATGAAAATTTTGATGGTGGATACGTTTTAATGGGAAATGATGCTCCGTGTAAAGTTGTGGGTAAAGGTACAGTTCAGATTAAGATGTTCGACGGAATCATCCGAACACTCACAGAAGTCAGACACGTTCCCGATATGAAGAGAAATCTTATCTCTTTAGGCACACTTGAATCTGGAAATTTATATATTTTGCAGGGAACTACTGTTACAGGTTCCGCTGCGTTTCGACATCCCCGGAGGTTGATACCATGAGATTATGGCATATGCAACTTGGACACATGGGAGAAAAAGGCTTGACGATTTTAAGCAAGCGGGGCCTACTTTGCGGTCAAAGTACTGGTAAGATGGACTTTTGTGAACACTGTATTTTGAGAAGCATAAAAGAGTCAGCTTCAATTCGCCAGCAGTCCACAGGATGAAAGGTACTTTGGACTATATCTATTCTGATGTATGGGGTCCTTCTCGTGTTCCCTCCAAAGGTGGTGCAAGATATATGTTGACTTCATTGATGATTTTTCAAGGAAAGTCTAGATCTACTTTCTAAAACAGAAGAGTGATATTTCCTAATGTTTAAACCATGAAAAGCTTTGATTGAAAAGCAGACAAGAAAACAGATCAAGTGATTGCGGACAGATAATGACTTAGAATTTTGCGGAAGCTAGTTCAACGAATTTTGCAAGAATGAAGGCATTGCTCGACACCACATGTTCGAATGATGCCTCAACAAAATGGTGTTGCCGAGCGCATGAACCGAACGCTTCTAGAAGCACGATGTATGATCTCCAACACTGGGTTGACAAATGATTTTTGGGCTGAAGCTATCGCCGCAGCATGTTATATTGTCAACCGCTCACCGTGTTCACCGATCAATTTCAAGACTCCTAAGGAAGTAAGGTCAGGTATTCCTGCTGATTACTCCAACTTAAGAATATTTGGGTGTCCAGCTTATATGCACGTAAACGAGGGAAAGTTAGAGCCTAGAGCTAAAAAGTGTATTTTCCTATATTACGCTTCAGGGTGAAATAATATAGACTATATAATCCTGATCCCAAGTCACCCAAATTTACAATCAACAGAGACGTTACTTTTGACGAGTCTTCTATGCCTTCAAAAGAGTCTACTAATCGTTCTAATCAAGAAAAGAAGGATTAGTGTACACAACGAGGTGGAGCTAGAAATCACATTTTTCAAATGAGCCTGCGACGAGTTCAACAGATCAGGATGAAGCAGAGCCAGAACCTGATTCAGATCCTGTTGAAGATGAAAGCGTTGATGAGGAATATTCTATAGCCAGAGATAGAGAAAGACGGGAGATTCGACTACCACAGCGGTACGTGAATTTAGTTTCGTATGCTTTATCAGTGGTGCAAGAAACAGGTGGAGGCGGCGAACCTTCTACCTATTCGGAGGCAGTTAGCGATGTTAATTCTGATAAGTGGTTGTAACGATGAATGAAGAAATGGAGTCTATGCATGAGAATGGTACTTGGATTCTTGTGCCACCGCCGAAAAAAAGAAAATAGTCGGATGTAAGTGCGTCTTCATAAAGAAAGAAGGTTTATCTGGTTCTGACGATGCAAGGTATAAGGCACGATTAGTCGCGAAAGGCTATAGTCAGGTACACGGTGTTGATTTTAATGATGTGTTCTCACCTGTCGTTAGACATAGCTCTATTCGTGTATTACTTGCATTCGTTGCCATGTATGATTTGGAGTTAGAACAGCTTGACGTCAGGGCAGCATTCTTACATGGCGATTTAGATTAACAGATTTATATGAAGCAACCTGAAGGCTTCATTGTTAAAGGAAAAGAAGACCAAGTTTGTCTACTGAAGAAATCCTTATACGGATTAAAGCAATCTCCAAGACAGTGGTATAAACGATTTGATTCTTTCATGTTGGGTCATGGTTTCCAGAAGCAAGTACGATAGTTGTTTTTACTTCCGGAAGTTAAATGACAGTTCATTCATTTATCTATTGTTATAAGTTGATGACATGCTCATTGCGGCTAAGAATCTTGCAGAAATTCACAAGTTGAAGGCCTTATTGAACGGTGAATTTCAAATGAAGGATTTAGGAGCAGCTAAGAAGATTCTTGGTATGGAGATTAGACGTGATAGAGGAGCTGGTAAGTTACACCTGATCCAGGAAAGTTACCTCAAGAAGGTTTTGGAGAAATTTGGCATGAGCGATGCCAAACCAGTCAGCACCCCTCTTGCTAGCCATTTTAGGCTAAGCGCTGCTCAGTCACCATCATCAGATGAGGAAGAAGCTTATATGGCACGAGTTCCCTACTCGAGTGCAGGCGGCAGTATTATGTATGCAATCGTATGTACACGTCCTGATATTTCACAGGCTGTTAGTGTTGTTAGCAAGTATGGCTAATCCAGAAAAAGAACACTGGCAAGCAATGGAGTGGATTCTCAGATACTTGAAGGGTACTCTAAACTGTCGTTTGGAGTTTGGCAGAAACGGTGATACTCTCGTTGGCTTCGTCGATTCAGACTACGCAGGTGAACTCGATAAACGACGATCTTACTGGTTATATATTTTCTGTTGGAGGCTGTGCAGTTAGCTGGAAAGCTACTCTACAACACGTAGTGGCGTTATCTACTAATGAAGCAGAATACATGGCGATTACTGACGTGATCAAGGAAGCATTATGGTTGAAAGGGTTATTCAGCGAATTAACTCATAATCAGGGAGTTATTACTATTCTGTGATAGTCAAAGTGGGATTCATTTGACTATGGATCAGATGTATCATGAAAGGACTAAGCTATTGATATCAAGTATCACTTTATTCGTGAGATCATTGCAGATAAGAAGGTGTTTACCAAGAAGATCAACATGAAGGATAATCCTGTGGACATATTTACGAAGGCTCTTCCAGTTTTCAAGTTCAAGCATTGCTTGGACTTGATTGGTGTTTTAAAGTTGGTGAACTAGCCCGTATGGGCTAAGGTCGAAGGGAGATAAAGGTATTTCTAATTAACGTGGAGTTATTTTTGGAATCAAAAAGGTCAAGGTGGAGATTTGTTGGATGTGACCTTTTGGACACATGTGATGTGGGAAAACATTTTTGCGTGGGAAGACATTTGTGGTTTGCACACACACATGGATGATGTGGCATTTGGAAAGTCAAAAAGGAAAGCATGCTTATTGAGACATCGGCGCCGTGCTTTGTCAAAGAAATGTGCTCAATAATTCTCTATATCCACACGGTAGTTCATACGACAGAGCAAAGGAAATCCTCTCCTATAAATAGCATCATTCGACGAAGGAATAACCCACCACATCAAGAGATCTTCTCCGGTCATTTATATATCTAGCTTATTTCTCCTAGTCGGTATATTTGCTTTTATATCACGTCAATGTACGTGTTTGCATCACTCCACATAATAAAGAAGTTCTATCCTCCGGCCCGTGGACGTAGGTCATTTTGACCGAACCACGTAAATCTCCTGTCACTGTCCAAATTTATTTTTCGTCTCTATTTATTATCGTCATTTTTCGGGCAAATAAATTATCGGAGATTTCCGCATATCCTAACACATACGAAATGTGGAATGCAAAGGGAATGATAGGCCAATAGCCTAAATAAGAGTACAACCGTGAACGCGCGTTAATTATTTCTTTTTATGTTTTTTACAAATTATTAATTGTAGGTAAAAATAAGTGTGGAATTGACTATGGTGGACGATTTCTAATCACTAGTAGACTTTGCACAGTCTACACCTGTGCAGCTATATATAAGTAATTAAATAGTCCGTAACGGTTGAACTGGTCAAGTGCAATTTAAAGTCGGTTTTTTTTTTTTCCAAACTGCACAGCAGTTTTCTTTCACACGTTAAATGAAAATAGTAACCAACAAATCGGCTCAAATTTTTGATGCAACTGATACACCAAATTGGATAGATAATTGACAGTTTTTAATTCCCCCTCACAATTAATATAAGAGTATAGATACTTACCAACTATAAACTATAGAACATTTATATATATATATATATTCAATTTAATCAATCATATTGAATATATTCCATGGAATTGGCCTAGTCGCGAGGTGAATACTTCAATCCTTTAATAACTGATACCGCCGTGAACTTCGATGTTTGGGTGGATTTTAGGAGATATTCAAATGATATGTGGATTTCTCTCATCTTTAAGAGTTTGTGGTTGTGGCGTGTAAGGCGTGCAATTAAAATGTTTATCAACATATACAGTAGAAACTCTAGAAATTAATACCCGATAATTTAATAAACTCTTTAAGATAATATTTCTGACCGGTCCCGACTCGGGATAACGTACTAAATTAATAATTCTCTAAAATGATAAGATAATAGACTTTTGAAAATTTCTATAGGTACCGTATAACTTATAAATTAATAATCTCATATGTAAAAACATTCTCATATTACATGAATGAAGATTACTTGAAAAATGACTCAATTGTCATTTGTTTTTTTGTTGAAATATTTATTAATATTACTTAAATGTACATTAGCACCATACGGATTATGATACACTTTGTGATTGAAGTTTGATCCTTAATTTGACGTTCGTTAAGGATATAAGAGATTGAAGATTATTTGATGTTTGGGAAGTTTGAAAGGTAATATACACTATAAATTAATAAAATATTAATTTATCGAATTATTAATTTATCGATTAATTAATAACTCTTTTAATTAATAAATTTATTCGGTCCCAACTGTACTAATTTATAGAGTTTCTTCTGTATAAGTGGTTATATGTATGTATGCAAATTATTTTGTTTCAGCTCTCTTTTGCACGCCGATGAACTGTAGACTTATATCGCGATCATTTAATAAACAAACTTTAAAAATTTTGCACCTTGCTTCAATAAATTTGGAAATAACATAGATATGCAACTAACTTAACTTGAATGTTGGATCATTTTTCCTGCAAAACAAATTAGAACTCCTTGATAGTATATTATTAAATATCATCAGCGTGTATGATGGAAAAAAACAAGGGTGAATTCTCCCTTTCAACATTTCAACTTCCTTTTAAATAACACTCGAATTATTTCTTCCTTATAACTACCCATTTGAAAATTTATTCCTGTTCAGTACTCAAAAGCTCTTTTTAGCGTTAAATGGACGAAAATACCCTGTCTCACATATCAAAAAATCTGAATAATTATTTTCACATGCATTATAAAAAAACGTTATTGTACCAACAAAATTGGACATTGTACTAGAAAATGGTGAAATTATATCATCTATTTTGGTTATTATACCAATAAATAATGTTAGTTGAATTTTATACAGTGAAATTGGACGTTATACTAATTGATTTTGAAATAATACCAGAAACTGTACAAATTATACCAACTGTTGTCGTAATTATACTAACAGATTTGTACACTATGCCAGTTGGTATAATAATGATAACAGTTGGTATAATAATCAAAACAGTTGGTATGATGTCCAATTTAAATAGCGTTATTATAATTTACAGCGAAATTGGACGTTATACCAACTGATTTTGATATTATACCAGAAATTATAAAAATTGTACCCCATGTTTTGGTTATTATACCAGTAAATAACGGTATTCAAATTTTATACAGTGAAATTGGAAGTTATACCATCTGATTTTCAAATTAAACCAGAAACTGTAGAAATTACACCAACTGTTGTGGTAATTATACCAACACATTTATACAATATACCAGTTGTTATAATAATAATAACAGTTTAATTTGAATAACAGTTGGTATAATAATCAAAATAGTTGGTATGATGTCCAGTTTAATTTCAGAAAAGGGTATTTTCGTCCGTTTACTGTTTGGGGTATTACACACAACTTTTTCGCAGATGGGTACTGATAAGGAATAATTTTTGTCAGAGGTACTAATAAGGAAGTTCAAAATTTGAAAGGTACTGAAGGGGAGTTTATCAAAAAAAAAAAAAAAAACAATGGGTACGAGACTTGTAATCATGATTTTCTCCCAGGCATGAGATGACCATATGATTACGACAGCATAAATAATTGAAAACCACCGCCTACTTCACTATTTTGTCCAACTTTCACTCTCCTTTTTTCCTCCAAGAATGAAAGGAGATCATTGATTCCTACTTTTTGTCTGCTTTGACATTTCCTCCCTTTATGTTCTGCTTTTGTGTTTCCGCTCCTTATTTTGTTTGTATTTCCACATTACCTTATTGTCCAATATTAAGCGAATTTAAACCCTATCGTCGATATGAAACGATCCGAATTTCCAGCGGACTAATCTGTATATACGGTCCCAAGTCTCCACAAACATAAAAAAGTCAAAGAATTAAACTAAAATCGAACCCGTGAGTCCTTATATGAAATTCGTAGATTTAGCTTAATAGCTTTTATCTATTATATGTTCTTTAATTCTTGATCATAGATTATGTGTTTTGTTTTCTGTCGGTTTTTTGTCCCTTATGGACCTTTTTCTCCCACGTGGGAGTGTTGTGCCCCCGTTTTGGGGTTATGTTGTGCTCGTTTGTGAGTCTTTGTTCTTCCGGTGGACGATGTACCGGTGAGTCCCTTTGAGCTATTTAGCCCCTATATTTTTGTTAATGAATTCAAGCTATCGTTTCGGAAAAAATAAATCCTTACCCGATATTCATAAAAATGACAAAATGAAAAAGAAAAAGGTTATAACGCACCATAGAGCGAGGGCATCCTCTTTCACGCGCGAAATTGAGGTAATGATTGTTTTATTTTTTTCGTTTCTCTTTTGATATTTGATTCTCCAACCTTTATTATTACACATTCAAACAAGTCCTCTTAAAAGACGAACTTTCTCTTGCACAAAACAATAACAACTTGCTTTGCCTCTTCATGCCATGGACAACAAGCAATCCACCGGCGAATGGTTTTCCGTCTATCTATCTTCTTCATTCCTCATTTTCTTACCAAAACACAATCAGTTTCTCTTTCCGACGTTTTTCCGTCACACGTTTGTCTTAAACACTTTATCTCCAACGATTTTCCCTCGCAGGGTTTTCCACGACGTTCCCAGCGACATAACCATCGAAGTCGACGGCCATACTTTCGCACTGCACAAAGTAAGCCCAATAAAAGCCATCGATAAACCTTTCGTTTATTCTCTTACACAAATACGCTATTTCCCAGTTTCCCCTCGTCTCGAGGAGCCGACGAATCAGAAAGCTCGTCTCCGACCGCCGGCGCTCCGGCGAGACCCTCTCCCTCGCCGGAGTTCCCGGCGGGGCCCACTCGTTCGAGCTCGCCGCCAAGTTCTGCTACGGCATCAACTTCGAGATTACCACCTCGAACGTCGCCCAACTCATCTGCGCCTCCCACTACCTCGACATGTCGGAGGTAATTAAAAGTAACAACCCAAATATTCTGACAGCTGCTTTCCCAGGGTACAGCGTATAATTTGCTGCAAGAAATGATTTTTTCAAAAGAAATGGAAATTTTTTTGTCTAAATCAACACCCCCTCCGTTAAGAATGGAGAACCCTAATTGATGAGAGATTGACTGGCGTATAAGTTGAGGAGCCACTCCACCTATCACTAGGGGTGTTTATTCGGTTATAATCGAACCGATTTCGGTTCGGTTTCGGTTTTTACGGAATTTTTTCGGTTCGGTTCGGTTAACCGAGCGAAAAACCGAATTTCAATAAAAGAAAATAAAAAATAATATATAAACATGATTTGTATTATAAAAATATACTGTCCAGAATTGTATACAATCTTAATTTACCTAATATTTCATTTACTTATTTAATATGTTGATATGATTTAAATTATAAAAAATATATTATCATATATAAAATTTTGATATAAGTAATATTTTTCATATTTCATAACATATGGTGGATATATTAATAATATAAAACATATAATAATATATGACTTATATTTTATATAATAATGTATATGTATAGGAAAATAAAAAAAAAATAATTCGGTTTTTCGGTTCGACTCGGTTTACCGAAGTAATAAACCAAAACCGAACCGAAACTTCGATTTCGGTTTGTTTCGGTCGGTTAACCGACACTTGAACACCCCTACCTATCACCAATTAGTTATAGGATGCAACATCATCTCTTCTATGGGTGATATTTCCTTCCATGTAGGCTGGTGCTTAGGCCCCAATAATGAAATTTCACACTCTCTTAGGCTTACTTTAAACTTCACAGGAGGACCGCTCCGAGGACAACCTCAAATCCCGATCGGAAGAATACCTTGGCACCGTAGCCTACAAGAGCCTCGAGATGTGCGTCCAAGTCCTCCGTGCCTGCGAGGGGCTCCTCCCCTTAGCCGACGAGCTCGGGATAGTCTCGCGGTGCGTCGACGGGATCGCTTCGAAGGCCTGCGTCGAGCAGATCGCATCGAGCTTCGCCAGGCTGGAGTACGTCGGCGGCTCGGGCGGCGGGCTCCAAATGGGTAGGCCGCTGGTCGAGCCTCGGGATTGGTGGATCGAGGACATATCTTCCCTCCGAGTGGATTTCTACGAAAAAGCGATCCTCGCGATAAAGTCGAGGGGGGTTCGACCCGAGAGTGTGGGGTCCGCGCTTGTGCGATACGCCGAGGGGGCGGCCAAGGGCGGCGGCGGCGCAGCCGGGAAGGTGGTGGTGGAGGCGGTGGCAAGGCTGTTGCCGGCTGAGAAGGGGGCGGTTCCGACGGGTTTTCTATTCGCGCTTTTGCGGAGCGCCGCCGCCTCGGGATGCTCGGCGTCGTGCCGCGCGGAGCTCGAGAGGAGGATAGGGATGCAGTTGGAGGACGCAACGTTAGACGATCTTTTGATGCCCAATAATAATGGTAGCTTCGGCGGAAGGGAGAACGGTAGGGATAATAGGACGTTGTTCGACGTTGAGAGCATTCGGAGGATTCTCGAGCATTTCACTCGGAGAGGCGACGATGGCGATGGTGACGAGAGCTTCGAGGATCGATTGCCGATGTTTGGCGACGAGGACGACGACATTGCGATGGGTGGTTCGCCTTCTCAAGGAGCACTGTTCAGAGTTTCGAAGGTGGTCGATAGTTATCTGGCGGAGATTGCGCCGGATTCTAACCTCGAGCTCGATCTCTTTGTAGCGGTTGTAGAGGCGTTGCCGGGGCATGCGAGGAACGTTCACGATGGGCTGTATCGGGCCGTTGACATTTATCTCAAGGTATGTTTTATTTACTATTTTAAATAGGATTAGATAAATTTTCGTCCCGGTTTATGATATTGTGCTTTCAGATCACTCAACTTATCCGGTTGCAATATAGGGACACTAGCCTCCAAAATTAAAGCAATTTAGGGACACAATGCGTAGAGAATGCAATTGTGTCTTAGGCCATTTTCAACCAAAAAATCCATTCTCAATCGCGAACTCATTTCCAAACTCAAATGCAGTAATTCTTTTCCAACTATTAAACTCATTCACAAACTCAAAATAATATTTTTGCCATATTCTCTATCACATCAACTTTTATAATTTTGCAATACGACTCACATATGTTACAACTTTTCAATATTACCCACATAATAAATAAATAATATTTTCTTCGACTAAACTAGGTTTTCGACCCAGTTCTTAAACTGCTTCAATTTTGAAAGTTAGTGACCTAATACTGCAACCTCCTTCATCGCTCGTGTTACCTCCTACAGGCTCATGACGAAACCATGTCAGAACCCGACAAGAGACGCCTCTGCAGACTGATAGACTTCGAAAAGCTATCCCACGAAGCGGGCGCCCACGCGGCCCAGAACGAGCGCCTCCCGGTCCAATCGGTGGTCCAAGTTCTGTACTACGAACAGCTCAAACTACGCAATTCCCTCTTTCGTCCTTCCTACGAAGACAACCCCGAGGGCCGACTCCTCCGCGCCGACAGGTGGCAAAGCGCCGCCGTGTCCCCTCGGGACAACTACGCCTCGCTAAGGCGTGAGAATAGGGATCTCAAGCTCGAGCTGGCGAGGATGAGGATGAGGCTCAACGATTTGGAGAGGGAACACGTCAGCATGAAGAGGAATTACCTTACCCGGAAACCGTCGGGCGGCGGGGGCGGTTCGAAGAAGAAGAAGAAGAAGAAGAACAAGCTGATGAGGTCGCTGTCGAGGAAGATGAACATCTTCTCACGGACGCGATCCGAGAGGGCGAGCTCGCGTTCTGGGGAATCGGAGGGCGGGGAATCTATGGTGACGATGGAGAGGGAGAGAACTTGAATTTTTTTTTTTATTTATGTGTTTTTTTTCTCGATTTTGAGAGGCGTGAGGTGACTTGGTGTTTTGATCTTGGATTTATCTGTACTCTTATATAAAACAGAGCATAAAAACTGTAAATTGGTCTGTCAAAATTGACCAATCAAATTTTTTTACTTGAGCTACTATTACAAATAAAAAACCTACATAATAATCATATCATTCTATTTTTAATATACAATTATTTAAAAAAACTTATTAAACCACATAGCTGAAAATCACAATAACCACCTCATTCTTATTTTAGTATATAATTTATTAAACCACTAATAACTAATTTTATATTTTCGCACACCCAGAGGGTGAGATAAAATTACTAGTATAGTAGAAACTATTGGGTAGATAAGGATAAATTAAAGAGACGTTACTCCCCAATTGATTTGATGATGGAATCCTTAATTTAACGTAATTTCAGAGCTCAAACGAAAGAGTAGTTCCGCAGTTCGCATCTCTGCTCGAGGAAGTTGTATGGTTAAGCTCCTTTTTTGGCGAACTATTTTCATGTTTTTCGATAAACAAGAATGGGGCATGGCTGTACAAATAAAAATGATTTTCAAAGGAAGAGAGGGTCCTAATCGTAAATATGGATAGTTCTGGGGTTATTACGTCAAGTTAGATAAAAGGGGGCTCGGGTGTCTCTCTTCTTACAGGGTGGTTTCTTGAATCCAAAACACCATAGCACTACGATCTTTCTCAAGGTGGGTTCGATCCTCCCCCTCTTCTTTTCTCCCGGCGTTATTGTATTCTTAAAGTGAAGATCTTGAATTCAATTTTTCAATATCCTTCTCCGTTGGGTACTCTTGTCTCTATTTTTTTTTATATCAATTTCCGATTGATAGCATTTAAATATCGACATGGGAGAACGATTTGATAACGCCGTACACGTTTGAGCTAGTAGAACACCTCTCTGTATCTTTACTCTGTGGTTGTTCTGTAATCGTCAATTGAATCAATTAAGTCAAGATTTTGATTTTCTTGAAATTCACCTTCATTGTTTGTCGTAAAGCAGAGATCCAATAAATGGAACTAGCAGATCGAGCTGTGGGTCTCCTTCTAACAGTCATCAGCCTCTCTATTTTCACTTACTACACCTTTTGGGTTATAATCCTGGTCAGAACTAATAACCCTCTGTTTTTCTTTCTCACTGCTTAACAAAACTCGTGTGCTGATTATCTGTCTCTGTTTGTGCGTGATTATTTACAGCCATTTGTGGATGACGACCACTTCGTTCATGGCTACTTCTTGCCCCTCGAATACGCTGTTCTCATCCCAATTGGCGCTGGCATCACATTGATGTGCTTTCTCTCTGTTTTCGTTGGCTATGTGATGCTCAAATCAAAGAAGAAAAGAGCATAGAGCTGTTCCATATTCAGCTCAACTACTTCTCAAACACTATTTTCTTTGGCAAAAATGAGGTCTTCACCATAACAGAATATTGGGGGCAATGATTTATTGTATGAAAAATGTACGCCCCACATTACATTTCATTAATCAAATCCCGTTTTCGGTTTTACTAGTAATAAGCCAGGAGAGGGCTCCCTTCTTTGACCAGCACGAAAAGCCCACCGTCGCCCCTCGAAATGCGAAGGTCTTTATCGAGGTACGTAATCAATAGCCAAGACTTAGCACGCTCGCCGGGTATTGGAACCTTAAGAGGCCTCTGCCCAGAAAGGGCGCCCGCCAGGCCTGAGAGTGCATTTTCGAGAGGGCCGAGGGATTGCTGAACGGGCGATAAGCTTATGTTCTGACCGAAAAGATTGATATTTTTTGGGAGATCTATGCTTGATTTGATCCCTGGAGGCTTCAGTATTCCTTCTTTAAACTCTACCTGCAATAGATAGAAAATAATCCCTAGTCCAATGCTAAGCATATAAGCTATAAATTTAACTGTATTGATCTATGCTAAGAGTGAAGAATCTTCAGACCAAGAATCAATCAATGGAGAACATTGAAACTGTCTACTCAACGGATATCTTATTATTACTTGGCTTCAACTGCTTCGTCATGGAAAGAACCCCAAGTCCAATGCTAACCTAAGCAACCCCTCTTAACTTCGCTACATAAGCTACATTTTAACTCTCTTGATCCATGCTAACATTAGAGAAGCTTCACTCCAAGAAATGAATCAATGAAGTACAAAATTGAAACTCTCTACTCACTCAGATATATATTATCTTGTCGTTCCTTTTGTTCAACTTTTTAGTCATTGATTTACCTGTATTCTCGTGGGGCTGCGAACTTGGAACGATGCTGAGGCACTAAACGAGAAAGTCGAAATGGGATTCGACAATGTAGTCGAGTTGTCTATGGTAAGCGTGTTCGAATCGATCGACTGGGTAATCTTTTCCACTTTCACCAGTGGGAGATTGCCTGCTGCTAGAAGAGGCAATAGCTCAGAGAAGGCTGTATACCTAATGATGAACGAATGAATGACGATGATGTGTGAGTTATTAATTCTTCACTGTAATAACGTCGAACAGATAAACTGCAACTATTCAATCAAGGAATGAATAAACTCACAGTAAAACCCAATTCCCATCGAGCAATTCAGGCGATTCGGTGGGATTGGGGGTCGGATTCGAAGCCTCCAACTGGGAAACGAGCTCGAGGGCTTCGGCCCGAACTTCAGCCGAAGCCCGAAACCCGAAATCCGACCCGAATACCGTATCCACCAAAGCCCTCTTCAGCTCCCCAACCTTGCTGTCGTCCAACACGCTCTCATCGCCGCCGGAGGACGGAGCTCCGTTGCTCCCGCCCCACTCGTCCTCGTCGATCGGCGGGTCTGTTTCGGGTTTTCGGAGCGGTGG
Source organism: Craterostigma plantagineum (assembly GCA_027422505.1). NCBI lineage: Eukaryota > Viridiplantae > Streptophyta > Magnoliopsida > Lamiales > Linderniaceae > Craterostigma > Craterostigma plantagineum. Next base: position 730,943 of record JAPQWV010000059.1, read on the forward strand.
TTCGGGTTCGGGTCCGGCCTTCTCGCCCCACTCGTCCGTAAACGCCGGATTATCGGGAGACGAGCGCGCGGTGAGGGGTCTCGGCGGTGTGGCTGAGTACGACGGCGGCGACGGCGAGTGTTGCTTGAAGCCCAGGAAAGGATTCTGCTTCGGGTGCGGTTTGATTGGTGCGCTTTTCCTCTGACAGGAAAGTGGTAATGAGCTGGGATTCAAGGGCAGCGACGACGACATTTCGTAGACGATGATGCTTATGCACAAGTGCGTGCGATTTGGAACACAGAAGAACAATCGAGAAGAAGAGAAGAGTTGTACAGAAGAGAGATCTTGAATAGAAGAGGAACAATAGCTTAATTATTGTGGTTCACATAATTATTTCTGTACTGATATTACTTAAATGCATCTGATTTTTTGTTCCCCTATTTTATTTCGGACGAACGGAAACTTACGTGGTTCATGCTTCGACCAAATTTCATTAGAAGAAATTACAAACTTCGCTATTCCATTATGATTAGAGACAGGTCTTCCATTGTAGTGTTACTTTTTCTTTGTGTCCTCTCATTCCAAAAAAACAGAAAAAAACCAAACCTCCATACACGTTAATACAACTATGACACGTCAGCAGCACCAGCCGAAGGTCCCTTGGCCGACGACACAATCCCATCCTCGGCCGCCACCCCATACCTACTCATCCTCTCGAGCAAATGTGCCGCCTTCCTCCTCCCCCTCTCCGTCCCCTCTCGGGAAAGCTCCACGAGCGGGCCCACGACGCCCATCTCCGCCGCCTTCGCCAGTCGTTGTCCGTCCCCCACGTGCAGAAGCACCGCTGCCGCGTTCTCCCTGTTCCTCGACGAGCCGCTCCCGATAACCTCCACTAGCACTTCCACCGCCGATTCGAACCCTCCGATCGCCGCCTTCCCCTCGGGGTGGCTCGATAGTATGGCAAGTATGGCCAGAGACTCGTCCACCATGGCACCGCGCGGCTCGGACACCAGCCTCATCAGGGTCGGGACCGCCCCGGCCCTCACAGCCTTGCCCTTGTTGCCCTGGCAGTAGGGTTGCAAAGGAATCGAATCGAATACCATAATATTCTGTTCGAATTAACGCTTCGAATGCTCGTATTCTTATTCGAATTTGATTACTATTGAACAAGTATTCTTATGAGATTACTTCAATTTTTATTTTTTATATTAAAAAAGATTACTTTAAGATATATATTGGGTACAATATGCTATATTGAAAATATGAGAAATCGTATAGTGCTTACTTTATTTGGGCATACCTTATGTGGTGCTGATATGTGGCACATCAATGTGTCATATCTGCATAAGAGGTTGAACATCGATTGATACCTCTTACGTGGATTTGATTAACACTTCTTATGCTGATATAACACGTTTATGTGGCACCGATCAACACTACATAAGAAGTGCCCACATAAGGTGCTTATAGGTGAGCATCATAAGATTTCTCGTGAATATATATCGAATTACAATATATATTATCTAAATAGATATTGAGTTCGAATCGAAAATATTTGTATCCGTATTCGAATCGAAAAAACTTCTATCCGAATTCGAATTTGTAATATCTGAATTCGAATCGTAAATTTTCGAATCGAATCTCGAATCAAACAAGAAAACATTCGATTCGTTGGCAACCATACCTGGTAGATGCAAAGGTTGAACAGGGCGGTGGCGGCGTCCTTCATCCCCCTCTGAGTCCCCCCGTCGAGGAGGGCCACGAGGGGCGGGATTGCCCCGGCAGCTCCGATCACCACCTTGTTCTCGTCCACCACGGAGAGGCTGAAGAGAGCGGCGGCGGCGTTCTCCTTGGCCTCCGCCCCGCCCGTCTTCAGTACGTGGACTATTCCCGGGACCGCCCCCGAGGAGGACGTGATGAGCGACTTGTTCGCCTCACAAATGGAGAGGTTGAGTAGTGCCGTGACAGCGTGCTCTTGGGTGTGCGGGTCGGCCGGGGCGGTCAGAAGGCGGACGAGGGGCGGGATTGCGCCCGCCTCGGCGAGGGCCACGCGGTGGTCGGCGTTTCGCTTGGCCAAGAGGCGGACTTCGCCCGCGGCCGAGCGTTGGTCGTCGGAATTCGGGGAGGAGAGCTTGCGAATTAGGGCTTGGATCTTGGCTCGGGCGGCGGAGGAGTCGGGCGGGTCGGGCTGCCGCCGGCGGGGCGGGTCGACGCCGTTGAGCTCGCACCACTGGGCAATGAGGCTTCGGAGGACGTAGTTTGGGGTAAGGGCCTTGCTGGTCAGAGGCTGTTGGGTCTTCGGGCAGGTGGTGTGCCCGGCTTCCAGCCATTTCTCGATGCACGATCTTTCGTAGGTCTGTCGAATGATGTCAAAATATCGAATAAATCGATAAGAAATTTCGAGATATCTAAGAATACTAATAGGGTTAGTTATTATTTTAGTCATGTAATTTACGGGTGTGCCATTATGGGGACAGAGAATTTAGGGGTGGCACTATGCAGACCCAAAATTTGAGAGATTTAGGTACATTAATGTCAAACCCCTAAATTCTGTCCCAAAATTACTTAAATTTAGAAGTCATTTTCCATATGACGTCACCCCCTAAATTCGCTATGACCCTAGATTATGCGCCAGAAACTTAGAATTTTGGGCAAAATCTAAGATTTCAGAATACAATGTTCCTAATTTTGAAAGTTATTGTCCGTATAATGTCCACCCCTAAATTCTATATCCCTGTAATGCCAGCCCTCTAAATTACACGACTAAAACCCCTAAGAATAATCCTAATAAAATATCGAAGTTACCTGACCAGTCGAGACAATGACGGGATCCTTCATAAGCTCCAACGAGATGGGACACCGAAAATCGTCGGGAATAGCAATATTCGCCAGAGTCGCCTCGTTCGAAGAACCCTTCACGGGGTCGAACCTCACCTTCTCGACGGAATCCCCGTCGGGGTTCACCGTAAGAACGAAATCCTTAATCTTCTTCAAAACCATCGACATCTTCTCTATCTTCTCCTCGGGATCGTCGCAAGTCGCTGCTACCATCTCATGCAATGCAACCGACTCTTGAGTTAGGTCCGAAATACTTCCGAGGCGTAATTTCTCGACAACCCTCGTCAGGACGAGCGAATACTCCTCGGAGGCTTCGTTGGGCTTCCTGTAGAGGCGTAGAAGGTCGTCGTAAAGCTCGGCGTCGGGCGGTTCGACTCTTCCCTTGGCTCTTCGAAACTGGGCTAGGACGAGCTCGACCTGGGAAAAAAATGGATCGATATTCGTTTGCGCGAATTTTTTTTTTCTCCTTGGAAAAAAAGAAAAAAGAATTTTGGGTGGTTCTTCTGACCTGTTCTTTAACCTCGTCGGATATGTCGAGATTCTCGAGGCTAACGGAGGTAAGTGCTTGCTCTAAATCGTCGGTCACTTCTTGAAACCTGCTCATGACTCGATCTCTTTCCAAGACCTAATTCGAAAAACATCGATTAGGACAAATCAGATCGAGCGAAAGCAATCTGATTTCATTATAGCTAGTTTGGCAATTGAAGGGATAAAAATGCATAATTGCCAGTTTTGGAAGCATCACAAACGCCAGGAATGTAAGAAAAGATTCTGCGATCTCCTTCCTACATTTTATGCTAAGAACATTCTCAATCTGTAAATCTCTGTCCAAAATCAGACAGCTATCCCACAAATCTGAGCTACAAAAATCACTATTGGCCCTAACATCTCACCCGAGAAAGAGCATTCCCAGCTATGCATACAAATCAACAGATCATTCAAGAACGTGAAGTCCTAACAAAGGTTATCTTGAAGATCAAGCAAAAACACACCTAGCTCGCTGTAATTGGGAAGAAATGGAAGCAGAAAATTCTGAGAAGACTGACCAGGTAAATCTTGCTGCCTTCGCTGCCGAAACGAAGCAATTCCTTGGTAGATTGCAGGGCAGAAAGCAGAGAGATTAACCCTTTCTTGCAACCTTCGGGCAAAGGGCTTCTGCTGTCTCTAATCTCTTCGAACATCGGAGTCAAAAGCTTAAGCCTTCGGGCAAGATTTGCGTACTGCTTCTTAACGCTGGCTCTGTAGTCAGAAACAGCTGAAATCTCGCCCACCACTTCGATCAGTTTCCGAGGTAATGCAGCTTTATCCTCGTCAACGAGTTCCATGTCTGCCTCCATAACTGAAACCGATCCGAACAACAAAACAGCCCAGAAAGAAAAAGATGGAAAAGGGCGGAAAGAGAGAGTCAACGCAACAGATGGGTTGTGGTCAGATTCAAGATTCCTTCCGTTAACTTAAACGTATACAAGAACATATGAGATGAGAGAGGGAGAAAAAAAGGAGTTAGTTTTTTTTCTTTCTAATGAGGATTGACCTGGTGATGAGTTGAGAATGGTGGGGGAGATTTGTTCTTTTTCTGTTGTAATGTTTTATTACAATGGTCAAGTTAATTGGGGATAATTAATTATGGGATTTATTGAGTTACTGTTAGTGGGGATTGAGGTGGAATGCAATTCGAAATTAACTTTTATATGTGTGTGTGATGCGTTGGTGTTTTCTTTTGGTCAGCGAGTGATCTATTGACAGCGGCGGTGTTGAATTTCCTTTTCCTTTTTATTTTTCTGTAATAAAGAAAAAATAGTATTTTGATTGTTTTTGGGACTTTACACATAGATACTCATTTGCATAATTTTAGGTAACTGATCCGCGCAGTTACGCCATAACACATTTAGGTACCATATAACAACGTACTGTGGTGCATAATACGTTGAGAAAATGGTACGACATATACCACATTAAGGTACCATATAGAAATCGTATATGGTACCGTAAAAGCGTGACGTGGTACGCAATACACACGTAAAAAGGTACGTCAAGACTGAGAAAATTGGTACAAACAGTAAAACGGGTATTTTATCTGTAAAAATTTCTGACATATATACTGATTTGTAAATTTTTTAGTCAATTGGGTATTTCTACATAAACGCCACTTGTTTTGGATTTTTTGTTGGGATTTTATCCCATTGGATGTTGGATTGCATCCTAGGGTTGGCTATTTTGCTCATGTATATTTCTAAAAGCTTTCGCTTTAAAAAATTTATATTATGTTTCGAGTTTGAGTTTGATGGCTTCCATCTATGTGTTGTGCGTCGTTAAAAATTGGTTAGATTTCTGTTTTGTTTTCCAAATCCGTAAGTGTATATTTGATTTAAAATTGAGCTTGATAAAGTTGATAGTAATGAGCGCAAGATGAGCTTGAGCTTCAATCTAACCCCCATGTGAAACAATATATGAATTTGTAAGCTCAAAGTCCAAGACACGACAAAGTAAATTGTATTCGCATAATGCTGATGTAATATGAATACTTCGAAAAGTAGTGTTTTAATCTCATCAAACCCACGGTGGTTTATTTGCTGGATACTTATATTTCATTCATAGCGTACATTATTCCAAGAATCAGCAGTACAACAGCACAAGATTAAGCAGTAATAGTACACATCCGAATATGAATTTAGTGACTAAGTCTTCAACTTAAAGACAAACTATTAGCTAAACTAAACTATCACGATCTATCCCTCCCTTTGCACTTTGCACCAGTCGATTCTTACCGTCTTTTGATATCCATGTTAATGGATTACATGGTTATAAGTTGTGGTGTAATTACGTGTTAGGCCTCAAAAGATGTTTTAAAATAGGTTTCAGACCTTGTCCAAAAAGCTATTGTTTAAAGGGCCCATTTTTATAAAATTTAGAAATAAGAACCAAAATTTACACATGTGTTATAAAGTGTATTAGAACTGGTATCGGATGATCGTTTTGTGTTATTTCAGAACAATGAAGTGGTACTGAAACAATTAAGTGATAATGGAAAAAACAATGAATACTACATAACAATGAGGTGATAATGGAAAAACAATGAAGTGGTACCGCAGAACAATGGAGTGGTACTGCAGAAATCGGGTCCTTAAAACTATGAATTTTCTGACAGGACCTAAAACCTAAGTTTAAACTATGAAGGGGCCTGAATTGTAAAAGCCCCCGAAGTTATTTTAACATGTTATATGTGTGTATTAATTATTTTGTCTAAATTGTATTTAATAAATGTGTTTGAGGTGTGTATAGGTGTAATGAATTAGTGATACACATCTCGTAACCACCTTAGAGGTGGGTATGCATATACAAACACTATAACAAAAATCCTTGTAATAGACGTGTATAGTCATATAAGGCATGTATGGTTATACACAAATAACAAACACGATGTAACTTATTCATGCGCATCATATAACCACTTATATCCACCTATACACGTTTATAGGTAACTTAGTGTAATTGCATAATAGTAAAGCAACTATTAATTTTCGCACACTCTTGCGTGTGCTTAAAAATATAACTATATTTATATTACTTTAATTTTAAAATTATAAAATTTAATATTTAATAGATGAAACATATTTTTAATTATATAGTATTGTAAGGGTGAAATTACAATATTAAAAAATTTAGAAGCGGAATGATAAATTATTAAATTAATTAAATCATAAATAGACGGAGTAAATTGCAAACAAAATAACAGTCAAATTAACGATTTTTAGACCTCTGGTGAATCGATGTTTGGTGGTGCGTGACCTGTTGGATCGATCAAGATACAAGAAAAAATAGGTTTAGAAGATTCGATTCATAAGAAGGATAAAGTAGGAAACATATATTAAAATAAAGGATAGATTTGTCCAAAGAGCGGTGGATTAAATAAAGGTAGGGTGCATGCTGATTTATTTAATACTTAATCGGGGGTATTAAGAACGTATTAAATAAAACCTACCTTCAAAATAACATGCCTACCGCACACAACTTTTATTAATCCTTACTCATCTAAACCTCCCTAATAACATGGATCATCTGTTCCATATTGGTGTTCCACCAACCGAATTGCGAAAAGTGTACAGTGGGTTAACTGAGTTTATCACTTGTCGAAAATTGGTCGGTGGAGCACAGAGGTGGAACACCCTTGTGGCACTGACAATCCGAAACGCAACCAAACGGGCTCTAAAACCTCCATATAACAGAAGAAAATTCATTCGACCCGATTCGCCTTGTCCACGGACCGTAACTACTCTTTGAAAACAAAAACCGTAGCTTCCGTTGATTATTCATTGCCGCAGTTGAATGGTCGATATGCTGCGTACAAACACATATATACACATACAGCAATACACACTACTTCGTGTCCGAAATCAGATTCACCTTTGGCCGTATGATGGAAGACCTGAAATTTCCTTACAAGACGACGACTTTCTTGATGATAATAACCTTCTGTCAGCTTGTTTTCCAGTACGGCTTTAGCCTGCAACAAACAGACACCATAAACTCCACCTTCACCCTCCGAGACACCGACGAAGCCATAACCTCGCCGGGAAAAGTCTTCAAGCTGGGATTCTTCAGCCCGGCGAACACCACCAACAACCGCTACCTTGCGATATACTACGCCCTCTCCGAGCAGACGACCGTGTGGGTCGCCAACAGGGACAGCCCACTGACCGATTCTTCGGGTAGGGTTTCTCTCTCCGGCGACGGCAACCTCGTCCTCTCCGACGGCCGAGGTCGGACCATCTGGTCGACGAACCTCACCTCCGCCGCCGCCCCGGCAAACACCACCGCTCGTCTTCTGAACAACGGAAACCTCGTCCTCTCCGACGGGAACTCGACGAGGTGGGAGAGCTTCTCTCACATGACCGATTCTTGGATCCCCGAGATGAGGGTCGTCGACGACACGATCTCCGGCCGTAGGCTGTGGGCGACGTCGTGGAAGAACGCCACGAACCCTGAAGTCGGCGGATTCACCATGGGCCTCCAAGCTTTCAAAATTCCCCAGATATTCATATGGAAGAGCGATGGGTCCCCCCATTCCAGGTCCGGGCAGTTCAACGGTCAGATCTTCACGGGATTGCTGGGCCCGTACAGCTCGGCCTACAGAAACCGGTTAGTCGTGGAGCAGCCCTCGCCGGGGATACTCTTCTTCGAAATCCCGACCGAGAATTTCCTCTCGAAATTCACCTTAAATTCTTCGGGGACGATGGAGAAGAAGCTGTGGGACGATCGGAAGAAGAGCTGGGACCTCACGTGGGTCGTTCCCTACACAATCTGCGACGTTTACAACACGTGCGGGCCCTTCGCGATCTGCAACGATCGAGGCTCGCCCGCGGTGTGTTCTTGCCTGAAAGGGTTCGAGCCCGCGAACGCCGGCGAATGGGTTGGAGGAAATTGGACTCGTGGATGTGTAAGGAGAACGCAGTTGCAGTGTAGCCGTGTTAATAATGGAGATGATTTCTTGAAGATGCCTTATATGAAGGCGCCCGACTTCGCCGAGCCCTTTCCCTCGGGCCGGGCCAAGGACTGTAGGGCCAAATGCCTGAGAAACTGTTCTTGCATAGCTTACGCTTACGACACGTATAAGATTGGATGCATGTTTTGGAGCGAAAGAGATGGATTGGTGGATATGCAGCAGTTCCCTAACGTGGGCTACGATCTTTATGTCCGTCTGCCGAAATCAGAATTAGGTAATAATAATCTTATGTTGTATGTATTTCCTTATAGTTTGCATCGCTACTTCGGAAAATTGTGAAACTGAATTTCCCTAAATTTAGATCGTAAGGGCCGAGACAGAAAGCTGGCGATCATACTCTCAGTCGTCGGGGCGTTTGTCGCCGTATCAGTCGTTCTTATATTCGCCGCATGGTGCTGTATGGTTGTTAAGAAGAAAGGTATTTTGAGGAACACTTCTGTTTAATTACATTAACTTGGTTTACTTATGTTTATTTATACGAAGGGAAAGGGGCTTTTTCGTCCGATTCGTCCGATTTGTATAGCTTTGAGACGCTTTCGAAATCTACTAATGGATTCAGAGAAGAGAACGTACTGGGCAAGGGTGGCTTCGGCGTCGTTTACAAGGTACGCATATCGAATATATAAGCAGACGTTAAAAAAAAAAAAGGGTGAAGCGATTTTTTTTTTTTCTAAACGATTTTTGCTGATTTTGATTTTATTGTTAGGGAAAGCTTTCGAACGGGAAAGAAATCGCGGTGAAGAGGCTCTCGGAAGCTTCCGAACAAGGGAGGCTCGAATTCGCGAACGAGGTTGTCTTGATTTCGAAGCTACAACACAGAAACCTCGTTAGGCTTATGGGTTGCTGCGCGGAGAAGGAAGAGAAGATGCTGGTATACGAATACATGCCTAACAAAAGCTTGGACGTCTATCTTTTCGGTAAGTAAGCGTAAGCGCTTCTTTTTCACGCCTCCAAAAAAAAAATAAAAAACGACAAAAAGAACACTAATCTTCCTCCTTCTCCTGGGATTTTCATGCGTGCATGCAGGGCGACTAGAAAGTTCATTGGATTGGAAGAAACGATACAATATCATCGAAGGAATAGGGCGCGGATTAGTGTACCTTCATCGAGATTCGAGGCTGAGAGTAATCCACAGAGATCTCAAGCCGAGCAATGTGCTGCTCGACGACGAATGGAACCCTAAAATCTCTGATTTTGGGATGGCGAGGATTTTCGAAACCAATCAGGATCAAGAAAATACAGCAAGGGTCGTTGGAACATAGTAAGAACTTCTCAGCGATTGTGCGTGTGTGTGTTTGCGAAGTGTTTAATATGCGATAACCGCAATGAAATTTCAGCGGATACATGGCGCCGGAGTACGCATTGGAGGGCATATATTCGGAAAAATCCGACGTCTACAGCTTCGGCGTACTGATGCTTGAGATAATCAGCGGGAAAAAGAACTCTCATTACAAGAACGACGAATCGTCCGTGAGCATTCTAGGACGCGTATGTCCTAACATCTCCGTCTCTCTCTCTCTTTTTTTTTTCCTCCCGATTTATTTACGGTAAAAAAGCGTCCAATTCGCTTAAAATGCAGGCTTGGGAGCTGTGGAACGAAGGGAACGGGTCGAATTTCGTGGATGAAAACTTAGCGCCTTCGGAGGATGAAGTCGGCGAGATTGTTCGATGCATTCAAATAGCGCTTCTGTGCGTCCAAGAATTCGCGAACGAAAGGCCCACGATTCAAAACGTACTGTCGATGCTCGGCCGAGAGATCGTGGATGTGCCCGCGCCCGAAAAACCCGTCTTTGCGGAGACGAGTGCGAATTCGAGAGGGCAAGTTGGGCATTCCATCAACCAAATCACAGCCACAGTGCTGCTACATGGGAGATGAAAACGTGTTGAACGAATATGAGTACAAGAATTTGTAAGCTCAAACTCCAAGACATGACAAAGTAAACTATTCGCATAATCCTATTGGTGTGATATGAATACTTCGAAAAATAGTGTTTTAATTTGCTGGATACTGAAATTTCATTCATAACGTACATAATTCCAAGAATCAGCACAACAGCACAAGATTAAGCAGTAATAGTACACATCCGAATATTAATTTAGTGACTCCTCTTTAAAGTCTTCAACTTAAGACAAAACTATAGCTAAAACTAAAACGTCACAATCTTTCCCTTGGCACTTTGCAGCAGTCGATTCTTACCTAACATGGAGACTACAACGTACATATATACAGTTCAATCTCGGAATGCAGTACAAAGCTTTACGCCATACTACATCGTACTACCAAGCAAGAAGACCGTACACATTAAATACATCAACTATATATATAATATATATATAACAATCACCTCATCTCAAACTTCCAAAGCCCAAACATATACTACAATATCTAAAAGATATATATATATATATATATATATATATATATATATATAAACTAAACTCATGGTTTATTTTCCGTTATTCTCCTCGAAGAGCAGTATGGGCATGCAAAGTTTGGAGGAATATCTGATCAATTTGGCGTCTGTATTCTTCATTTCAGTGTTCGTCGAGTGGCTATCGAATACCGAATTTACGGCTAATATTCCGTACGAAGAAAATCTAAAAGCTGGGTCGGTTCAAACCGGGTTGTACTGCATTAGGGTCGGGTCGGCTTACTTGGTGATGTTGTCCGTGATGTCATTTGACGTGGGAGTTTTTATAGCGTCAGTCGGCGGTTTTATCGTCGGGTTTAGGGTTTTCTGGTCGGGAGATTCCGAGTGTCCGTCGAAGACGAAAGATCTTCCTCCTCCGTTGACTATCTGTCACTGATTAATGAATGATATTTTGCATTTTCTTTGTGGAAATTTTCATTTTTCTTGACTGATGATATATAGGTGTAGTTTGGTGTGTCAAGTCGAATTAATTGCTATTGCATTGTATTGTTTGGATTAAGAATGGGCGGGATTTAAGAAAATTAAAGTTGTGTGTAGTGCTGTCAAAACAGGCCGGGGCGGGTCGGGCGCGGGCAAGCCCGCCCCGCCTAGAGGCTGCCCGACGGAAGCCCGTTTTTTCGAAAAAAATAAAAATGAGTTTAAAATAATAAAAAACTGAAAAAAGGTCAAATAAAGAATTCAAATTAGAAAATATATCTAATTATCAACTTTTTTAATATTAATTTATTTATGTTATTAACGTATAAATCATAGCTCAAAAACATAAAAATCAATATAATTTATTTATAAATTTATTATTTAATATTATCATACTTTAATATTTTCTGACGGGCCTGTCTGGGCCCTCCGGGCCCTCCCCGCCAAAGCCCGTGGCCCGCACGGGCTTACCCGCCAAAGCCTGCTTGCTGACGGGCCTAAAAATTTGGCTGTGTTTAGTTGCCTCTATAGAATTATGTGATACAATTTCATCTCAAGATTACAATCTTGATATTTATATGGATCATATGTCCACTTTGTAATTTTAACATCACTTTTCTTGTTTAGTTTCCAAAACAATAAAACTTTTGTCTCCATAAATTTACAAAAGTAGCCTTTATTTCGTCAATATACAGTTTACATAATGATTATTCTTATGAATATCTAAAAATATAAGATATGAATGTCAATTTGATCACCATGAAATAAGGAATAAAATAGTGTTGTTTATTTATTTTTACCATATAAACTGCATGAATAAAAATGATTTTATGATTGTGTGGAATAAGGGTATTTTGGTCTTTTTGCATTTAATAGGGCGTTGGATAATTTATCTTACATCGGCCCATCGTTAGGTTATAATAGTGGATCGATGTATTATAGCGGGCTCTGGTTGTGTTTACTTCGATGGATAAGGATGGATAAAGGCCCAGTTATACAAGCATATATTGTTGACTTCCTAAACCTCATTTTTCTTTTTTTCTTTTTTTCGAACGATAGCTTGCATTAAAAACAAAGATACAGGGCTAAATAACCCAAGGGTTCTCACCGGTACATCATCAACCGGGAGAACAAAGGCTCACATAAGAGCACACAGTCCCACAAGGGGAAACAAAGGCTCCATAAAGGGAGAAAAGGGTTCATAAAGGACAAAAAAACCGACAGAAAATAAACACCATTATCTATGACCAAGAACTAAAGAAACTATAACAGAAAAAGCGATTAGGCTAAATCTACGATACTCTTCACTTTAACCTGGTCTTCGACTTCTGAGTCTTATCTTCATCGGACTGATGGCTCCACAAGGGAGAAAAGGCTCCCGACCGACGGTCGAGAGAGACGAGGTCCCACGGTGGGAGGCTCGAGGCTGAGAGGCAGAGGGGACTGCGGCAAGGTCGTCCACCGGCGGCAGTCAGAAATGCAGGGGCGGCGGAGGCAGTGACAGGCGACGACAGGCGGGACGGCGGCGGCCGATGGAGATGAAGGGCCGAGGCGGGGACAGGCGACGGGGCGACCGGCTGTAACATCCCGTCCCATACCGGGTGTCACTGTAGCATCCGTCCCTACCGGGACTTGTGGGGTTGGGCCCACCACACTCCGACTGATAGTCTGGCCCCACTGTACCACCACTTAACCTTTCAGCATGCTTCGTCCTCGCTCACACGCACCCTGGGCAAACTTCCCAGGGGGTCACCCATCCTAAGATTGCTTCAAGTCAAGCACGCTTAACTTCGAAGTTCTTTCGGATGGACTCCCGAAAAGGTAGGTCAACCTTGGTGATATGAGTAGTACTATCAATTCTTTTATACGATTCTTAGCCTGACACGCCCATACATTGTCAGTCTCAGGATCCCCTCTCATTCGGGTGTCGGATCGGTTCGTTCATGTACCCCTTCGCCTAGAAGCCTGCCAGGAGCCGCTCCTTGTCCGTGCATCTCTTTGGCACCGGCGATCACTCCCCGCCCTCGTCGGCCCCGGGCGTCACATGCCCACCAGCTTCCGCCTGGTTCGTCCCCGAACCAGCACCGTACTGCGAGGGTTGTGCTCTGATACCACCTGTAACATCCCGTCCCATACCGGGTGTCACTGTAGCATCCGTCCCTACCGGGACTTGTGGGGTTGGGCCCACCGCACTCCGACTGATAGTCTGGCCCCACTGTACCACCACTTAACCTTTCAGCATGCTTCGTCCTCGCTCACACGCACCCTGGGCAAACTTCCCAGGGGGTCACCCATCCTAAGATTGCTTCAAGTCAAGCACGCTTAACTTCGAAGTTCTTTCGGATGGACTCCCGAAAAGGTAGGTCGACCTTGGTGATATGAGTAGTACTATCAATTTTGTTATACGATTCTTAGCCTGACACGCCCATACATTGTCAGTCTCCAGCTAAGCCAAGAAAACTCCGTACTTTGTCACATTGGTTGGTTGAGGCCAATTGTTGATAGCTTCAATTTTGCTAGGATCCACAGAAATTCCTTCTCCAGAAACAATGTGGCCCAAAAATGCGACTTGACTCAACCAGAACTCACATTTCTTAAACTTGGCATATAATTTATTTTCTCGTAATATCTCAAGAACTATCCTTAAATGTTGCTCATGTTCCTCCTTCGTTTTCGAATAGATAAGAATGTCATCAATGAATACAATGACAAACTTGTCCAAAAATTGTTTGAACACTCGATTCATTAAATCCATAAATGCCGCTGGCGCATTAGTTACCCCAAAAGGCATAACTAAAAATTCGTAGTGTCCATATCTGGTTCTGAACGCCGTCTTCGGAATGTCTTCTTTTCGAACCTTCAATTGATGATATCCCGATCGTAAATCTATTTTTGAAAACACTGTTGCGCCTTGTAGTTGATCAAGAAAATCATCAATTCTGGGTAGTGGATACTTATTCTTGATCGTTATCTTGTTCAGCTCTCTGTAATCAATACATAGTCGCATCGACCCATCCTTCTTTCGCACGAACAGAACTGGCGCTCCCCAAGGAGAAAAACTGGGTTGAATGAATCCTTTCTGTAATAAATCGTCCAACTGATCCTTTAACTCCTTCAATTCAGTCGGCGCTAATCGATAGGGAGTCTTAGAGATTGGAGCAGACCCTGGTATTAAGTCAATTGTAAATTCAATTTCTCGATCTGGTGGTAATCCTGGTAAATCTTCAGGAAACACGTCAGGAAAATCACGCACCACTGGCACATCCTCTAATTTCGGAGATAAATATTCCTCTGATTCCACTGCGAAGACTAAATAAACTTCACATCCCGCCTTGATTAAACGTTGTGCTTTTGTCGCTGAAATTCTAGAAACATTTCTTTCTTTATTTGTTCCCACAAAAATAAAAGGCTCATTCTCTTCTGTTTTAAATGTAACTGTCTTGCGATTGCAGTCAATAACAGCTCCGTATTTTGAGAGCCAGTCCATTCCAAGAATCACCTCGTAGTCGTTCATTGGAATGACTATTAAATCAACGGACAGTTCTCTTTCGTTAATTAACACCGGAGAATTCCGTAAAACGAGATTGGTTCGCATCGCAACTCCGTGTGGAACAGTCACATTATATTCACAATCAGACAGGGTAGGTGTATTCCCGAGTCTCGTCACATATTTAGTGGATGCAAATGAATGCGTAGCTCCTGAATCTACTAAAATGCATGTCGGAAGTTTGTGAATAAGTAGAATACCTGCCACCACGGACGGATTAGCTTTTGCTTCCTCTGAAACTTGATCGACACGTAGTGAGTGATGAAAGTGCGACAAGTGATAAAATAAAACGTAAACCTAATTACTATCACCAACGTGCGATAGGCAGTGAACCCATCGTTTGTAGTGCAGTAAAGTGAGTAAACGAGTATCGAACACAAGGAATAAATCAAGTACTAGTAGTGACCTATCGACTCGATATTTAGCCTAAACAAAATACGCAGATTGTTTTATGACTTAACCTAACAGATTACTTCTAACTCAACTAGAGATTCAAATAACACGCTTAAAACTGATACGAAGCTTCAGATAATAAAGATGTGCTCGGGATTTGAATCCCGCTAGGTGTTATCGACTAAGACAATAAAATCGTTCCTACGTGATCTTGACTAGATCGCAGTAATTATCCTACCCGCTCGCGAGTTTGCTGTCGCCCTAAACGCTCGCGGGGATCTAAGATTCAGTAATTACTAACGGCGAGGATCGAGTATTTGCTTTCGCCCTATACTCGATTCCTATCTTCTACGAACGGCCTAAACGTTGTTTAGCTGTCGCCCTAAACATTTTTCCATACGATTACTTTAACACATAGACATATTAAAGCAACGAAACAAATTCATAGAATGATAAATAGTCAAAACACATAGTCACGATAATTATAAATCTTAACTACGAAACATCCTAGCGTTCATCTAATCCCAAACACAAAGGGGAATTAGCTACGCATAATAGACGGGAAAACAATGAAAGAAATAAGGAATAAAGGCGAAGAATTCATATTCTTGATATTCGGATGATCTGCAATGGAAGCGTCGATGATTCTTCGTTCTTCGTTCAATTGGGCGTGATTTCGTCGATGATCCGTCTCTTGCGCTCCGGGACGCGATTCTGCGTTCTTATGTGCTATTTTCGTCTCTAGAGGGATTAGGGTTGATCTCTGGTCGGTTGTGTCGATTCTGGGTTGAATTTGGGCTTTTTATACTGATTCCCGAGTCGGTCACGGCCTGGGACATGGGCCGTCACGGCCGTGACCATCATCGTCCGCGTCTCGTCACTTTCTGCCCTAGGTCACGGCCAAGTGCATTGAAGGTCACGGCCGTGACCATAGTCAGCACACCTCTCTGCCTCGCGTCACGGCCAGACGCGTTAAGCGTCACGGCCGTGACCGTCACCAGCGTCTCTCTCTTCGCTCTCTGTCCCTCGTCACGGCCGTGACGCGTAATGCGTCTGGCCGTGACCGAGGGCAGTTTCTGCCCTTTTCGCTCCGTTTTGCCTCGTTTTCGCTCGTTTTCGCCCGAAACTCGTCCTAAGCTCCTTCAACAATCAAACAAGTGTAAATATATCGAATAAATGCGTAATTTAATTGCTAAAGCTCTATTATACCCTGAATAAATATTACGATAAACGCATTGAAATGCGTTTATCAAACCTCCCCACACTTAAGCATTTGCTTGTCCTCAAGTAAATTAAAAATTAGGTAAGGCATCAAACTAGGATAACGGCACGATTGTTCGCAATTTATCATCAAAGCTAGAAAGCACAAAAGGAATCAAGCAAACAATCACGGACATTACACAAATGACTTGCACTCGTCGACCTGAATTTCCTTCGCACTGCTAATCGAGACTCATACCTCACAAGGATTCACTCAAGTCACTCAAGTGTATAGGCTAGTATATGATGAGTCGCTCAATTCGTGCACTAGACCAACCCCTACCATAAACTTGCAAGTTAATCGCATTTCTACTATTCAGCGGGCAAGTATAAATCTGAGGGTCTTTTCGGGGAAATGGTCGAATAATCATGAAATGGCAAGTATAAGTAATGAAAACTTAATCTTAGAGCTAGGACACGTGATCGAAAATTTTCGAAGAACATAGCATGATCATACAGACAGTCACAGCCCAATATAAGACTCGACGTTCTCGCTCCGAAATCCTAGACTTTTCTGCTCGACCCTCTCAACTCAGTTTCCTTTCATTTTCTGCCCTTTCACCTTAGTCACGTTCTACTTTTATGCACTGCCCTTATTCCCTAAAACATCAAGGTTCGGCTTTTGTCGCAAAGAATACATCGTCACAGCGAATGCCGTGTACCTAGGGATACTTATTACCGAAACCTATATCTTGCCAAAGGGTTATGGGCAGGCTTATGCAAGAGATCGGGTCATTTCAGAAAACGGTCAAGTAAGGGACGAGTCATTTCATGAATAGCAGAGAAGAACATCAAATCATACACTGAAACAGTAACTCTCACGTTCGACTTCTGCTCTATTCTAATCAATTCAGGCTCATAAAATTTACGGGGCTTCTTCGGGTCAGTGGCTTCTATAACATATGAGGTAAGCAACGAATAGGCTCAGTTTCAACGGGGCTAACTAATGGGGTTCGTCATGGTTAAGAAAATTTTGGCCCTGGACATGAATCCTAATGCCCTCGTCGTTTTCACGCTCGCACACCAAAATAGTTTCAACACGCATTAGACAGGCAAGTTCTAGAGAGATATAGACTAGGCACGTCACACAACCAAGAAAAATGAGCGTAAGCTCGTCAGGCTCAAACTCTCACACGAAATAGGGTCATGTGTACGGATCTCTGAAAACAGTGCTATATCTATTCAGGCAGATAAGATTCAATCAGTCATGCATGTCCTAATTGCTCACATAATTTCATAGAATGCAGACCAACTCGAGATAAGCGCAAACAATCATGCCTGATTCAGTAATTCATGCCTTTCCAACGGACTCAACGACACGTCATAAAAATTTAAAATTCCCCTCCCCACACTTAAGTCAGACGTTGTCCTCAACGTAAAAATAAAAGGAAGGGGAACAAAAAAGTTAAAAAGAAGCGTGACTCCCCTGACGAATAAGGGACGTGCTCGTGAGGTAGTCGGTTTAGCGCGGGGCGGTCGTGTTGTTATCCGTTAGGCGTTGTAAGCCGTTATGCGTTTCCATGCGCTAGCTAGAGAGATAAATAGGCATCAAATAGAGTAGTCATAGATTAACTATAAACATAGTTATAAGCGTAGAGGTGGAAATAAATTCATAACACACGCGACTACTCAAACACGAAATGTCAATAAGAAGTAAAAGAAGAAATCCCTAAGGCGGTGGTGGCGGCGGCGGTGAGCGTTGCCTCGGGCGAAGGAGGTCTATCGATCGCCTGGACAGCTCGAGCGCCTGGTCCATGGCTAGTAGTGCCTAGCGGTCCAGCTCCTCCCTGTACTGGCGGTGGGCTTCCTCGTTCCTTCGCTCGTACTCCTCCTGTCGGCGCCGAGTCTCTTGCACGTCCTGTCGCAGCGCTTCGAGATCCGCTGCCGACGCGTAGGGAGCGACGCCGGATGACTCGCCGTGGTGGTACCCGGAGGAGTAAGAGGGCCCTGTAGCTGTCGTGTCTGTCTCCATTGGGTGGGGGCCGTCGAGGTAGAGCTGGTCATCAGGGACGGCTCCTTGGTCGGTCTGGCCGCGATACATCTCGTGCCAGGTGTACACCTTGTTGGTGCGAGTCCAGGTAGGCGCTTTCACCAGCATCTTCATCCTCACCAGCGCCTCCTCGTTCAGTGGGTGACGCCCTCCGACTATCTCCATTTCGGGCGCATTCGCTGGCCAGTAGCGTAAGCCCTTGATCACCTTGGTGATGAGTGGGCCGACGGCGATCTTGCC
Source organism: Craterostigma plantagineum (assembly GCA_027422505.1). Classification (NCBI taxonomy): domain Eukaryota; kingdom Viridiplantae; phylum Streptophyta; class Magnoliopsida; order Lamiales; family Linderniaceae; genus Craterostigma; species Craterostigma plantagineum. The sequence goes on from JAPQWV010000059.1 coordinate 749,542, forward strand.
GTGGCGTCGTGCTTCCGCCTGAGCACTGAAAGCGTGGGCCACCGCCATTCCTAAATTAATCCGTTCGCCGCGGTGCAGATGGGTCAGGATGTACAGATCGCGGAGGGTGACTGCTCCGTGTGAGTCACCCCTTGGGGTAAGTGAGGTCGTCAGGAGGCGATGGATATAACGCAGGCCGGGGCTCTTCATCGCGGATGCCTTCGACGTCTTCGCGCTGTATGCCGGCTCGCCAGGTCGAGCGATATCCACCCAGCACCCCCGTTGTCCTTCTGGTGTCTGGAAGAATGTCGCGAAGTGCTGGTGTGGGGGCTCGGGGACTCCAAGTGCATCGCACAGGCGTTCGGCTCTTATGACCTGCTCCTCGTTGAACGCCCGGAATCGGATTACTTGGTTGCCGGATTCGTCGTAGGAGAACGTAGCGAGGAACTCCAGGGTGAGTTCCTTGTACGCCGGTTCGTCGATCGCCAGGAAGGTGTTCCAACCACTGGTTGATAGGTAATGGGCGACCTGCTGGTCGATGTGGTACTTCGCCAGTGTCTCGTGATCGATCTGGTCCATGGCGATGAACTCCATGCTCTTCAGCTTGTTGTAGCGTGCCGCCTGGGCCTCGTCAGTGAACTGGCCCATGGCTTCCAGCATGGTCGGCGGGGGCCCGCGTCGACTCGAGCGAGAGGACGAGGCCACTGCGGATGCATGCGAACCTGGGGCACGGCTTTTACCCATAGTACCTGAAAGAAAAGATGTGAGTTCAACGAGACTAACTCAATTAAATTCAAAGCGGTTCGACTCGACCAAAATAACGGCGACGTAGTAACTCGCATATGCAAACACATGAAAGGCTCAAATTGGCATTTTATCGAACACGTGGCGTGCAACCAAAATCACTTCATCCAAATCCAAAATTGAATATGCTAATGCACCCAAATATATCATATTATGAATCGAGGTTAGTTAATATCATCAACGCAACGGAATGTACCAAATAATTTCAGAAGTCCCCAATTTTGAAATTAGGGTTCGTCGTAAAAATCCGCAAAATTGAACCACGAATTCATGTAATCAAGCATACCCAAAGCATTTCATAGCATATATCGGTCAATAAAGAGCAATAGAAGCAACAATTAAACCCCAATTCGAAAAAGAAGACCCCAATTTGAAAGTTAGGGTTCGTCACAAAATTCGAAAATCGCATCTAATTTCAACGAATTTAAGCATGCCCATAGTAATTATATCATGTAATAGGCGAATAGAAGCATGTTAACACCAAAGATTAACGAATTCGACGAGATTCCAAAATTTAAATGGAAATTGGGTAAAAAGGGAAAAATCGTACCTTGAAATTTTAATGAGATTAGAGAGTGGTTTCGAGGGTTCGGTGTTGATTCGTCAAGATTAAGAGGGCGGCGGCGGCGGTAGGTAGGTTTGGGGTGGTGATGGTGGGTCGATTTTGGGTGTTGGAGAGAAAAAAAATCGAAGAGAGGAGGATAGAGAAGAAGAAATGGGGGAGAAAGAGGAAAAAATCGTGTTTTTATCTTAGAATTCGGCTAGGTCACGGCCGTGACCTATATAGGTCTTGGCCGTGACAGGTGGCAGTGCCTTCTACTGCCTGACGTCACGGCCGTGACGACTATGTCGTTGGCCGTGACGGAAGCGGGCCGATTTTTTTTTTTTTTTTTTTTTTTTTTATATATATACGGGTCACGGCCGTGACGGTTAAGCCGTTGGCCGTGACGCCAGGCAGTGAATGCCTAATCGTGTCTGGGCAAGGTCACGGCCGTGATGGCTTAAGCCTCTGGCCGTGACACCAGGCAGTGTGCATAGATATGCACGTCACGGCCGTGACTGCTTAAGCAGTTGGCCGTGACCGCCTTTTTTTTTTTTTTTTTTTTTTTTTTTTTTTACTGACTTGAGACATAAATAAAAATACCTGGGTTGCCTCCCAAGGAGCGCTTACTTTACCGTCTTTAGCCGGACGTTCCGTTGATCGCTCAATTTTTGAAGTCCAAGTACAGTACTTCCTTCTCGGTCCCGTCTTCCTCGCCTGCGAGGTAATGCTTCAACCTATGGCCGTTCACCTTAAAAGTACCCTGCTCCATTCCTGAAATCTCAACAGTACCATAAGGGAAAACACGGGTAACAGTGAACGGTCCTGACCAGCGTGATCTAAGCTTGCCAGGAAAAAGCCTAAGTCGAGAGTTAAAAAGAAGGACTTGGTCCCCCTCCTGAAACTCTCGCCTTTGCCTAATCTTTTTATCATGATAGGCTTTGGAGCGTTCCTTATACATGCGGGCGTTATCGTAGGCCGACAAACGCCACTCGTCTAACTCGTTGATTTGGAGTTGCCGCTTTCCGTCGGCGTTCCCCAAATCAAGATCCAAGGACTTAATGGCCCAATATGCCTTATGCTCTATTTCCACGGGAAGATGGCATGCTTTTCCATAGACTAATCTATATGGTGTAGTGCCTATGGGAGTCTTATATGCAGTTCTATATGCCCAAAGTGCATCATTTAACTTATTTGCCCATTCCCTACGGTCCCCCTCTATGGTTTTCTCTAGAATACGTTTTAACTCGCGATTTACTACTTCGACTTGACCACTAGCTTGGGGATGGTACGGGGTGGATAGGCTATGCTTAACACCGTAACGTTCTAACGTGCGTGCAAACTGGGTGTTACAAAAGTGAGTGCCTCTATCACTTATGATGCATCTAGGTGCCCCAAAACGTGAAAACAATGCTCGCAAAAATCTAACGACTACCCTAGCATCATTCGTGGGTAAGGCTTGCGCCTCGGCCCACTTAGAAACATAATCGACCGCAACTAGGATGTACTTATTATTGTATGAGCTAGGAAATGGACCCATGAAATCAATACCCCATACATCGAAAATTTCACAAACTAAGATGAAGTTCTGGGGCATTTCGTCGCGTTTAGAAATGTTACCTGCGCGCTGACACTGATCACAAGTGTCAACGTACCTTTGCGCGTCCTTGAAGATCGTGGGCCAGTAGAATCCGCTCTCCAACACCTTCTGAGCGGTGCGATTTGCTGCATAATGCCCTCCGGTCGGTCCATTGTGGCAATGTCTAAGGATCTGCGTCGATTCCGGGGCAGCCACGCATCGCCGTATTACCTGGTCTGCACATCGCCTGAAAAGATACGGGTCTTCCCAAAAGTAGTACCTCAAATCAGAAAAGAATTTCTTCTTTTGCTGACTCGTGTATTCCTTTGGTAGGACCCTCGCAACAAGGTAGTTAGCGTAATCTGCAAACCAAGGGGTCTCGTCACTTACTACGTGTATCGCGTAGAGATGCTCGTCTGGGAACCGATCGTGTATCGCCCTCTCATTCTTATTGTATATCTCGGATTCCTCTAGTCGAGAAAGGTGATCTGCCGCTAGGTTCTCCGCACCCTTCTTGTCGCGGATCTCTATATCGAACTCTTGCAGTAGCAGGATCCACCGAATTAGTCTTGGCTTGGCGTCGGGCTTTGCTAACAAGTTTTTTTTTTTTTTTATATATATATATATACGGGTCACGGCCGAGTTTCGGGCGAAAACGAGCGAAAACGAGGCAAAACGGAGCGAAAAGGGCAGAAACTGCCCTCGGTCACGGCCAGACGCATTACGCGTCACGGCCGTGACGAGGGGCAGAGAGCGAAGAGAGAGACGCTGGTGACGGTCACGGCCGTGACGCTTAACGCGTCTGGCCGTGACGCGAGGCAGAGAGGTGTGCTGACTATGGTCACGGCCGTGACCTTCAATGCACTTGGCCGTGACCTAGGGCAGAAAGTGACGAGACGCGGACGATGATGGTCACGGCCGTGACGGCCCATGTCCCAGGCCGTGACCGACTCGGGAATCAGTATAAAAAGCCCAAATTCAACCCAGAATCGACACAACTCACCAGAGATCAATTCCCAATCATCCAGAGACGAAATTAGGGCGAAAAGAACAGGAAATCCCGTCCCAGAGCGCAAGAGACGGATCAACGAAGAATCCACGGCGAATTAACGAAGAACGAAGATCTTTCCCCGAGATCACACCAAATTCATCAGTAGGAAAGATCATGAGTTCTTCGGCTTTATCTTTCAATTCTTTCGTAGTTTTTCCCTTTATTATGAGTAGCTAAATCCCGTTGTGTTTGGGATTAGATGAACGCTAGAATAATTCGCAGTTAAGACGTATATTATCGTGACTTTGTGCTATTGACTATTTATCGTTCTATGAATATGTTTCGTTGCTTTAATATGTCTATGTGTTAAAGTGATTGCTTGGAAAAACGTTTAGGGCGACAGCTAAATAACGTTTAGGCCGTTCATAGAAGATAGGATTCGAGTATAGGGCGAAAGCAAATACTCGATCCTCGCGTTAGTAATTCGTGAATTTTAGATTCCCGCGAGCGTTTAGGGCGACAGCAAACTCGCAAGCGGGCAGGAAATTACTGCGATTTAGTCTTAAGCACTTAGGAGCGATTTTATTATCTTAGCTGTAAATACCTAGCGGGATTCGAATCCCGAGCACGTCTTTATCATCTGAAAACTCTCATATCAGTTAGTCGCGTCCTTTGAATTTCTGATTGAATTAGGAGTGGTCTGTTAGGTTGAGTCGTCAACAATCTGCGTATTTTCTTTAGGCTAAATATCGAGTCGATTAGGTCATTACTAGTACTTGATTTATTCCTCGTGTTCGATACTCGTTTACTCACTTTACTGCACTACAAACGATGGGTTCACTGCCTATCGCACGTTGGTGATAGTAATTAGGTTTACGTTTTATTTTATCACTTGTCGCACTTTCATCACTCACTACGTGTCGATCAAGTTTTTGGCGCCGTTGCCGGGGAATAAATTGATATTAGGAACACCGTAGTTCGGTACTTTAGCCACTGTGATTTCAACGTTTTCTTTGCTTTTACTGTTTGCGTTAATTGTGTTATTTGCATTAGTTGTCTTCCTGCGTCGTTATTGATTTCATATTTTTTTATTCATCGTATTGGTTTACTTTTCGCTAATCTTTATTTCTCACTCATTGAAGGTGCGATTTAGCGGTGAATGACCCGAAGCCATCCATCGGGCCCCATCGTTGAAGCCGACCCGGATTTCGAACGAAAGTTGCGAAGGAAGCTTAAGTACGATACTGAAGGAGCATCCACTAGCTCTCAGAACCACTTAGTTAGCTATTCAGAGGATAGTTCGCAGGAATCTATTCAGAATTCACGTGTAGAGGCAGCCGTAGATAGTCCCTACACAGAAGTGGACATGGCGGACCACCGAGTGCCCGTCCATAACATTCCCGAGGAGGAACCATCACTTCAGGACCTCCTCAAAAATGCCGCACTAGGCGGTACTGAATCGGCGATCGTCATCCCGCCGATAGAGAATAACAACTTCGAACTGAAGCACTCCTGGCTTCAGATGATTTTTCAGACGGCCCAGTTCGAGGGTAATCCCGACGACGACCCTTACTCACATCTTAAGGCATTCCTGACGGTGACAGACACCATCAAGATTAATGGGGTCCCGGGCGATGCAATCAAGTTGATGCTGTTCCCATTCTCGCTCAAGTTCAGAGCAAGGGACTGGTTGGATATGTTACCACCGAGGTCGATCACCACCTGGGAGGAGATGCGAGCCGCTTTCATCAACCATTACTTCCCACTGACGAAGGTGCTACGGCTGAAGACGGAGATTTCCCTATTTCACCAGAAGGACTCAGAGAACCTGTACGAAGTGTGGGAGCGTTATAAGGCCTTATTAAAGAGGTGCCCGCAGCACGGGATGTCGAAGGCAGCCCAGATCAACCGATTCCATGAGGGGCTCAACGATCAGACTGTTCATATGTTAGACGGAGCCGCGGGAGGAGGACTCGTGAAACTTAATGCCACCGATGCATGGAATTTAATCGAGGACTATTCGAGGAACAGTTTCATGAGGGGAAATACCAGGATGAAGACGACAGGCGTATTTGGAGTGAGCGAGGAGACGGCCACTAACGCTAAGATCGAGGCGCTCCAGCAACAACTCGCCTCGACGAACTCTCAGTTACAGACGGTGATTGGTGCATTGCTTCCCAAGTCCAGGCAGACTCAGCCCGTGAACGCCGTGGCCACTACCACACCGACACAGCACGCCCCGTACGTGCCCTTATGCGGAATTTGTGGCGCTGCCCACGAGACCTCAGAATGCCAGCTTGGCCAGCCGCACGAGCACGTCGACTATATGGGCAACTACCAAGGTGGCCAGCGGAGTTTCCAACCTCGGGCTCATCCTAACTTGGCGTACGGGAATCAGAATCATCAGGGCCAAGGACCGCCAGGATTTCAGCCCAGACCATCCGGATTCCAAAACGGGCCACCACGACAATACCAGAATGCGCCCGTGGGAGGATCCGACGACATGAGGGAGATGAAGGACATGATGAAGACGCTTCTCACGAATTTCAGCAGCACCACCGCAGCCCACGAAAGCCGAATGACGAAGATGGAGGAGTACATGGAGGCGAATGACTTGCGTGCTCAGAACACGGACGCCTCGCTCAAAAAGTTGGAGCAACAGATGGGCCAGATGGCGAAGCAGTTGGCGGGGCGCACTCAAGGATCGCTCCCGAGCTACACCGAGCCGAATCCCAAGGAATACTGCAAGGCGGTGACGCTGAGGAACGGGCGAGAACTACAAGAAGTGCCCGCCAAAAAGAAGGTCAAGGAGAATACCAACTTCGAGAGCCACGACGAGCCCGAAGTTGAGGAGGTCAGGGGTGACGACGTCAAGAAGGCCGACGCTGAGAAGGAGAAGGTCGAGCCCGAAAAGGATAAGGTGACGGAGATTCAGCGGCCACCGGTGAAGCCATACCAACCGAAGATCCCGTACCCGGCCCGACTGAAAAAGGACAAGAACGAGGCGCAATTTGGTAAATTTATGGGTATGTGTAAGGAATTACATATTAACTTACCTTTTGTTGAAGCTATTACGCAGATGCCCAGCTTCGCCAAGTTCTTGAAGGACTTGCTGACGAACAGAAGGAAGCTCGAACACGTCTCCACCGTCTGCCTACGAGGGGAGTGCTCAGCGATCCTCCAAAGCAAGATTCCTAAGAAGCTAAAAGACCCAGGGAGTTTTACTATTCCCTGTCTCATAGGAGATTTAGTGATTGAGCGTGCGTTAGCAGACCTAGGCGCTAGTATTAATCTTATGCCGTATTCTATGTTTAAGCGTTTAGGACTAGGCGAGCCACGACCCACTAGGATGAGCCTCCAATTAGCGGATAGGTCGTTAAAGTACCCTCGAGGTGTTATCGAGGATGTCTTAGTCAAAGTAGATAAGTTTGTGATTCCCGCAGATTTCGTTATCTTAGATATGGAGGAAGATGAAAATGTCCCCTTGATTTTAGGTAGACCATTCTTAGCCACGGGGGAAACCATGATAGACGTTAGGAACGGAACGTTAACCTTGACGGTAGATGGGGAAAAGGTTACCTTTGATATGGCCGACTCAATGAAAAAGAGTAGCGAGCAGGACGATAAATGTTATTTTTTAGACGTATTTGAGCACGATTTCCTCTTTTCCGTGCAAGGTCTTTCACAGGTCGGCGATCACGACATACACACGCTTATGGCAATCGACGAGTGTGGGGAGGAAGTCGACGAGCCTATTGTAGCCATCGATGAAAGCAGCGAAGAGGACAAGGAGAAAAGCTCAGTTGAGGAACCGCCGGTCCTAGAATTGAAGCCGCTGCCCGACCACCTCGAGTACGCGTTTCTGAACAATAATGGAGGGCTGCCGGTCATAATCTCCTCAAACCTCGATGATGGGCAGAAGGGTCAGCTTTTAGACGTGTTGAAAATGCACAAGAAGGCCCTGGCATGGAAGATATCCGACATAAGGGGTATCAATCCCAGCTACTGCACACACAAGATTCTCATGGAGGATGACTTCAAGCCGGTCGCTCAACGTCAAAGGCGCCTCAATCCCAACATGAAGGACGTTGTCAAGAAGGAAGTAATCAAGCTGCTAGACGCGGGGATGATTTATCCCATCTCAGACAGCGCATGGGTCAGCCCGGTCCAAGTAGTCCCAAAGAAGGGAGGCATGACGGTCGTCACCAACGACAAGAACGAACTGATCCCGACGAGAACCGTGACCGGATGGCGCGTCTGTATAGACTACAGGAAGTTGAATGATGCGACGAGAAAAGATCATTTTCCCCTACCTTTTATTGATCAGATGTTAGAAAAACTAGCAGGTCACTCATTCTATTGTTTCCTTGATGGTTTGTCAGGTTATCTACAGATTCCTATAGCACCCGAGGACCAGGAGAAGACGACGTTTACGTGCCCGTTCGGAACGTTCGCGTACCGAAGGATGCCATTCGGATTATGCAATGCCCCAGCCACCTTCCAGCGATGCATGATGGCCATATTCGACGAACTGGTAGGTGAGGTAATGGAGGTATTTATGGACGACTTCTCTGTTTTCGGTTCCTCGTTTGATGCATGTTTATCGAATCTGAAGCTCGTGCTCGCACGATGCGAGGAAACGAATTTGGCACTTAATTGGGAAAAGTGCCATTTCATGGTTCGAGAGGGTATAGTTCTCGGTCATAAGATTTCTTCTAAAGGAATCGAAGTGGACCGAGCTAAGTTAGAGACAATAGAAAAATTGCCTGTTCCCTCGAACGTGAAGTCGATTAGAAGTTTTCTAGGACATGCGGGATTTTATCGTAGATTTATCAAAGACTTTTCTAAAATCGCACGTCCTATGTCTAGATTGTTAGAGAAAGATGCCCCATTTGATTTCAATGACGAATGCCTGCATGCTTTCAATTTACTTAAGGAGAGACTTATCGCAGCACCTATTATGGTTGCCCCCGACTGGGGGCTACCCTTTGAACTAATGTGCGATGCTAGTGACTATGCAGTTGGGGCCGTGCTAGGGCAGCGTAAGGACAACCACTTCAGGCCGATCTATTACGCGAGTAAGACGTTAGACGCAGCCCAGGCCAATTACACGACCACCGAGAAGGAGCTGTTGGCCGTCGTGTTCGCTTTCGACAAGTTCAGGTCATATTTAATCCTGTCTAAAGTTATTGTTTTTACTGACCACTCTGCTCTCAAGTACTTGTTAGCAAAGCCCGACGCCAAGCCAAGACTAATTCGGTGGATCCTGCTACTGCAAGAGTTCGATATAGAGATCCGCGACAAGAAGGGTGCGGAGAACCTAGCGGCAGATCACCTTTCTCGACTAGAGGAATCCGAGATATACAATAAGAACGAGAGGGCGATACACGATCGGTTCCCAGACGAGCATCTCTACGCGATACACGTAGTAAGTGACGAGACCCCTTGGTTTGCAGATTACGCTAACTACCTTGTTGCGAGGGTCCTACCAAAGGAATACACGAGTCAGCAAAAGAAGAAATTCTTTTCTGATTTGAGGTACTACTTTTGGGAAGACCCGTATCTTTTCAGGCGATGTGCAGACCAGGTAATACGGCGATGCGTGGCTGCCCCGGAATCGACGCAGATCCTTAGACATTGCCACAATGGACCGACCGGAGGGCATTATGCAGCAAATCGCACCGCTCAGAAGGTGTTGGAGAGCGGATTCTACTGGCCCACGATCTTCAAGGACGCGCAAAGGTACGTTGACACTTGTGATCAGTGTCAGCGCGCAGGTAACATTTCTAAACGCGACGAAATGCCCCAGAACTTCATCTTAGTTTGTGAAATTTTCGATGTATGGGGTATTGATTTCATGGGTCCATTTCCTAGCTCATACAATAATAAGTACATCCTAGTTGCGGTCGATTATGTTTCTAAGTGGGCCGAGGCGCAAGCCTTACCCACGAATGATGCTAGGGTAGTCGTTAGATTTTTGCGAGCATTGTTTTCACGTTTTGGGGCACCTAGATGCATCATAAGTGATAGAGGCACTCACTTTTGTAACACCCAGTTTGCACGCACGTTAGAACGTTACGGTGTTAAGCATAGCCTATCCACCCCGTACCATCCCCAAGCTAGTGGTCAAGTCGAAGTAGTAAATCGCGAGTTAAAACGTATTCTAGAGAAAACCATAGAGGGGAACCGTAGGGAATGGGCAAATAAGTTAAATGATGCACTTTGGGCATATAGAACTGCATATAAGACTCCCATAGGCACTACACCATATAGATTAGTCTATGGAAAAGCATGCCATCTTCCCGTGGAAATAGAGCATAAGGCATATTGGGCCATTAAGTCCTTGGATCTTGATTTGGGGAACGCCGGCGGAAAGCGGCAACTCCAAATCAACGAGTTAGACGAGTGGCGTTTGTCGGCCTACGATAACGCCCGCATGTATAAGGAACGCTCCAAAGCCTATCATGATAAAAAGATTAGGCAAAGGCGAGAGTTTCAGGAGGGGGATCAAGTCCTTCTTTTTAACTCTCGACTTAGGCTTTTTCCTGGCAAGCTTAGATCACGCTGGTCAGGACCGTTCACTGTTACCCGTGTTTTCCCTTATGGTACTGTTGAGATTTCAGGAATGGAGCAGGGTACTTTTAAGGTGAACGGCCATAGGTTGAAGCATTACCTCGCAGGCGAGGAAGACGGGACCGAGAAGGAAGTACTGTACTTGGACTTCAAAAATTGAGCGATCAACGGAACGTCCGGCTAAAGACGGTAAAGTAAGCGCTCCTTGGGAGGCAACCCAGGTATTTTTATTTATGTCTTAAGTCAGTAAAAAAAAAAAAAAAAGGCGGTCACGGCCAACTGCTTAAGCAGTCACGGCCGTGACGTGCATATCTATGCACACTGCCTGGTGTCACGGCCAGAGGCTTAAGCCATCACGGCCGTGACCTTGCCCAGACACGATTAGGCATTCACTGCCTGGCGTCACGGCCAACGGCTTAACCGTCACGGCCGTGACCCGTATATATATATATATAAAAAAAAAAAAAAAGAAAATCGGCCCGCTTCCGTCACGGCCAACGACATAGTCGTCACGGCCGTGACGTCAGGCAGTAGAAGGCACTGCCACCTGTCACGGCCAAGACCTATATAGGTCACGGCCGTGACCTAGCCGAATTCTAAGATAAAAACACGATTTTTTCCTCTTTCTCCCCCATTTCTTCTTCTCTATCCTCCTCTCTTCGATTTTTTTTCTCTCCAACACCCAAAATCGACCCACCATCACCACCCCAAACCTACCTACCGCCGCCGCCGCCCTCTTAATCTTGACGAATCAACACCGAACCCTCGAAACCACTCTCTAATCTCATTAAAATTTCAAGGTACGATTTTTCCCTTTTTACCCAATTTCCATTTAAATTTTGGAATCTCGTCGAATTCGTTAATCTTTGGTGTTAACATGCTTCTATTCGCCTATTACATGATATAATTACTATGGGCATGCTTAAATTCGTTGAAATTAGATGCGATTTTCGAATTTGTGACGAACCCTAACTTTCAAATTGGGGTCTTCTTTTTCGAATTGGGGTTTAATTGTTGCTTCTATTGCTCTTTATTGACCGATATATGCTATGAAATGCTTTGGGTATGCTTGATTACATGAATTCGTGGTTCAATTTGCGGATTTTTACGACGAACCCTAATTTCAAAATTGGGGACTTCTGAAATTATTTGGTACATTCCGTTGCGTTGATGATATTAACTAACCTCGATTCATAATATGATATATTTGGGTGCATTAGCATATTCAATTTTGGATTTGGATGAAGTGATTTTGGTTGCACGCCACGTGTTCGATAAAATGCCAATTTGAGCCTTTCATGTGTTTGCATATGCGAGTTACTACGTCGCCGTTATTTTGGTCGAGTCGAACCGCTTTGAATTTAATTGAGTTAGTCTCGTTGAACTCACATCTTTTCTTTCAGGTACTATGGGTAAAAGCCGTGCCCCAGGTTCGCATGCATCCGCAGTGGCCTCGTCCTCTCGCTCGAGTCGACGCAGGCCCCCGCCGACCATGCTGGAAGCCATGGGCCAGTTCACTGACGAGGCCCAGGCGGCACGCTACAACAAGCTGAAGAGCATGGAGTTCATCGCCATGGACCAGATCGATCACGAGACACTGGCGAAGTACCACATCGACCAGCAGGTCGCCCATTACCTATCAACCAGTGGTTGGAACACTTTCCTGGCGATCGACGAACCGGCGTACAAGGAACTCACCCTGGAGTTCCTCGCTACGTTCTCCTACGACGAATCCGGCAACCAAGTAATCCGATTCCGGGCGTTCAACGAGGAGCAGGTCATAAGAGCCGAACGCCTGTGCGATGCACTTGGAGTCCCCGAGCCCCCACACCAGCACTTCGCGACATTCTTCCAGACACCAGAAGGACAACGGGGGTGCTGGGCGGATATCGCTCGACCTGGCGAGCCGGCATACAGCGCGAAGACGTCGAAGGCATCCGCGATGAAGAGCCCCGGCCTGCGTTATATCCATCGCCTCCTGACGACCTCACTTACCCCAAGGGGTGACTCACACGGAGCAGTCACCCTCCGCGATCTGTACATCCTGACCCATCTGCACCGCGGCGAACGGATTAATTTAGGAATGGCGGTGGCCCACGCTTTCAGTGCTCAGGCGGAAGCACGACGCCACGGCAAGATCGTCGTCGGCCCACTCATCACCAAGGTGATCAAGGGCTTACGCTACTGGCCAGCGAATGCGCCCGAAATGGAGATAGTCGGAGGGCGTCACCCACTGAACGAGGAGGCGCTGGTGAGGATGAAGATGCTGGTGAAAGCGCCTACCTGGACTCGCACCAACAAGGTGTACACCTGGCACGAGATGTATCGCGGCCAGACCGACCAAGGAGCCGTCCCTGATGACCAGCTCTACCTCGACGGCCCCCACCCAATGGAGACAGACACGACAGCTACAGGGCCCTCTTACTCCTCCGGGTACCACCACGGCGAGTCATCCGGCGTCGCTCCCTACGCGTCGGCAGCGGATCTCGAAGCGCTGCGACAGGACGTGCAAGAGACTCGGCGCCGACAGGAGGAGTACGAGCGAAGGAACGAGGAAGCCCACCGCCAGTACAGGGAGGAGCTGGACCGCTACGACGAGGCACTACTAGCCATGGACCAGGCGCTCGAGCTGTCCAGGCGATCGATAGACCTCCTTCGCCCGAGGCAACGCTCACCGCCGCCGCCACCACCGCCTTAGGGATTTCTTCTTTTACTTCTTATTGACATTTCGTGTTTGAGTAGTCGCGTGTGTTATGAATTTATTTCCACCTCTACGCTTATAACTATGTTTATAGTTAATCTATGACTACTCTATTTGATGCCTATTTATCTCTCTAGCTAGCGCATGGAAACGCATAACGGCTTACAACGCCTAACGGATAACAACACGACCGCCCCGCGCTAAACCGACTACCTCACGAGCACGTCCCTTATTCGTCAGGGGAGTCACGCTTCTTTTTAACTTTTTTGTTCCCCTTCCTTTTATTTTTACGTTGAGGACAACGTCTGACTTAAGTGTGGGGAGGGGAATTTTAAATTTTTATGACGTGTCGTTGAGTCCGTTGGAAAGGCATGAATTACTGAATCAGGCATGATTGTTTGCGCTTATCTCGAGTTGGTCTGCATTCTATGAAATTATGTGAGCAATTAGGACATGCATGACTGATTGAATCTTATCTGCCTGAATAGATATAGCACTGTTTTCAGAGATCCGTACACATGACCCTATTTCGTGTGAGAGTTTGAGCCTGACGAGCTTACGCTCATTTTTCTTGGTTGTGTGACGTGCCTAGTCTATATCTCTCTAGAACTTGCCTGTCTAATGCGTGTTGAAACTATTTTGGTGTGCGAGCGTGAAAACGACGAGGGCATTAGGATTCATGTCCAGGGCCAAAATTTTCTTAACCATGACGAACCCCATTAGTTAGCCCCGTTGAAACTGAGCCTATTCGTTGCTTACCTCATATGTTATAGAAGCCACTGACCCGAAGAAGCCCCGTAAATTTTATGAGCCTGAATTGATTAGAATAGAGCAGAAGTCGAACGTGAGAGTTACTGTTTCAGTGTATGATTTGATGTTCTTCTCTGCTATTCATGAAATGACTCGTCCCTTACTTGACCGTTTTCTGAAATGACCCGATCTCTTGCATAAGCCTGCCCATAACCCTTTGGCAAGATATAGGTTTCGGTAATAAGTATCCCTAGGTACACGGCATTCGCTGTGACGATGTATTCTTTGCGACAAAAGCCGAACCTTGATGTTTTAGGGAATAAGGGCAGTGCATAAAAGTAGAACGTGACTAAGGTGAAAGGGCAGAAAATGAAAGGAAACTGAGTTGAGAGGGTCGAGCAGAAAAGTCTAGGATTTCGGAGCGAGAACGTCGAGTCTTATATTGGGCTGTGACTGTCTGTTTGATCATGCTATGTTCTTCGAAAATTTTCGATCACGTGTCCTAGCTCTAAGATTAAGTTTTCATTACTTATACTTGCCATTTCATGATTATTCGACCATTTCCCCGAAAAGACCCTCAGATTTATACTTGCCCGCTGAATAGTAGAAATGCGATTAACTTGCAAGTTTATGGTAGGGGTTGGTCTAGTGCACGAATTGAGCGACTCATCATATACTAGCCTATACACTTGAGTGACTTGAGTGAATCCTTGTGAGGTATGAGTCTCGATTAGCAGTGCGAAGGAAATTCAGGTCGACGAGTGCAAGTCATTTGTGTAATGTCCGTGATTGTTTGCTTGATTCCTTTTGTGCTTTCTAGCTTTGATGATAAATTGCGAACAATCGTGCCGTTATCCTAGTTTGATGCCTTACCTAATTTTTAATTTACTTGAGGACAAGCAAATGCTTAAGTGTGGGGAGGTTTGATAAACGCATTTCAATGCGTTTATCGTAATATTATTCAGGGTATAATAGAGCTTTAGCAATTAAATTACGCATTTATTCGATATATTTACACTTGTTTGATTGTTGAAGGAGCTTAGGACGAGTTTCGGGCGAAAACGAGCGAAAAACGAGGCAAAACGGAGCGAAAAGGGCAGAAACTGCCCTCGGTCACGGCCAGACGCATTACGCGTCACGGCCGTGACGAGGGACAGAGAGCGAAGAGAGAGACGCTGGTGACGGTCACGGCCGTGACGCTTAACGCGTCTGGCCGTGACGCGAGGCAGAGAGGTGTGCTGACTATGGTCACGGCCGTGACCTTCAATGCACTTGGCCGTGACCTAGGGCAGAAAGTGACGAGACGCGGACGATGATGGTCACGGCCGTGACGGCCCATGTCCCAGGCCGTGACCGACTCGGGAATCAGTATAAAAAGCCCAAATTCAACCCAGAATCGACACAACTCACCAGAGATCAATTCCCAATCATCCAGAGACGAAATTAGGGCGAAAAGAACAGGAAATCCCGTCCCAGAGCGCAAGAGACGGATCAACGAAGAATCCACGGCGAATTAACGAAGAACGAAGATCTTTCCCCGAGATCACACCAGATTCATCAGTAGGAAAGATCATGAGTTCTTCGGCTTTATCTTTCAATTCTTTCGTAGTTTTTCCCTTTATTATGAGTAGCTAAATCCCGTTGTGTTTGGGATTAGATGAACGCTAGAATAATTCGCAGTTAAGACGTATATTATCGTGACTTTGTGCTATTGACTATTTATCGTTCTATGAATATGTTTCGTTGCTTTAATATGTCTATGTGTTAAAGTGATTGCTTGGAAAAACGTTTAGGGCGACAGCTAAATAACGTTTAGGCCGTTCATAGAAGATAGGATTCGAGTATAGGGCGAAAGCAAATACTCGATCCTCGCGTTAGTAATTCGTGAATTTTAGATTCCCGCGAGCGTTTAGGGCGACAGCAAACTCGCAAGCGGGCAGGAAATTACTGCGATTTAGTCTTAAGCACTTAGGAGCGATTTTATTATCTTAGCTGTAAATACCTAGCGGGATTCGAATCCCGAGCACGTCTTTATCATCTGAAAACTCTCATATCAGTTAGTCGCGTCCTTTGAATTTCTGATTGAATTAGGAGTGGTCTGTTAGGTTGAGTCGTCAACAATTTTCGTATTTTCTTTAGGCTAAATATTGAGTCGATTAGGTCATTACTAGTACTTGATTTATTCCTTGTGTTCGATACTCGTTTACTCACTTTACTGCACTACAAACGATGGGTTCACTGCCTATCGCACGTTGGTGATAGTAATTAAGTTTACGTTTTATTTTATCACTTGTCGCACTTTCATCACTCACTACGTGTCGATCAGTAGTCAAAGTATACACGCGTGCTGGCACAGTTGGTGGTTTCGCTTGAGCCATAGCTTGATTTCCCGGTGTCTTTTCTGAACATGATCTTGCATAATGCCACGTCTTTCCGCATTTGTAACAGATAGCATTCTGAGAAAAACAGATACCCGAATGATGTCGTCCACATCTTGGGCAAGCTGGCATTGGGACTGGGGGTCTCCATTGATTAGAATTTTGTTGCTGAGGTGGTCCAGGCCTGCTCTGAAAATTTGGCTTCCCACCTTTTGGAAAGAACTGTCGTTTCTGATTACCCCCACTCCACTTTGCTCCTTGTACAAACTTTCTCTTCGCCTCTTGAGCGATTAATTCTTGTCTCAGCTTGTTCTGCAACCATCGCCCGCTCAGCTACTTGAGCATATGAGGCTCCTTGTAGTCCGGCCATATTAACGTCACGATACAACTCCGGCTTTAGACCTTCAAGAAATCGTTCGACCTTCAGAGCATCAGTACTCACCATATGTGTCGCAAACCTTGACAGTTGTTCAAATTTCTGATGTATTCCGCCACAGTCATCGGCCCTTGTTTGAGATTTATAAACTCATTCAGACGTTGGGCTCGCACAGGTGCGGTGAAGTATTTATTTCGGAATAATTCCTTGAAACGCTCCCAACTCATGTTGATCGGATCCTCAATTGCCAAAATAGTGTCCCACCAATGCCCTGCACTTCCTCGCAGTAGAAATGCAGCACACAGAACTTTCTCATTCTCAGGAATTCTGCTATATTGGAACATACTCTCTAATGTTCTGAGCCAATCTTCAGCAGATGTTGGATCAATAGCATCCTCAAAAGTCGGTGGGTTCAGTTTACGAAATCTTTCACCAACTGCTTCAACCTTATCAGCCTGAGAAATTCCGTTATTTCTTGTCCCCTCAGAGTTTTGCTGCTGAATCAATTCTGAATCTGTTGAGACTGCTGACGTACTAATTCAGTAAGCTGAAGGATAGTCGAATCGCGATTATCAGTCGGGTTTACATTTTCGCCTTCATGATTGTTTCCTTCACTGCCTTCTCCTCTAGTTCTAACCATGTTGTCTCTCTTACCCTAACAGTCCCTAAGGCCAATAAATTATACAATGCAAGAAATTCATAATATCACATAACTTACAATCAAGGCTGTCTTCCGTGCTTTTGAGTGTGTGTACATGGACAGTCTACAGAAACGGCAACCGAAGCTCTGATACCAACCTGTGACGACCCGCCATCTACTACTATTTTCTTACACTAACTTACGTGACTAAATAAAAAATAAAATATATTACATATGAAACATCGATAGAATTTTTCGATTTTACAAAATAACCCACACCCAACTATTTTACAATACAAACATTGTTCAAATTTTATATACGATACAAACTTATTTTACAAAAACACAACATAATTAAACATAACGCCCGCCACACAGGTCGCATCCATGTACACACCACCCTCAAAAGTCACCGGAAGTTCCAGAAGGACCAGCCTTACTATCTAAACGTTCATATACCGTGTTTGCTGCATCTACAACACATAAAAACATGGGATGAGCTATAAAGCTCAGTAAGTGGAAATATGCATGTATGCACGTGTCCAAAATAGCAAAGGCATCCGCGCCAGTGCTTTCTAATACTATCCTCACATCATACTCATTCATTTCTCATTTTCATCAGGGCCCATAGCTACTTACTAACCGCACCATCATATCATGAGCTCAAATCCTCTTCGGATAAATACGATAGTGGCCCACACTGGCTAGGATAAAATTAGGGTTTATCTCCAATCTTATCATTCACCAGGTCGCCCCTCTATCAAATTACTTTCCTGGCACTATAGCTCATTCTATGTGCCTTCCCATTACCTAAATAATTTAGGTAAATATATTCGACGGTTTTACCCCCGTCATGGTGCCTTTGTAGAAGTAGCTATATTCTCATCTATTTCCATTACATATAAGTTGCTTTTCATTCGAGTAATATAATGCACGCTCATTCCTCAAAATACTCAATATAATTCGTGCGTGCACATGAACATGATGCATAAATAATGCAACAATAAATATTCCAAACAAACGCATATAACAGATAATTCACATACCACGTATTCATCGAAGCAATTAGTCACATATTAGTACACATATAAATCAATTTATGTGTTGTAGTTGAAATTCCCACTTACCTGGTATCCTTAGCTTATCGCACGGTTAAATCGCTAACCTTCGAATCCTAATTATAAAAACATATAAAATTATAGTTCGTTAATTTAATTACGATTTCATGAAATTGGCTTAATTTAGAAAACCCTAGTTTCAGCTTTTACAAATTTCGAAACCCTAAAATTTAAAACTTTACCTAAACTGAAAAATACTATCTATATAAATCTCGGCATGTATTAAAATATATCTCGACATTCCATGATAATCTCGACATTTTATATCATCATCATATCGACATTTATATGTATAAAAATCTCGAAATTACTGTTCACTCGACATTTTATTCGACAAACTCACTTCATATACCCAACTCGATATTTTATAAATCTCGAAACAATCTTGCACAACCATGTCGACATTTTCTCTTCACCACTCACAAAACTCGAAACATCACATAATCACTCACTCGACATTTTATTCAAGATTCTCAACATATCCCTAAGATGAATGTCGAGCTTATTAGTAAAATATACCTAGACTAAATCTCGATATATGGCATGTAATGATTACGAAATTTAAATATCGATATATGGCATGTAATGATCATGGCATGAATGTCGAGTACTAACAATTTCTGAAATGTAAAAGGTCGAAATATTATATCATATTATTCATATATATATCGAAACCTTTTCACCTAAACCCTTCGACATCTTTCTCATACTAACCTTTCGACATTCTTATAGCATCTCAAAGCCTCTCACTCGACATATTGATATCTTACTCAAAGTTATAAATATCGAAACCTCACACAAAGATCTCGATATCCTCACAACAATTTTATTTCGATATCTGATAAATATCAATTTTTTTTCAACTCCACATACATCATATCGACATTTTACTTGAGATCCCACTTCACATAATATCTCGACATTTAATAAAAATTTCAACACCATCAAACAACTTAAAGTCTCGAAACCAACCAAACCCCAATCTTTCGAAGATTATAACACTATTTCTTTCTAAACCCTTAAAATCTTTCGATCAAAACCTTAATTGTCAAGAACACTTTAAATGTCATATCAAATCTAAATAATTTCTTCCTTTTCAAAAATTCAAAAACCCTAAAAACATAGCCTTACGTGATTTTCCAACCTAATAACTCTTAGATAAACCAAAACATAATTAGAATATAAAAATTGTAACAAGAACCCTTACCAAATCCAAGTTGCTTTGTGGTTACGAATTACGTTCTTCACCTTCCTAACTCCTTCTAAAACATCTTCTTTTCGTCTAACAATTTCTTTCTTTCTATGCTTTTATCATAAAGTTTCTAATTGTTATTATTACTTAAATCTTAAATAACTTTAGATTTTGTCTTTAGCTTTTGAAATTTTGGATTCATCCTTTCACCATTATCGTATATTGATTAAAAATTATAGTTCCTACCTAATACCACCACAACCAAACACTAATATTTTATTCCTTGTATTAATCATTCCTTATAGTAAGATCTCAAAATCCCTCTCACAAGTCTCGACATCAATTCCATTTAAACACTTCGACATTTTTAATAACTCATCACTCATCAACATCTCGACATCTTAATAAAATTTCGAATGAAATGTCGAAACCAACTTCAAGATCCTTATGTCATTCTTTCTAATAATTTCGACATTATATTTTATCATCATCTCGACATTCTTAAATACTAACCATACTCCAATTTAGAAACTCACTACCACATCTTAAAGTTCGAATTTTATCCAAAAAGAAACCCTAAATTTCAATTGATAATGTTAGGTATCATGTAGTCACGAAATTAAATAAAGACTAAATATAAAATCATATAAACACATAATATGCATGCAAATTTATTGGCCAACTTACTCACGGGACCCGGGTATTACACCGGCGGAGGTGGGCGACAGGGCGGCCGGCAGAGGCGGGGACAGGCGACAAGGCGGCCGGCGGCGGCCGACGGAGATGAAGGGCGGAGGAGGTGGGTCGCAGGTCACCGAGCGATGGGTGGTGTTGATGGCGACAGCCACCAGACAAGCCGGCGTCGGGGCGGGTGACCTGCGGAACCGGCAGTGGGAGGCGGAGACGGAGGCGCGTGAAGGTGGAGCGAAGGCGACAGAGGGGGCTGGCGGAGGCTGGCCCACGGGCGGAGACAGAGACGCCGGCAAGCGGAGGTGTAGCGGAGCGTGCCTTATTGAAAGAAAAACAAGACAAAAGAGAAGGAAAAACCAGAAAATGGAAAAAGGAAAGAAAAGACAAGACCTCCCCCACCTCCATTAATGGAGGATGGGGAGAAAGAGCTGTTTTTTGTGCGGCGGCTTGCTGGTGTAGGGAGAGATGAGAGAAAACCCTAATAGAGAGAGTGCCCCTTCTAATAAAGTTACCTTCGAAATGAACAATCACACCGATCATATGAATAATTAATTTCGACGTGTTGCCTTGCATTAGATGCATCGTTTTTTATCATTTCCTCAATCCCAACTGAAACAAAAATCGAAACCCTAACAGTAAAAAATTTCAAAAGGGGATGAAAATTAATCGAATGCAACTGGAAAGTTTATGGGTAAGCTCGTTGTTAGTTGGGATGAGAAACTAGGATGAGAAATCAATCAATTATGGCTATCTCGTTGTCAATTTTGATATGTGGAGTGCAAGAAGCTCCGCTCAAATGAATAATCATCATCGTCATTTGCTTTGTGGATGCAGCAGGGGTAAAATCAGGGACGGATCTACGTTGGGGCATGGGGGGTCAGCTGCCCAGCTTCAACATATATTAGTATATTTAGAAAGAAATTTAAGTGCAATGATAACTCTGCCCCAGTTATTGACATAACTAGCTTAAGTTCTTACCTTTCCAAAGCTCCGGTTTTGATCCCTGACATGTTTTTTACATTTTTAAATAAAAGAGCTATTGCACTTCTGGGGGCTGCCCCTCCAGTATTAGAATTGGGCTCTGTCGGGCTGCCCCTCCAGGCTTGTAAGCCTAAATCCGTCACTAGGTAGAATTGTAACTTAGTCATGACTGAAATGAAATATATTATATTGTACTTATCTTGCAAAGCAAACTATATTATTTATCGGAACTGAACAGTAAAAATCAAGATTATAATCCCTAGATAAAACTATGTTAATTATCTCTTTCAATGTACTAAACACAGACTCTGTACTATTGACCTTACAGTGAACTAATTGTGATAATATTACCTTACCTTGCTTTATCCCATCAAGTAAATGCAGCCGTAATTGTCAAAATATGATTTACCTGATTGACGTAATTTCAGGCTTGAGTCTCGAAGTTCACTTACTTGGTGTAAAGATTGCGATTTTAGGGGTTTAAAATATTAAAATTTAGTGCAAATTACGAGTCAGATTCTAATTCATGTTTTCAATTAGAGATAAGGACACATGTAAGTTTCATTTATAGATAAGGACCTAATTTAAGTTTCATTTAGAGAAAAGGATCAATGTGTTACCACAGACCCATGAAGTGGTATTGGAGAACCATGAAGTGTTTCTGAAAAAACTGGATCTTTGAAACTATGAATTTTCTAACAGAGATCTGAACTCTAATTGAAACTTAAAATAGGGGCCGGAAACGTAAATGCCCCTAAAATTTCCTTATTGACCCAAAGCCCCTCTTACAGATTTACTTATTGACCCAAAGCTCCGGCCTCCGTTACACTAATCTACCGTGATAAACTAAAAAGACAATTATATTTTTACATTAAATACAAAATATTTGTACGAACTACTGCTTTGTTTTCTGAATTTATTGCATAATCAATAAACTTTTAACTATCTTTTTAGTCTCTAGAATGAAATGATAAAAATAATTTTTAGTTAGAAAACTGGATAAGAAACAAAATTTAATTTTGATTACAACATGTCAAACAAATTATGGTTTTGCAATTAACCAGTTTGTTAATCGCAGCTGCAGCGGCTTCGAGTTGTTGAGCGGTCGTTGTGTAGATAACGACGTCGTTTCATTTTCTTATTCCATAAATACGCACGCCGCCCTGGTTAGCGTGGCGTAGCCCGCCACCTCAACGCCGCCGCCGGCCGTTTCTCGTACGTCGTAGTCACCGTTCTCTGCGAATTTCAACTCTCGCCTGTTTTCCGTTTCCGAAGGATCAATCGCTGGTCGAATGGCCTGCTCTTGCTTCGTCGCCACTCCCAAGCATCGTCTTCACCCCTCGCCCTCGATTCCGACAGTCCAAGCCCCATCCAAAACCCTATGCTCGCTCACGATAGACTCTGTTCAGCTTCGTACGCGGAAATCCCTCGCGATTACTGCCTTTCTGCCAGCTCCGAGACGGTCGAGTTGCAGTCTCCGCCGAATCAGAGCGGCGTCGGGCGGCGGCGACACGGACGACTTCACGGAGTCCAATGCTTTCGAGTTTATCACCTCGGAGAGGGTGAAGGTCGTATCGATGCTCGCGTTGGCTCTGGCTCTTTGCAATGCTGATCGTGTTGTAATGTCCGTCGTTATAGTGCCACTGTCTGAAGTTTATAGTTGGCGGCCCTATTTTGCAGGCATCGTTCAGGTACTTAATTACTATTATTGAGCTTCCAGCACTGAATTGCGATTGTATATTTGAAGTATGCTGTGTTGATCTTCGGCGGCACAATTCGCCGCACAGGTTCAGTTCGAATTGTTGTTGAAGAGCAGCTAAATTGTACAATGTTCTTTCTTGGTTCAGTAAATTCCAGTTCGGAATAAAATAAGTGAAATTTATTAAAACGTAGAAGAATCTGCACTTCGTGCCAAAGGTTGTCCAGGTTTCTACGGCTATCTAACTAATCGTACTGAAGTCCCTCATTTGTTGATTTCACTGCTTGAGCCTTTCACTTTGCTTGCTCTTGGTGATGCTTTCTCGTCAGTCAAATGTTCTTTATTGCTCCTGAAATGGAAACTATAATGGCCTTTTAGTTGGCATGTACAATAAAGATTCCCCACTACCTCATCTCTAATTTGCTTTTTCCCGTAGTTACATCTGATTGGGAATAGTATATATTTGCAGTCATCGTTTCTGTGGGGGTACATGATATCACCCATTGCTGGTGGGACTTTGGTGGACTATTACGGTGGTAAAGTGGTAATGACTTGGGGTGTTATTTTGTGGTCTATGGCGACGTTTTTTACTCCTTGGGCAGCAGAAACATCACTGCTTGTTCTACTTGCAATGCGGATGCTACTTGGCATAGCGGAAGGTGTTGCTCTTCCTTGCATGAACAATATGATATCAAGGTGACCAACAATTAGTCATGCATGATTTGACCCACTTTCAACTTTGTACAATGCACAAAAGTTAGTATTGCATGACTATCTATTTTGAACTGCATTACCTAGATGGTTTCCTCAGATAGAGAGATCGAGGGCTGTAGGATTTTCAATGGCTGGTTTTCAGATGGGAAGTGCTATCGGGCTTACACTTTCTCCGATACTCATGGCGCAGGGTGGTATGTATGGGCCCTTTTACATATTTGGATTGTTCGGCTTTCTTTGGGTTTTAATCTGGGTATCGGCAATTTCAAGTGCCCCTGACCGATCTCCTCAAATATCTGCATCTGAGCTGAGATACATAAAGAACAATTCCTTAGCAACTTCTCCACCACAAAGCCATACGAAGACTAGACAATTTACTCCTCCCTTTAGGCGTTTGCTCTCTAAGCTGCCGACTTGGTCTTTAATTGTTGCAAATGCCATGCACAGCTGGGTAGATTTCTCTTTGAGTTACATAATATTGCTATTTTACATGTCCATTCTTACTATCTGTGAATGATATACAGAAAGTTTTTGACAGTTCTTTCTTACAGGGTTTCTTTGTGATGCTCTCTTGGATGCCAATCTACTTCAGAAATGTGAGATCTTAGTCCCTTACCAATCTCAAATGACTAAACTTTAGCTGCCAATGTGCCTAAAATGATCTCTTATGTCTTCTTGTAGATGTACCGCGTTGACCTGAGGCATGCTGCTTGGTTCAGTGCTGTTCCATGGAGCGCAATGGCTTTTGTCGGCTACTTTGCTGGCGTTTTATCAGATATGATGATTAAGAGGGGCATAAGCGTCAGTTTGACTCGCAAAATCATGCAGGTTTGTCATTACTTATACCTCATATGCTTCAATTGCTGGAGTGGTTTCGAATCGAGAAATGGAAAGACAGAAAAAGGAGTAAATCCATATTCCAAATTCAAGTGGATTAAATTTTTAACATCCTTTTGTCTCTCTCTCACGTCCAGTCAATTGGCTTTATGGGACCTTGCATCTCTCTCATTGGTTTAACAAATGCAAGAAATCCATTCGTAGCATCTGCTTGGCTCACTTCAGCTGTCGCACTGAAAGCATTTAGTCATTGCGGTTTCCTCGTGAACTTTCAGGTCAACAAACACACATTTCCCCACTGTTTATTAGCTAATCTTGAGCCATATTTTTGCTCCTATCTTACCAATGCTTCCTTAATACGAACAGGAGATATCCCCACAGTACTCAGGCGTAATACATGGTAATATTTTCTGAGATATATCATATGCCATTTCCATTTCGTAAAGCCAAGAATTTTACTTTCCGAACACACATGCATAATAAAATCCATTTTTATTGTACTTTAGGCATTGCAAACACGGCTGGTACATTTGCTGCTATAGTCGGAACAGTCGGCGCTGGGTATTTCGTGGATCTACTGGGTTCTCTCAGGGTATTTCTGTGGTTCACTGCGTTTCTTTATTTCGCTTCTGCTATATTCTATAATTTGTGCTCTACTGGGGAAAGGGTCAATTTTGATGATTAGATGAAATGAAAAGAAATTCGGAGGAAAAAAGAACTTGTAGAAATACTTACTGATGAGAGATCAATCAGCTTGTTCAGATAGGGTTCACTGATCTATGGAATATAACGAGTTTTGGAAGAATATGTTGAAGCAAAGATGTTGCCTTTCTTGTATTTGTTCGATCGATCTCATTACAAAAGCCCAAGTAATCAGCTGATCGTATGATTTAGATAATAATTGTTCAATAATGTATAAACATGGCCACACTATCTTGGTATTGTTGGTCTAATATTAAATCCTACGCAGGTGAGAAGTAACTAACCTCTTTTGATTTCTGCGAGTCCAAAATTGACAGATATGGAAATATTATCTCTTATGTGATTATCAATGAGCTGTAATCTACATACGGTATATCTTTATGATAAGTAGGAATAATAAAAATTGAAAATTGATGAAAGATATCGTCCACCTACCTAAATCGTATTATTGGTCATGAAACAAATATGTACATCACATGTAATTAACGTGTGTACGTTCCTTCGAACATTCTTATGATATTCAAACGGAACTCGTTTAACTTGTTGGCTATATCAAGATTTACTCGGACGACTTATCTTGGAGACCACCAATAGTATTGATACATTGCAGCACCTTTTTTCTGAGTTCTAATAATTTTCTATATTTCTACAAGGAAGGGTGTACTGTACGTACGGGATAAAATATTGAAAAGTAGATTTATATTCATTGTTTATATTTTGACGTAAAGGGCAAAAAGCAGCCATATCATATGATAAAAAAGCGCATCATCAGTTTTGTACATCTGATTACGGGACAAAGACTTGTAAGTGGTTTCTTGTCGGACTGATCAAATACAGCTTATGTGCTTCTGTTACATTGCTGAAATTTTTTATTTTGAATCATTCAAATGATCTTGCATGGGCATGGACTCTGTTCATCATCGTTACAAATATCATAGTATCATCATTATTATTATTATTATTAAAAATTGAATCTTGTTATATAAGTAAACGATTATCCACCAAAACAAACTAAAACGACCTTCCCAAAATGAGCTTTTATAAGATCTTTTTTCTGTCATTTCAATGAAAAAAAAGGGAAGGTTGTTCTTGACTAACTGTTTTGGTGGAGAAGATGGTAGTGTTCTCATCATATATTCGATTATTGCTGTTCCTCTATTGTCTCCTCCCGGCAATGGTGGAATCCGAAACTCGACACTACAAGTTTAATGTAAGTGAAAATGAATTTATCAAATTAAAGTCGACGAGGGATAGCTAGTGTGTGAACTCCTGACATCTCCATATGAGAGTTAAGATTCGATTTCACTTGAATTTCTTGACTGTCTAATTTGTATATATTTACTTGAGAAAGTACTTGCAAAAAAGGGCAGTCGTCTCACTTTATACTTACTGAACGTTCTCAGAATATGGTAACGACGTTTTGTGGGACGCCTTACCTCCGATAAGAGAACTATCTCTTTTTCTCTTTTCAAGGCCTTCATTCGTTATTACATGCGTGCGCGCAGGTCGTGCCTAGGAACAAAACAAGGCTATGTTCGAGCAAGGCAGTGGTTACCATCAACGGTCAGTTTCCCGGCCCGACAATATACGCAAGGGAAGACGACACTCTGCTCATTAAAGTCGTCAACCACGTCGGCTATAACATGACCATACACTGGTAATTCATCACATATCATTCTTATTATCATAGTTACTTTTGTTATCTGAACTCTTTTATAAAGAGCTTAGGGTGGATAACAACTGTTAATTGGTCTTGTCTCAATTGACCAATCGGCTTTTCTACATTAGTTATTATTAAAAAATATAAAAAAAAACTAATTAAACAACGTATAACCTTATAATAACTACCTTTTTGGTATATTACTTATCAAAATTGTTTAACCGTAATTAATTTTATTTTATTGCACACACATAATATAGTTAATATAATTCGTCCAACCAGGCACGGTGTGAAGCAAATCCGAACGGGTTGGGCGGACGGGCCCGCGTACATAACCCAGTGCCCTATCCAACCCGGGCATAGCTACGTTTACAACTTCACGTTGAGCGGGCAAAGGGGGACGCTTCTTTGGCACGCTCACATACTTTGGCTCCGTGCGACTATCCACGGAGCCGTCGTAATCTCGCCCAAGATAGGCGTGCCTTATCCTTTCCCTAGGCCACACAAAGAGGAAATCCTAATATTAGGCGAATGGTGGAAGTCCGATGTAGAAGCCGTGATAGACGAGGCCATGGCTTCGGGCATGGCGCCAAACGTTTCCGATGCTCATACAATCAACGGGCATCCCGGGCCCATCCTCAATTGCCCGGGAATAGGTTAGTCGAACCGATACTCCCAAAATCGTATCGTAAAAGAACGAATTTGTGAAAATAGACGTTTTTTTTGTCTTACGTGACGATTGAACTTTGAAGGTGGATACGACCTACAAGTGATTCCCGGGGAGACGTACCTCCTGAGGATCGTAAACGCGGCTCTCAACGACGAACTGTTCTTCAAGATTGCGGGCCATATGCTAACGGTGGTGGAGGTCGATGCTTCCTACGTCAAGCCGTTCGATACCGATACCGTTGTAATAGCCCCGGGTCAAACCACGAATGTCATCCTCAAAGCCCATCAAATTATAGGAAGGTACTAAATTTATTTTACGACCCTTAATTATCACAAGTCAATCAGTATGGGCTTGCGCCACAGGCTCCGAGGATAAGACTAATATCTGGAGCCCGGGTGAATATGTCCTAAAATTCACCCAGCATGATAGTATTTGAATTCGAATCCATGACCTAAACGTTGAAAGAACTGTATTATTTTGTACTACCCATCTAGGTACTTAATGGTGACTTCTCCATTCCGAGATTCCCCGGTCGAAGTGGACAACATCACCGGCAAGGCAACTCTAAGCTACTTCGGGACACCAACCTTCATACCAACCCTATTAACCGACCCGCCAGAGGAAAACTCGACCGAAACCGCCGCCACATACATGAGAAGCCTAATAAGCTTAAACTCGCCAAACTACCCATGCAAAGTCCCCCATGAGATCGACCACTCCCTACTCTTCACCATAAGCATCGGCCTCAACGACTGCACGTCGTGCACTAGGGGTGTCCGAGTGGTGGCGGACATGAACAACGTTACTTTCGTGATGCCGAGCGTATCTCTTCTAAACGCCCATTTCTTCAACATCAAGGGAGTTTTCACCGACGATTTCCCGCCCAACCCCCCAAACCCCTATAACTACACGGGAAAACAGCCCGTGAATATGAGGACTACGAAGGGCACTAAGGTGTATAGGGTCGGGTATAACTCTACGGTGCAGCTCGTTTTGCAAGGGACGGGAATGATATTTCCCGAGAATCACCCGATACATCTGCATGGGTTTAATTTCTTCGTGGTAGGGAATGGTATTGGGAACTTTGACGAGGACAAGGATGGGAAAGGGTTTAATCTTGTCGATCCCGTGGAGAGGAACACTATCATGGTTCCTTCTAGTGGTTGGGTGGCTATCAGATTCAGGGCGGATAATCCAGGTAGATAAATAACAGGAAATATCTAATATTAATGATACTATATTGATGATAAATCATTCATTTTTCTATTGGTAGGAATATGGTTCTTACATTGCCATTTGGAAGTGCACACTACGTGGGGGCTGAAGATGGCGTTCTTGGTGGAAGACGGTGAAGGGCCTGAACAATCCCTTCCACCACCACCTCTCGATTTGCCCAAATGCTGAAAAATATATAGAGTTGTGTCTACTGTCAGAAGACTGTTCATCATTACATCACATAAGAGATGCTTGTATAGGAAGATTATACTGTGTTTGGTTTTAATTTTGTTGGACGATTGAGAACTCTTTTTCTTTTATTTGATACGTGTGTGGATAGACAAATGACTGTAAAGAGCTATGTATATCAATACAGTACATGTATTATCACTTCCAAATGAAAAAGCTTGATTTTCGGAACATCGTACCTTCATAGGCAGCGATGCTCTTGCAGTCTCCTCAAATTATGCTTCCTCATCCCTATTCTAAACAGAGAGCTCCCTGAGATGTCAGCTTCAATGGAGGCTGCTGAGCTTTGCTCAACGTTTTTGTGCTTGAGGTAAGCTTCTGTTTCTGAGTGGACTGCAAGCACAAATCATCGAAGTACTTACATGTGATGTCATAATCCTTTTTTTTTTTCTATTTTAACTTCCAGCATTAGTGGAAGTGAAGAAATAAAGAACATACTGGACTGAGATGAGATAGACAGCTTAGCAGCACACTTCCATCTCGTGATTTTGTTGGTAATCTGCAAATCTTCAGAGGTTTCCAGCTTTGTCGTATTGTTCGAAGTGAGTGCCCTTTCACATGCCTGAGATTGTACCAAAACCACATTGAGATTCTAATGCAGCAAAATATGTATCTCCAAAGCTTACGGTTATAATTATGCATCCGGTTATAATTATGCATCAAGAATTGATTGTCTGTCCTGGACAAAGCAGTGAGACGATAAGGTTCTGAAAGTTGTGATTTACCATGGCTGAAATGGTATAAAAGCCCCTTTCGAATGAATGCTCAATGAAGGTGAGCCATTCCTTGATCAAAACACGAACCAGAGGATAAGAAGTGGCCTTTTCTTCACGCATGACCAGTGCTTCATATCTCAAGACCAAGCAACTCTGCAAAATGTCCAATCACAGATTCCTCAAACAACAGATCCGTAATACCGAAGGAAATCATGGAGATATCACTTCGTTAGATCATCAATAGCCAGGGGTAAGATTTAGAATTTTAAGGCATCAAACACAAAACGCCACCTCTCTATTCGTGGATTTTAATGTCTTGGCATTTATAGCATCGGTCACAGCTCACAAACGAAAAGATTGATAGCACAACCAATTTCAAATTCATCAAAAAAATCGACACATTAAAAAGAAACTGCTTAAACGATTCCATTCAGACAGAGCAAGAATGTGAAATTGATCAAAGTACCTCAACATCGCCAATCAACGCAAACACTCGAATGAAGAAATCTGCACACAAAAGCTTAATCTCCAGTGATTCCTCAGCAATTTCTCGAAAAAAGACGACGGATTCATTCCTCATGAACTGCTCCAGCGTCGACCTGACAGCAGTCAACGATTCAACGTCTTTAGACGCCAAAATCAGCTCTAGAATGCGAAGTGTTCCGTCATCGAATCTTGTAAAAGAAAGAAATGAAGAGATTCAGTCAACTTTAATCCGAGCAAGCGATTCAAGAGGTGAAGAAATCATTACCTTCGGTTTCGAACTCGGTCGACGAACAGAGAAATTTGCCGTTCTGCTGAGGTTTGGGCTGGCATTTCGACGCTAGAACAGTAGTGAGCTCAGAAACAGTAAAAAAAATGACGCGCGATCACAACAGAGAAAGGTTATGCCACGTGTGCAGTTCGGGGCGGTTCCGGGTGCCCATGATCCGATGAATCGGTATATATCATAAAATTACCCTACCTTATTATTTTATTCAATTCAATCGCTAGCACGCAAGCCAATCCTGTGTATGTATGCATGTATCTAGACAAGAATACGCTTAAGGGGGCATAAATATTATTATTCTTACATTTGTTATCCATAATAGTATAGTAGATTGTAATAATTACGTGCTCGTTTGATATCAATGTTAACGGATTGGTAAGTTATTTGTGTATGGCTATACAAGGACTTTATTGATATTGTATTTTAACATGTTTGATATGTGGGTTTTAATTATTTGTGTAAATGATGTGTTTGCTAAATGTGTTTGGGTGTGTATAGGTATGTATGGATTAGTGATATACACTCATAACCAACTTAGAGGTGTGTATGCATATACAAACCATATAACCAATATCATTGTAATAGTTGTGTATAGACATACGGGGCATGTATGGCTATACACAGATAACAAGCATGATGTAACTTATTCATGCCCATCTCATAACCACATATAAAACATATATCAAACTAGCCCGGATAGAATTATATTGAAGTAATTTATAATTTAGTTTTCGTTATGGATAATTTTGAGCGACGTTAAACTTCTAATCAGAGATATATTTAACCACACAATAAATTCGGAGATATATTACAATAAAATAGGTAGTTCACATGCTTATTTATATGTTTCTGACTTTGAGTTTTAATACCTCAACGCAAACAAGTGACAATATTAAAAGATTTAAATTTGCTGATAAAACTAGATGAACATCAGCAAAATGTGGTCCTACCTATCACAATATTTTAAGCGCAACCCGATATTATCTTTTGCTTTGCCTCGAATATTCTCCGTAATATTACCTTAAAAATAGCTAAAGCATGAACGTACAAGCACGTGTACGACAAGTAAGCATGGAATCGTTCTGTAAAGTTTTGTAGCGACATATGATTAAATGGGAGAATGACTTGACATATTGCCACGCAACGATGTCGCCATTTCTCGTATATTCATCTCTTTTACACATCATCTTGTATATATATAAAATAGGTTTTTTTTTTCTTCTTCTTTCGTTTTCCTTATCCATATCATTGCATGTATTGGGATGATTTTTGAGTTGTTTTTTTTTTTTATTAAATTATGGTGGGGTAGCATGAATTTCGTTTGTGAGAAGTGGATAAGATGGAATCAACATATGAATCGAAATGTCTACGTAGTATATCCATAACGTCATCTACCTTCTCTCAAGTGATATGTCTTTCTCCTTATTTATGTGACTTTATTTATAGAATGACTTTGATAAATTATTTTACCAAACTAAAAACCAGTATATCCAAAATTTATTAAACGAGTCAAAAAAATAAGTTCCTAACCTACATGTAGACATTCCATTGGTCGAGATGCGATAAATACGTATTTATACACACACAGGAAAATTTGTAATCAAGAAATCAACCGAAAAAGCCTTGAGAGCGAGAGCAATCCTATCAACAAAAGTTTAGATTTATTTGGCAAACCGTCGCCGCGTGCAATGTAATTATCAAACAATTAGACGATATCCACACAAAAATATTTAGAAAAGAAATCGCGAGTATGGTCCGTTCTATCCCAAGAAATGGCAATTGATTTTTCCACTCCATAAAAACCAAAAAGAAAGGTTAAAAAGATTACCACTAACAATAACTTCAAGAAAAGAAACTCCATCAATTTGTTGCTATAAATAGCCGTGCTCACCCCCTATCGAAGCGGTGCATATAATAAACAATAGAAAGAAAGAAAAATATACTTTCTTGTTCATTCCATTGTTACATCATCGTCATCTTCATCATCATGTGTGGGATATTAGCTTTGCTTGGCTGCTCCGACGACTCTCAGGCGAAGAGGGCCCGCGTTCTTGAACTCTCTCGAAGGCGAGTTCTTTTTTTTTTTTTTTTTTTTTTTTTTTTTTGCATTTACTTTTTAGTATTTATTACGTCATAAAAAAATTCGATCTTCAATAATTAGTTTGATCGATGGCTCGCAGGTTGAAGCACCGTGGCCCTGATTGGGCTGGGCTGTACCAGCACGAAGATTGCTATCTTGCGCACCAGCGGCTCGCCATTATCGACCCCGCCTCGGGCGATCAGCCGCTCTTCAGCGAAGATAAGAAGATCGTCGTCACGGTAATTTAATATCCACGTTGTATGTTGAACGATCACCTCACTTAAGATTTGATTTTGGGAGAGTATTTAAATTTAATATACTTTTGTTTTCAACGGGCTCTGTAATTTTCTCTTATCTTGCCTCAGAAGGTCGCTGGGATTCGTGAATTATATTTTAATCGATTGCATGATCTTGGTTTTGATATATGTTGGATGGTCACTTTATTATTAAAAATCCAGGATTCTTTCTAAAACTAATTGGTAGTAGGAAGAGAATAAATGTATATAGTAACGTGAAGAGCTTGAATTATTCAATGTGCGACAAAGCCCAACTTAGAATCTCAGCAATATTAAGACTAGTGATACCTAAAAAGCTTAAAATTTCGGAAAGAATCCTATTTTATTTTATATACTTTTATTCCAACATTATCGTCATGTAAGAAATATATTTTTTTCAGGTAAACGGCGAGATTTACAACCACGAGAAGCTCCGCGGGCAGTTGTCCAAACACAAGTTCCACACTGGGAGCGATTGCGAAGTTATCGCTCATCTCGTGAGTAACAAATATTCTCGAAGTGATACTATATCTTTTCTTCTTCATCGTCGCCGTCGTCTTCTTGATACGATTATTTTTTTTTTTTTTGTAGTACGAAGAGCATGGGGAAAATTTCGTCGACATGTTAGACGGGATGTTCTCGTTCGTGCTCCTCGACACTCGGGACAACAGTTTTCTCGTAGCCCGCGACGCCATTGGAATAACGTCTCTATACATCGGATGGGGGCTCGACGGTATATGCATGTTAATTACTCCCAACAATTTATTTAGGGTCCGTTTGGTTATAAAGAGGATATAAAGACACATTATTAATTATTATGTATAAGTCCAGGATAAATTATCCAGGCTTGATAAGACGCTTATTATAAATTACGGGCTTGTACTCAAATATCGGGCTGAAAAATTAATATCGGACCGCAATTACGAAACCAAACACTATATTTTTTAGTATTATCAATATTGTGTGGGCTTATCACCAAGACCAAACGGGCCCGTAGATGATCCCTTAACTAGAAGTAATTCGTAT
Source organism: Craterostigma plantagineum (assembly GCA_027422505.1). NCBI lineage: Eukaryota > Viridiplantae > Streptophyta > Magnoliopsida > Lamiales > Linderniaceae > Craterostigma > Craterostigma plantagineum. Next base: position 783,447 of record JAPQWV010000059.1, read on the forward strand.
GTTTAAGTTTATTCGATCTATCATAGGCTCCGTTTGGATTTCCTCGGAGCTCAAAGGCATACACGACGAGTGCGAGCATTTCGAAGTATTTCCGCCCGGTCACCTCTATTCGAGCAAAACCGGGAAATTGAGGAGGTGGTACGACCATCCATGGTACTCCGAGGGCATTCCTTCGACCCCTTACGACCCTTTAGTCCTTAGGAACGCTTTCGAAAAGGTAAGAAGTCGCCGAAAAATCGTAATATCCTTTACGTCGAGTATTGAATTAGTTCCAATGGTTTTTTAGGCCGTTGTTAAAAGGCTAATGACGGATGTGCCCTTCGGCGTGCTATTATCGGGCGGGCTCGATTCCTCGCTAGTCGCGGCCGTGGCTTCACGTCACTTGTTGAAGACGAAGGCCGCTAAGCAATGGGGCGGACACCTTCATTCTTTCTGCGTTGGCCTCGAGGTTTACTTTTCGTCATTACGATTGCTATTCTTTTTTCTTGTCGCGGTTAACGAGATTTTTTTTTTCTGAGTAGGGCTCGCCCGACCTAATAGCGGCGAAAGAAGTTGCCGACTACTTGGGGACAGTTCACCACGAGTTCCACTTCACCGTTCAGGTCGGCCCGAGTTTTTTATTTGATTTTGTTATTTATTGATATTATTGTTTTCTTTTGGAGAAGATTTGAATAATTTTGCGTGCTCGGGTTTTTATATATGTAGGACGGGATCGATGCGATTGAGGACGTGATATACCACATCGAGACGTACGACGTGACGACGATAAGGGCGAGCACTCCCATGTTCCTAATGTCGCGTAAGATCAAATCCCTCGGGGTTAAAATGGTCTTATCCGGCGAGGGCTCTGACGAGATCTTCGGCGGATATCTTTACTTCCACAAGGCGCCAAACAAGGAAGAGTTCCACCGCGAAACTTGTCATAAAGTGAGCCTAATAATATATATGTATATTTCTATACTTACGCCGAAAAGTAACTAATCCCGTCGAATTTTTTCTTGCTCGATGATAGATTAAAGCGCTCCATCAGTACGACTGTTTGAGGGCGAATAAATCGACGTCGGCATGGGGTTTGGAAGCCAGAGTCCCGTTCTTGGACAAGGAGTTCATCGATGTTGTAATGAGCATCGACCCTGAGTGGAAGATGGTAAGGGATTCATCGAAATCGATCGGTCGGTCGACCTTAGGGTAAAAATTTCGAATGAATCGTTATTTGTTTTGTCCGTTTGACGCCTCAGATCAAACCCGACCAAGGCCGGATCGAGAAATGGATCTTGAGAAGGGCTTTCGACGACGAAGAACGCCCATACCTTCCGAAGGTTAGCTAGTCGATCGCACGTGTAGGAACTCTTATTTTCGTTGTAAGTACTAAGCCGCTAACTACACTTTGTCCTTCTCGTAGCATATTCTTTATCGGCAGAAGGAACAATTCAGCGACGGCGTCGGCTACAGTTGGATCGACGGGCTCAAAGCTCACGCCGAACAGAACGTAAGTTCACAGTAATAATTGCATCGTCTTTCTCATATACTGTTGAAAATAACGTATACGAGATGCAAATATGGTGCAAATCCACACAAGCTTAAGCTTCTAGATGAAATTTCGTTCAACGTTATACATAATTTTAATACGTAATAAAATGGTCGAAACAGGTCACGGACAAGATGATGCTCAACGCCGCGCACATCTTCCCACACAACACGCCGACCACGAAGGAAGCCTACTACTACCGAATGATCTTCGACCGCTTCTTTCCTCAGGTAAGAAGACGCCGAGTCGTCTTTTTGGTTTTGTCTTCCTACAATAACACGAGGACTTGCTCGATCAACCCGCAACTTTCTTGAATTTCAGAACTCGGCTAGCCTCACGGTGCCCGGCGGAGCCAGCGTGGCTTGCAGCACGGCTGCAGCCGTGGCCTGGGACGAGTCTTGGTCCAAGAATCTCGACCCCTCGGGCCGAGCCGCCATTGGGGTTCATAATTCTGGCTACACTAAGAATCTGCAGTCGTCCTCTGCTAAGGTTGTGGCCAACGGTGGTAGTAATCGTAACGTGCCGCCGCTCGTGAATGGAGCCGTGGCTAACAAGTCCGCTCCAGAGCTCACCATTAAGGGCTAGAAGCAAATTATTAATACGTATAATATATATAGTTGGATTAAGAGTATCGTCGTATGTTGTAATATAATTTTGTGTTTTTGTATGCGTGTGATGTGATTGATATTTGTATTATTGAATAAGATCAAGTTGATCATACTGTTGGGTTTGGTCAACTAACAGAGTAAACTTGTTCCAGCGGATGAGATGTGTAATCTTCGTTTTTAATTGCGAGAACTTCCATTTTAGGGCACCCTTTGAAGCAAGAGGAATGCAAAAGGTTCTGCAGAGGATTCACGATTTGCTCTAGGATTCTGTTTTGATACTCATTTATATACTTTATTCTATCTAGAATCATAATTGTTTACTAGTTTCTGGATGGAGTGACCGAGGGGAAGAAGTTTCTACTATTGCTATGACTGGCAAGCCCCAACCTAAAAGTTCCCCTGTCCTTTCTTGCTCGTAACTAAACTCACTCCTAAGAAAAGAAGCCCCGAAAGATCCATCAATAAGGTCTACGTCAACATATCTATAGTAGACTAAGACTCTTCGAGGTGGTTTCCCGCGTTGATCGATATTTTCAGAAAGCTTCTGAGTTCTAACTCTAACTAACCGACTCCGTTTTCTCAAATGGTTGAGTATGATCTGTTAGATTGGGCTTCCTTTACCCATACCCATGTTCGAAGTCTGTAAGCTCGTGTGCTCAAATGTATTTATTTAACTATCGAATTGTAATTACGAAAAACATAAGGATAAACATGTCAATATAACAAATGCAACATAGTGGGTGATTTTCTTTTAATTTAACATATTATTTCCATTCTAATTGATAGATGAACTTATAGGTTTATACCAACCTACGAAACTTAATAAAAGAGAATAGATTTCTTGATGTGTATGGTCAATCTATGGAGCGCTTACGTTAACACTAAGAACCACGCGATTAAAAGAAGATTGAGATGTGAGGTACTCTTTTATTTGGTTTTTCTCCCTTACATTTTTTCCTTGGTTGACGATCATAAATAATTTTTGATGATCGACCAAAGATAAAAGAATCTTGACAACATATCCTTAAATTTGAAGTAAGGTTGTAAACGAGGCTCATTTTCTGGGCTCGAGCTCGTCGAGCTTTTCAGCTCACTGCTCGAGCTCGAGCTCATTTACACCAGATTCGAACTCGAGCTCGAGCTCGGGCTTTTAATAAAAAAAAATTAACAAATTAACAAAAATAATATAATTAATTAATAAAATAAAAATTTTTAAAAAAAATAAAAAAATCGAGCTTTTAATAAAAAATATTTAAATTAGAAAATAATATAAGTTAATATAAAATATAAAAAAATTAACTCGCGAGCCTGTTCGCGAGCTTTCGCGCCACTATATCCGGGCTCGAGCTCGAGCCGGCTCGGCTCATCTATTTGTAGTCATTGACTTAAACTTTTTGTCAATGGACTATTATTTAAAAATCGACTGAGTCAAATGCCATTTTTTAAAAGAATAAAAAATTCTCGGATATCTCCGAAACTCTCTCAACGTCGAGAACCCTACTCGAATTGCTTCCAAATTTCTATAACCCGACTAAACAAACCTCTCTCGAAAACATTAAAAAAACCCGCAAGTCATGATTGATAATCATCTCGTAGTCGTATTAACAAAGAGAAGTTCCATTGGTCCCCGTTCGAACCAACGTGAGGTTCATCGATAATGACGATAATAACATCATATGTTCGAAATTACCAAAAAAAAATGGAGGGTGAACGACACTAAGAGGAATATTTTAGACCAGTATTCTTGCGCAGTCAATGCGTATGCTATTCTATATAAATATATAACATTAATCTATTTTAATTTAAAATAGTTGATTGAAATTATAATTTAAATAATTACTTATATATATATATACAATTAAAGGTATACGAATTAACTAAAAATAGTGATTAACTAAAAATAGTAATTAAATGATAGTGGCAATTTTTTTAAAAATAATTATTAAATTTTTTATTTTTATTTTTTTTTGTGAAAAATGACAAACCAAATTGCAGTTTATGCTCACCACCACGTTTAATAAAATAGAATAAATTCTACGAGGTTCAACATATAAATTGTTAGGTGACACGGTTGAGATTATAAAAAAGTGGGTGTTGTCCCAGATCGGATAATTCACGTTCTTCGAGCCAGTGTATATATAATAGGTTTCTCCTCCTGTTACCAATTGGTTTTAGAAATGATCACTCGATTTCTAGTATGATATCGAAGTAAGTTCGATTCTGCTCACCGCCACCCGATTCATATGTCCACGTGTTAGGTCAGTCGTGCCACACATGTGAGATGGCGTGTTGAGATTATAAAAAAGTGAGTGTTGTCCCTTATTGGATAATTCAAGCTCTTCCGGCCAGTATATATTATCAATTGGTTTTAGAAATGACCAGTCGATTTCCAGTATCAGAGTAAGTTCGATTATGCTCACCGCCACCCGATTCATATGTCCACGTGTTAGGTCATTCATGCCACATGTGAGGTGGCGTGTTGAGATAAAAAAAAGTGGGTGCTGTCCCACATCGGATAATTCAAGCTATTCGAGCTAGTATATATATAAGAAGTTTTCTCCTCCTATTACAAATTGATTTTAGGAAGGACTCCTAAATTTCTAACATATAGGAACGAGTATTACGACGCGAACCCTGTACTTTGTGGTTGGGATGTTCCAAAAGAATAATAAAAAAATCACTATACGATGTTTAAGCAAGATATGTTCGTACATCACGAGAAAGATGGGGCGTTGAATTCTTCTCCTTTTTTGCATTTAATTTTATTTTTTGTTATTAAATTATCATTACTTGGTGGGCACGTGTATTTTGTAACATTGTTCCAAGCCCAAACCCCCCATGCCAGACTCGGTAAATTAAAATGAAAAAAGAAAAAGAAAAACTCACTAGAACAAAATATAAGGAACGCAGAAAAGCTCGAAGCCTCACTGCCTCTACAATGTCGGCCATGGCGGCAATTGAACCACTGAGGAAGAAGCGTAGGAAGTTTCTCGTCAATGATAAAGTGGAGGTAAATCATGCTTGAACTAGCGCCGACTCGCGCTGTTTTGTGGATAAAAATTGGATTGGGTAACAAAAAATTCCGTTGATTCCGATCGTCCCTGAACGAGGCTTTTGATCTTTTTGTTTCCTTTCCTCCCCTTTTCTAATCTGATTTTTTTTCTCGTCGGTCTCTTTGAAAATTTATCAGCATTGTGCTGCTTTGTGTCTTTATGTGTCTTTTTTTTCTAATTCGCGGCGGAGGATAGGTGGTGCTATCTGTGGTTGCATGTAGCGCTTTTATTTGATTAATCTTGCAAAGGTCAGTTGGGATGTGGGGAAGATTTTGAATGTACTCACTGTGGATGCTAATTTGTGAAATTTCCTTTCTTGTTTGTTCCCCCTTTTTTCCTACGGCCGAGGTGGTCATGCAAAGGTTATTATTGAAGATGAATGTATGCGCGTATTTTTAATGGTTTTTTTTTTTTCTCTTGATCTCAACGAAATAACAAGAAGATTCTCTAATTCAAATCTGGGGAATAAATTATACTGATGATACTGCTAGCTGATTTTGGTAATCCATAGCGATCATTTAATGCTTTTAATTTTATATTGGGAATTGAGAATCTGCATACATAACTTATTTTTACTTGTATCAGGTGAGGAGTTTAGAGGACGGTTTCTTGGGTTCATGGCACCCTTGTACCATTATTTCTTGCTCACATTTGGAGCGTTTAGTTCAGTATGATGAACTTCTCTGCGATGATGACTCTGGTTTACTTATAGAACGTGTGAAAGTGACTCCTGAAATCGACGGGGCTGACTATTCTAACACTGATATTTCGGATAGTTATCGGGGTCTAATAAGGCCTAGAGCACCTTCTTGTGTTCTTGGGCCTTGGTCTTTCTATTACGGACTGTGTGTTGACTATTTTTACAATGAAGCGTGGTGGGAGGGTGTGATATTTGATCATGATGATGGATCGCATCAGCGGAGAATATTTTTCCCAGACATGGGTGATGAAATGATAGCCCATATAGATTCACTGCGGTTAAGTCAGGATTGGAATGAAGTTACTGAGTTGTGGAAACCTCGTGGGAACTGGTTATTGCTTGAACTGATTGAGGAGTTCGAGAAAGGCTGGCCTTTGCCTGTTTCTGTCAAGCAGATTTGGTATGATATCAGGATGAAGAGTGACTTCAATACGCTTGGTGATTGGACTAGTTCTCTAAGGAAAGATTGGAGGGAGTTTTTGATGCGGGTTTTAAGTGACAATATCAGGGTATCTGCTGACCATGTATTCAAAGAACTGAGATCTTCATGGGACTCGACTGCGCTCGGGAATCTAATTCTGAAATTTTCTCGATCAGAGTTTCATGAATGTCTGAAAAACGCTGATTTTTTCAGCGATCAATCAGCGGTTGCGCCCTTAGCAGATACTAGCAAGGTGGACGATGAAGAAGCCCAGCCTAACAGTTTGGAATACAATAGGCGAAGCTTAGTTCGAAGTGATCAGAAAACGTTCTCAATCATGTGTTCCAATGAACAAGCTCTTGCTATTGCTTGCCCAGAATTGCAGACGTCAACCCATCACAGAGATGGATCTTGTAAAATTATCTCTAATAACGATGAAAAAACACCACCTGGCGCAGGTTTAGATCTGCCCCATCAAACTACTGTGAAACGCCGGGTTGCGTATGCATGGAAGTCAGTGGCTCCCGACTTGATAGAGGGAGCTGAATTTTGTCCAAAGGACGTTGAAAAGTCCATAGAACTGACTAAGTTGGATAAGAATATTCCACGTGATTTGGCAACGAGTATTAGGAAACATCTATTGTATATGAAGTGGAAAGTTGAATATTTTATGGATTCGGTCCTGCGCTTTCGTTATACTTCCCCAGATGGTGAATTATTTTATTCTCTTCGTCAAATTCTTCTGAAATTTGAACGTAATGTCAACGTAAGACCTGAAATTTCGTCGCCCACCACAAACACCGGCAAAATAGTATCCGAAAGTTCACCTCAGGATACACTTTCATCGCCAGAAAAAGTTTCTTCCGTGGATGATAAAATAGAGGAACCTCCTCAGGAGACATGTAGTATCTCAATATCGGACAAGCCACTTCCGTCATCTGTGTGTGAAGCATTTAAATCAAGAATCACAAGGAAGAAACGTAATCAAGGTAGATCATATGACGCCGGAGGTTCAGGAACCGAAAATAAGAGAAGGAAATCTTTGAAAAAAGGAGGACCCCTGGTCGCCAGTTCTTCAATCCCTGTACGTAGATCAAGAAAAAGAGTTTTTGAGACACCTACATCTTCCTCTCAGCAAATTCCTCGAACTATCTTGTCTTGGTTGATAGATAAGAATGCAATTTTGCCTAGAGAAAAAGTTCATTACTGTTATCAGAAAGATGGTCGACCAATGGCAGAAGGTCGAATAGCTCGTGAGGGAATCAAATGCAGTTGTTGTGGAGAAATTTTTTCCCTTACTGAATTCGAAGCACATGCTGGGAGCACCACTCATAGACCTTTGGGCAATATCAATATGGAGGATGGTAGGTCTTTGCTGGACTGCTTGTCGCAGCTGAAAGGATTTAAGAGCAACAAACCTTCAAAGTCTGAATCACGTGAAAAGAAAGGTGTCTTTTTCAGTAGTACTAATGACTACATATGTTCTGTGTGTCACTTCGGAGGGGAATTGATTCTGTGTGATAGATGTCCATCTTCGTTTCATGCTCGCTGCGTTGGTTTAAAGGTATTCTCTTTGCATGTTATGGTCTGGAAGCATTATCATTGTATTTCTTTTCCTTATGATAATAGATGGTCTTTGTTTAATATATAATTCGGTGCTGACATCTGATTTACAATTGTATTGCTGCCTTACAGGAGGTTCCAGATGGTGATTGGTTTTGTCCTTCGTGCTGTTGTGGGATTTGTCTGCGTGGCTTAGTTGATGATATTGAATTGCAGCGAACAGGATCTTCTCCTCTCATGTGTTATCAGTGTGAGCGAATATGTAAGTTTGATGAGTTAGATTTCTGTGATGTCTTCACTTATACATAAACTATTCATGCTGTTTGAGTTACTAATGTATGAAATTTTATACAGATCATTTTGAGTGCCTCAGAGATAAAGGAGTAGCATATCTGAATCGTAACGATGGAGGTTACTGGTTTTGCCAAGATACCTGCGAACAGGTAATTTGATTGGTTTTCTCCTCAGGCATAGTGGACCTTCGAATGTTGCATGCTCTCGTAAACTTCTCTAGATATTAGCATCTGAGATATAAGTTGTGATATATGTTGCGAAGTTGAATCGCAGTAAGTGACAATAGAGTGTTTCTACTTCCATGTGACCGACCCTAGATTCATCAGCAGTCTATGTGAATAGTATTTCTATTTTATCAACTTCTAGTCCACTCTCAGATATCAATTATTCTGAGCCTTTTTTGGTATTGCATACCACGATGATGACAATTTTTTTGTTCTTTTAATCTGCAGATATTTCAGGTTCTACATGAGAGTTTAGGAAAACCAGTGCCCATCGAGGGTGGTGATTTGACTTGGAGATTGGTGAAGTTCATACAACGTGATTGTTCTGATCATGAAGCATCTGACGATGAGTGTTCATTGGAGATCTATGGCAAGCTCAACGTTGCCTTGTGTGTAATGCATGAGTGTTTTAAACCTGTCAAAGAGCCTGGCACCAAAGATGTTGTTGAAGACGTCATTTTCAGTAGACGGTGAGATTTTGATTGCACACAGCAGTGATATGTCTACTGATCCTCTTACATGTCATATTCGGGACGTGCTTTCATTTATACTCTTTGTCAGTTCAACTGTCATACTATCCTCACGAAGTTATTCTTTATAATTTTTATATCTTTAGGTCTCAGCTAAACCGGTTAAATTTCCAAGGTTTTTATTCCGTACTTTTGGAGAAGAAAGACGAGTTGATCTCCACTGCTGTAGTGCGGTATATTATCCTTTCATGTTCCATATTTTCACCCGCTTTATGTCTTTCTATTCTCCGTGCTTGAAATCTTTTTTGTCAAATTGACCCCAGGATCTATGGCAAAAGAGTCGCTGAGGTCCCTTTGGTTGCTACTCGGTTCCACTACCGTGGACAAGGCATGTGTCGAATATTAATGAAGGAACTCGAGAAGGTTAGTGACCTATTTCAGACCTTACATTTTGTGTCATTTATTTTTTATCCGTTACTTCGTCACTTCTTGGCATTTGAGATGCTGCTGCACAATGGTCTTTCTAATTATTACGATTGACGTTGTCCAAGTAGCCAAAGTGAAAAATATTTTTATATCATGCATAAATGGTTATGATTGCGTAGGGGGCAATTAGCATTGAGATGAGTTACGTGGAAAAACTAAGATCATTCTCATTTTTTTTGCCATTAGCTAATTTGTGATGTCGCGTAAACTTTCCTTGGATTAACCAAGCTAAGAATTATGCCCAACATTGAAGTTATGGATTGTGGTTTCTAAACTCATTTTCATTTTTCTTTTTGCCATTAGCTAAATTTGTCACGTCGTGGAAACATTAAGCTACTTTACATGTAAATGTGTGTCATTATGCTTATCAATAGTGAAGAAACTTCACATTCTAACTTCTTGATTTCATTTGCTTGACTCTGAGGCTGTGTTTGGATAACGAAATTAGTGTGGAAAGGAAATTTGATGAGAAAATAAGTTTTGCTTTAACAAGTTTTTCTTTTATTTTCCTCACCGTTTGATGAATATAGTTTTCCTTAGTTTTAGTATAGACTTGATTTTCTTTTAATTATTTATCTCCATTATCTATTTCTCTAATCAACCAAATATAAAAATTAGTTTCATTTTCCATCCTTACAATCTCCTAGGGGGCGTTTGGTCCGCGGAATTCGATGCGGAAAAGAAAAGTGTGGTCATATGCATTAAATCATTGTACACGCTTCACGTGTCGTACCATTCCACTTTTTTCTTTTCCACGTCGAAATCCATAAACCAAACGGAGCAACCTTCTGCTTGGTTCAAGAAATTTGTGCTTGGAATAGAGTAGCGAAAACAGTCAAGCTAAGATACCTAACACTTCAACTTTAAATGTCGTACCATTATATCTTTCCTTTTCTTTTCCAGATCATATTCTTTATACCAAACACATCCTAATCCTAACTGAGTGCTAATTGCCAACACAAACAATTCTATTCACAACTACCTTCTTTCCTTCTTTTGATGGACCTTACCAAAATTAAATGAAAAATACTAAATATTACTTATAAAAAAACTCAAGTAACTATTGCAGTTCATCTCTACCAGACACGACTATTGCACTTTCATCGTCTATTTTCCTGTCATATCATACAGACACAAAGCCAACTCTCATTTCATATCATGCTGCGCAACATCAATGTCGTGTCGTGTTGTTTTTCGAGCTAAGGCAAAGTTATCATTGAGGTCTTTTTTATAGTGATATTTCTTAGTTTGTTTGTGCTCGATTAAGTTTTTTATATATACTAGTAGTTTAGCACATTCTATGCATGTGCTTATATATAGTATGTTGTAAGAAGTACAAAGTAAGCTTTTTAAGATTTGAGTTTTTAACTTTATTAAACATCTTTAATGGCAAAATTGTAATTAAAATGAAATTAACACACCAATTGACAGTTATTATATGGTGCTCACCCTTTAATAGAAAGATATAATAGATTTGATATGTTTAAATGGAAAAATCTATTACAGTTGATAAACTTTTTCAAATACAGATTTATCGTCTCCCATGACCTGATCACCAACGCTAATACCACATTTATATTGCTAATACCACATTTATATTGCGGCCCCCATCAGAAAATCATGGAACGGCCTATAGTTGAAAATCTTTTTGATCAATCAAAACCCCTTCCCAAACTGTGGCTTTTTGGATGTAGATGATGATATATATACAGATGGATCCTATATATGGTACAATGTAGTACCGCATGGGTGGATATCTCTATGAATATGAATCCAAATCCAACAGATGCTCTTTTCACAGAAGGAAAGCAATCGTAGGACCAAGAGATGTATCTATTGGGTCCTTGAAAGGCGAAAGGTCATGGCTAACCATGACCGAACGCAACTAATCTCTTAGAGATGTCTCAATTTAAAAGGGAAATCAATTATTCGACAAAGAGATGCAGTTGTTCACCAAAGGTGAAAGGTCATGACCAACCTTAATGGCAACTCATCATGTTGGTATCCATTGCAGGAATGGTGAGTAACGATAACACAACTATTGTGAAAGGAGTGTTCTTTATATGCAACAATTGAATCTCTTTCTAGAGTATCCACATGAAATGCGTTGTGTTTCTGCGTTATCGGACAATAAGATCAATAGTTTGAGTGTGACCGAATGTAAATCCGAGAATCCTATGAATGTCAGTTTTTCAGTAGCTTGAATCCCTTCTCAGTCCCTTCCTGGCATTTTTAGCTTGGAGAACCTACATGCATATCTTTCCTCTATATGTATAAGGAGATGCGCACATATCTGTCTCATGCTGTGTACTTTCTAAACTTGACTCATTTCGTCTTTTAGTTACTTTCTGCACGCACACTAAGCTGTTATTTACTTTGTCTAGCATCTTTGTCTTTTTTGCAGAAACTCATGAATATGGGAGTAGAGAGGCTTGTTTTGCCAGCAATTCAAGGTGTACTGAAAACTTGGACTGATTCATTTGGATTCTCCATGATGAGTGAATCAGAGAAGCTTCAATTTGTGGGGCACACCTTTCTAAACTTCCCAGGCACATTCTTTTGCCACAAACTCCTAACTTCCTCGGTGTCAAGCCAATCAACAGGTTATAATCGAATGTAAGATTCTTTCTCCTCTATAGATCGTTTGGACGCATATATATTGTACTTGAGTCGGGAATCGGACATTTGGTTGCAAATGTTGGTTGCTTTTCATTTATATTGGGAAGTGTTGTAGATTCCGATGTAATGTCTAGTTTAGTTATTCTAACTGCATGCATTTACTTGCAATCTTCAAATGTCCATTTATTTTCCATTGGATTTGGCTAACTGATTCTGCTCTATCAGCATCTCAAGCACTGGCGAAGATCATCTGCCCGGTTCTGCCATTAAGGTAACTCACAACTGTCTTTTTCTGCTTTAGCTATTCAACTACATATTATATTGGGACACTGAATAATCCCATGCTTTTCTACAGCTTATGGATAAACCAAAGCTCCCTATTATTAGGATTTTAGCTCTCGAGGCGCCTAATTTCAAGGATGCTAAAAGGCAACGCTGATGAAGGAGACGTCGTTAGGGGAACCTTTCAGCTTGTTGAAAGTTTTAGTTAAATCAATCGGAATCGCCTTTACTATTAGAAAGGTAATGTGTTTTTCATAGATCTGATGCAATTCTGGGAAAAGAAGAATGCTTGAAAAACACTTATTTAGTAGTTCCACTTGGGGATGAGTTATTTCATCACTTTAGAATCATGATTCATTTAATGGTGAATGGAATGAGTTCGCTGGAATGCGTTCTGCATGGTTTTTGCATCAAGGAAAAGAAAAAAATGGAACGAAGAAAAAAAAAGTGTCCTTTGTAACAATGGAATGATGTGCATTATTGGTTTTTACTCTTATTGATTGATTCTGAAGTGACTTGCTTATCTATACTCTTAATTATGCGCCACAGCTTGGGTAAACTGTTAATTTTTAGTCTGGTAATTCGGATTAATTAAAATTGATCTTAACTAATAAAAAACCCTGCCATATCTTACTGTAAATTTTAATTTTATCCCTTTATTTTTTGTATATATATATATAATATATGTCGGGGTAAACTATCTGGTAGATTAATTAAAATTAATCTTAAAATTAAAAGCACCCTATCATATGTTATTGTATTATGAATATTGTTATCAATATAGTATTAATATGCGGATGTCCATTAGACAATGTCTTAATGGTTTTTCCAACCACCGAAATAGGGCCACAAGGAAGAGTATTTTCAATCACTATGCATGGCCTATTATAAATTATTATACAGATGATGGAGTGAGTATATTATTATTGTCTTATAGCATATGTATTACTCTATAAATAGACATGCAATGTTCATCTGTATTGACACAAGAGAATAAGAGAATTCTGTTCTTTCTTTCTAATCGTTCGTTTATATTGTTTGCTTATATACTGATAGTATAATACGATTTATTATACGTAATATTAGCAAAGTCATAAAGATTTATAACATATTGTAAATTTTAATTTTATCCCTTTATTTTTTTGTATATGTTTATGTGTATACCACACGGATTTGATATGCAGATATATTAGTATACGTTAAGGCTTAGGGTATAGTCTATAGATTAAATCTTAGTATATCCAAACAATTATCCACCCACGTGGCATGTAGGTGAAAGGTAATTACGATGTATAGTTGTCCCCTCATATTCATATATATGTCCAGGTTCAATGTCGGGCATATCCCCTTATTACCTACCATCTTCGTCAACCTTTGGCCATTTTAGGGAAAAAGGAAAAAAGGAAATTCATGGCACAAATTGATCCCTCCTTCATACAATCCCTCGAACACAGACCAAAACTCCAACCCACCACAGCCCAAAACATACCAATAATCGACCTTTCGCCTTTACTCGATACACCAAATGGACGTGAAAACGAACAGCAGCTCTCAGCCTTGGCTTCGGAGATAGGCCTCGCCTGCCGAGAGTGGGGTTTTTTCCAGGTGATCAATCACGGGGCGTCTTCGAAGTCCCGAGAAAACGTAGAATCGGCATCGAAGAGGTTCTTCGACCTTCCGAAGGACGAAAAGGCGAAGGTAGGCAAAAAGGGCGGCGACCCTTTCGGCTACAACGAAACGGAGAACACGAAGAACGTAAGAGATTGGAAACAAGTGTTCGATTTCATGGTCCACGATCCCACCGTTATGCCCGTCCTCGACGAGCTCGGACGGCTCGAGGTCAGAGAATTTTCCAACCACTGGCCCGAGGCGGCTTTGCCTGAACTTAGGTTGGTTTACTGCGGTAATATGGTTTGTTACGAGTAAATGAACACGCCCTTTTCCGGAGTGTTATTGTAAACTCACTCACCAAACACACAGTTAACTCTATGCACATTAACTAGTTTGATGTCAAATTTAATAGTTTAAATCCTCCCGAGTATAAGGTCATCTCCAACCCTAAGAGCCAAAAAGATATACTAAAATCACTCCAATCGAATCTGAAAACTAATCCCAAAATGAGTTTTGTACGTTCTCTCTCCTCCACTAAGCGCATAGATGCGTTTATGCGTTCTATATTTAGTAATTTCATTTAATGTCCTTTTATTTAATAATTAAAGTATCCCTATAAAAGGTAAAAATAAATTAAAAATATAAAAAGTATTTAGAAAGGTTTTAGAATTATAAAATCTATTAACAATATTTTTTTATTTATTTAGTTTAATATGTTATTAAAATATTTTTTAAAGTGTTAAAATATATTGTGTTGAAAAATTGTGAAAGCTGGCTGGAAGTAATATTCAAAAATAGTCCTTTGAGTTTGAAAATGAGTTTATCGATTTGAGAATAGTTACTGCATATTGCGTTTGAGAATGAGTTTCAGTTGCGATTGAGCTAACTGGTTGGGATGCTCTAAACAGACGTACCAAACACAAGGACTAAAAGTTTTATATGACTTCCGTCAAATTTGCTTTCTTTCCCTAATTTTTCCAGCATTGATTACAACTATTACTTTCGCACAATCACGAATTTAATCTTGAATTAACGGGTATTTTCCAAGGCGATTTACAAAAAGTACGGGTGTGTTACGACAAACCGTGTGCACGATTGTCTAGACAGAAACAAGTTAGAGGGCGAAAGACGAATTTTCGTGCGACTATGATGCCATTCTCCCTTCGACAGGCACGCCTGCGAGGAGCACGCTTCAGAAATGGAGACACTAGCATTCAAGCTACTCGAGCTCATAAGCATGAGCTTGGGCCTAAAAAAAGACAGACTAAACACCTACTTCGAGGAGCAAACTAGCCGAGTTAGGCTCGCCTACTACCCACAGTGCCCCGACCCAAGCCTAGCCCTAGGCGTCGGGCGACACAAGGACTCGGGCGCGTTGACCATCCTAGCCCAAGACGAGGTCGGCGGGCTCGAGGTGAAGAGAAAGTCCGACGGGGAATGGGTCCGCGTTGGACCCCTTCCAAACGCTTACATAGTCAACGTCGGCGATATAATCCAAGTTTGGAGCAACGATAGGTACGAGAGCGTAGAGCACAGAGTTGTCTTGAATTCGGAGAAGGGAAGGTTTTCGATTCCATACTTCCTATATCCCGCACACCACACTTGGGTCGAGCCGCTGGGCGAATTGGTGGACGACGAGGAGAGTCCCGCGAGGTTTCGAGGGTATAACTGGGGAATGTTTCGGGCTAACCGAAATAGAGGTAACGCGGAGAAGCTCGACGTCGAAAACCTTCAGATATCTCACTTTAGGATCGGTTGAGCATAAGTTTGACGTTGTTTTGAGTGTTCCTTTTTCATTGCAGTAGAACGTATATGAAAATGTTCGCAAGTCTTAGAACTGCTAAACGATATAACATCTCCTTTCGAAAATCTGGGCCTACATCCACGGGCAGGAATCGAGTCGACTTTTTGAGTAGCAGAGAATTCAAACGATGTATTTTCTTTCGCTATGCTCGAAAACTCTACCCTTCAACTTGGGTTAAACCGACCCGTTGATCTAAATCGATGCTACCCTTAACTAAGGTTAAACCGACCCGTTGTGCCATATCCATATAATAGGACAAGAAGGAATTAGTCCACCAAGATTCACACACAGAAATACAAACACCTACATGCTATGAAACACAGAGAGACAGAGAGAGACGTAGTTCGCAACTTTGGTAGCCAACCTATTCAATTACATTACAATAAGAGATAGGAAGTTTACCCCCATTGGTTGCTTTTGCCTGCCTTACAACAATCTCTCTTACCATCATCACCTTCTCCCTCCACTTTTAACCTGAAACAAGTCCCTAACACGAGCCTCGACGTCCTCCATGCTATACTTTACGTACCTATCCACGTGCCTCGAAATCTCGGGAACGCCCTGAAATCTCCCGAGAAAGCTACTATAAGCCGGGCAAAGGCTGCCCCACACGGAAGCCCTCAGCTCGTCCCTAAGCTGCTCGTCGAAAAGCACCCACGTCGTCTGATTCTTACACGTCTCCTCGAAGTAAGCGTTGAACGACTTTATCTTCTCCTTCAAAGCCCTCAATTCCTTGTCGGGGGACGACGACAGCCATTGACGGTCCTCCTCTGCACCTTTCAGTGCTCCCAGCACCTTACTCCAAGAGCTCCTCTGATAGCTAGCGAGGTACTGCCTCGCCTTGGCTGTGCATTTCTTGATCCAATCCTCGCCCAACAAGGCGCCCAATTCGTTTCCCTTGACTTTCTTGATGATGTACCTCGAATTGTTCATCATGAACACGGCGGATAAGGATGGGTCTTTGTAGACCCGGGATTTCTGCTCGAGGTTTGTCTCGAGGAGCTCCATGATCCATTCGATCTGAACGGTTAGTGACGACGAAGATGGGCCCGCGCCATCTTCGAACACTTGCTCTAATGTCTGCCTTGATCTGCAAGCTGCTTGGAGGTAGTTCATTACATAGCGTGTGATTGGGTGTAAGCCGCCGCCGGGCACTGCTACCTTGGCTGGGTCCCGCCTGATTAGGTTTTCGAGCTCCATGAATATGCCTCTTATGCATTCGCCCAGCCTATTGAAGATGGTTATTGCCTCGTTTCTCAGTTGAAGGCAGTATTGGTCTGAGAAGGTGAGTTCGAACTCAGGCATCAGATCTCTGATGGTTTCGTAGACGTCCAAAACCCTGAATAGTCTCTCCGGCGAGCGGCTGCCTATGGCCACCGCGTCGGCGAAGTTTAGGAGCTGTATTAGGGTTCCTCGGCAGACCTCCATGAAGGAGAGGTCGGAAAGGGATGAAAACCCTAGGAATATGCGGTCGCAGAGGCGCCGTTCGCTGGGGTAGAGTATGCGAAGGGCGACGTTGGTTGCTTTCGTCCATTTGTTGATTTCGTCTTCGAGGTCCGCCCACGGCATGCCGTGGACCTCGTCGGTGCTTAGCTTGTGGTGTAGCCCTAATCTCGAGAAGCTTTCTTCCAGAAACTCGCGGCGGCACGCGCTGTACACGTGGCAGCACTCCTTGCCGTATCCGGCGGCGACCATCCGCTTGGCGATTGCGTGGAGGTCTGAGATGACGCCGCGCGGAAGCGCGTCGATTACCACGTCGTAGTCCGTCAGGGGACTCGCGACTGGAATCGACTCATCCCCTACGTCTTCGTCGCCGCCGCCGAGGCACGGACCGTAGTCGTCTTCCTCGTCGGTGAAATTCGCACCGCCGCAGGCGTCCGACAGGTCGGAGGCGCAGCCGCGGAGCGCCAGCGCGCGAAACTCGTCCTGGAGAAGAAACACGCACTGCTGCAACAGATCCTCCGCTCGATCTAAGAAAGACGAAACGATCTTATCGTCGGCGAGTGGAGTCCACTCGCCCACCGCCGAGATCAGCCGATCAAAGGATGCGAAGAATGCGTCGGAATCCGACCAGATCCCGCCGCCGTCTCGGAGGAACGGCGAGATCTGGCGGTGGAGGGATTCGAGGGTGTTTTCCACGGCGTCGTAGGAGATGTTCTGCGTGAGCTTTTCGCGGAGTCTGTTGTCGAAGCTCGAAAATATCTTCAATATGTCGTCGGTCATGGTGTCGGTGTGGCCTAACGTCTTCGCTATGTGGCGAGCGACGGCGATGAGCTTCTCTTCGCCGTTCTCCGACATTCTTCTTTCGTCAATTTTTCTCTTTTTCTTTTTCCTACAAATAAATATTTTCGTTTTTTCTCTTTTTCTTTTTCTTTTTCTGCAAATTAGTGAATGGATTTTAGACGATATCGGGACGAGTGGTTTGTCTTTAGTCAAAGAAATCTGGTGGGGCCCAGAAGAAAAGATGTCTTACGCGTTTTCTCTCTCTCTCTCTCTCTCTCTATATATATATATATATATATCCGAGAGGGATACATTATTTTGGGGGGCAATTGCCATTTTGGTCCCCAGTTATACCCTAAAATTACTTTTGGTCTCCCTAAAATACATTTCATCATTGTTAGTCCATCAGTTATTATCGGTTAATCAGTAATCGTCCCGTCAGTTGGTCGTAAAAAACTAACGGATTGACCAACTTTCACCGTTAAAGACTCAATTACGGTTTAGCGACGAACTTTAGCAACGGAAACACCGTCGCTGAAAGAGGAAAAATTTTAAAAATAAAAATAAAACAGCTCCATCACAAAAAAAAAAAAGAAAAAAATTTAAAAAGTAAATACTGATTGGCGACGGAAATTCCGTCGCTAAAAGAGGAAAAATTTTAAAAATAAAATAAAATCCATTGTTGTAGTACTGGCCATGGACACTTTCGTACTTGAACATATATGTCTTAACATAAATTTGCGATCTACCCACAGACCCATCGAAATGGAGACATAGATGAAAGATTATCATATAATCAGTGCCGATGAATGGATCGTTAACGGCGACGAGCTCAACATCGTCCCTATGAAGAGTGACTCTTGCGACCAATCGGCCGATCCTACCGAAACCTGAGAAATTTGATTTTTTTACATCAGATCGAAAAACCCTTTCGTAAGAAACGTATTTGCCCAACAAAATACTGAGATCTCTAGGAAAAAGCAGTGCGAGAGAGAGCTCTGATCATCTCGTCTGAAAACCCTAAATCCCATATCCAACTGTATTTACTTTTTTAAAATTTTTCGTCGTTGTATTTAATTTTTCCTCTTTTAGCGACGGATATTATTTATTTATTTTTTAATTTCTTTCCCTTTTTTGTGATGGAGCTGAACTTTTTTTTTTATTTTTCCTCAATCCGTTGCTAATCTGTATTTAATTATTTTTTTTAATTTTTTCCCTTTTTGGCGATGGAGCTATATTTTTTTAACTTTAACCGTAATTGAGTCTTTAACGGTGTATGTTGGGCAATCCGTTAGTTTTTTACGACCAACTGACGGAAAGGACGATTACTGACTAACGAATAATAACTGAGGGACTAACAATGATGAAGTGTATTTTCGGAGATCAAAAGTGATTTTAGGATATAAGTGGGGAACCAAAATGTCAATTATCCCTTATGTTGGGAAGAATAGCGATTTATTAGGAAGTCATGGATGGACATATTTCTATTTTGTTTTATCGAAAATTCCAAATGGACTATTTCATGAACCAACTAGTTGACCTATCTATATGCTCAAGCTCATTTAAATTTGAATTAAGATCTTTCATCCACTTTGATTAAGCTTTTACTTTATTAAACGAGAAAGCATTATACTTCAGAAACGGATAGTGTGAGAAAGAGGGCGAGACGTTGATTAATAAATATTTGGGCCCAAACAATTTTTTATGATATAGGGCTTGATAGATAGCCTGTGTTACTTTTAGATCACGATGGTTGAACGTTGATTAATCCTTCCTAATCATATTAATTAAAAGAAAAGCATACGCTCGATAGATGATAGCCCGTGTTATTTTTAGATCACGATAATGTTGGCAAAGCACACACTTCTCCAGTGCCGGCTTTTGGGTAAAGCAAGTAAAGCAAGGGCTTTAGGCCCCGGAATTTTGAGGGCCCCGAATTAGAAATGTAATATATAAGTAAAATATAGTTAATTAAAAATGTAAAAAAATTAACATCAATTATATCTACTAACTTACGTTTAACATGTTTTTCACTGCTTGAAGTGATTGTTACGACAAAAATAAGCATTAACGATATCTCTTATTTGAAGGAAACATCGAGTAATAAAGGTCCAAGATCATAAGAACGTTTAAAATTGAAAATTTGTGAATACATGAGAGCGCTTAGATATAATCGACAAGAGTTATTTTAAGAACTAAATACTAAAATAATATGATGCTGGCAAAATAAACACGAATATCAAATTGTATTAAAAGGTGTATGTTGCATACAGGGGCTATGATGTCAAATTGGGACTTTTATTTCTACATAATGTTTTATCAAATTATTGTAAACAATTGTTTTGGATTTTCCACTAAAAGAAGATAAAAAGCTTTCTTTTATAAGTTTTTAGCTTCACATTCGATAACGTTATTGGTTATAGTTTCCAGTTGAATAAAGAGAAAATTTGGTGCTAAGACCTTTGAATGTGCCAATTTGATTTCTAAACTTTGCAAAACGTTTCGTTTTTTGTTATAAAGAACTAAAAAGAAACGGTTTTGCAAAGCTCAAAAAGCAAAACGGCGCATTTAAATTTTGAGGGTCAATAATCAGAGGATGATTGTGATAAGTTAGCACGATTTGTCAATATACATTATTTAAGTTTATTTTCCTTAAAAAGGCCCACATATTCGAAATTGCTTTAGGCCTCGTGTTATGATGAGCCGGCCCTGACTTCTCCTTTTCCTTTTGTTGCCAAGACGAAAGTTGGACTGGGACCAATATTATTGTTATTATTAATGATGTTGTATTAAGAAGCCATCAATTGGTCAATGATTTTGGCATCGAAAATCGCAGATTCAACACAAATGTAACGTAATTAATGTCTTCAACTTATTTCCAAAGAAAGTACTTCAATCAGTCAATGCCTTCTCTTCGTGTCAAACATCCAAATCCAAAAAAATATATATATATAAAAAAAATAATAATAACCTTTGGCTTTCCACATCTATTTTGACCAGTGTTTTCGAAAGTGTGACGCTGCGCTTCGTAGCGCGCGTATGCGTGTATATTTCTAAAAACGCGACATCATTTAGCGTAGCTTTTTTTTTTTTTATTTTTTTGTTTATTTTATCATTTTTTTTCGGTCTAAGCGCCGAATTTGTCTGACTTTAGTCCTTCCGCTCGACATAACACGTGGCATTTAGCATAGCTTGTCAGTCATCGAACGCGTTATGTGGAGTCGTGGGCGAAGGTCCTCAAATAGGAACACTACTTTAAACTTTATATATATATATATATATATATATATATATGGAATAATGTAATTGGAGAGAGAAAGTGTCGTTATCTTATTTTCCCTTCTTTATTTAATGGTTTTCAAGTTACTTTTTTTATCTTTAGTTTTTATTGATAAACTTTTTATTGTATTTATCTTTTTGTTTTGTTATTTATAATAAATAGAGGAGTCAATGGGAAGCAAACGATTAGAATGGAGTAAGTTAATTATATTGTTGGAGATATAAGCTATAATATAACAAATTTATGTTATATATTACGTTTTCCAGCATTGCAATTAACTTGCTCGAAATACTCACGTAATGCGCTACGTTATTTACGCTACACGCTTCAGGAGCCAAAACGTGTCGCATTGCGCGCCACGCGTTTTAAAACAATGATTTTGACCCAAAAGTAAAAAACATAAAAAAAAAAAAGTTAAAATGTGATTCCACGGCCGTGGTATGTCACAGAACGTAAAGAATATGATTCGATCGAATGTCCCACGGCCGTGGCAGGCCCATAACGTGGCCGTGGACTGGTCGATCGTATATAAAAAGCCCAATTTCGATTCAAATTGGGGAACTTTTTTCAGAATTCAACCCTAATCACTGTGGAGACGAAGAGAGACGATCATGAACCCTAGGAAACGCACCCATATTTTCTAGACGCTCAAGACACGAATTGACGACGAATTCACGCCGAATTGACCGAGAAACGAGAACTCCACCTCAAAATCACCCTGGCTCCCATCGTCGGGAAGATTTATGAGTTTTCCACCTCTTTTCCTATTTAATTTCATTGTTCCTTTGTCTAGTATGAGTATCTAATATTCTTTTTGTATTTGAGAGTAGTTGAACGCTAGGTCGTATCATAGTTAGGGGTGTTCAAATGGTAATTACCGTACCGTACCGAACCTCCGGTAATCGAAATTTTCGGTTTTAAAAATCTCATACCGAATACCGAACCGAAGTAAACCGGTTCAGTTCGGTAATAACCGAAAAATTTCGGTTATTTTCGTAATAACCGAAAACCGAAATAAATTAAAAAAAAATTGAAAAATTAATGTTTATGAAATTAGATATATTTAATTCTTCATATTTTTATATTTTTAAATTATTTTTTCCTATTTTATTATTTTTTTCTTATTTTCCCTATTTTTATTGTTTTTTCTTATTTTATTTTTATGTTTAAATTGTATATATATTACGTATAATATATATTTCTGTAATTATATATTATTATATATTATTATCTATATTTCGGTAATTCGGTTACCGATACCGTACCGAAATTACCGAAAAATTTTGGTTCAAATTTTTTATACCGAATACCGAACCGAATCGAAATTTCGGTATTCGGTTTGTACCGAACTTTCGGTATCGGTTCGGTACGGTCGGTTTACCAACTTTTGAACACCCCTAATCATAGTTAGGGCGTAAGATAATCGTGAACACGTGTATTTTGGCTATTGTTCTTTGCCTCAATACGTATAATGTGTTGATGCAAAATGTGTGGGTGGTACATCGTTAAGGGCAACAAATAAATAACGATTAGGCCGTTCATAGACGATAGAATTTGAGTATAGGGCGAAAGCAACTCGATCATCGCCGTTTAGTAATTATTGATCTTAGATATCACGAACGTTTAGAGCGACATCAAATTCGTGAATGGGTAGAAAATTACTGCAATTTGGTCGATAATCACGTAGGAGCGATATTCTATTGACTTAGTCGATATTACCTACCGGGATTCGAACCTCAAGCACATATTTGTTATGAACTCACTCATATCCATTTAGTCGTGTCTTCTTAGTCCTCTATCGCGTTACGTTGATATGTTAGGTTATTTTGTAGCATAAACAATTCTCCTTACTTTATTTAGGCTAGATATTGAGTCGACAAGTTATTACTAGTAATAATGTTTACTCCTTGTGTTCGATACTCGTTTACTCACTTTACTACGCTACAAACGATAGGTGCCACTGCCTATCGCACGTCGGAGATAGTAAATACAAATTCGTTTTAATTATACTTGTATCACTTGCACTTTACATTAGTACACCGCGTGTCGATCACGATTCCACCGCCGCCACCACCCACAAAGCCCACCACCCTATGGTGGTTGTCTTTGCCGTTCGCCTTCCTCGTGATCCTCTTCGTCACGCCATGCACCATCAACAACCCCTCGCCGGAGGCTGCGGTTGCGCCACCATGCTGCAATCCCCACCACCCCCACGGCCGCCGACGCGGAGCAGTAGAAAACAACCATCTCCCAAGCCCGGTTTACGGGCTCAACTCAAACGTTTTTTTTCGAAAAGGATAAAATCGACAACCCGCGAGCCTATACGTCGCGATGAAAAAGGCAGGCGAGGAGATCACACACAGCTACAACCATATATACGGGCTTTCGATAACCGGGCTTAGGTTTTTCACTGCTTACGGCCCATGGGGCAAGCCCGGTATGGCGTACAGCTCATTCTAGAGATATCTTAAGGGGAAAAGAGATCAAGATTTTCGAAGGGTTGCTAGGGATTTTACGAACATAGACGATGTCGTAAGGGCTGTTTGGCTGCAATAGATACGGTCGAGGAGAGCATTGGGATAAAGGAAAAGGGAGGAGCGCAGTTGAGGATTTACAACTTGGGCAATACGAGGTGTCGGAGAAATGGAGAGATTGTTGGAGAAGTATTTTAAGGTTAAGGCGAAGAAGAGAGTCGTCATGCCTAGAAATGGGGACGTTGTGTTGATGCACGCGAATGTATCGTTGGCCGAGAAAGAGTTGGGATATCGGCCCGAAGGTGCATTTGGAGGTTGGGCTGAAGAAGTTCGTCAAATGGTATTTCGATTACGGCGATGGGAGCGTTAATAAGATCGGTTGGTGAAAAAGGGTGTGTTTCAAGCTTTCGTTGCGTATCTACTGCTATTTAACAAACTCGATAATCGTTTTTATCGATGGAATAATGGTCGGGATTTTAGGATTTTTTAGTGCATGAATTAGTCGCGATCTGAGTTCGTAGAAAAGGTATTTTCTTTCCTACCTACTTGTGAAGCACACCAACTATGTTGTAATTGTGTCGAAAATCTGAAGAGTTGGGTAGGAGCGAGTTTCATCAAATTAGCTACGAAGCGTTTTCGCCTTGGCATTAGTAGCAAGCGATTCTTCGGCCTTTCTCTTCTTGCACTCGCCGACGAGCCTCTTGACGTACGCTATGTATGCATCCACGTTGAACTTCCTCTTGCACCCCGCGTAGTTCATGTATCGTATTTTCCCGAATATGGGCCTTTCTCGCCATCCCTAAATTAGGTTTTAACATCGGTAAAAATGGCGAGCTCAGAGAATATTAACACTTAATAAATATTTGATTTTTCTCGACTTTGAGCTACCTGGTCGTGGACCCCGCATATGGCCCACATGCATCCTACATAACCATTTGGGTCCCTACCGTCGATGTGATACTGAAATTATGCAAACTCGAGATTTCAAAAGTGCGAAAAAAAAGATGAAGAAATTGTGAAGTTCTTTCGTACTACTAAATGCTGGGCAGGCACGTACCTTATCGTTCAAGTATAATGTTATTGCAAGGGCTTCTTCGGGCCCGTTCGTCCACTCGAGAATCTTTTTTGCCCAATACATCCTGCGAGCGTTTTCGAAGTAGAAATAAAGGGCTAATTAGTATGAAAAGGAAGAAAATCAAATGTAAGAAGAAGGCTGACTGCTTGCCTCATGAAGCCATGCATCTTTCCATGGTAAACAAGCTCTAATTGGGAAGCATTCCAAAGCTGAGATAAAATCGAAGGTACTTTTTTTAGAATATATATAGGCAACAGCTATAGGTAAGATACTGAGATGACTAAGGTTGTCTTTACCAAATCTGCAGTTTGAGCCATCTCCAACTGCTCACGCCTATAACAGAAGAACAGCCATACAAAATTAAGTTAGGTGGCCTGCAAATGGGGTTAAATGGTTCAAAACGCCTAACAACGAATAGAATGAATATGATCGATGAGTCGACTGACGTGTACAAATGTTCCCTTTGATCTGAGGAATGGTCCATTAGGGTCTTACGAGCCCATTCCCATGCGCCCTGTAATGAATCGTAGTGTGGCTGGTAATAGCAGAAGTTATCGGCTAGTTCTCTACGTACGATGAGTTCTTCAAGAAACACATCAATCACCTGAAAAGTAAAACTTTCAAAGATACCGCTCCAACAAAGAATAGTTGAATTAGGATGGAACCCTCACGTAAAACCACACAACACGCACTACCTTTGGATAGAGTTTACGAACTTTCTGTGCCTCCAAAGCACATCTCTGAGCTGAGATTTGCCCAAAGTGCAAATAGGGAGAGAGCCCCGACAATGCTTTAGGTTTCGAAGGATCGTTCCTGTCCGAAGCATAACTCTTGATTCTTACAGTCAAGAATCCATCTTTGTTGCCCTTTAGAACCTGCAAAGCAGCTTCTTCACCAGGCTCACACCATTCAAGTTCGGGAACTTCTGATCCTTCCCTGTTGGAATATGCAGCTCAGATTTCAAACCCAGAAACTGTAGGAAAAAAACGCCACAATCGAATACGAGCCATCGATCGTTTCTTTTACCTAACAACTTCAGAAATGAGGGCAGCCCAATCTATCGATTCAGAAGGGGATGGCCACTTTCTTGCAAAAGCTTTAAGTTCCGGAAACTCGACGAGATATTCTGGAAGATTCTTGTTGATCTTCCCTCGTATGGTACGAGCACCGTATTCCAATTTGTCTGAAGCAACCCAAAGTGGGACAACATTGTGTGCATCAACTTCGTGGATGGATACTGCATCTCCCACTCTTCTGCAGATTTCATCTTTCCATTGCCGAGCCTCTCTTAACGGAGAGAAGTCCGTTACCAACAGAGAAGCTCCGCATTCTTCTAGAAACTTCGGAATGTTGTCTACAGCTTCACCCTATTATTACGGATTAATAAACAAACGCAAGAGAAGAAACAGTACATAGCGACGAAATGAAGGGGGAAGAAATAGAAATTCTCAAGTCCAATTCAACTCCAACGCAAGCTAAAGCCTATGAATCCCAACCAAGGGATCATAAGAACACGATAATATACGCCGAATAGGATCACGAGTCAACATAGGTTATCTCCTACGAGGGCAAACGAAAGAAAAACGACACTATATCCAAAATTCCCATAAACAATTCGATGGAAAAAAAAAAAAACGAAAAGTAGCCGACCTACCTGGAAGAGGAAGAACGGTATCTGCAAACTCTGAATCTCCTTGTGCAGTTTCTCAAGTCCTCTGAGCATAAACCCTAGCTGCCTCGCCTTCGCGCCCTTGAACTGATGAAACAGATTGAAGGCAACGGCCAAGGGGACTTTCCACTCCTCGGCCTGATGAGCGGCGTGGATCAGAGCCCAATTGTCTCTCAGCCGCTGATCTCTGAACATCCAATACACCACCGGCCCCGGCGGGCTCCGATCCGATCCATGCCTCAGGATCCGAATCCGACCCGGCTGGACCGCCTGCATCGAACTTGACATGTTGGCACGTGCTACGATTTCCTTGGCGGGAGATTGCGCGCCGTTTAGGGAACATGTTGGAGGGAAGTAAAGCAAAGAGAAAACTGCTGTGGTTCGAATACGGACACGTAAGAACGGTCTCCATCGCGAGTTTCCTTCTTTACCATTCTAATTGGTCTTTGATGGGCTTTCAACCAAAATCCAAGTAAGGCCCATTTAGCCCATTTTGGGCCCATTAATCCCTGAAAAGAGAAACCCAATACGATGATGCAAGGAAGAATCGTTCATCTAACCCTTCAACAGTGAATTCAATTTCGAACCCAATTTCTGTTCTATCAAAACCATCCTTAATTCGATTTCCTTTCGATTAATTTTGGAATGAGATGTGGGATTTCTTGGGATGGATGATCTTCTTTTTTATCCTCATAGCTCTTCTCTGTATGGTTGTTTTCCAGGTCGGTGAAAATCATTTTTCTTTCTTTTTCCTCCATAGCATTTCAATTTACTCTAACAAATGATTAAAAAATCGGTTCTTGCAGCTGATATGCTTTGCAGATCTAGAGATCGACAACATTAATCCGTACGATTCGTCGTATCGAATAAACAGCGTGGTCTTGCCTGAATTTTTAACTCAAGGATTTCTTTGCTTCCTCTTCCTAATAACTGGCCATTGGTTCATGTCTCTCATCAGCATTCCTTACCTTTACTACAACCTCAGATTGTAAGCCAAATCTAAGCCCATTATTCGTTAGTCGTTCTTTCTCCATCGATGTAATTACTTATAATTTTTGTATTTTGTGTCACTGATGTGTATGTATTTAGGTACGTCGATAGGCGGCACTTAGTGGACGTAACGGAGATATTTAACACGGTGAGCCGAGAGAAAATGCAGAGGTTTTTCAAGCTCGGTTATATCGTTCTTCTGCTCTTCATTTGCATGTTCTGGTAAAAAAAAATAAAAAATCGACAGCCTATTGATCGTCGAACGAATGCGCTGATGATTGATCTTTTTTTTCGATCTATTCGTTTTTTCGGTTGTATTGTAGGATGATCTACGTCGCGCTCGAAGATGATGAGATGTAAGAAGGATGGATTGCTTTTGGTCGGAGATATTCTGTTAAGTTGCAATTTTCGGTACCTAGTTGGGATTTCGTAAGGGTGCGTTTGGTATTCGGAATTTGTGCGTAGAAAAAGAAGACGAAGGAAACAGAGCCAGTATATCGAACTGTGGTACGCTACGCTTCTGAGTGTTGTACCGTTCTATTTTTTTTTTTCCTTTTCTTTTTAAGAATCGAAATCCTTATACCAAAAATCCTGATTAAGCCCACAATATTTTGCATTATAATGCGCATGAAATGAATTCTGACAAGGCGTTGTGCTTTAAAATTACACAGAAAAGTTATCGCTCCATCGCAAAATGTTTGATATTTGTTGGATTAAATATGATAGAAATCGAATTTCCTTAGCATTATCAGACCTAAAAGTGCTTTTTCGAACTAAACTGAATTTCGAAGGAAATATTACGACGCCGGTGAATCGTGATGAATCTTTCGGTATATGATCGAGCGAAATGATCTCCACTGGGTGGCGGTTATTTTTGAAACATTTATTACGCTTTTATTATACACTAGTATATGTACATTTCATATCATTAATAAAGTATTTAAACAACAAAATTTTAACTTATTGATAAATTTGTAATATGAAAATATCCAGGATAAAATTATAATTTGGCTAGCCCGCGGGCTAGGCGGGGCGGGGCAGGCTGGCCCGCCAGTTTAATAAAATTATATATATTTTATATTATATATTATGTTTAAATATATTAATTTAATAGTTAATGATTCATTAATTATACCATAATTAATAACATTTATATTTAATTAATAGGTTGTTTATCCACAATTTATTATTAAATACCTTAATTAACTAAAACTAATTAATAAATTAAATTATAAAATAAAAATACAAAAAAATAAATAATATATAGACGGGCGGGCCGGTCCCCCATTTTTAGGCCCGCCAGATGGCGGGCTTTGGCGGGCGGCCGGCCAACCCGGCCCGGCCCGCCATTTTGACAGCTATACACCCTGGTACTGTTTCGCACACTCCATGCGTGTGCTTTGAATTTAATTATATTTTACGTTATTCTTAATTTTGAGATTTATTTATTTTAATATCAAACAGATGAAATAAAATTTTTAACTGTCTAAAAGAAAAATTAATATTTAGGGATGCATGTATAATAAATAAAAAATGTTAAAGTAACATGAAAAATATTAAATTAATTAAATGTAAAATAAAGGACATTGCAAATAAATGCAACAGACCAAATTGACAGTTTTTATCAACCCCTCACCCTTTATAGAATAGAATAGAAGAATAATAATAGTATAGATATCGAAATAGGTAACTGAATTTTGTAATTGATTTCATACATTCGAAAGAGGGACAGACAAAATTCAGTGTCAGCTAAAAAATTTACTGAGATTCAAGAACCAGCTAACAAGCCTTTCGTCGGAATTATTACATGAAGTTTTGGCTCGAATTAAAACGAGCCATTTCATTTACATATTTGTTCAAATTTATATGTATTGAAAGGTTGCTTCGCTTGGTCTCAACGTCATTGAGGCATGGGATTAGTCACGCTGAAAGCCAATAGTTTGTCGACATAATAATCAACCACAAGGGTTGAATGGTTGGTATGAATAGTCAATCAAGAAAGCATTTAAACGTGGGAAACACTTTTCAAAGTGGTGCTGAGGATTGTTCATATTACATTGTTCACACCTTGGGATTTGCCTATAAAAAGGGCATCGATCGATCACATGAAATCATCCCATATAAGAAATCCAAAGAGGGATCAGTGTGAGGGAGGAAAAATAGAGGAAAATAATAGAGAGTTTGTCGGGTATTTTCTCCGACTATAAAGAGAGATATTGAGGGTTTTCTCCTTTGTAGTACGAGAGGTTGTAACTCCTATATTTCTCCAATAGTGAATTCTCCTTCTTTGCCCGTGGTTTTTACCCCCATTTGTTTGGAGGTTTTCCACGTAAATCTCGGTGTCCACTTTTATCTTTAATTGCTCAAATATTAGCCGCGGTATTACTCGATCGGGTCCGCTGCCACGCCAACAATTGGTATCAGAGCCTAGTTTGGGTTTATATATTTATTGATCGTATGCTCTGTGGTTGCCACTAACGTGGACCCTCCACATCAGAAAATAATAAATATTATACTGCCCTTGTTACGGTGACGAAAAAGACGGTGCGAGTTCAATAATTATCTGCTGCAACCCCGTCGGAGGTATCGCTCACGACTGAGCAGAAATTATGGCGGCGAAGTTTGATATCGAAAATTCAACGGGAGAAACTTCTCACTGTGGAAATTAAAGATAAAGGCGATCTTGAGGAAGGACGGTTGTCTAGAGGCTATCGATGGAAAACCAGCCACGCTGACAGACGGGAAAAAAAAAATTGAGGACTAATAATGGAGGAGAATATATTGGCCGGAATTTTGATAGCTTTTGTAAAAGAGAAGGCATCAAAAGGCACTGTACCACGGCGTATACTCCACAACAGAATGGAGTGGCGGAGCGGATGAATAGAACTCTGTTGAGAGGACAAGAGCCATGTTTGGAGCTGCAGGTCCGGATAAATCATACTGGACAGAAGCAGTCAACACCGCCTGCTACGTGATCAATCGGTCGTCGTCAACGACAATTGATCAGAAGATGCCGATGGAGATATGGACCGGAAAGCCAGCGGATTATTCCAAACTCCATGTATTTGGAAGTCCTGTGTACGTGATGTACAATGCCCAAGAAACTACGAAGCTGTATCCGAAGTCCAGGAAGTGTTTGTTCTTGGAGTATGCTGATGGTGTGAAGGGGTATCGCCTGTGGGATCCCATTGCCCACAAGGTTGTCATCAGCAGGGAGGTTATCTTTTTAGAAGATAAAATAATCGGAGGAAATGATAGCACTACAAAGGGAAGTTCAGAGACTACGACCATTCAGGTGAAAGGGAAGTCTGTCGAACAAGATTCTTCTGAAGCAGCACCAGAGCGCTTTCGTGCACGACTGGTGGTTAAAAGCTACGCTCAGAAAGAAGTCATCGACTTCAGCGAGATATTCTCACATGTGGTTCGATTGACGACTGTTCGGATACTCCTGGCGATGTGTGCTACATTCGATCTACATCTAGAGCAACTAGATATGAAGACGGCTTTTCTTCATGGAGATCTTGA
Source organism: Craterostigma plantagineum (assembly GCA_027422505.1). Taxonomy (NCBI): domain Eukaryota; kingdom Viridiplantae; phylum Streptophyta; class Magnoliopsida; order Lamiales; family Linderniaceae; genus Craterostigma; species Craterostigma plantagineum. The sequence continues at coordinate 814,346 of JAPQWV010000059.1, forward strand.
AGAAGAGATTTATATGCTCCAGCCGGAAGGTTTTGAAGACAAAGCAAAATGGAACTTGGTTTGCAGGTTGAACAAATCTCTATACGGTCTCAAACAGGCGCCGAGGTGTTGGTATAAGAGATTGATTCCTTCATCATGAGCCTTGGATACAACAGATTAAATGCAGACCCTTGTGCATATTTCAAGAGGTTTGGTGAAAATGATTTTATCATATTACTGTTGTATGTTGACGACATGTTGGTAGCAGGCCCCAACAAAGATCGTGTTGAAGAACTCAAGGCACAATTGGCTAGGGAATTTGAAATGAAGGACTTGGGACCAGCAAACAAGATTCTAGGGATGCAAATTTACCGAGACAGAAATAACAAGAAGATTTGGCTCTCCCAGAAGAACTATCTGAGGAAGGTCTTGCAACGCTACGATATGCAAGAAGGTAAGCCAATTTCTACCCCACTTCATGTTAATTTCAAGTTATCCTCCAGGAGTCCTAGCAGCGAAGAGGGAAGGATGGAGATGTCTCGAGTACCGTATGCATCAGCGGTGGGAAGTCTTATGTTCGCGATGATTTGTACATGACCAGACATTGCACATGCAGTGGGAGTAGTAAGTCAGTACATGGCGAATCCGGACAAAGAGCATTGGAGCACGGTGAAGAGGATCCTATTATATAGAGGAACCTCATATGTTGCATTATGTTACGGGGGAGCAGACTTTACTGTCAGAGAGAACGTTGACTCTGATAAGTTCGTTTGGTGTCGTTCCTCAAGTGGCCTAGCGGAGACGTAAGCAACATGAATGGCAAGGGAGAAAGAATGGTGTGAAGATCCGATTGATCCTCAATGAAATCTTCAAGTGGGAGATTGTCGACATAATAATCAACCACAAGGGTTGAATGGTTGGATGAATAGTCAATCAAGAAAGCATTTAAACGTGGGAAACACTTTTCAAAGTGGTGCTGAGGATTGTTCATATTACATTGTTCACACCTCGGGATTTGCCTATAAAAAGGGCATCGATCGATCACATGAAATCATCCCATAAGAAATCCAAAGAGGGATCAGTGTGGGGGAGGAAAAATAGAGGGAAAATAATAGAGAGTTTGTCGGGTATTTTCTCCGACTATAAAGAGAGATATTGAGGATTTTCTCCTTTATAGTACGAGAGGATAACTCCTATATTTCTCCTATAGTGAATTCTCCTTCTTTGCCCGTGGTTTTTACCCCGATTTGTTTGGAGGTTTTCCACGTTAAATCTCGGTGTCCACTTTTATCTTTAATTGCTCAAATATTAGCCGCGGTATTACTCGACCGGGTCCGCTGCCACGCCAACATAGTTGCCTTAATGATCGATAATAAGGTTTTAAATTGATTTCGGAGTATGGAGAATTTAATTATTTTGTTGTGGGTCCAAAAACAAAAAGGCATTTGGAAAAGTCATCTCTTTCATAGCTTGGAAAATTATTTACATATATGTAGATATGCAACGGAAATCTCATGTTTGGTCGTAGCTTGTGCGAGTAGAAAATATAGTAAATTTTGTTTTTTTCTTTTTTCATTTTCCGTTGGAATCTTCGAATGCAAGAACAAACACGACTTACTGATGGTCCCCTTTTTATTGGTAATTAATCATCTCGAAAGAGACTAATATCATGAATTTAAATGAAGACTAAAACAGTACTCCCGCTATTCCTTAATAAATTTTGTTTAAGGATATTACACACATATTAAGAAACAAAATAAAATCTCCATTATATCTTTAACTAATCATGTTATCTAATTTACTTTAATAATTTCTATTAAAAATACGTGGTAAAACTAGAAATAATCAACATTGTTTTATCTTGAAAACTGTGAATCTTACATGTATTAAAAACAAAAATAAATTCTAAAATGACATGTATTAACCGAATGGTACTATTTGGTTTATCATTTTCCAAGAAAATTAAATGAGAAAAAGGGTCCAAAAAGGTCGTATTTCATTGACTTCATCAAGTCGTTGGCATGGTTCCCAAGTGATAAGATTAACTTGTGATTGCTCTCCAAAGCCGAGTCATTGTTACAAAGAGTCCTATCATATTATATTACAACGCCTTAATCATTTACGCGTTGAGGTAATATATCCCTAACATTATTCGTTTGGCATAAATATAATTGAGGTTTGGATTCTCAGTCATGCAATCGCTTCACATTCCCAAGGAATTTGAATCTTCGATGATTTATATTATACAGAAAAAGGATCGGAGATCCAAATACCTTGCAACATATGAAGCTAGCCACTTATTTTTAAAATTATCGAATACAGCTATCTAATACTATAGCGATACAGACCGTTCAATGAATCTAGACGAAATACAGAGAAAATGTAAACCTCAAATTAATATAAAATTTCAGACCACGTGAGTCTTATTCCAATTACATTATATTACACCAACGCGGTCAAAATACTCTTATATAATCACAATTGTTGCCTTCATCTAGAACAGAACTACAAAAATAATTTCATGAAAGATAATAACCCACCATAAGAATAGCTAGTGATTGGAGGGTAAAAAATTGAATGCGGCTATGACATGGAAGAAATATATATAATATATAATATATGTGTGTATATAGAGCTACAATACAAAACATACACATTCAAGTTTGTATCTTTATTAATTAATTATCCAAAAGGAAGACATTTCAGACCACCGAGTCCTATATAAAGCCACTACTTCTTTCAAGTTACATCGAAAAGCAACACAACACAAAAAACACATGGCTTCCATACATCTCTACACTCTCATCATTCTCATGCTACTCAACCAAAGCCCATTCCTTATTACATCATCGGCCGACTTAGAAACGTACATTGTCATGGTCGAACCGCCCGAGACCGAGCCGCTCAGCACCGAGCTCGACTCGTTGCGAACTTGGTACGCTCGTTCCTTCGAACAGCTGTCTCCGACGGCGAACGAGCCGTCCCCGACGAAAATAGCCGAATAATCCACTCCTACCAAAACGTCTTCAAGGGCTTCTCCGCGAAACTCTCCCCCGAGGAGGCCAAATCCATGGAAACAAAGCCCGGATTCGTCTTTGCCCGGCCCGAGAAAACCCTAACCCTTCACACGACCCGCTCGCCCGGCTTCCTGGGGCTAAACCCTAATTCGGGCCTCTGGAAAGATTCGAACTTTGGGAAAGGGGTGATCATTGGTCTCTTGGACACTGGCGTCCTGCCCGAGCACCCTTCGTTTAGCGACGAGTCGATGCCCGCCCCGCCCGAGAAATGGAAGGGAAAATGCGAGTTCAACCACACAAAATGCAATAACAAGATCATCGGGGCTAGGGTTTTCGGTAAGGGGACGTTGACGCCATTGGACGAAGACGGCCATGGGACCCACACGGCTAGCACCGCGGCCGGAAGGTTCGTCGAGGGTGCGAACGTCTACGGAAATGCAAAGGGCACGGCCTCGGGCGTCGCCCCGATGGCCCACCTGGCTATTTACCGAGTCTGCAGTCCTTTCTGCTCGGAGAGCAACATATTGGCAGGAATGGACGCCGCCATTGAGGACGGCGTGGACGTTTTGTCCCTTTCCTTGGGATACTTGACGAACAACTTCTTCCAAGACTTCATAGCATTGGGCGCTTTCAGCGCGATGGAGAAGGGAATCTTCGTCAGCTGCTCGGCGGGCAACAGCGGGCCCTACAACTACTCATTGTCCAACGAGGCTCCGTGGATACTGACCGTCGGGGCAAGCACCATCGACCGAAGGCTAGTCGCAACGGCCGTCCTCGGGAACGGCGAGAGGCTCGACGGCGAGTCGGCGTTTCAGCCCGCGGGCTTCGGGCCGAAGCAAGTGCCCCTTGTCTATGCGGGGGCGTTGAACCCTAGCGACTCATTCGCTCAGTATTGTTACGATTTTGCCAATGCAACGGCGGCCGTTCGGGGGAGAATCGTCGTCTGCGAGTCGGGCCTAGTCCCGAGGGTCGACAAGGGTAGAGCCATAAAACTGGCCGGCGGCGTGGGGATGATCGTGGTAAATTCCGAGAGGTACGCCAACACTACCTCCGCCGATGCACACGTCCTGCCTGCGACTCACGTGACTAGACTTGCCCAACCGCCGGTTAACCGTAACCGGCGGTTGGGAACCGGCGGTTGGCGGTTAGTCCTTAGGACTAACCGCCGTCTAACCGGCCGGGGGCGGTTGCCGGTTAGCCGCCCCCGGTTGACGGTTAGAGTAACCGGCGGTTGGTTAACCGCCGGTTAAGGTTAACCGGCGGTTCCAACCGCCGATTTTTTTTATTTTTTTTTTATTTTTTTATTTAATGTTTTAATAAAGTTAGGTTTAGTATATTATTTGATCGAATTATGTATCGAAATCCTGTAATCTACTATATAATTTGTAAGACAATTAAAAAAATCTACAACATTTTATAACGAACTTATACTTGTACAACACAATTTGTAGACAAAATTTTAAATAACAAATTACAAATTTACAATACAATACAATACATCTACGCAAATTTGAAGTCGCTTTGTACGAGAAAGACTTCAACAAGTCCAATCGCCTATAGGGCTAGCTGGGCGACTGGACTTGTTGAAGCCCATCACGTGCTAAGCCACATTTGCAAATCTTCGCAAATCTTGAAGTATCGGCAAAGCAAGTGCATGTGGGGAAGCAGCGAATGATTTCAAGAACGCTGACGAATCAACCATCAAGTACGATCCGTCAACGTATCCTGAAATCACACGTTGCTAACTTGATTGCACTTGTGCCAATTTACAGCAGTGCAGGTGCAGTGCATGGGAGAAAGCACGAATGATCTCAGGAGCTTTAACGAATCAACTGTCAATTATGATCCGTTAAAGCATCCGGAGATCACACGTTGCTAACTTACTTGCACTGCACTCGCGGAAACCCCTATTCTTCGTAATCTTCTTCCCTATAAAAAAAATGCATAAACATGCATGAGTTACATTATATAATTTTAAAAGAGGCGAAATATGCAATTATAGAAATATTATTTACTTATCTTTTTTCGGGCTTCGTCGTGAGTCGTGACTCGTCGCAATAGCCTTGTTCAAATTAATTAGTACCTGAAAATAACAATTCATTAGTGTGCCATATAAACGCATATAAATATTTGTACAAAAAAAATAAGTTGTTGGATTGGATACTTATCTTTTTCGGGCTTCGTCGTCGTAATAGTCTTGTGTAAATAAATTAGCACCTGAAAATAACAATTCATTAGTTATAAATGAAGACATAATAAATATTTGTACGGAAAAAAGAAAATATAATAGTTGGATACTTATCTTTTTTCGGGCTTGTTGGTTGATGTTGGATACTAGTAGGTACCTTCCTGTAGTGTACCGCGAAGATGTCCGACTGTAACCGTCGGGCGGCGCCGCCGCCGGTTTGCGTAGGCGCTTCCTCCTCCGCCTCCGTATGTTGCCCCTGCGCGGCATGCGAGCTTGCTCCCGGTGATGGTTCGAACTGGGCCTGCTCCTCGTTTAAGTCGTCGCCGAGCACGTCGGCGATATCCAAATCCAAGAACTCGTTCGGGTCATATTGTTGGTAGTCATCTTGCGATGAACTACCAACGACTTGCTTCCCTTTGCTGGCCCTCGATTCACGAGAACCACGTCGGCCACCACCACGATCCATCTAAAAAAAATCTACACACGGGAAAAATACGGTTAGATAAAAAACTAAAAAGGACCACAAGAGGATACCAAGGCAGCGGTGGTGCGGCGGTGGTGGTGCGGCACGGCGGCGGCGGCGGCGGCGCGGTGGTGCGGCACGGCGGCGGCGGCGGCGGCGCGGTGGTGCGGCACGGCGGCGGTGGTGGTGAGGTGCGGCGGTGGTCGGTTCGGCACGGCGGTGGTGGTGACGTGCGGCGGTGGTGGTGCGGGACGCCGGCGGTGGTGGGGCGGTGGCTGCAGCGGCGGCGCGGTGGTGGTGGGGCGGTGGTGGGGCGGCGGTGGTGCCGAGGCGGTGGTGGTGCGGGACGCCGGCGGTGGTGGGGCGGTGGTGGTGCGGCGGTGGTGGTGCGGCGGTGGTGCGGCGGTGGTGGTGAGGTGGTGCGGTGGCGTCGCCGGTGGTCGGGGCTCGCGGCTGCGGGAGGTGGCCGGCGGCAGCGCGTCGCGGCTGCGGGAGGTGGTCGGCGGACGGCGGCGCGGCGGGAGGTGGTCGGCGGCGGGAGAGAGACAGCAAGAGAGAGAGAGAGACAGCGAGAGAGAGAGAGAGATTCAGAGAGAGAGAGAGAGTGCGAGAGAGAGAGATAAGAGACGAGAGTGAGAGAGAGAGAACTGAGAGAGAGTGAGAGAGAGACATGACATATATTTAAAAAAAAAAAAAATTATAGCCGTTATAACCGGCGGTTTGGCCGGTTAACCGCCGGTTGACCGACAAACCGCCGGTTACACGGCTAAATTTTTTTTTTTTAAAATATACGGCGTAGGCGGCAAATTCAAAATTCGAAATTTGAATTTTTTTTTTTTAATTGCTCAACCGCCGGTTGACCGCCTAACCGGCGGTTGACAACCGGCGGTTTGCGGTTGGTCAAATCGACCAACCGCCCCGTAACCGGCCGTTCGCGGTGGCCGGTTACGGTTGTTGCCGGTTACGGTTTATAACCGTAACCGGCGGTTCCGTAACCGGCGGTTACAAGGTTCAACCGCCGGTTACGGTTATAGTTGGGCATGTCTACACGTGACCTACGCCGACGGGCTGAAGATAAAACAGTACATGAACTCCACCGAGAATGCGACGGCCACGATTGTCTTTCGAGGAACGGTCCTCGGAGCCGACCGCCGGGCCCCGACGGTGGCGGCGTTCTCCTCTCGCGGGCCCAGCTACGCGAGCGGGGGCATACTCAAGCCCGACATTCTTGGCCCGGGAAACAACATCCTGGCCGCCTGGCCCACCTCGGTGGAGAACATAACATCCGCGAAGAGCACATTCAACATAATCTCGGGCACGTCGATGTCCTGCCCGCACCTCAGCGGGGTGGCCGCCCTGCTCAAGAGCGTCCACCCAGACTGGTCGCCGGCCGCCATAAAATCGGCGATCATGACCACCGCCGACACGATAAACCTAGCCGGCGACCCAATCCAAGACGAGCAGTTCGTGCCCGCCGGCATTTTTGCAACCGGGTCGGGCCACGTGAACCCGTCAAGGGCCCGTGGGCCGGGCCTAGTGTACGACGTCGGGCCGAAGGACTACGTTGCTTATCTTTGCGGGCTGAACTACACTACACGGGCAATAGGGTTTTTTCTGCAGAGGAGGGTGAGTTGTGGCTCCTCGGGAATCCCCGAGGGTCAGCTGAACTACCCTTCGTTTGCTCTGACTTTCGGGGCGGGTCGGGCCGTGAGTCAGGCGTATACGAGGACGGTGACCAACGTGGGCGAGCCCGAGTCTTCTTATGAGGTGGAGGTGGTCGAGCCGCCCGGCGTTGAGGTTCGAGTGGAGCCCACGCGGCTCGAGTTTTCGGAGGCGAACCAGAAATTGGAGTATAAGGTGACGTTCAGCCGCCGCTCCATGGCGGGTGGCGCGGCGGTTGTTCAGGGTTATCTGAAATGGAGTTCTGACAAGTATTCTGTTAGGAGTCCTATAGCAGTTATATTGCAGTGAACGATTGGTTATATGTGTAATTAAGGATGCATGTCGTGATATACTAGTGATGCGACGTATGATGATTTGATTTAATGATTGTAATAAGCGTCCCACATGATTAAGTGTTTCTATGTTTCGTGGTCCTAATTGGGTGATTTAACGAATACTTTTCCTTTACAAAAATATAAAATACGACAAAACACCTTAAGCAACAATTTTCCTACCATTCACATTGAGGATAAGATTTTCTTTAGTCCATGAGACTAAAGTCGATAGGAATCAAATTTTAACCTCGTTGTCGAACCATGAAACTATCCCGACTTCTAACAAAATGTTAGGAATATTTATTGTGTTCAATTAGTTATTTAATCTTAGCTTTGTAATTCATCTTAATCTAGGACCTAATTGTAAATATACCCGACTTGTGGGTATATTAGTTATATTGGGCCCAATAGCCCATTAGGGCTTATGTATAAATACCCTAAACACATCAGTGTTTAGGGTTGCTGAATCATATTTGAGTTGACGACTTTTCTATCGGTATTTGAGTTGCTGAATCATATATCGCGCGCTCTCGTTCCAACTCTACAATTCGTCTATCGGTATTACTTCGTTTATTGCTTCCGTAATTCATCGTACAGGTAATACTAATCCATTGATTCAGTACAAGGTTGAATAAAATCGGCCTAACAAGTGGTATCAGAGCCGAAATCGTGGATCAAACTCGTCGAAGTTTATTGATATTTTACTCTGTTCGAATCTCGTCTTTTTTGTCACGCCAAAATTTCGAGATTTTTCTCCGCTTCTGAAGAACTCATAGGTGCAAATCTGCCTTCTCGTAATACTTGATCGAAATTATCAGTCTATTTGCCTTTTTTTTCTGCCGAAGAACAGATTCTGACGACGAACAGAAATTTTTCGAAGAAGTGATACTCTTCAAAATCTCTCAGTTTGAATTGCTCATCTAGCTCGACATCTTGCCCGACATTTGAACTCGACATTTTAGTAAGTTATAAGATATCGACATTATCTCGACATCCTTCTCATTCGACATCTACCTTTGCTGTTAAGAATTCGTTCGACATTCTCTTTCGATATTAAAATCTGTTTTGTCGACGTTTTCATTGATAATTTTCAACTTCTCGACATTATTATCTCGACATTTCACTTCTCGACATTTCATTCGACAAATTTAGATTCTTTCTCGAAATTCTCTTAGGAATTTCCCATCTCGAAATCTGCTAATTATCCATCTCGACATCCTCAGTGAAATCTCGATATCCTCATCCTTATCTCGACATTTTTTTCATCTAAATTTCTCGAAATCAATTTTGATCCCACAGGAATTACTCGAATTCAGAACTCAGTCTTACATCTCGACATCAGTCTTACATCTCGACATCCTCGAATTTCAAATCCAATTTCAAGTTCACGAACTCTTCTGTCACTAGAACTTCTCGAGAAAGACTTCGATATCATTTATATACTTTTAAGGATTTCGTTATTTATTTAAAACAAAACAAAAAAAAAAATCAATCTTGTTTTTCCTCGAGAACGCCGTGACTTGCAAAATCCCAAAATTCCTCGAGAACATCTTTGATTTCGAACCTTCTAACTTCTATCGAACAAAGTATTTCTGATTTCGAATCTCTCAAAGATTAATCTCAACTCCCATCACGTTCTTGAGAAACTTGTCGAAGACATTCACAAATTGAACTTTCTACTTCTAATATTTCTGATTTCGAATCTCTACAATCATCTTACGAAAATTTGCACTCCTTTGAATTTTCTACTTCTTATATGCAATCTCAATTATATAATAATAATTAAATCTTGTGACTATCCTATTTCCTATAATATATATATATATATATCCTCTAACATTATTTGATTTTTTGTTAGAGATCTAAGATTTAGCTGATCAACACGATTAAGATCCATATCCAACCCAAATAATTCTAGAACTGAACTTTCAATATTAATTTTCAATATGTCATATATGACGTATCAGTGGGAACAGAAAGTGAACAAACAAGCTAAAGAAATTGAAGAATTAAAAGCTCGCTTAGAGAACAATCATAAATGTCTCCTTGCCAGCTTAAGTGAAAAAGCGCATCTCAATTGCAAGCTTGAAGCAATGCAAATGAGAGTCGATGATCGTGACAAAGAAATAGAAAGACTGAAAGTGAAAATTAGTGAGTCAACTACTAGTTTGAAAAAGAGCGAAGACGAGATACTCACTAAGACTTGTCAATATAACTTCATATATAGCGAGCGTAACGAGTTATACTCTAAAATTAGGAGTTTAGAAGACATTCTAACAAAAAGAGGGCAATCGGATCAAAATTCCTCTAAGAACCTAGCGTCAAACGGGGAAAATATTTTACCTTCTAACAAATATACTTCTTGTTGGGAAATTTCAGAGGTTGCTAATAATATTTCCAAATTGAACGCAACTTTGGAATCAGAAAGAGTAGGTTTTCAAGCAGAAAAACAAAAAAAGTCGGGTGCCGTATTCATGGAAGAACAGGAATCATGGCTCAAGGATACCTCTGAAAGTGAAGACGAAAACCTGGCTCTCATGGCAAACGTCGAAGCTGACTCTGAAGATGAAGCACATACCACTGCAGCTACTCTCCCAACTGACTCATCTTCTGAGACTGAGATTTCCGCTCAAGTGGAAAAAGACGTACTTCTGACAATTATATCTTCACTCGAAAAACAAATCAGTAACTCCATAAATCTCTCTCCACAACTGCATCTAGCAAAGCCTAAGATAGAAGCATCACTCCACAAGAAAATAAAAGGGAAGGAGATAGCCAAAAGAGAAGATTTATTATTTGAAAAACACGCGTCTCCTTCAAATCATTACTATTCCTACGATGATGCACTTGACTTGAATTCCCGTTTTCGTTTTGCAAGCGCAACCCCAATCAAGAACGACACACGGTTCTTCTGTAAAGGCAAGACGGACTTCCTAGCCGAAATTTCACGCCTCCAGGACATCAATAAATTACAAGCAAAGGAACACAAGAATCAATATGAAATATTCAAGTTCGTAAAAGAAAAACTTCTGAATGAAATTTCCCTCCTAAGAAATCTCAACGATCATTCATCTGAAGTTGGTTCATCTTCGACTTATGATTTAACTCCTAATGATGTGTCAAATTTAGCTACAGGCAAGAAACTAACCAAGAAGACGAAGACGATGGACAGGGTCAGGAAATCAAAATCTAAACCCTCTCCTACCAAGGCCTTCTACTCTACAAATTATGCTTCTGATGAACATAGTTTTATTTCTTCGAAGACAACTAATTATTATGAAGTTTCCCGTCTTAATAAATCTATTATTTATAAGTTGCATCACTCCTCTACTCGACAGCCATCATCTCATGCAAGCCACGTCTCGAACACTCCCGTATTCAATCGATTGATGAATAAAAACTCAACAGGATATAATCTTAATGTTAAACAAATTTGGGTGCCCAAGCAAAAACATCACTCCACATCCCCACAACACTCAAAACAATGATTGAAGCTATGGATTCCTAAGTCACAAATCAAATTGAATAGGACTTTAAAAGTTGACTTAGGATCAATATCTGAACCTTATGTGCTTAACCCGTTTTCTGCTAATAAGGGAGGACCCATCCAAAAATGGGTACCAAAGTCCCGGTAATGCTTTGCAGATATCCCAGCATGAGTAGGTACTATGAGAGCTGCTCCACACTCATGACTGGTATGCGACGAGGGCAGCCAAACATTCCAGCGTGTATGGCATATCGGGTTGCTCAACAGACACGACTGGTTAGCGATGCGAGCAACTAATCGTAGATAAATTCTATATATGCATTCCATAGTTATACTTTTGGCATGTGTATTGAACTAAAAAAAAAACTATATACCCACTTTGAAACTAAAGGGTACATTATAGTTATGCATGCTTCAAAAAGATTTTAAATTCTAAATTTTTGCATGCATACATGAGCTGAAATGCATTAAAATACCATGTGATAGGTACATTTCATTATGCATGGATCTTAAAAATTTTCGAGCTTAAATTTCTTGTATGCATATGATCTGAAGCGCATAATACCTATTCTAACTTTAGAGCGACAAAAAACGTACATTCTAATGCATTCTTAAAGAACAATAACTCTGTAGTTTGCATCTGCTTTGAAAATAAATTAATACGTTCACGCTTATTTAATTGGGAGAGAATTTACATGTTTAATGTGCATGCATTGAGGGGGAGCTACCTTTTTTTAAAAAAGAGAAGCAACTCTTATATTTGTCTTAAGGGGAGCAATAACAAATTTTTTTAGGGGGAGCGAACTTAATGTGTGAACTTGGGAAAGAGATTCTCGAACGATAATTTTAATCCGAATATGCATCTTTTGAGGGGGAGCAACTCGGTTTTAAGAAGCATGCTTTGAGTAGGAGGATTTAAAATATATATCTATATCTTTATCCATATATAATATATAAATAATATAATATATAGTTACTATTATATTATTATTAAGATAATACATATATATATACAAAAAAAAAAACACAAAAAAAAAGTGCAAAAAAAAAAAAGAAAAAAAAAAAGAAAAAGAAAGGCCCCATACTCTCATAATCTTACTTCAAAAGAGTTCCCTTGTCTTCCAAAGATATATTTGAAGGACGAATCTCAAGCCTACAAGAGTTCAAGAATTCCAAAAGGGGTGACAACCGTACACTATCACGAAGATGATCTCAACCGACCTGCTCCAACTCGCTGACCAAGCAGCACTCACCAAATTGACGGATGCATGGATTCTAAGTTCCCATGGTTCAGTCAGACCAAACTGAACCTAACCCCGGAACGTAGCCGAGTGTTAGTGACGATTCAAGTTCATAGAGCTACCCCTATTTGGAAATTCTTGACAAGACCGAAGAGCGGAAGATACAAAATTCTCTTAGTCACAAATTACTCGGACCAACCCCCATAGGTACAGGTGCTAATTTTATTAGCCCCCGGGTAGAAGTCGTCGCATTAGGTCCAACGACGCATGCACAACCAAGCCTTACCCACTCATCGATCTCCCAACAGACCGATGTTTCACTAAATCACGGGGAGCCGTGTAATCTATCACTGCTTCACTTGGAAACAGGAGATATTGAACTAAGTGGTAGTCAGCCCCACACCACTGAATTTTATTGAACACATCGAGTCTAGTGTGTCCTCACCATCCAAATATTTTTATAACTTTTTAGGACACATACACTTTTTCTCTTATCTGGACTTTGTGACCAGATCAGAACTTTCGTAGACATGTCCTACTACGACATGCTTCGATGATCGGAAGGAAGTCCTACCGTTGCAACGTCAAAACAACAACGGTTTTAGGCCATCGTCTATGAGCTATGCTCCTAGATTGATGTTAACGGGACGTCTATGTGGCCCCGGTTTATAAAGCCCTGTCCTCACAGGCAACGTCTCAGTTAACTCTGAGTCGTGTCGACGAACTGCCTTTGTGGCTCCGTCAGGTTATTACCCAACCTGAGCACCCACCATTTCCGCCGCGCGTACCACTGTGAAGATAGGCTCTCATGTCATTGATGGAAAAATCCGAAGGAGCCGAGACACATTTTCGGAAAATACACACAACGTACACGTATCAGAGTTGTCTTCGCCTTGTACAAACGCAACGCAAGGTTGAACAAAGCATTTGACGGAGCATGGACTTCAAGATCAAAGCTGCAGACTCGTGTACAGCTCTTCGAGTTTAAAGAAAACTCCCAATCCCAACACAAGGTTGAACAAATGTAGGGGAGTTGTGACAAGTGAAGGAAGAGATGAAACACCTAAAGAGAATATTCGACTTGTGTTGAACAAATGTAGGGGGAGTTGCGACCATCTAAGGGAGAGCTGGAACACAAGAAGAGAATAACCGCCTCCGTTACGTCTCTCCAAATTTAAAGAGATCTCCTCAATCCCAACTCAAGATTGATCAAATGTAGGGGGAGTTGTAACCAGTGAAGGGAGAGATCGAAAACAAAGAGATGATCCGGCAAGCAGCTTCAAGAAGAGAAGTTCAGAACACGATGAGCTTTGATCTCCTAAAGAAGAGGTCACAAGACAAGATAAAAGAGGAGGAGATTGAAGAAGAACAGGCGAGCAAATGCTTTCACGTACACAACTCTGATACGTGTTCTTCGAAGACTCGGGACGATTACAAGGCGAAGATAACCAGCGCTGAATTGCAAATTGAACACAAAGGGGGAGATTGTTAGGAATATTTATTGTGTTCAATTAGTTATTTAATCTTAGCTTTGTAATTCATCTTAATCTAGGACCTAATTGTAAATATACCCGACTTGTGGGTATATTAGTTATATTGGGCCCAATAGCCCATTAGGGCTTATGTATAAATACCCTAAACACATCAGTGTTTAGGGTTGCTGATTCATAATAGAGTTGACGACTTTTCTGAAGAACTTGTGCGCGCTCTCTCCGTTCCAACTCTACAATCCGTCTCGTGGTATTACTAATTTATTGCTTCCGTAATTCATCGTATCAGGTAATACTAATCCATTGAATCAGTACAAGGTTGGATAAAATCGGCCTAACACAAAACTTTTCCTAATGATTCACGTTGAGGATAAGATATTTAATGTTATTTTCAGAACGTATCCCAACAGAACGCGTTGTGATCCCTATAGTACGATAAATATTAGTATGAGTCAAATTTGAACCGCCATTATCAACTTAACTTTGGTGCATATCATTCCAAGTCCATAAAAAGTACAATGCCATCGAATCATCGACCTGATTAATAAGTATTGATTAACGAAATGCCACCGTTCTACTAATTAATTAGTACCAAAATTGTTTACGTTGTACAACGAAAGTCCCTAACGTGTCACATGGCAGAAAATTCAAACGGATGTAAAATTCCCCTTTGAATAATAGTCAAGAAAATCGCTAATCATCATCAATCGATGTATTCTAAACTATTACACAATTAGTTTCCCTTTGCATAGTCCTCCCACTGCTCCAAACCATGGAGCTAATAACCTATTCAATCTCCTTCATTCTCATCTCATCATGCTTCATTTCATCCACCTTAGCAACTTCCAAACCAAGACAAACTTACATCGTCCATGTCGAACCGCCCGAAGACTTTCAACATGAAAACCTCGAAAGTTATTACCGTTCGTTCCTTAAAACCGTCGAAGATCCGCCGGAGATCCTCCACGCCTACCGCACCGTCCTCCACGGCTTCGCTGCAGGCTCACTCCCGAGCAAGCCAAGTCCATGGAAGAAGCTGCCGGGCTGGGCTTGATCCTAAAAGCCCGGCCCGAAAAATAACTCTTCCTACACACCACTCGCTCCCCGACCTTCCTCGGGCTTCGCCGGAATCTCGCCTGACTACGGAAAGGGCACGATCATCGGAATCATAGACACTGGGATATTCCCAGAACACCCTTCCTTCGACGACGATGGGGTCCCACAGCCGCCTAAGAGATGGAAAGGAAAGTGCGAACTCGACGGTCGATGCAATAGTAAGATCGTCGGCGCACGGGCCTTTGGGTTGGGCCGAAGCCCGTCGGACCAGAACGGGCACGGGACTTTCACCGCAAGCGTTGCTGCATGGAATTTCTTCGGAAATGCGAGCCTCTCCGGCGGAATCGCCCGCGGGACGGCCGCCGGCGTGGCTCCGCGGGCCCACCTGGCCGTGTGCAGGGCATGTGAGACATGCTGCTCCGAGGGCGCGGTCCTCGCGGCCATGGAAAGCGCAATCGAGGACGGCATCGATATTCTATCCCTCTCCTTCGGCGAGCAGAGGGACGAATTCTTCGACGACGTCGTGGCGATCGGCGCGTTTCGAGCCATGCAGAGGGGCATTTTGGCCGTTGCTCAGCGGGGAACGGCGGACCCGCTCGCTCGTCGCTGATCAATGCGGCGCCGTGGGTTCTCACTGTGGGCGCGAGCACCATCGACCGGCGGCTTAGAGCCACGGCTCGGCTCGGGGAAAACGAGGGAGCAATATGGCTCGACGGAGAGTCGGCCTATCAGCCCGAGGGCTTTGAGTTGGGCGAACTAGCCCCTATTATTTATGCGAGAAATCTCAACGCAAGCGATCCTAACTGTTACGTACTGCACTGAGGCGTTGGACGGTTTTGCGGAGGAAATTCACGGCAAAGTTGTGGTTTGCGAGTTAGGGTTAATCTCTGGGATCGAAAAAGGACGATTCGTACTGAAAAACGGCGGCTCCAGAATGATTCTACTGAACAACGAGGAGTACGCAGACACCGTCTTTGCAGAGCCGCATGTCACAGCGGCGACGGAACTGAGCTATTTGGATGGACTGCAGGCCAAAAAATTCATGAATTCGACTACAAATCCGACGGCCGCAATTCGCTTTCACGGAACTCAGATCGGCGGCCGATATCGCCGCCGCGCGCCGTCGGTGGCCGCCTTCTCCTCACGGGGCCCGAACAACGTGAGCCCGGGAATACTAAAGCCCGACGTCGTGGGCCCGGGACACAACATCCTCGCGGCGTGGCCTGAATCGATCGAAATAAATCCTAGCGTAAAGTCTTCCTTATTCAACATACTCTCGGGCACATCGGTCTCCTGCACGCACCTCAGCGGGGTCGCCGGCCGCCATAAAGTCCGCCATCATGACCACCGCCGACCCGACCGACCTAACCGGAGGCCCGATCGTGGACGAGAGGGGCGCTCGGGCCGGCCCGTTCGACATGGGTTCGGGGCAAGTGAGCCTGTCCAAGGCCCGAGACCCGGGCTTGGTCTACGACGTCGGGCCCGAGGACTACGTCGGCTACCTCTGCGGGCTGAACTACACGGATCGTGAGGTGGGCTTGATCGTCGGGGGGAGAGAGAGGGTGAACTGTAGCAACCGTAGAAAAATACCCGAGGCGCAGTTGAATTACCCTTCGTTCGCTCTGAGTTTCTCTGAAAAAGGCGGAGAAGATGTTCAGGCGTACACGAGGGTCTTGACTAATGTGGGCCCGGCCCGGTGTCGGTATGAGGTGGAGGTCGTTCGGCCCGAGGGCGTGGAGGTTCGGGTCGAGCCGAAGGTGCTTGAGTTTGCAGAGGCGAAGGAGAGGTTGGAGTATAGGGTGACGTTCACGCGCGTGGAGTTAGCTGGGGAGGAGAGAGTGGTGAAAGGGTGCTTGAAGTGGAGGTTTAAGAGGTATTCCGTTAGAAGTCCTATTTGTAGTTGCACTTCACTGAGGTGTAGTCAAACATAAGTATCTAATGTGGTGTTTGTAATAATGACCTGCAGTGAAAATTTTATGATCACGTAAGTTATGATGATGAGGTAAGAATTTGCAATGTTTTTAGGTTTGAATTATATTATGCATTTGTTTTTCTTTCCTAATAAGTTAAGGGAGGGAACTTGCTAATTTGCCATTGAGGCCACGCACAAGCATTCACACTTGACGAAACAAAATGAGCGACTCAATCAATCAATGATAATAATAATACTAATTAGATCCAACGAACGTCAAAAAGCTAAGTTTTTCTTTTGTCTAATGGTCCCCTCGATTGTAACAACTGCGATGCATGCTAGCTCATAAAGCTGATTGGAGTGGGAAGGGAATCACATAAATATATATAACATTATAAATAATTACACACTCAAAAGCACATACACAAGTATAATCAATGTCCTTCAATTCTGTCGAAGCACGCTTTGATCCAACTTGTTTATTGATCTACCTCAATGATGATCATCACAAACCCCATGCTTCAAAATCATTTCCTATCTAGAGAAAAACGCTAATGGTCTACTTACTAGCATTTCAAGGCAAGCAAACATTCAAGAAAACATAGACAAGTAATCTTAAACATTCAAGCAAACATTTCAAGGCAATCTTCCAATCGCCATTATTGCACGAAGTTAAAAGTTCCTAATGTTTTGCATCTACATTAATCTTAAACGAGTAATCTCTTCCTTTTAACTTAAAGACAGGTTACTTTTAGAAAACATTTCTTGACAGAACAGACTCTTTTCTTTTCTTCACCTTAGTACCTTTCCTTAAAGCTACGAGAAAAAGAAGGCTTTTTCTTTCTTATTTTTCTCATATTAGCTATCTAACACTATCTTCCCAAATGCCCTATTGAAACTAGACATTCACTTCACGCCAAGCTGATCAAGGCTTAGCCATCTTAATTACCGAAAGAACAATCAAGAAAGCCAAGGCATTGGTCCCTAACCAATGGGATTCGACTTCTACATCAATTTCATCCTCCTAGCATTCACAATCTTAATAAACTCCGAAAACATCCAATCCCAAGAAATCAAATCAGCCCGCCTACTCGACCTAGTCATCCGTGACTACGCATTCAAATCATACAGAAAAAACTTCAAAACCGGGAAGATTCACAGAGTCCACTTACCTTCAAACCTCTCGGGCATAGACGTCGATACGGTGAGGCTACGCTGTGGAAGCCTCGGAAGGTATGGCGCAAAGATCGACGAATTTCAGCTGCATTCGGGGATTTACGTCCACCCCTGCGTGGAGAGAGTCATGCTAGTCCGCCAAAACCTTGGATCCAATTGGTCTTCTCTTTACTACAGCAACTACGAGCTGCAAGGCTATCAGCTCATTTCGCCTGTCTTGGGACTTTTAGCATACACCTTGAGTGCAGCAAATTTCACATCCGAGCTGAAGATCCAAGCTGGTGAAAAACCCATCACCGTAGATTTCTCCAATGCAACTCTGACGGAAAACAACATATCTGATAATGGAATCATACCTCTGTGCGCATACTTCGATCAAGAAGGCAAAATCACGCTATCCAACCAAGCGAGGCCGAACGTCTGCGCAGCCACCAAGCAAGGGCATTTTGCGCTGGTGGTGGAATCGCCGATGATCCCTCTGAGGAAGAGGGTCAGCAAGTGGAGAATCGCGATCGGAAGCACAATCGGCGCCGCGCTAGGGCTCTTCTTGCTGACACTGCTTATGATCGCCGTTTTCGTGAATGCGAAGAAGAAGGCGAGGATGGACGAGCTTGAGAGGAGGGCATACGAAGAAGAGGCTTTGCAGGTTTCCATGGTGGGCCACGTGAGGGCCGTGACGGCGCCGGCCACGAGAACTACGCCGACGATTGAGCATTATGAGAATAGATCAACGAGATCACAGTCACAGTCGCGCGTTTCTTGATCGTTTCGAAGGTTTTTTCTTTTTTTTTTTTTTTCCTGGTGAATTTTTAGTATTTCTATTTTGTTATATTGGAACTGTTTATTTAGATTTTTTTTAGCATTAGAATTTAACTGAAGAAAGAAAATGCTGACCGAGAGTACTGTAATGTAATTTATCATCATCATCAGTTCTGACTTCTGAGTTCTACTTACGGGTTCTTAAAAACAACCCGACCAGCTAACTCGACACGAACCGCACCCGAAAATAGTAGGTTTAGGTCAACATTTCGACCTGTTTAAGTAAATGGGTAAACTCGAACCCAACCCGAATAATAAGTGGGTCAGGTTAGGCTTCGAGTTTCAACACGAAATCAACCTGAAATCAACCTGTTTATCAACCCATTTAATCCGAAAATATAAATTATTAAAAATATCCTTAATATAAATAGAAGAAACTGCTTTTGTTTAATTATATGACTTGTATCATTTATAATTTTAATTGTTGTAGATATTTAGAAAAAATCAATTGCTTTGTTTTTCTATTGTTCTATTTAATTTGGATTTACGGTTCTGATTATTTAGTTATTTGTTTTTACTTTTTAATTTTAAACGGATTGGTGGGTTAATGGCTTATATTTGGGTTAAAGCAGGTCGGGTTAGGGTTCAATATTTCAACCCGTTTAAGTAAACAGGTACGGATGGCAATGAGCCGGGTATGGGTCGGGTTTGGCCGGACCTGAGACCGGACCCGATTACTTATAAGCGGACCCGGGACCCGCCCCGCCCCGCCTCGGGTCTGGACCCGCCCGGGCCCGGGCTGGACCCGAACGAACCGGGTCTGACCGGCCAGACCCGAATATATTGTTTTTTTTTTCATTCGTTTTATTTTTTAAAAGATAAAATAAAGCAAATGCATTGCTTGAGACTCGAACCCACAACCTAAGCTTTGTAATACCAAACCTCTACCATTAGACCAGCCGATTTTTTATTCATAATATTAACAATAACATTATATAACTTAATTACAAATGAATAATATATTTGTTTTCGGGGCGGGTTTCGGGGCGCGTCTCGGGGTGGGTTTGGCAAGACCCGAGACCCGCCCCGGACCCGGCCAGGTAGAAAAGTTCAAATCCATTCATTACCCGCCCCATACCCGATTATTTTAAAAATACCCGGCCCATTAGGGGCGGGTCCGGGTCCGGACCCGGCCATTGCCATCCCTATAAAGAGGTCAGTAGTATTGTCAATTTGGCGAGGCGGGCCGGGCCGGCACGCCGCCCGCCAAAGCCCGCCATCTGGCGGGGCGGGGTGGGCTGGCCCGCCAATGCGGGCCTAAAAAAATGGGGACCGCTCCGCCCTGCAGCGGGCTGCGGGCCAGGCCCGCCCGCCACTAAAATATATTTTTTTTATTTTTTGTTTTAATTTTAAATTTTAATTTACTAATAATTTTTTATTAATTATGGTATTTATTAAAAAATTATGGATAAGTATGCTATTAATTATATGGTTGATAATAAATATGGTTGATAATAAATATGGTATTAAAAAATTACATATAATTTTTTATTATCTATATAATATATAATATAATTAAGAGTTTGGCGGGCCGGCCCGCCAAAGCCCGCGCCGCGCGGGCTGGCCCGCCGAGGCCCGCCCCCTGGCGGGCCAAGAAAATTGAAGCCCAACCCGCCCTTTTGGCGGGGCGGGGCGGGCCGCGGGCCATATTGGCAGCACTACAGGTCAGGTTAGGGTTGAAGTTTTCGACCCGTTTATTAAACGGGTTGAACCCGAAGGTGACCAAACCCGGCCTGTTTACCACCCCTAGTTCTACTGAATACTGATCTCACTTGGTTGTACCATCTACATTAGTGAAAATCCCAAGATTAACCATAGTCAAGTTTGGTTAACCATTGAGTACAATTAGAGGTTAACCAAGGTTAGGGTTTGGAGGGTCCATTTGAGGCAAATCTAGTCTCGGTTAGAATCGAGTTCGTGATTTGAGGTCATGGTTTCTCAAACCATGAATTATATTAAAACTGAAAAAAAGTATAATAATTGGAATCATTGATTTTTATTTTAAATGTCGGTTTTTATAGTTATATTTCTAAAAAAAACATGGGAAAAAAAGAACGGGAGATTCGAATTCTAACAAAAATCGAAACTATCTAGAAAGCGGTTTTGTTAAAGTTATGCCGATCTCTAAGTTGAAATTGACAGTGCCTAGGCCTGCAAGCCTGCACGGGCCACGGTTTTTGACGGGGCGGCCTAGCAGGCCGCTAGGTATTATGAAATAATTATTTATTGAATATAATGATATAAAAATAAATTATACTATGTTTTTTTCATAATTTCGATAAATTTAATCAAGTTTAGTAATATAAATAAATTATTATTGACGAGATTTTTGAGCTCCAGATGACATGCTCCCCAAAGCGGGCTGCGGGCCGACCTGTCCGTTCTGACAGCTCAAATTACACCACTTGATATGGTGGATTAAAATCTCTCATCTCTCTCTTCCGCTAGGGGTGTTCATTTGGTTATAACGGAACCGAACTTTTGGTTAACCGAAAGTTCGATTCGAGGATTTTATAAAAGAAAACCTTCGCTTCGGTTTCGGTTTTTACCGAAATTTTTTTGTTCGGTTCGGTTAGCCGACCGAAAACTGAATTTTAATAGAAAAAATAAAAAATAATATATAAACATGATTTATATTATAAAAATATACTATCATATATAGAATTGTATAAAATTTTAATTTACCTAATATTTCAGTATTTTATTTAATATGTTACTATGGTTTAAATTATAAAAGATATATTATCATATATATATTTGTATAAAATTTTGATAAAAGTAACTTTTTTTTTCATATTTTATAACATATGGTGGATATATTATTAATAAAAAATAATATATGACTTATATTTTATATAATAATATATATGTATAGAAAAATAAAAAATCATAATTTCGGTTTTTCGGTTCGGTTCGGTTTACCGAAATAATAAACCAAAACCGAACCAAATTATTTTCGGTTATTAAAATGAAAACCGAACGGTACGAATCGAAACTTCGATTTCGGTACGGTTTGGTCGGTTAACCGACATTTGAACACCCTAGCACCTTGTTAGTTTTCTGTAGCTCTCCTCGTTAATCACTCATAGCCTGCCGGCGGCACTCCTCAGCTCGTTAGCTCGCCAACAGCCACTCGTCGTCCGCCCTCGCTCCTCTAATGAGGCTCGTCCCTCCCCCACCACTCTTTCCGTCTCAACTGCGTGTTGCTGCCACCTACTACTTGTCACTGTTATCGCCCCCTCGCCGTTGCTGCTAGTTGCTCGTGGAGCTTTCAACTTGTAGGCACTCTTGGGAGCAATCTCTCCTCCCCCATTTTCGTCAATTGGACGAAGATGGGGGAGCAGTAATTTCAATTTGTTCTGCTTTTGCTTTCAGTTGGTGCTCTGGTTTGTGTTTTGTTTAGTGTGTTCGTGTGTCTGTTCAACTCTCCCAAGCGGGGAGCTTGCTTCTCCTCGTCATAGGAGCCTTTTCTTCCTTTTGGAGCCCCAAGTCCGATGAAGATAAAAACACAAAAGTCAAAGGCCAATTGGATGAAGATTTTTAGCTTAATAGCTTTCTCTGTTATAGGTTCTTTAGTTCTTGGTCGTAGATTATGAGTTTTGTTTTCTGTCGGTTTTGTCCATTGTGGACATTTTTCTCCCCACGTTGGAGTTTTGTGCCCACTTGTGGGGTTGTGTTGTGTTCGTTTGTGAGTCTCTGTTTTCCTGGTTGAGGATGTACCGGTAAGACCCCTTGGACTATTTAGCCCCTCTATCTTTGTTAATGAATTCATGCTATCGTATCGGAAAAAAAAAATATAGGGTAGATTAAAATGTTATATATTACGTAGCCTATTTTGTTTTTCTTTTGTTTTGACTTTTTCCATTTTGTATTTTAATCAAT
The DNA here is from genome assembly GCA_027422505.1 of Craterostigma plantagineum. Taxonomy (NCBI): domain Eukaryota; kingdom Viridiplantae; phylum Streptophyta; class Magnoliopsida; order Lamiales; family Linderniaceae; genus Craterostigma; species Craterostigma plantagineum. The sequence continues at coordinate 837,053 of JAPQWV010000059.1, forward strand.
AATGGATTAGTTGAAGCCACTCACTTAAGACTGCTCGTTAATTTATCAATTTATTTACTAATAACTATAAGATATATGTTGTAATCACCATCATCAAATTTCCGTTAATATATAAGTAACTTGGGTAGATGTCGCTGCAATTGCAAATCTTCTTTATTAAGTATACGCGTTTTTACTTGCATATAAGATAAAATCTCTATAGCATTTAACGCCGTGAAGTTGCCGTTTCTCCGAAGTTTTTTTCCAACGCCAAAAAACTTGGGAAAGAAAGGAAAAAAGCATTGAATCTTCAGCCTCAAGTAGATTAAATTCGGAGATCGTTTGCCTCTAAAGGAGATTTTGCGAAATGGAAACTGTCCCTTCCCAATCATTGCCACCGCCACCGCCGCCTGAAACGGCCGATTCAGCGTCGTCGGAGGCGGAAACTAAGCGCGAGAAAGAGATTCTACACAAGACGAAGGTGGTACACTTCTTGGGCAGGAACGCGCCGATCGTCCTCCAGAACGACAATGGACCTTGTCCGCTCCTTGCCATATGTAAATTCCCATTCTTCGTTTTCATTTTGATTTTTGTTACGCCCGCTAGGGCTTGTAATTGAGCTTTTCTTAATCAATGTACGTAGGAGTAGTCATAGTGTTGAACCGATGATCTTATTGATCTATGCCGACACCTTTAATCGAGAGGGAAGTGCTTTTGATTCTGTGTTGGCGTGCTGGTGTGTTGATTGACTTGTGGTGATAAGATATGATGTTGATTCTGCTTTGTGTTTACTTTTGTTTAGTGTTTGAGGATAGGATTTGCGATGGAAAATCATATCCAACTCTAACTTGGTGGTCTCACTTTATAGGAGTATCTTACTGGGAATTATCAACAGAACCTCTTTTTAGGCGTAATTAACTTATATATTGTGAGGACCCGTTTACATAATTTGTACTTTCCGTGTTACATAGAGCTTAATATGTTCGAGGATCGATTTTCCAATCACTGGACTTTTGTGATGTGTGGCTTTTTTATGGCTCTTGTCATTCACTTGGTGTTACGTGTTATTGTGCTAGGCAATATTCTCTCATTAAGGAACAGCTTGAATTTGAGCCCAGATATTCCAGAGGTTTCGCAGGAGAAATTGCTTTCACTTGTTGCCGAGCGGTTGATTGATTCGAACAGTAATGTAGATGTAATTCTTATTTCTTATTATCTTATTAGTTACCTTTTCAACAAACCTCCTTCCACATTTTGGCTTGATTTACGAATGATAAAGTTGTTTCTCAGTCTTATAGATCCTTTTTTATTGAATATCAGGGGAAAGACAGTGGCTATCTTGAGAATCAGCAGCAGAACATTGCAGATGCTATCGATTTACTTCCTAGACTTACAACTGGCATTGATGTGAATATCAAGTTTACAAGGTATCCCAACCTTCTCTTCTTATTACCTGTTAATTTTGCCTACTCAACATAACTCCTGCAAATATTGTAGATTTCTGTTGGTTTCATGATAGCTATCGACTATCGTAACGTCTCTGCTTTTTTAAGTTAATTTTTATAGACTTGGGAATCCGTAATAACTCACTTGACAGATTCATATCATAAAATCTTCAGAATTGATGATTTTGAGTTCACTCGAGAGTGCACTATATTTGACCTACTGGATATTCCTCTTTATCATGGATGGATCGTTGACCCTCAGGTACGTAATCTTCTACCCCTCTGCATAAGTCTAGATTTCCTAATTTGACACTCGATATTATTATATATCTTGCTTGACCCTGTGATAATCTTCATCCGAAGTAATCAGAGTGATTGTGCGATCTATGGGATTTATAATCACCCAACTTATTAACTATCTTTTTTTGGTGCTACAATTGGTGACGCTATTGGTACATATTAATGGGTACTCCGTTTTTTGCCATGAAAATACAATTGGTTTATGGTTTTTCAGGACCATGAAACTGCTGAAGCTATTGGTTCAAAATCATATAACACCCTTATGGGAGAGCTTGTTTTTCTGGAGACGCAAATGATGGAGAATGAACAAAGAAATAGTGGCAACGATGATGTTGATTTTGTTGCTGCAACAACTGCTGCTCTTGGTGTACCTTCTCCATGCCTTTCAAGGGATCACTCATTTGAGGGTTCTCCCCTCAGAGCTAAAAAAGGGGACATTGAAGAAGAAGCCGAGCTTGTAAGAGCCCTGAAACTGTCAGAGGAAAAGTTGAACTCATCGCCAGATGGTGCGATCGTACACGTAAGTTTAGATGAAAATGCAGGTAAGGCTGAGCGAACGGAACAATCAGAAGTTATAACTGATGAAATTGCGGAGACAGAAAAATTGTTACATGATGTTACCTTTGATTTGAGCGATCAACATCTTCCTCCCAAGTTCCCAGCAGTGGATTCACAGGATATTATAAGCCCAATATCGACGCAGGAGCATAGCAGTCAGCCGACTTGTGAAGAATCTATAAAACATGGTATTGATGCATCACAAACTGGATTAGCAGCTGTTAATGGAATTTCAGAACCCGATTGTGTTGAGCAAGATCCTCTATCTACTTCCGGTAACTTGCAAGATATAATTAGGAGCGAGGAAATCACCAAAAATGGTCCCAATGCCACTTCCCATACAGATGAAGTGAGCAATAATGAAAATTCCTGTAAGGAAAGTGATTCATCAAGCGTGCTGTTGAATGCTGCAGCAGATTCAGATTCATCTTGTGGAAGAATGCCTCACATCGACGGAGCGGAAGCTTTTTCTTCTAGTGTGGATGGTAGTGAGCCCCTTTACGAGGGTGAGGAACGCATATTGGACTCAGCCCCTGTTGTGTATGAAAACCGAGAGCCTGTATATGAAGGTGAGGTTCTTCTTGCGGAACAAGTTGATAGTGATTGTGTGGACGAGAGTTCCATGAAGAGCAAAGGCACGATATCCATAAGACAAGGTGAAAGTTAACTCAAAATTTATATTCACTGTTTTGTAAAGCAATACCTTTGCGTTAAGGACTCAAACTCTATGTTTACAGGAGAACTTATTAGGAACTTCATGAAGAGCAGTGCTAGTCAGCTGACTGTTTACGGGTATATCTCTTTGTTCTTTTACCAAATTAAGTATATAGTTCAGTTGACCTAAGACTGGCTATCATGTGCAGCCTTTTTAGCTTGCAAGAAAAGGTGAAGGAGCGTGAACTTTGTGTATTCTTCAGAAATAATCATTTCAACACCATGTTTAAGGTAAGCAAATTGCATGTTTTTTTTGTTGAATCCCAAGTGTGCCAAGGAAATATTTGCATCCCATCTATATGAGTTGAGTTGGTGGGCATTTACAATTTGTCTATGTGCAGTATGAAGGTGAATTGTACATTTTAGTAACAGATCAAGGTTACATGAATCAGCCAGATTTGGTGTGGGAGAAGCTGAATGAGGTGAGATTTGAAGCACGATAGTTACTTGTTCACTTATCTTTCCTGGATGATTATAGTTCAGTGGATCTGAGCATACGACAGAGTAGATTATTCTCTCAAGTAGAGGGGTGATGCAGTGATTTATGCCTAACAATATAACTTTATCCCTTGATTAGGTAAACGGTGACACTCAATACACAACTGGAAACTTTAAGGAATTCAAGATGGATGACCAATCCAACACAACTTGGAGCCAACAAACCGCTATGGCTAGTACAGCAGTACGTAGCTTTTTTTTAATTGAACAAACCTTGTCATCCTTCGATGTTTTCTTTACTTAGAGTTGAAATCTCCGACTCTCCATTTCTTTGCAGGACTACCTCGCTAGCATTGATCAAGAAGCTGGTCATCCTTCAAGTTTCAAGTAATTCTCTCATGTTCTGTTGTACCCGTTACTAAACTCATGCCATGAATTGTTTTTATGTGATGCATCCCTGCACTTCAATGAGAGGCTCGCGTTTTACGTTTATCGTTTTCTCGTGCATTTATTTTCTCTCCATTTATTTAGAATATCATTTCATTTGAGAATTTTCTTTTCAAATATTTTAGTTCCGATCTGCAACTGGCGATAGCTCTTCAGCAGCAAGAGTTTGAGCAACAACAACACGAACAACAACCGAGGCGTGACGTTCAACAGCAGCAGCAGCAGCAACAGCCAGCCATAACTGCTACCTCAGGGCTTATCACTGGTCCCCAGGTTAATTTTTCCTTTTCTTTACCAGTTTTTATCGTATTAATTATCAACCCCCATACCTATCGTACGTACATTACTTGCATACATCTAAAATCAAAGCGCTTTTTGCGTAATTATAAATGTAGGATTTGTTTTTTTCTTTTCGTATGCATGGTGCTTTCAATGGCGCTGAGACATTTCTAAACTTAAACGCATAATTGCAGGTTCCTCGACGTAGCGAAAAGTATGGAAGCTCATCTTCTTCGAGGCCCGACTCGAAGTCGAAAGAGAGATGCATCGTTATGTGATTGCTTTGCTGCTGCTACGACGTTTTGACTCTGTTATGATGTATAACATCATTTGCTGCTGGGTTTTTTTATGCTGTAAATGGCCGAATTGTTGAAAAAATTCCGACTTGGGTAATAATACATTCTGCTTTGTATATAGGAATAATATATATATATATATATGCACTGAGTCATGCAGATTATAGCTATGCGATCACTGTTGACTGAAATTTCTGATACGCTCAAGGATTTTCTTACAAAAGATTGATTGGTTTTGGTCGCTTTTTTTTTCTCCCGGCATTTTGTCCTTGTCAGAGCTCTTCTCCGCTTCAATCCGATCTAAGGAATCAATCGACGAATTTTATTTCTTCGTTAGGAATAGAAAAAGAAAAATAAAAAGGTGCAGTAAGAGATACGGTGGATAAATATATTAAGTGCTAATAAAGGGAAAAACAAAAAATTATTATAATTTGTAAAATAACTGCGTTTGCCGGGAGTCGAACCCGGGTCTATTGCTTGGAAGGCAATTATCCTGACCGTTGGACTACAAACGCCCTTGTGTCTATGCTCTTTCTCTTACTCATTTATTGAAATGGTTAGACGCAGAAAATAAGTATATAGTATTGATATCGATAAACTTTATATATGTTGCAAAGATGGGTTTTGATAAAACTCGTTTTGCCTTTCATATATGTGTGTGTATATGTTGCAATTGGTAGTATTGTATAGTAATAGTGTTCGAGACAAGTTGAAACTATTATATTATGTGATGTAGCTAAAAGGCGTTTGTTGGGATGGTTTTGAAGGGATATTGCAAGTTAAAAGGCAAACAGAGTCTTCGTTAATTGATTTGGTCAAAAGTGCTTAGACGTGGCAGCAATATGATATTGTTTTAAATCTAAGTTGACTTAGTTATTACATTAATACAAAAAAAAAGTTCATTAAACTGTTAAGAACGTGTTTGGCAGTGAAAAATGTCAACACTCCTAATATTCTGGCCTACAGGCGAATACTATTTTAAATCTTATTTTTTGAAATTCACGCCTATTATTTAACTTAAATCGACACAAAGTGACAACCTGAAGTGAAACAAGTAAAAACAGTTCTGCAATGAATGTTAGCAGACTCTAGGAATTGAGAACGAAGATAACGTTAAAAAAACTCGAGTTGATACGTTATTTATATTTTTTTTTTTTAAGCTATCTATCGTTTCTGGAAAAAAAAAAAAAAAAAGATACGGTTATTTATATTTTTTGCTTCAGATAGAAGATATATTCATTTTTTTCCTACTAAGATATATTCGATTTATTCTTTTCAAGAAAAAAGTTTGGAAATCTGATAATGGTGTCTCCGAGTTTCATCCGTTTCAAGAAAGCTATGTCCATTATCAACATCTTCTCCTTATTTTTTGGGGCAAAAGGCAATTTTTTTCACTCTTTTTTTGTTTCATTTTTTTTCCGTAAGACAATCACAATGCTCGTAACATTTAATTGATCATGCTTTATTTTAGCCTCTTGACCAGGATCATTGTCTTATTTTATGCGAACTCGTCATTCATTTCTCTTTTATTTTAAAAAAATTCTCCGTATTGGACCATTACAAGGCAATAGGAGTCCCTTAAGCAATAAGAAAATTATTGCCAGATTCGGGCATTTAAATGTTTTGTTTTGGTTCCTCCAAAATGGTTCCCTTTTGATTCTTTTACCTGCTCTTTAGGTCAAAAGAAGAAAAAATGTCGGGTTTTGCAAAGTTCAGAAACCAGAATGACACTTTAAAAGTATAAGCACTACTAATGAGACTTGTATAGTTTAAGCACCATTTTTGCCATTTACTCAAACTAGAATGAAATAATCGTAAGGTTTTCAAAATTTGATATTATTAATCTGATGATTGCACTAATAAAACAATATTCAGCATACATTAAAGTTATGAATGTACTTGCATGTAAGTAATTGGAAAGAACCATTTTAAACTTACAATAATGTAATATTTTATTTCAAAGTTTCCGACAACGAGACATTTAAGCACAAAAGATTCGAACTGATTCTGCAAGTGATGATTGAAGTATTAAATCTGCAAGTTGCAAAATAATTAAAGAGAAAATCAGAATATTAATTCTTTTTTAGTAATACTTTCGACGACTTACATACACGCACACGAATCACGATATTTGATTCTCGCAATAACTTTATTGATTTTTCATTGCATAATTAACGAAAACCACAAAGCACAGCCACAATATCTAAATTTAATTCAACGAACTGCATAATTTAATGAAATTGCATTTTAATCAAGCCTATAACTATTAAGAGCCTCTAGGCATTATTTGTCTCCTATGAAATCAAACTCCTAAAGAATTTTCAGTATATTATAATTTATAACACACCAAATACATACGTTACAGGTAGGTCGTAACCAGTGGATCTCTGCATCGAACCATCTGAACATGTGGGACACCTTTGGCTTTGGCTAACATATAGTTTATTAAATTCTTAATAAATTATAACATATGCTTCTAGAAAATTTGACTTCAATAACACTTTTTATTTTTATATTCAACAAGTCTAATAGGTGGAACCGATCTTAACCTGTCATTATTCATTATCACTTTCTAACACTACTTCACAATCTTTATTGTTTTCTAATAATTTATTTATAATCCATCTATTGCTTAATATCTATAACTTAATCAAACCCTGGTCCGTCACGTGTGGTATAACTGAAATACATATATATATCAAATTCGATTATACGTTGAGCGAAATACAAAGGGTGTAATCTAGTTAATATTATAGATTTGAGTCACCAAGTAAAGTATACCTCGATTCTGTATTTGAGTCACTAACTTCATAAGTTCGGAATAAACTAGACTTACTATCATAAGATTCAAACATCATATGTTATCTATTAAACATTACAAACCAGATTTCTTAAAAGATCATATTTCTTGATTTAGAAAGAGTAGTGGGCTCCATGATTATAGACCAAAACACCTACATGGTCTTCTATTACCAAGAAATATGAACTTTTTACCGTTCAAACCACTTGTCTCAGTATCCCTTTTGACCAGTTCTTGTCCGTATATATTGAAGCACGAGTGTTAATAATTGGGTTGGGATAAGTCATAAATATATGAGACAAAACAACCTTCTTCGACCATAGATTAGTGAGTAAAATGCGTAGTGAAGTATGGTTACAAGGAAACATAAAAAACACTGTTGAATTATGATAATTGGTGCATGAAATAGTAACCCTAACCTATACTATTATATTAGCAGTTGAATGGACGTATGTTTCCCCTAAAAGCCCGTGGCTCTATGTTATGATTAATTTTCCAGATAATATATACAATGAAACCCTAATAATTGATAGTCATTGAATGGCCAATGATAAACCAAATTTGGAATTGGTTTTTCTTGTAAAGAAAAAGATACAGTGGTTGTAAGAAGATCTAGAAGAAAAGTAAGAACAATTTAAATACAAAATGTGTGGCTGATGTAAATAAGATTGAGAAGGCAGATACGAGATAATGTACAGCTAGGGAAGATCTAGGATGGAATCTGAAGATCGAACTAAACAAATAACTTATAAGAGATGGACTTGATAAAGTATTTAGCAAAGATCTTGATTTCTGATTCGCGTTATTTTTGTTTTGCTGTACAATGTATTATTTGCAATATATATCTATATCGTATGTATATATGTGTTGTGTAATGAGAGGGAGAGAGAGAGAGAGAGAGAGAGAGAGAGAGAGAGAGAGAGAGAGAGAGAGAGAGAGAGAGAGAGAGAGAGAGAGAGAGAGAGAGAGAGAGAGAGAGAGAGGGAGGGAGGGAGAGAGAGAGAGTATAGGAAGCATCCCCTAAGCTTCATCGTCATGGTAGGCTTTCTATATACGCGTATTTTAAGCATCTATTGACGAGACAAGAATTATTCTAACCCTTCTCTTATTGTCCCTTAAAAGATGATATTTTATTACATGTCCAGCTTTCTTCGGAAAACCAACCAACCTAGAAGAAGCAAAGCGAGGCCATTTTTTTTTTAATAAAATAAAATAAATAAAAAGGGTTCAATCTCGCAACTAGCTTAGTTCTGCAGATTCTTGTCTACTCTATAAAAGAGCTGTTACCTCCGTGCAAGAACATATACAGAACGAACGCAGCAAAAATCAACTAACTTCTATTCATTCCACTTTGTCCCAACTTTTCTCTAAACTCACATACATTCCTTTTGCATTGGAACAAATAATATAACCTCACACAAAAGAAACCCTCCTTCTATTTGTCATAATGTTTTCCATATACTTCTATTTCACGGCCATATCACTTATCTTCATTACAAACTGGATATACCATTGGATGAATCCGAGATGTAATAATGGAGGAAAACTCCCGCCTGGTTCGATGGGCTGGCCACTGCTCGGAGAAACCCTTCACTTCTTTACACCTGCGAATACTTTCGACATTAATCCCTTTATCAAGGAGAGGATGCAAAGGTATGTAATATATATTGCTAGATGTAACGCTAATATCGTTGCTTTGCTGTGTAATATTTCCAATGATACATTGCATTCGATCTTATTACAACAGATATGGATCGATATTTAAGACTAGTTTGGTGGGTCGACCCGTGATAGTTTCCACAGATGCTGAGCTCAATTACTTCATATTTCGAAGAGAGGGAGAGCTATTCCAAAGCTGGTATCCCGACACTTTCACGGAGATATTCGGGAGGCAAAACGTAGGCTCTTTGCATGGATTCATGTATAAGTACCTCAAGAACATGGTTCTTAATCTTTACGGTCCAGAGAGTCTCAAGAAGATGATTAGAGAGGTGGAGAGTGCTTCGAATCTGAGCTTAGAGAGGTGGTCGAAGAAAGAAATGGTGGAAGTCAAAGATTCGACTGCAAAGGTTGGTTAAATCGAATCAAGAAATGAAAAATCGAATCTTTTTTCTTTGAGGAAGGTATTGAATTTTTTTTTTTTCTGGGTTGGTTTTACCGTATGCAGATGATATTCGACCTCACGGCGAAGAAGCTGATCAGTTACGAACCTGAGAAGTCAGCCGAGGATTTGAGGGAGAGCTTCGTAGCTTTTATTCGGGGATTGATTTCTTTCCCAGTTGACATTCCTGGGACAGCCTATCACAAATGCTTGCAGGTTAAGTATTATTACGTATAGATATAATTGAAAGAAAAACATATAGAAGAAAAGGTTGTAATATGGGATATGATTGCAGGGAAGAAAGAAGGCGATGAAGGTGCTGAAAGACTTGCTGCAAGAAAGAAGGGAGAATCCAAGAAAGGAGCAGAGGGATTTCTTCGACTACGTATTGGAAGAGCTTAGGAGAGAAAATACGGTTCTCACCGAGGCGATCGCCTTGGACTTGATGTTCGTATTGCTCTTCGCCAGCTTCGAAACGACTTCTCTTGCGCTCACTTTGGCTATCAGATTCTTACATGAGCATCCATCGGTCCTAACAGCATTAACAGTAAGTGAAGATGACGAATAATATAATGCATAAACAGCGTTCAAGATTCTTAAGCTGGGAAACAAAAATGTCTAATCAACAGGAAGAACACGAGAAAATTGTTGAGCAAAGGCAAAATCCGAATTCTGGGCTTACATGGAACGAGTACAAGTCGATGAAATACACATTCCAGGTGAACCTTTTACCAATATAAAATCTCCGAATAAGCCATTTCTTGGAGCATATATTCAGTCCTATTGACAAGATTTATCTTATTGCATATTGCACAGTTCATCAATGAAACAGTAAGACTGGCAAATATAGTACCTGGGATCTTCAGAAAAGCACTCAGAGAAATCAAATTCAAAGGTAAGAAAATCCCAGAAAAACTTAACCAAAATCTTTCCCACAAAAAAAAGAACAATATAAAATTCATAGCACTCAATGAAGTTCACCGCAGGATATACGATTCCAGCTGGTTGGGCAGTAATGGTTTGTCCGCCGGCGGTTCATTTGAATCCCATAAAGTATAAAGATCCTCTTAAGTTCGATCCCTCGAGATGGGAGGTATAATACATTAACTCATATACATATATATATGCAAGAAAAAGCTTCGCAATAGATATACAATGGCGATGATGATGATGCCTAATACACTAAATGCAGGGCATAGACACGAATGGAGCATCGAGAAATTTCATGGCATTTGGGGGTGGGATGAGATTCTGCGTAGGAACAGATTTCACTAAGGTGCAAATGGCAGCTTTCTTACATTGCCTGGTGACGAAATACGAGTAAGAAGCCAAAGACATTCGATAGCCATGATCATATATATTCTGTTCTAACATGCAATGCAATACGAAAAAACAAAAAACAAACGATGAAGATCATCGCACCTCACTGCCTTTATTTGCAGGTTGAAAGCAATCAAAGGTGGGGACATTCTTCGAACACCTGGTCTGCAGTTTCCGAATGGACTTCACGTGAGATTCTGTAAGAGAGGGAATGGGCAAATAGACGAAGAATGAGTGGCAAGTCTTGGATTTGTACGAAGATGATGATGATGTAAACATATCATATATATATATATATATATATATAATTATAATACGATCGATTAGGCTTTTAGGGGGATGAAGAAATTATGTAATTTTTTTTGTTAAAATGTGGATATGTTTTCACAGAATCGGATGGGATTATGTGATGTGGATCCATCATTTTGTAAATTTTCAATGGACCGAATGATATATTATCACCATTATATGATTTTTCAATCGGATGGGATTATGTGATGTGGATCCATCATTTTGTAATTTTTCAATGGACCGAATGATATATTATCACCATTATATGATTTTTCTTGGATTGATTTTTCAATGTGGGATATTATTCCCCTTCCTTATAGGGAAAATTTACTAATTTATCTTATTTGGAAAATTCATTCTATTGTATTGAAGGATGGACTTCTCAATTTAAGTAAAATAAATTAGGGTAAAATGCCTATAACTCCCTTGTGGTTTCGTGGAAATGCACATAAACCCCTGTGATTTTTTTATTGCACGATACTCCCTCGTGATTTAATCAATGTTGCACCGTACCCCGGACAACAATTTTTTTGTCCGAAATTGGATTACACGCGCTCTTACCGCATGTGGGTTAAGCTTGTAACATATTATTTACTGTTAAATGATAAGAATAACCCCAACTATTCACATTCTTTTCAAATGATAACCTTAGGACATCAGTTTTCGCCCGAAATTGGATTACACGCTCTTGCGCACGCTCAAATGACCATATTATTCATTGTTAAATGACCAGAATAACCCCAACTATTCACCTTTTTTTCAAATGATAATCCCCGGGGTAACATTTTTTATTCTAGATAGGGCCGATGGTTATTCTTATATGCATGTCCCAATTTTTTCAATCCTACTATTCACGCCCCCGTTTAGATGAAAAATGCTATGTACACCCCCTATCAATTTAATAATTTCATTCTAATTTTTTAAGATAACACGAAATTTGTAAAACTTACTTTCACTAATTTTTTCTGCATTAATTTTCAATGATAATAGTTTTATTGATTAAATTAGTTTAACATGATGCACTTATTTCTTATATTTCTAAATTACTCGCTACTTCTACGTATATTTTAAAAGTATAAAAATTTATAAACATTAATAATTTATTTAGTTAAAGTAATCATCATATCTTATTAACTTAAATAATAACTATTGAAAAAGGTTTACACAATTATATACGAATAATATAATAATGCTGCAATATAGATATTCTAAACATTAATACTTCTTACGTTTTTGTGGAATTGAGATTACTCCCTCTGATTTTTAATAAAAGTTGTCATAGATTCATACGGGGAAACAGCCAATACTTGTTAATTTTATGTTATTAAAATTATATCAATTCCCATTCATATATCACACGATTTGACTACCTACATCGTTCTCTTTTCGTAATCTCTCGTTTTATATTTTCTCAAACCTCAAAAGCTAAATCAAGAAACATTCTAGTCAACATTTGTTAAAGTTAATGTTAATGTTGAGCATTCAGCATTGGCAATGTTAATGTTGAGCATTCAGCATTGGCAATGTTGGGATAACATTCTAGTCAACATTTGTTGCCTGAGAATGCTCCATTTCTCAGTTTTATCTTTCATGCCCAAAACTAATTTAATTAATGACGTTGCATTTTTTTTAGTATTATGCAGGACTTATTCAAGGGATGGAACGGATCAAACCGCGTGGAAGAAGTGTAGATGAGCTAGAGCGAAAATAGGAGTGAAGCATGCTAAAAATAGGGAGCTTGGAGAGCAAGTGAAGACCGAGTGCTTGGAGCTGAACCAAGTCGAGTCTCAACGGTCACTAACTGTCCAAAATCACTTAGTGGACGTTAGTGGACGTTGTGGATTGTTGCCAAGTCGTTTAGTGAAGTCGGCCCAAAGTCGAAGACATATAAAAGGGACTTCACTTAACCGTTTGAAGACACGGAGTTTATAACGAGCGAAAATCAGAGCAATTGAGCGAGTTCATTCTTTTGAGAGAGTTTTCTGTTTTAGTCTAGCTTTTAAGGTCGAGAGATCCTTTAGTTTGCTGAATCATTTCTGATTCATAGGTTGTGCTAGACTTAGTTTTTGACTATCTTTGTTGATAGTTTGCAATCCATCTTTATAGGGATTTTTGCCTCTTGAGGTGCGCAGCAAGTTATTTGACTTGCTGCATAAAATTACTGCTCGTGTCCATTTCGCTTTACCACTAAGTACTTATCATTCCGCTGTGCGTTTTAAAAGTGAGATTGAGTGTTAGCCTAACATTCCGTCCAACATCAGTTCAGTATTTAGTGTTTTTACATTCATTTTGTACGGGACCACCATCAAAGTGGTATCAGAGCCTACGCTTGACGCTACTAAGCGCTAAAGATCTTCTATAATGGATATTATGAGTTCTAATAACGTCGGAAAAGTCCCTGTGTTAGACGGCACAAATTACGCATATTGGAGATGCGAGTTCGTCAATGCATCAAGTCCATCGATGTGCGAGCGTGGGAAGCAGTACTCAATGGATATACCCCACCAAGGACAGCCCCGGATGCTGATGGTGAAGTCTATGACAAGCCGAGTGAAGAGTGGACAGTGCCAGAACGATCCGCGGAATTCAATGACAAGGCTCTTAACGCCATCTTCTCAACTGTGGACATCTTTATATTCAAGATTATCCAGAGTTGTACAACGGCTAAAAACGCGTGGGACTTACTCCAGAGGTACTGCGAAGGCGACGCAAGCTTTAGAGAAACCAAACTACGCCTTCTTCTAAACCAGTTTGAGAACATACGGATGAAGGAAGATGAGGACATAACTTCGTATTTTGGGAAGCTCTTGACAATTGCCAGCGAGTGCGCCAGCCTTGGAGAGCCGATCGCCAATAAGGTACTGAATTCCAAAGCTATTCGTACACTAACTGAATTTAATATGAAGGTATCAGCGATCGAGGAAGCTCACAACTTGGGAACTATGGAGTCCAATACGTTGATGAATGTTCTCAAGAACTTCGAGACCAATCTCGAGGTACAAAAAAGGGCTGCACGTGGAAAAAGCCTTGCCCTGGTTAGTCAGTCATCCATGGAACCAATCACTGTGGACCCCAACAATGAGGAGGGTATGGCCATGCTAGTGAAGAAATTTGCAAAGTTCTTCAAGAAGAAGAATGTTGTGCAGAATGTTGGCCCAACATTCAAAAGGGCCAGAACGTCAAAGGTGAAGCATCTTCTGCCCCTCCGTTCCCTAAGCGCAAGCCAGTTGGGAAGCCAGACGGAAAGAAGAAGAATGTCGACTATGACTCAGTAAGATGCTATGAATGTCAAGGTTGGGGACACTATGCCAATGAACGTGCGAACACACTTCGTAGACGTGGAAAATCGCTTTGGGTGGAACTATCTGATGATGAAGATGAAGATTCTGACCAAATGGCGATCCAGCAATCATCAGTGATAATCCAGTCCTTCTCGGATGACGAAGACGAAGAAGATAATCAAATTGGCTACACGGCGGTAACAGATGTTGAGCCAACATCTGACTTAACATCTACTAAACATATTATTTTTTATTACGATGATTCAAACTGCCTTGATGGTGTTTTTAGTTCTGATGATGAAGATGCAGATGGGAACGTTGAAGTAAAGATGAGCGAAGCCTTCAAGCTACTTACTTCTCGATATGATATTGAGAAAGTGAAAAATGATCAACTCATGGCCGCTGTGAAAGTACTGACCGAGGAAAATGAGAAGAACGAGAAGCTGATCGAAAACCTGGTGGATAGGATGAACAAGATGGAAGCTGCACTGACACGAAAGGACAACGAGATCGACAAGCTTCAGAAGCGTGTGGACAAAGCCGACGAGACCTTCATGAGGATGAATAAAGGTAGATCTTCCCTTGATGAGGTATTGTCTCTGGGTATTTCTAATAAACATGGTCTAGGTTATAACTCTCAGCCTGCAAATGATGTTCCGAAACCCGTGACCCATGATTCAACTAAGATCGTTTTTGTTAAAGCTCAAGCTGTGAAAGATGAAGTTGAAATTGTAAATCCTAAGAATAGTCCCGAGCATGTGACCCTAAAAAGTGATAATACGTCTTTTATGTGTGATCATTGTAAGAAGTTAGATCATTTAAAGTCATACTGCTGGAAATTGAAGTGAGAGATTTCTGCAAAGAAATCGATGTCGGCTGAAATGTCATCCAACATATCGATCAACATTGAGAAATCAGTGTTGAATGATACGTCTGGAGAAAGTTCAGCTGGCGCATCTTCGAAGTCTAGCAAACAGAATACGGTTAAATCATCTAAGAAAGCTTGGATCAAGAAATCTGGACATAAATGTCTTGTAGTATATACCTCTTTGCGAGCTACGTGACAGGTTCATGGTACTTCGATAGCGGGTGTTTCCGACATATGAGGGTACCAAGGAGTATCTCAGTGATTACAAGCCTTTAAACAGTGGATATGTAACGTTCGGAGGTGGTTCTAAAGGTCGAATTCTCGGCCGAGGGATTGAATGTACCTGATTTTCCAAAGCTTAGCAACGTACTCCATGTAGACGGGCTTGTTGCAAATCTGATTAGCATAAGCCAGCTGTGCAACGATGACCTTGAGGTAAGGTTCAATAAGGAGTGTTGTGAAGTTTTTAACCGAAATTCTGTTCTAGTGATGGCAGGTAAGAGATCTAGCGACAATTGCTATCTAGTTGGTGACAAATCTGGTGTGAAGGACGTGTGCCAATTATCAAAGGCCGATGATGATGTTGTGCTTTGGCATTACAAATTGGGCCACGTCAACTACACAACCCTAGAGCAACTTATCAAGCATGATGCAATCAGAGGCATTCCGAAGCTTAAGGAGTTTGGTAAGATTGTTTGTGAGTCGTGCTTGAAGGGTAAGCAAGTACATGTTAGTCATAATGTTGAGCAACATGCTGCCCAACATTTTAATACTGCTCACTGTTTTCAATTGATTCACATGGATTTTATGGGTCCTATGGAAGTTGATAGCATAAGAGGTAGGAAATACGCATATGTGCTCGTGGATGATTTTTCTAGATATGCATGGATTTTCTTTCTTAGGGAAAAATCAGAATCTTTCGATTTCTTTAAGAAATTTTGTGCGATGATTAAGAACAATTTCAGTGCATCTGTCTTTCGTATTAGGTCTGATCATGGTAGGGAGTTTGAAAATCAGTACTTTGATGAATTCTGTGATAAGAAAGGTATAGTGCATGAGTATTCATCTCCTAAGACGCCCCAACAAAATGGGGTGGCCGAAAGGAAGAATAGGACTTTACAAGAGATGGCTCGTGTTATGTTACTTTCTAAGAATGTTTCTAAACGGTTTTGGGCTGCAGCTTTACATACTGATTGTCACATATCGAATCGTGTTTTCTTTAGGCATGGTACTAAAAAGACCTCATATGAATTGTTGAATGGAAAGAAGCCTACGGTTAAATATTTTTATGTCTTTGGATGTTTTTGTTACATGCTAAATGATCGTGAGTATTTGACCAAGTTCGATTCAAAAAGTTATAAATGCATCTTCTTAGGATACTCGTCTAATAGTCGTGCTTATCGTGTATATAACTTGCGCACGAAGTCTGTTCTGGAGTCAGTGAACATTGTATTTGATGATGCTACTGATCTTTGCAAAGTGTCTCCTCAAGTTGATATTACAGATATTATACAAGCGGTCAATGAAATAGAGGAGACAGAGGATGCCAATGTTGAGCCAACATCGGACTCAACATCTGTGCCCGAACAGAACGATGATGCGGGACCCAGCGAAGTACGACGAGATCCCCCTGCGAAGATTCAAAAAGATCACCCCACTGAACTCATCATTGGAGACGTGAATGAAGGAAGGAAAACCAGAGACAAGCCACGCAAAGACTATAAGTCTATGGTAAGAAACGCATGTATGAACTCGCTATACGCTGAGGTACGATTTAACTGCTTTGTTTCTGAGATAGAACCCAAGAATGTCCTTGAAGCTCTCAGGGATAATTGTTGGATAAATGCGATGCAAGAGGAACTCTTGCAGTTCGAGAAAAACCAAGTGTGGTCATTAGTTCCACGGCCGAAAGACACTAATGTCATAGGCACTAAGTGGATATTTAAGAATAAATCTGATGAACTTGGTAGGGTTGTTAGAACAAGGCTCGTCTAGTAGCTCAGGGTTATACGCAAGTAGAAGGAATAGATTTTGATGAGACGTTTGCTCCCGTTGCTAGGTTAGAATCGATTAGGCTTTTGTTAGCTATTGCATGTTGGCTTAATATTACATTACACCAAATGGATGTTAAGGGTGCTTTTTTGAATGGGTATATTGACAAGGAAATCTATGTCGAACAGTCGAAAGGGTTCGAAGATACCCATTATCCTAACCATGTTTTAAGCTGCAGAAAGCGTTGTATGGGTTAAAGCAAGCGCCTCGAGCTTGGTATGCAAGATTAGCAACCTTTTTACTTGAGTTCGGTTTCACTCGAGGTGAGGCGGATCGCACTCTTTTTGTTAAGAGGGTCGGATCCGATATTTTGATTGCTCAAGTATATGTTGATGACATTATTTTTGGCTCAAGCTCACAAGTTTTATTAGATCAGTGTGCAGGCAATGAACACTACGTTTGAGATGTCGATGATAGGCGAACTAACATATTTTCTAGGTTTGCAGATTAAGCAAAGTAAAGATGGGATCTTTATGTCCCAAGAGAAGTACGCAAAGAACACAGTCAAGAAGTTTGGACTGGACATGGCAAAGGTAATGAAAACGCCCATGGGTTCTACGCAAAAGGTAAGTAAAGATGATGTTGGGCAGAATGTTGACCCAACATTGTACCGTTCTATGATTGGCAGCTTATTGTACTTATCTGCGAGTAGACCTGATATAATGTATAGTGTTTGCGTATGTGCCAGATATCAGTCTGAACCCAAAGTGACACATCTTAATGTTGTTAAGCGAATACTTCGTTATGTGAGTGGATCGTGTAGTCTAGGACTATGGTTCTCCAAAGATACTAATTTGAGTCTTGTAGGCTATAGCGATGCTGACTGGGCCGGTGACGAGGATGACCGCAAGAGTACAAGTGGCGGCTGTTTCTTTCTAGGTAATAACTTGGTTGCATGGTATAGTAAGAAACAGAACTATGTGTCTTTATCTACTGCTGAGTCGGAATATGTTGCGGTGGGTAGTTGTTGCACGCAATTATTATGGTTGAATAGCATGTTATGTGACTATGGGTTACAGTGCGTAACTGTGCTTATGTATTGTGATAACCTTAGTGCTATTAACATCTCTAGGAATCCCATTCAACATTCTCGTACAAAGCATATAGATATTAGGCATCATTTTCTGAGAGATATGGTTGAAAAGGAGTTAATCCGCATTGAGCATATAGACACTAAGAATCAGTTAGCAGACATTTTTACGAAGGCATTGGATTCTGAAAGGTTCTCGGACCTGAAGAAATCCATAGGTTTGCACATGTTAGTCTAAATGTTGGTTCAACATATGGATCAACATAGCATATGTCGAGCTTGATAGTTGCAGCTTTAATATTTGGTTTGATATTCTGTTTTGTTTTCCTGTGAAATGACTTGATTCTTCTTGATTGGTCCCTAAATGAACCCGATCCCTCTTTTATAGGCTCTTGGTAATACGTCCCTAGGTACACGGCATTCGCTGTGACGATGTCCTCTTTGCGACTAAAAACCAATCTTTTTTGTGATTAGCATGCTCATAAACTCTCGGTTAGATATAGGTATTTGGTAATAAGATTCCTTAGGTACACGGCATTCGCGGTGACGATGTATACTATGCGACAAAAATCGCAAGTTCCCAGCGACAGTGAGGATGTTGAGGCAGATGTTGACCCAACATCTGAGTCGGACTGGGAAACACCTCTGACAAGGGGGAAGTTCTACGCCCCACTCAATGAAGAGCTTTGGCCTCATTTCAACCAGAGGGTGTTGCGAGTAGAGAGAACTGCTGACAAAGGAAGTTTCCGCCGATATGGCATCATGGAGTTCTTGGAGTCGAGAAGCTTTGACAAGACAGTGACGAGGTTTGGGACTTACTGCGACACAGTAGTCCGGAAGGTATATTCTAATCTTTCCCCGAGAATTAATGATCCTAGTTCTAGGAGATATGGGAAACTTTTCTTGAGGGAGAAGTTGTATGAATTTTCGGCTGGGGCTATTAACGAGTTCTTGGGGACACCTAGTGTTGATATAAACGAAGAGTACGATAATGATGATGTGGTGTCCTTTTTGACTGGGGGTAGAATTCGGGAGTGGGATGGAAATTTTTCGTGCAGTTTCTTAACGTCCCTATACTCGGTGCTATTCAAAATCGGCATTTACAATTGGTGGCTTACTGCAAATGAGACCCGAGTGGCGGAGAGTATGGCTCATATACTCTACGCACTTGGGAAAGATCTACCCATGAATCTGGGTGAGTTAGTGCTAGACCAATTGGCCAAGGAAGCTGAAAAGATATCGCCGGTGATTCTGCCATTTCCCTTGCTGAACTTTGGAATGTTGGTGCGGGGAGGTTTTAAGCCAACTCGAAGAGATGTGGTGGTGTCGATGAAGGTGACATACCCAGTTTCGTACATGCACCTAGCAGGGCCGAATAAGATCGTCGATCTGCTATGGAAAGCCCCAACTCAGAATGTTGAGCTACATGTTGCGTCAACATCCACCTCTCAGGCCAGCCTACAGCAACAGATAAGGATTCTAGAAGACACGGTCGCACTCCTGACGTCGCAGATTGCTACCTTAAAGGAGATGCTTTCTTTCCAAAAAGGGGGAGAGGCAGAAGGTGCTAGGGCAGAGCCAAGCGGACAAGGCGAAATCAGGGCAGAAGATTCAGGGGGAGCTCGTGAGGAAGATAATGTCCGGGCTGATAATCAAGAAGGAGAAGGAGCTGAAGCTAGAGCAAAAGAAGCGGAGGAGTCGATCGATAGTCTAAACACTTAGACTTTTCGGTTGTTTTTGTGCATGCGCGTTTTAGTCTTTATGTGCATGACTATCTTTTTATTCTGTGCGGTTGTTTCTTTTGGACCATGTCTTTTATTTTTTGCAGATTTTTCAGGAACCCTTATGGCTTGTACTAATTAGTAGTACTTTGAATAGTTTTTATTACTATTCTATTTTTTCGTCTATTTCTAACCATTTTTATTTTTGTGGTTAAGTTGATGTTGCCTTCAGGGGGAGTATTGCTAAGGATGACTTCTGCATTGGTTTTGGGAAGAAAGATAAAAAGGGATAGATTGTTAATGTTGAGCATTCAGCATTGGCAATGTTGGGGTAACATTCTAGTCAACATTTGTTGGCTGAGAATGTTCCCTTTCTCAGTTTTCTCTTTCATGCCCAAAACTAATTTAATTAATGACGTGGCATTTTTTTAGTATTATGCAGGACTTATTCAAGGGATGGAACGGATCAAACCGCGTGGAAGAAGTGTAGATGAGCTAGAGCGAAAATAGGAGTGAAGCATGCTAAAAATAGGGAGCTTGGAGAGCAAGTGAAGACCGAGTGCTTGGAGCTGACCAAGTCGAGTCTCAACGGTCACTAACTGTCCAAAATCACTTAGTGGACGTTAGTGGACGTTGTGGATTGTTGTCAAGTCGTTTAGTGAAGTCGCCCCAAAGCCGAAGACATATAAAAGGGACTTCACTTAACCGTTTGAAGACACGGATTTTATAACGAGCGAAAATCAGAGCAATTGAGCGAGTTCATTCTTTTGAGAGAGTTTTCTGTTTTAGTCTAGCTTTTAAGGTCGAGAGATCCTTTAGTTTGCTGAATCATTTCTGATTCGTAGGTTGTGCTAGACTTAGTTTTTGACTATCTTTGTTGATAGTTTGTAATCCATCTTTATAGTGGATTTTTGCCTCTTGAGGTGCGCAACAAGTTATTTGACTTGCTGCATAAAATTACTGCTCGTGTCCATTTGGCTTTACCACTAAGTACTTATCATTCCGCTGTGCATTTTAAAAGTGAGATTGAGTGTTAGCCTAACATTCCGTCCAACATCAGTTCAGTATTTAGTGTTTTTTACATCCATTTTGTACGGGACCACCATCACAGCATAAATATACATATAAAACAAGAAATCGAATAAAAAAAGCAAGTTTTGGACTTAAATGCGCTTTGATTATATCTCTTTAGTCACATAATAATTATCTAATAACAAGATCCGCTCCCATTGAATCATTTAGCAGTCATTCATGGAATTCAAGAAAATAGATTGAATTTTTTTACAAGTTTACCCCTCATCTTAAATTAAAATAATTAAATTAAACATGATAAAATAATGAATTAGGATATAATAGAGATATTAATTTTTCTCTTAATTTGTGTGCAATACCGTAAATGAATTGCCTTGAGGGATTTATAAACTTATACATATGAGAAGTCGTTAGGAAAAAAAAATCTAGTATATATAGTTAAATTAACTTTTGTAGATTGCTTGTAGGGGTCTTTACACACAAAATACCCATTTGCATAAAAACTTGTAATTCAATATCCTGTCAGTATTTTTTTATATGTAGGTACTTAATAGAATAAATCACATAGGTACCAGATCCGCCGCATGTACGCCATATAACACATTTAGATACCCTATAGCAACGTATTTTGGTACGTAACACGTTGAGAAAATGGTACGTCATAGATAACATACTAAGATACCGTATAGGGTACCGTATAAACGCGTGACGTGGTACGCAATACACACATACGGCAAGACTGAGAATACAAACAGTAAAACGAGTACCTATCTGTAAAAATTTATGACATGAGTACTGATTTGTAAATTTTTTATTCAATTGGTTAGTTTTCTATAGATGTCACTCGTTTGTAATAAATATAGTGAGAGTAAGTCAAATTTCATACTTAATAATTAATAGGGTGGGCGTGTATTCATTAAATAGGGGTGTAATAGAATAGAATTACTTTTTTTCTTTCTAATTCCTTTTTTTTCCTATCCTGGAGTATTCCTACTCAATGACTATAGTCTTAGCCACACATGAAGGGATGGATGAGACTAAATATATGTATTACGTGAATATGTCCCAATTCTTATTACAACCATCTTCTAATTTAGTGTGGTGAAACCACAACACTTTGCCCACTTACTCTATAAAAGGCCCTTAAAGACACCAACTTCTTACATTGCAAACATAAAAAAAAAACACCTTCTTTTTGTCACTTGTTATAATGCTTTCCATATACTACTATCTCACTGCTATATCTCTCATAGCCATTGCAAAATGGATAATACAAAGTTGGACAAACCCTAATTGCAAAGGCAAACTCCCGCCGGGCTCGATGGGCTTGCCATTGCTCGGCGAAACCCTACAATTCTTCGCCCCTACTAATACCTTCGACGTCAATCCTTTCGTCAAGAAAAGGATGCAAAGGTAATATACTAATGATGCAATAACTTATTACAGCCACTGTGATATTTTTCCACCTTATTACAGATATGGGTCGATATTCAAGACGAGCTTAGTGGGCTGTCCAATGATAGTTTCGACGGACGCAGAGCTAAATTACTTCATATTTCAAAGGGAGGGAGAGTTGTTCGAAAGTTGGTACCCCGAAACTTTCACCGAGCTTTTCGGCAGGCAAAACGTGGGAACTTTGCATGGATTTATGTATAAGCACTTAAAGAACATGGTTTTGAGCCTTTTTGGCCCAGAGAGTCTTAAAAGGATGGTTAGAGAAGTCGAGGAAGCTTCGAATCTGAGCTTAGAGAGGTGGGAAAGGATGGAAATGGTCGAAGTCAAAGATGGCACGGCGAAGGTAATAATTAAGAGTGTGTAATAAAAATTGAATCCTCTTTTTTTTTTTCTTTCCGGGACGGGGGTTATTAATTTCGACCGTTGTAAACAGATGATATTCGACCTAACGGCGAAGAAGCTGATCAGCTACGAACCTGAGAATTCGCCCGAGGATTTGAGGGGGAGCTTCGAAGCTTTCATTAAGGGACTGATTTCTTTCCCTTTGGACATTCCTGGGACAGCCTATCACAAATGCTTGCAGGTTAAGTATTAATTTATCACTGCGAAAACACATAGAAAAAAAGGCTGTAATGATGGGAGATTTGCGATACGAATCGCAGGGTAGAAAGAAGGCGATGAAGGTGTTGAGAGACTTGCTGCAAGAAAGAAGGGATAATCCAAGAAAGGGCCAAAATGATTTCTTCGACTACGTATTGGAAGGGCTTAGAGGAGAGAATACGGTTCTTACCGAGGGAATAGCCTTGGATTTGATGTTCGTGTTGCTCTTCGCCAGCTTCGAAACTACTTCCTTGGCTCTCACCTTAGCTATCAAGCTCTTACATGAGCATCCTTCTGTCCTAAGAGAGCTAACAGTAAGTGAAAGATTATGTAATAATAATCAAGAACGTATAGAAACCCTAACGAAGGCTAACGATTTCCATATGTTACTTATACGATCGATTAGGCCGAGCATAAGGCGATTGTTAAGCAGAGGGGAAATCCCCATAATGGGCTTACCTGGGCAGAGTACAAGTCGATGAAGTACACATTTCAGGTGAAATTCAGCACAAAAGAAATCCCAATATTAACAGACATTATCAGCTTCTTCCTTAAACCGTTATTGCATGCACCACAGTTCATCAATGAAACAGTGAGGCTGGCAAATATAGCACCTGGGATTTTCAGAAAAGCGCTCAGAGAAGTCGAATTCAAAGGTAAGCGAAAAAACAAGATCAGACTAAATTTCTCTTCTTTTTTTCGCCGAAAAAAAAAAGAAACTTCCTCGGTTTTTTTCTAAAATGGTGGCAGGATATACGATTCCGGCGGGTTGGGCTTTGATGGTTTGCCCGCCGGCGGTTCACTTGAATCCTGAAAAGTATAAAGATCCTCTTCAGTTCGACCCCTCGAGATGGGAGGTATGTACTCTTTACATGCATGTATACATGTGTAATATATATGCAAGAAAAAAGCTCGAAAGATGTAATAAGATGGGATACCATATATAAAACTCAGGGCATAGACACGAATGGGGCTTCGAAAAATTTCATGGCGTTTGGGGGCGGGATGAGGTTTTGCGTAGGAGCAGATTTCTCTAAGCTTCAGATGGCAACTTTCTTGCATTGCCTGGTGACTAAATACGAGTACGTAAGAGCTAACCAAGGAAGACATATATCATCATTATATATGATCATATAATTGTGTTCTTTTCAACATGCAACGAACGGTAGAAAAGAATAAGATTTATCATCACTTGTCTCTTTATTTTCTCTCAGTTTGAAAGCAGTCAAAGGTGGGGACATCCTTCGAACGCCTGGCTTGCAGTTTCCGAATGGATTTCACGTGAAAGTCTATAAGAAAGGCGAGGAAGAAGGCGAGTTTTAGAAGGAATTAGTGAATGGTATCATTAAAAGGAAGTTAAAGCTATGTATTAATATATTGATATATCTTCCATTTTCAGCTCGTTAATAAGCTGTAAGAGCAATTTGAAGGAGATAATAAAATATCTTTATTACAGCTGACCCTTTTACTTAAAATTTAAAATTAGTAGTAGTATCAAGTCGAACAACATAGATAGTTGGCTCTTGCACGCTAAGATTGTCTAACTGAAGCTGGCCGGTGATGATATAGTATTCACTGCATTAATGAAAAGTTTTAAAATTATAGTAAAAAACAATAATATGTACTAACTAGTAAGTATTTTTTATGAAGTTAAGGCTGGATGGTTTAATATAGAAAAATCTGGTTGGTTAATGGACAAACCAATTAGACAGTTTTTATCCACCTTACTCTCTTTAAAAAGAGTATAGATATTATTTCTAACGGAGATAAATATTTTAGACTTCTAACAGAAATCAGAGCGCCAAATTTTATGATATATATGGGTATAATATTAGATCTATGTGCTATTACTTTTAATCATCAATACAAATATGCATATCCTCGTATGCTGCTACTTGTTCCAGATTAATTAATTATAACAATTTAAAAAATAAATATAATAACCCAATTTATTAATATAAGACAATTTTATGCTGCCACATATTCCATATTAATTAATTATAAAATTTAAAAAAGTAATATAATAACCCAATTTATTAATATAAGACAATTTTATGCATTGCATTGCACGGGAAATAAGCTAGTCTGAATAACGTAATAGTAGCATAGCAACCTTCCTCAAAACATTAAAAGAAAAAATCTTCACGGGCTTATAAATAAATTAAAGATAAAAAAATTCAATTCGATAAATACATTCCATAAATAGCTCGATGAATATCTCCATAATAAAAGGGGACAGTCGAGACTCTAAAGTATACACCTGGATTCAATGTTCTATTGCTGCTGAGGAGAAAGTGCAGGCCTTTTCTCAACCATTTCATACTGAAGAACAAAGTTATCCTGCAAAACTCAGTGAGATCATAATATGATCATTCAAATGAACTCTCTTCACAAATAAAAAAAAAAAAAAAGAATTTCGAAAAGAGCATCACCTTTCGTCTCGTTTGCCAGTTATTGGGATCAAAATAGTGGTAGCAACCTCTCTCGTGCGTACTTGCCTTGACCTGAAGTTCCATGTTCTTCGCCCTGATAAACCATGCGCGGAGCTCTCTGTGATAGAACCATCCTCTGTTGTAACTGCAACGATATGTAAGATAAGAAAAACAATTATGGTATAAGATGGAGACGTGACTGATTGTGGTCGAAAAATCATCGCTAGTTTCGAATCGACTATCACTGTTGTTTTGACAGTAAACAAATCATTGTCTTCATAATAGAGACTTACAGTTCGTTCGCAGCAAATAATTGTGCCTCGTCTTTTGGCATGCTGGATTACAGAAAAAGAATGCATACGCAAATTAGTACTATGAATCGGGTAAAATGATGGAAAGGCTATATACTCTGTAATACATTACCTGTAAAATATATAAAATAACGTTTCTAGGTCGAGTTTCGAGTAAGAACTTCTCTGGATTGTTAGAAGAATGTCAGTGAAGAATAATCGTAAATGTAATAATATCATTGCATAACTGAGAGTCAGAGTAAGAACAACCTTCAATGGAGGAGTTGGCTCAGCATAGTAACATTCGGGAACAGCAAATTCTGGCTCTCCTTTGGCAGGGTCGTTAGTCCAAGGAGATGAAAACTTCTTAATAAGGGGCTCCAAAGCGTTCAAGTCTAGACCAAGAGTAGTCAAATCGAATCCCCGCGCAAGAACTGTCAAAGAGGGATTTAGCAGATTGAGAATGCTTAGCAAACCTAATACTCCATATTCGTCGGTTAACGTTTTTTATCCTTGAGTGATTTTAATCTCTTCATCTTGAAACCCGCAAGAAATGAGGTTGAGACTGATGGAATTGTTGATACTGCTTCATCAAATTTTACAAGGCACCAACGATATGGAAGTATCCAAACAAACTAGTTGGGATATCTAATACTCTCAAATCCAACCATTAGACATAAAAAAAAAAAAAAACTGTGTTCATGCAACGCTCTGAAACTTGGAAAAGATACCTCTAAAGCATTGAAACGAAAAATCTCGATTGCTTGATGACAAAGAGGAAACGCCAGTACCGTTTATGGATGAAGCTTGATGCTGTTGCTGAGGATGATGTGATGAATATGAGCCCCCAAAAGAAAAACCAGAAGATCGTCCCAGCTGAAAAATATGCATCAAATGTCACATCAGTGACTTCGGATTATTGATCAAGTGGTGTAATCACAAGTATGGCAATTACGGTCTGAGAATGACATTGTATTAAAATTCACCATATTGGCATGAACTTGTTCCTTTTGGTGAGTATTTATACCATAATCAGCACTGACCCCGGTTCTAAGGCTACCTGGCTTGACAAAAAAGTGGAAGCATATAAAGTAATATGTAAGGTTAAAAGTATCATGGAAATTGGACCTGATGAATGTCATGGAAATCTTATCATGGTAATCGGAAACACAGATAAACCACAATAAGAACTCCTGCAAGTCACTTCTAGTGTACTTAGCAGGACTGAGAAATTCAGCACCTCTGTATCCAGGCAGAGCAGGAAAATCTTCATTCTGAATGCTGAATTCTTGATTCTGTGGGCTGTAGCCAATATTATGTTTTTGCATCAAACCTTCACAAAAAAAAGATCATTTTACTGAAGAAACAGAAACAGATAAAGTAATATAACTATATCCTGCGCTTACCTAGTTGGCCCTGAGAACCACCATATGAAGGATGCTGCCCTGAGAGCTGAGGAAAGTCACTTACATCAAAAGAGACGCTATCACGGCCATTGGATTCATTAAGCAAACCCATGAAGTTAAACTGATTATTCCCAGCTTGATATTGGTTTTGAGAGACTTGTGCACCACCTCCTGAATATGCATTGTCTAGCAACGATGCAACCTGTGGAGCTGCAAACTATGGGTGTTACTTAAAACACAAAACCTAAAAAAACGAAAGAGTAAAGCCTGAGAGCAAACGGTGACATTAAAATTGAACATTGAGTTATAAAAAGTATATTTCAGAATCAGAACAAACATATGAAGAAAATATACAAGGCTTGCATCAATAACTAGAGTCAGTTATTGCATTATGCCCTGTTACGGTTTCCAAAATTCCATTCCTATGGCTAATCTACAGTATCTTCTGCCATTAGTTTCATGACGTATCAACGTCAGGATGGAATTTGGAAACCCTTACAGAGACTCATTTTACTAGAACAACTAAGAAGAATCACTTTTACTAGCATTAAAAAACCAGATATGAAAAATATATACCACTTAATTTCAAGCGAGAAGCCAGGCCATGAATGTTTGCTACGGTAGCAGATCCTAGACCCCTCGATGTATTGGCCCCACCTACAAGACCACCAATCGAACTTGCAGTTCGCCCAGAATTCCCTATATTTGCTAGTGCAGGTGCGCCTACTATGCATAAAAATAAGAGTTATAACCAAAAATGGACAAAAGAGACCAACATTCAGAAATGATCGTACCCCCAGTATTTGTAAAGCCAGAATGCCCATGTGTATTTCCAAGAGATAGCTACATTATAGTATCAGAAGTAGACAATCATTACTCCCATAAAGTAACAAGTGGAAAGATTGTCTCGCCACATTAACCGTAGAGCATATTCATTGAAGCATTTAGACTAATTATCCTCTACATACCTGAGAAAGAGAGTTAGGAAGATTATTTATTGCATATCTGCCGTTAGACAAATTTCCTATAGCTTGGTTAACATTTCTCGAAGCATATGGTCCAGGCATGTTTGGCATATTGAAGCTACCATTTATGTTATGAATCCCTTGGATATGACCTGATACATAAATCAGAGTCTTTTAATATCTTATATCTACCTTGGAAGACCACAGTATAATTCAAGCAATTTATAGTGGACAAAACGGCACTGAAGTACAACCATACCGGATTGACTTAACACGGGACCAGATGAACCAGGTTGAACAGGCAAGGCATTAGTTAAAGCTCTTCCGGGGTTATCTGATAGATTTGAGTTTGATCCATTTATTGGCAACTACGATTTATAATTCCCATGTCAGGTCAGGTCAAATTAAATTATAAAAACATGAGAACATGGTGGACTTCTGCAAGCAGGGAAACAGAAATCAAAGCTAAATAATAATTTGCTAATCAAAATGTCATGATTTAATAGGATGTCCATGTGGTATCAATTCAGAAGCATCACAAGATAAAAGAAGGATGCAATAGATGCATAGACGGACAAACTCACATTGATCATCCCGCTCATTTTAGATCCTTATAGGGAGATGAACATCCGTCTTCCAAAATGCAAACTATTTAACAACGAGACCACGTTTTAAACCTCCTGAAGAAGAAAATAGGGTAAAATTGATTCTGTCCATAACCAAATCAAATAAACAACATAAAGAAGCAAATTCTTTCATAGCACAATCCAACTCATAACACCACTTGCAGCAAAACTCTAAGCCAACCGAATAATTATCCAGGCACACAAAAAAGGGTCTTCAGATCATAGAATCTCAAACCAAAAATTTCTAGCCGGTTTGTCAAACCCTAAACCACCCAGATTCAATCAGGAAAACACACCATAGCAAGAAAGGGAAGAATTAGCAACAAATCTCGCATGTGCATTCAGAAATCAGTAGTTAGGGCCGCGATTTACCTTTATTTTTCACAATTTATGCCGCCGTGTTGTTGTCCACAACCCCTGGTGAGTTAATCGACGATCATTAGGGTTTTAAAATAAAAAGTTTGTCCTCCAATCCAACTACAGAGGAATTTTTATTTATATTATTTTTGTGAATAAAATTGATTTTGTTTTAGATAAAGCGAATTACACGGTGAAAATCCTGTTTTAGTACGCTCTCTACTGAGAGAGCTAATGTCTAACCTATTTATTTAATCATTTTAAAAGTGGATATAATATAATGGTTGTATGGGCTCTGTGAACGGCAAATCCAACGAATATGTTGGATCTTCAACACGACAAAGCCCATTACAAGGTACAAAGTATAATTGTTTGAGATAGGTTTTTGACACCGAATATTTTGACACGTCTTTTAAGAATATTTAATATTTATATTGATTTTTGGTGATATTATTTTTGCTAAATAAGGAAATATACAAAAGATGTGGGACTCCCGATTTAGAAAAACATATAAAATGGTGTGGGACGGAGGGACTGTTAAATTTTGAATAACATTTTTCTTGTAACAATGTGTTATCACATAAAATTAAATCAAAGATATACTAGGAATTAGCTAAAAATAATAATTATCAAAAATAATAATTAAATATAGTGTGTGTTTATTAAAATTCTATCATTTAAGGCTGCGTTTGCTTTAATAAAGCACAGAAAATGGGTTGTAATATTATTAGTAATATATTATATCTGGTTTGCTTTTATTACTGAAGCCCGACAAAAGATAAACAGCACGCACTATATTAACGGGTCCTTTATTATTTATCCAATACC
Organism: Craterostigma plantagineum; assembly: GCA_027422505.1. NCBI lineage: Eukaryota > Viridiplantae > Streptophyta > Magnoliopsida > Lamiales > Linderniaceae > Craterostigma > Craterostigma plantagineum. Next base: position 866,964 of record JAPQWV010000059.1, read on the forward strand.
AGTACCTAATATTATTTCAACCTGTATTTTCAGATAAATTAGCCTGATACATATTAGCGGGTTTAGACCATTATATTAGCCCATCTAAAAAGCAAACGCAGCCTAACTCTATAGCCTGTGTTTTATTGTAATTCTATCCTTCAAACTTTTTTGTTAAATTGACATGGCAAAGTGAACTCTTATACTAACCCGAACTGCTTAATAAAAATATAATAAAAGAATGGGAATTTAGAGATAAATACCAAGTCGAATTTTGGTATTAAGATTCACCAGTCCCTCCTTAGTTGAAGATTAAACAATAGATATGTGTATAGTAAATGCAGGTTTATGTTAGTGTCTATTTTAATTATTAATTAATTAAAATAACAGCAAGTTGGCCGGCAAGAGAACACGTGTCACCCGCGTGTTGTCCCACGAACCTCTGTAAATCCAATAAACAAATAGGTGTGTGACTTTCGACCTCTTTTTTTCCCCTTAATAATAATAAACGAACTCAAGACCGAGATGCAAACATCAACTACGCAAACACCGCCATGGCCGATGGGGTCGACGAGTCTGGCCTCTACGGATCTATCTTGTCTCGATTCGAGAGCCTCGAGGCGAGCCACAACAAGCTCAAGGAGCAGCTGAGCGTCGTCATTCGCGAGAAGGAGGTGGCGTCTCCTTCGGGGTTCGCCGCGGGGAGCTTCGCGGGGAGTCCGTACGCTAGGGTTTTGGATTGTATGGGGCACGCGGTCTACGTCACCACGCCTTCCTCTCGTCAGATTATCTATTGGTACGGCGGCGATGACGAGTGTGTCTGCGGATTGATATGCTCGTGTGTTTTCGATTTGGATGAGGTCAAAATTGAGTCAAGGCGGTGTTTGACTTTATTTTGTCAGGATGAGTTGGGGATGCGGATTTCAATTCTATGCTTTGTGTGTTCGTTCTATGCTAATCTAGGAAGAACTGAATCAGGATCCAGCTTTGTTATGTTGATTGCGATTACGTGTAGTTGATTGATTTGATCTCAATTTTCTGTTAGTTCATTTCTTTTCTGGAGATTAGTTTGTTAAATAGTAGCTCTTTCTGTGTGGAATTATAACGATCGGGGTACGTGCTTATTCAGTTTCTTTGATATAGTTGTTTTTATTTTTCATTTGGTGGATTGTTCGATTATAAATGGTGATGACCTGCTTTTCATAGATATTGCAGTGCTTCAATAATTTATAATTGCACCTTCTCTTAGTGTAAGCCAATATATAATCATGCAGGAACTCTGCAGCTGAGAAACTATTCGGATATAAAGACTATGAAGTGTTTGGAAAGAGGGTTATTAACCTACTTTTTGATGAAGAACATCATCTTTCAGCTGTTGCGCTCTTGAAGAGGTTGAGTAGCGGAGCATCATGGTCAGGTCAGCTCCCATTGAAAAGAAGGTCTGGTGAAATATTCATGGCAATGGTAACTAAGAGTCCGGTGTATGACGATAATGAGCTTGTTGGGATTGTCACCGTATCAAGTGATGCAGCTGTATTTAATAGCATTAGCTCAGAGAGTACGAGAGCATATCAGATTCGTACCGATGAAAGGTCTCACAGTAGTGGAATAAACCTGAAGAAGATTCCGTGGCATCCACAGACACAAAGCGCAGCAGTGCCCCACATTGCATCTTCTGTCTCGAACTTGGTGCTTAACCTGCTTTATATTTTTATTATTGTCGTTCATAAATTTCGTCCTGTTTACGTTTTTTATTCCCGTATTTATCAGGCATCGAAAATTCTGCTGCGGAAATCTAGTGATGTTACCCACGATAGAAGTAAAGAAAGTGTGGAAGCTGAGTTAGATAATGACGATGGCAAAGCAGAAAAACCACCTAGAATTCCTGTATGCCTTCTGTCAAACCAAGGTTATGTTCAACTAACTCGAAGTGCAACTGATAGGCAAAATTTGAATTTGCTGCAGGCTGCAAAGACTGGTTCCAGTTTCTTCCCAGGGAAGAGCAGAATGAAGAGTTCAGAGAAGGAAGAATCATCATTTAAGGTTACTTACACGTAGAGAAGCATATATGTTAATTCCATTCCTTCCTCATATATTTATTATTTATAGTTATTTAGATTGTATGTTGCTTTACATGTAGCGGCTGATGACTGGTGGCTTACAATTTATAGGCTATGCATGTTCTGTGCTGCAGGTAGGATTCTTCTCGAAACTACAAATGGCAGCGACTAACATTTTAGACAAAGTTGTGGATGATAACATTCAAGAGAATGCTTTCAGAGATATTTCAGTAAGGAGGGACACTGCTCTTGAAAACCAGAGAGTTTCAGTGCAGAAAGATTCTCATATCACGGGCCTTGATGCTGTCAATCATTCTGATGATGATCCATTGGGAATATCACATGTAGAAGGTATAAATGGCGCTGGCCCAAGTTCTTCAAATGCTAAAGAGAGTCCATCTTATAGAAACTCTTCAGGTACGTAGTCAGGGTGGTTCGAGGATGGATAATTGATTTTCAACTTCCTTTCTAATTTGAAGTCTTAATGTCAGATATGCCAACCATGAAATCAACGGACGTCGAAGATCCAGCTCATGGAATTTTAGAAGCACAAAAGGTCGCGAGCCCCGGGGAGAGCCATGGTAGTGGACATGGAAGCACATCAAGCAAAGATGAGAGTGAGTCCCATATTTTTGTTGATAGTGACATTCGATGGGAAGATCTGCAGGTGAGGGAGGAAATTGGACAAGGTAACGCTGAAGTAACTCATGAATAGAACCTGTATGCACACTACTAGTTTTGCGTTTAATTTCCATCTGTAAACCATGTAGTGACAAACTTCCTACATTACCTTGATCTTTGCCTCTTGATTGATCATTTTGTCCAACTTTCTTGCTCGAAGGTTCCTATGCAGTTGTCTACCACGGAATCTGGAATGGTTCGGTATGTTGCCACTGATCAGTCATTCTATTACTACTTTGCGAAGACTTCTTATATCTGCATTGATGATAAATCTCTCTCTCTCTCCACCCCGTTTTTACCTCTCCCCACATAGGATGTTGCAATTAAGCTTTATACTGGGAATCAATACAGTGAGGGGACTTTGATTGATTACCAGAAAGAGGTATATTATGCTTTATACAATGTCATATTTTCATTAAATGATGTCAGAAACCATGATTATAAGATTCGATTTCGTCGGGCAGATAAGCATAATGAGGAAACTTAGACATCCAAATGTGCTGTTGTTTATGGGAGCTGTGTGTTCAGAGGAAAAACTAGCCATTGTTACGGAATATATGACCAGGTATCATATGTCGATTTAGTGGGATTATTAAATATGTGCTGGAACTTTAGAGCCTTTGGATTGCTTATTTGAATTGGACTGGGTTGGGCTTGCTTTTACTTTGCACAATAACCATGTTTCAACCTCTGGCATTGAATTGGATCAGGGGAAGTCTTTTCAAGACCCTTCATAGGAGCAAACAATCATTAGACATCAAACGGCGTCTTAAAATGGCTATTGACGTGGTATGTTTTCTCGATTTCATTCTCGCCCCAAATGAAATGCCAGCTGTTCTTTAATATTGTAATTTCATCCTTTCAATGTTGTAGGCTAGAGGCATGAACTATCTCCACCACAGAAATCCTCCCATAGTACACCGAGACCTGAAATCTTCTAACCTTCTTGTTGACAAGAACTGGACTGTAAAGGTATTGCTGTTTCTAGAGCTGGAATCATTCGTATGATTTGTGCCAATTATTGCATCACTGAAAATTATTGAAGTCTAATTTATCAGGTTGGGGATTTCGGTCTATCAAAATTGAAGGATGCAACATTTTTGACGACAAGATCTGGAAGAGGAACAGTTAATATTTTACGCTTTTTTCTCTTTCAACTGTTTAGCTATATTTGATCTAATTTAGAGGACCTTTGGAACCCTACCATGCAGCCTCAGTGGATGGCACCTGAAATTCTACGAAACGAACCCTCGACTGAAAAGTAAATCTCCACTTCCAGTTTCTAACAGGCATTTTTTTATTGCTGATCAAACACTGTTACGTGATTGGTAACATATTGTGTCCCCACTTGACGAATACAAGCGGTTGCATCTCTTATGTTTTCGCTGCTTTTTCTAATCTGACTCATGTTTTGGCCGGTCAACAGGTCCGACGTCTTCAGTTTCGGCGTCATACTGTGGGAACTAATCACGGAATCCATCCCCTGGAACAACCTCAATTCCTTACAAGTAATTTGATTTTCTTCTTTTTCTTTTTCGTGATGGCTATTCTATATTTTCTCAAAAAAATCTATGCAATTATTTCTATGGAAAATATCTGTTGAAGGTGGTTGGAGTAGTGGGCTTCATGGACCGAAGATTGGACATCCCCGAGGACTTAGATCCGCAGATATCATCAATCATATCCGATTGCTGGGAAAGGTATATACATATTAGACCTATCCATCACACCGTTTCATTGCACTTTGTATTCATTGAACTAACACAAGCACAATTGGCCCGTCTCATAAACTGTAGCAAACCCGAGAACCGCCCATCGTTCGAAGATATTATCCACAGAATGTCGAATTTAGTCCACTCCGGCGCTTCTGTTAGGACGCCCTCCACGCCTTAAATTCCCATCCTCAAACGGCAGCCTACCCTAACATGACAAAAGACAGCGGTGTGGTTTCTATATTCCTTTTTCTGGACTTAAGCTCCCAAGTTCTTTTTTTTTTCCCTGTGATCATATATTTCTTTTTGATGCTGTGAAATGAATTCGAATAATGCGGGTTTTGAAGGGTATAAGTCAAACTTGTACATAGAAATATATCATTTGTGATTACTGATTTCAGGTTATTACAAAGATTAAGGAAGTTCGGAAAGGATTAAATGTGGTTGCAGAGATTGCTGCTTGATCGAAATCTTTACATGATTTCAAGTATGATAATCATGTGAAAAATTTTCATTAAGATTTAAATAGCGTCTACGTTAGCCCTCGAGCACTATTTCGACAACAGCTCAAACCCTATTCCAGGCTGTGATAGAAACCTGCCCCAGGTCAGTGCATAAGTAGTTAATCTGTTGCTGATCTTCGCTTCTTCTTCCTGCCATGGGTTCCTTATTTGCAGAAGGAGGCGACAAACTCAGAGAAGTATCGACTTCATCAAAAAAATCATAGATCATATCTTTAGGGCCGTCGATTCTCGGCCTTTTATTAGGTTTTGATTGTCCGAAACCATCAGTAGTATAGTCTTGTGCCGTCGATGGCGACCTCCTCTTCATCGAGCCGTTCCAATGATTCTTTATCGCATTGTCGCTCCTACGTGTATATATATTATATAATATATATATAGTTGACTAAGCGAAAACTTGCTAGACTTGAGAGATTTGTAACGATACGAGGTCTCTCGAGGAGTTGGCCTAACCTTCCCGGCAAAAAACGAGAGATCTCCGTCCATCTATTTCCGAACCGTTTCTGGCAATGAGCGAGGATTGCTTCTTCCTCGTGGGTCCATGCGTCTCTTCTTATTGCTGGGTCCAAATGATTATGCCACCTGGCACAGTATTATTACGTACGTTATACATCGCAATAGAAATTTTATTATGCGCGGATGAGCTCTCTTCTCTTAACCTTTCCCTGCATTGCTTGCCAATGCGGCCGGGCAAGAACTTGGCAATGGCGGACCACTTCAAGCACCCATTTTTAACCCTCTCCGAGATGACGTCGTCCTCCTGAAAAGATTGGATAACAAGACGACAACAAAACAAATCGTCGTAACTCAATTTCTTTTTCTCAAATCAGGTATTTTATCCACACAGAACGTCACAGTAGTCCCCACACTGCAACTAAATTCATTCTGAAAACGTCCTGGTTTATATGATGTATCCTAAATCCGACGAAAGTCGCGGTAATAAAATGATAGGTTGATGTGCTTATATTAGTTACCTCTTTAGACCATGTGCCCTTGACCAGGTCGGGATTGAGAACCTTCTGCCAACGATGCAAGCACTGGACGTCGGTCCTTCCCGTGACCGACTCAGCTGCGAAAATAACGACAGCGCAAGATCATCAATTTATACGTATTAACGAGAGAATTGGACGAAAAGAATATTTAACGGCCAAACTTTACGAACCTATTTTTTTCCAGTTCTTTCCGCTGTATCTTTGGACAGCCTCGGACAACAGCTTATCCTGCAAAACACACAACAGCAGTCCTTCGGTGGAAACGGAAAGCATAAGAAGAGTAAGTTTTTTCGGTTGGAAGTCGAACCGGTCCAAAAGAGTATACCTCTTCGCTTGTCCATCCAGCTTGCGACGGGCGTCTCTTTCGAACACTGAAAAACGTTAAAAAAACAAGAATGTAAGAAAAGAAGATTCTATATCGTAACAGCCGTCGATGATTGAATGTAGATCAACTTCTATATCGTAATATTATATATATATATATATATATATATATATATATATATATTATATCGGATACCTAGTACTACTTTCTGGGGAAGATGTAAGAGCGGCGAATCTCATGAAGACGTCTTCCTTATTATAAGCAGATTCTGTGGGTAGCATCACGAATATTTAACCTAAACCCTAAACTAATGACAGGGTACTTGTGATCAGTTGAAGTAAGAAAACAGTTTTGCTGGTAAAAACATACAGAGCCTATATGAAAAACTCACAACTGAATAAAGGCGAAAAGTTTTTTAAGGGTTTTCTCCCAAAACCAAAAACCAAAGCATATTAATATATGCACAGGCACGACGGTTAGCAACAAACGGAGAGTATGGTCGAAAGAAATCAATAGAGAGGGGAATTACGTAGCTCAAAGCTGAGCCAGTGTCGAGTTTAGGGTTCTATGAGACGAAAACGGTGGTGAAGATGATTGATTATGAGCTTAGCGCAAAAGGGTTTTCTATATATAGACAAAAAAAGAGAGGGAAATGAAAATATTGAAAAAGGGTTGTATTGTAACGGACTCCGAATTTAATGTTCTCTTTTTTCGGTTTATGGGTAGATTTGCATGGGGTGATTGGAAGGAAACGTTATGATTTGTTTACTTACGGATCGCGTGAGATCGGTCAAGTTTGGTAATAAGATTCCATGCAGTTAATGAAAATATGATAATAATTACTCGTTTAGCTAGAATAGTTCAAACGGTACCAATTCCATATTTAATGTATAGATATAATTTGCATATAGAGGTGATTATTGTGAGAGTTATAATATATATTGAGATTCGCCGCCTCGCCAATAACGGCTTAGAATCAATACTACAATGTTACATTTAAAACTCATGCAAACTAGCAATTTCGTTCACTAGTTAATAATGCCCATATGCAACGACACATATATAGAAAGATTTTAACATCATATTTTGAGTATTCTGGCGATGAAAATTTGTCTTTGATCTATCTGCATATACTAAGAATTAAACAAAGGGTTTTACAAGGAGATTTGTTTTCATTTTGTTCATGACTTACGAATTCTAATCCCAGGAATGCCTTTCAATCCCATCTTCAACGCAGTTTTACGGAACAAAGCCGGCGGTTTCTCAAGACCAATCGACGCCGAGAATTGATTAGCCAAATCGACCAATGAAGTCTTATCCCTTCCAATGGCGCTTATCGAGTTGTAATAGCCAAGCCAAGCGTGATATGCAGCTTCTTTGAGGCTTGAATCGATTCTTCCCATCGACTCTTCAATCTTAGAAAATTTTCATTAAAAAAAAGACATAAAACGAACTCCAAGATGTAGGGTATGCTCAAATATACATACCTTCGCTTTTGCGCGCGGGTCTAATTGTGGGAGAGGACATTTTTGGAGAGGTAAATCCTTAATCTCATCGAGAAAATATTCTTCCCAAGGCGCAATCAGCATTAAACCTTCGCCTTCTTTCCCTTCTGCCCGGCGGGTTCGTCCAAGACGGTGAATATATTGACCCCTATCGGAGGGTATGCCCACCTAATATTATCCAAAGTCCAATCAATGTTGCTTTTCCAATGCCATATTTACATTTATTCCGTTGTAATTTGATGGCAAGTCACAAGTTAGAAAACCAAGAAACCGTAGTCTAAAGCTTAGTTGGGCGAGAAAATATTTTGTTGTTATCGAACAGAAAGTTGCGAAAGAATGCATATATGAACATGTTGTAGTGGAATATAAGCTACTGAATGTCTTACCTGAATGACTAAAGTAACGTCGGGATAGTTAATCCCTCGGGCCGAAACATCAGATGTGATCAGAATCAAACTTTTTGACTCCTTAAATTCGCTGGAAATTCGATCGCAATAGAGCTGAGGCTTCTTGGAGTGGATTTCTCTGACGTTAAGGTTCATCTCATGGAGAAGGGAATACAAGAGTGATGTCATCATTGACGTCGCACAAAACACGATAACCTGAAAGAAACATAGTCGGTGGAAATGGTATAAATATGCGATTACATTGAATTTCAAGAAATATGTAGAAGCCCACTCACTTTATAGTCGACGACTTGGGATATATGGCTTATCAGCAAATGGTGTACTATACCAAGATGCTGGTCATGTGGTGCAACAAGGAAAGACTGCTTAACCTATTTGAGAATTAAAATAGCACCGAGTTTATTTTAATAGATAAACTGCCAAATGCCTTTAGATCATAATTGGCAATAATTGACCCTCTTCAAAATATGAACAACTTATATAAAAGGTGGCATTTTTTGGAACATTTTAACAGTGGCAAGTCATGACTTCACCTTAGCAGGGGTGTCCAAACTTCCGAGACCCACTGTATCAATATAGGCATGTTCCCTTTTCAAAATAAGTTGAGATACTCGACGAACCTAACATTTCAAATGTTATCAACAATCAGATATAAGGTCGATTTCTATAGGAGATCACTTCAAGTAAACTGTGTATTTCTTTTAGACAAAAATGAAATGCACCTCCTTCGGAATAGTAGCCGAAAAGAGTAAAGACTGCCTACTTCGAGGCAGACAGTCGACAATCTTTTCTATATCTTTACGGAATCCAAGGTCTAGCAAGTGATCTGCTTCATCAACTATCAGCATTTGTAGTCCCATTAATCGCGCCGATATGCCAGATTTGTTCTCAATGTGATCTAATAATCTTCCAGGTGTAGCAACAATGATCTGCATATGATAGCAATCTCAATGACAATCGCAAGCTTCCTAGACTACGGTGATCAGACGCAGAAGAAACAACGATGTCATAAAGTACCTGGCTCGGATCGGTTTCCAGGCGTCTCTGATCGACTTTAAATCGAGTCCCTCCAACTAAGGATTGTACACCCATGCCTTTATGGTGCTTCAATAGCACATTAGCCTCGGCTGTAATTACACTAGCAATTTCTCTCGTGGGGCAGAGAATTAGAACATAAATTGGTGGGATCCTTTGAACTGTACTTCCACTAGAGGCCTTCAGAACTGTTTCAATAGCAGGAAGCTGTTTATGTTTAGCAAAGAATGAGCAAATGAAATATAGGATGGTGCAAATAATATTTACAGAGAACTTGAGACTAAAGGTATATAACATACCAAAAACGCAATACTCTTGCACATCCCAGATTTGGATTTGACTAAAGCGTCCTTCCCTGGTCCAAGAGGAAGATCATGAAACATCAGGATATATGTCCCTGGTCCAAATGGTAAAAAAATAAAAAAGCCCAAGACCCTAGCATGCAGTTACAGAGTCAATCACGCTCATCGAAAGAGAACAATAAGTATATAACACAAACCTTCAAAACTAACAGACAGAGTAGTCTCCTGTACTCTGTTCATTTGCACATAACCAGATTCCGTAAGTGCTTGAACTGTTAAGGCATTGACACCACACTCATCAAACCTGCTAAAAAGGAAAAGAAACAGATGCACCCTTATTACCAAGAAATCCATAATAATCAAATCCAAAATTCTAAGGGTTACACAACTCCAGATCTTACAATTTAAAGCCAGACTGACCTCTTTGTAGAAAGAACGGATTCTTCTATGACATTTTTATTTTCACTATTCTCCTTAAGTTTCCTTTCGGTCAACTCTCTCCTTATATCCTCAACCTTCCGAGAAAAAGCATCCTCGTCTTCCAAGAATTTCAATGGCACACGCTTTGATGTCTTCACATCATGCTTACCCAGTGCTGCACTACTACCAAGAATCCTCCAATTAGTTCCCGATTCACTCTCCTCGTCTTCATCCCCATCAGAATCATCACTTTCATCATCAGATGACCCCATTTCACGTCCCCGAAACTTTGGCCATGTTGCCCTGTTTCCACCACTCGACCCCACTTTTAACCCCGATCTACTATTCTTACTAGAATTCAAACTTCCACTCTGATCACGATCAGCACCAACACTGTAATCACGCTTCAAATCAAGAAAACAACTCAAAAAACACGTCCTTCTCAATTCATAACTCCCAAAACCACTCATCAAACCGACTCTAGGCCCCCTGTATGTGGAATATCTCCTTACATCTCCTACGTTAGACAAAAACTCCCTCTTTGCAACATTGACACTGCAACTAAACCTAGCATTAGTTGAAAAATGCCTAACTTTAGCCAAATGAGTACCAACACCGGACAAAACCTCATCATTTCGTACCCCTCTATCCCCAACCAATTTCCTGAGATCAATCTTCCCATCAAAAGTCAACCCCCTCCCCGGCTTATTCACCGGGCCTTCCACCGGCCCATCATTTACGTTCCACAAATCCTCAGCACCTTCCTTCATGAACCTATCCGCAAGAGCCTTTACGTGCTCTTCAGGGCTCATCGGGCCGTAGCTCTCCCCATTCCGTACGGAATCCGATTCAGGATTCTCGAGCTTCGCCCGTATTTGGGACCTCACTCGAGCCTCGTAGATTTGCTTCTCTTGTTGAAGCAGACGCTTCTCCTTCTCGCGAGCTTTCTTCTCGTGCATTCGCTTCCACTGCCACTTGTTGAGGCCGCCGGGGAACGTGCGAGGACCGCCGCCCATACTGCGGAGGAAATCGAATCTGTACCGGAGGAGATTTGGCCTGTGGCGGCGGAGTACATCGAGCTTGGAGAAGTGCATTTTCCCTTTGATTTTGCGAGGAATTTGGGAACTAATGGCTGGCTATGGGTCTTTCACTTGTGCGATTTAGGGTTTAAGCTGGCGAGGTTTTAACAGTTATATATATATATATATAAGCAATAGTCAGTCGCACTTAATTCAATTGCAGTGAAATGCATAATCTGTAGAAAAAACTCGTGCTTTTAACATGGCTTATTCCTCTTAAATGTAGTCAAATGCAATCGAATCATTGGCCTTTTATATGGAGATATAAATATATAAGCATTTTGCAATAAATCTAATCTACAATGGTGTAGCCAACTACGATGATTGTGTTAGATATTATTATAAAAGTATATATTCGATTGTATCATTATCTTAATTAGAGGATGATAATAGCATATTCAGTTCATTAATTAGTGTTGAGAATTTCTGTCCCACATCGGGAAATTAATATAACCCGGCTCAGTATATAAATCAAAGAGGCCTCTCCACCTAACACCAATTGGTTTTAGGATGGAATCCTCCATTTAACATGGTATCAGAGCGGGTTCGATATGCGTGTTATCACGCATATTTCACTCACCGTCACCCGATTTCATATGTCCACGTGTTAGGCTTTGAATCGTGCACACGTGAGGGGGCGTGTTGAGAATTTCTGTCCCACATCGGGAAATTAATATAACCCGGCTCAGTATATAAATCAAATAGGCCTCGCCACCTAACACCAATGGTTTTAGGATGGAATCCTCAATTTAACAATTAGCTTGATTATATGGTTAGAAATTAGGAGTATATTATAGAAATTAGGAAGTAGTAATTGCTTTGTATATTTTATATATATATATATATATATATATATATATATATATATATAATCTCGCACTTTGTATGAATGAAAGAAAGACGAGGTTCTTCAAAATTCAACCTTGAATTTGTTAGATTGAGATGAGAGAGTTAATCATAAGTATGATTTGGGAATTCATTGCATTTGACGCTTAGATGGATCTTAGACAATTTTTCTACATTTATGATTATCTTTTCATCGCTGAAATAAAATCAAATCAAGTGGGGCTTACTAAACTGGCAAATAATTGTCTTAGGATGTCGGCAATCGGCATCGTAACGTATATTGCAATGAGATGAGAATGTAGTTCTAAATTTTTTATAATAATAAAGTACATTCTCATCGACCCACCCCCATCGTGTTTTTGCATGTATATTTTATCATTTATATATTGTGGGCGGCGTTGGCTATTTCTTTAATACAACGTCAATTAAGATTCGTATACATAGTAGTATGGAAATTGTGTGTATATGATGGAGAAAATATTTGATATATTGCACAAAATGATAACAACGTTACAAACCCTTCTTTTTTTTTCCTTGCCTAAAAGGCTATGTATAAGAGACTTTTACACTTCTTCCTTGGTTTTTTTTTCTTTCGAATTCATCAATTTTTCTTTTTAAAACTATAGTTTATGGGTAATTAAGCCGTACACTACTATAAGAGCCACAATGAGCGATCGATCAGCATCGGATTCCACAATTAGGGTTAGTACGTCATCGCCCAATGGAACTTCTGATGACGTCAGCTTCTGCACAACCTGCGTAATATACGAGGACAAAAACAATGCACCCAAAACCATTAATAATAAAAAGTATCACTAAATTATTACCAAGAGTTTTAAATTAATGCTCTTTGCAAAAACTCATTCTTGGTCTGAATTGTGTACTAAAGTTCCATTCTCGATCTATGTCTCTTACATGCAAAGAAATTGATCTGCCACTCGAACGAAAGTAATCGGTAAGAATCTATACTCTTATATTTATTGTCAGTGGGAGTTAAAAATTGCCAATTACTATCCAAGTTGGTGTATCAATTACACCCAAAATTTGAGTCAATTGGTTAGTTACTTTTTTTTTAAGGACGATTTCTTTTCATAATCTACCCTATCCAATAAAACGCAACCACCCTACTACCTCTGTATTTGTGAATTTTGATTATTTTATTTAGACGTTTGAAAAAATAACTATTGTGCAGTTTGAAAAAAAAAAACTCTGCACAGGTGTAGACTGTGCGCATTATACTAGTATTATATAATCGTTATATCGAGCAAATGAAAAAAACCCTAACCTCTGCAAGAAGTTGCCCAGATAAATCATCCAAGATCTTGAGCGTACATTTTCTTCTCGATCCAACGATTTCATAAACAAGTTCATCACATTTAAGAGTGACCCTAAAGCTCAAATCCGTACTAAACAAAGATTTCTGACTTCTCTTCACTTGAAACCATGGTATCTCCTTCTTTACATTTGTATGATCATTATCAATCCATTTATAACCTTCCCAGCGTCTAAAAATCCATCTTTTCTGTATAAGATATATGAAAAAATACTTACAGCTGAAAAATAGCTTTCGAGTAAGAGACAAAAGTGTAGGTCCAATACATCTCATATGCTCACCTTTCTTTGTATAGAGAAGAGTACGTCGCCGTTTGAGTCCATGAGGACAACCCTTCTGCTATGTCTTTGCTGGTAATTATCCACACGAAAAATTATACTTCCCTTCGAATCGAAGACAGTGCAACCTTTTCCATCGAAGACGAGTGATTTCATCCATAGAGTGTATGATTCTCTTCTTTCTGTTGTAGTTTGAGAGAATCTATTGCTTGATAGGTTGTGGATTTTGGTCATTTAAATTGTTTTTTTTTTTTTTTTTCTTTTCCTTTCGATGTAAGAAATGGGTCAAGAACACTAATAATATAAGTATATGTTTCGTTAGTTGTTACATACATGCATCGCAAGGTAGGAATAAAAGGCTACATATTAAAGGCGTGTGAATGGATTGATTTATCATATAATAAGCTCGCTGCTTGTGACAAAAAAAGAGATTTATTAGTTTAATGCAAGTTTGTAATAAACAAATTTATAAATATTCTTTAGTTGGTGTCCGTTTTCGCTTGTTAGTGTTAAGCTCTTTTTCTTTTTTTTTTTTTTTTAATTTTCTGTGGAGATTAGTCGTAAACCAGCTCATTTGGTGAAGACCGCAACTTCATATGCTATATAAAACAAAAAGGGCAAAAAATATGGATTTGAATATATTAAGTTGGTATAGTGCATGCATTCTCATCGAGTTGTAAACTTAGTCGCATGTGATTGGTTTTTTTTTTTTTCCCTAGTAACAATAATCCAAATAATTAAAGAGTCTTTTTGAGAAATAGTTTAGGAATCTTTACCTTGGTTGACAACACCTTGCGCTCGTCGGATTATTGTAAGGAATAGTAATTCCACTTTGCATGTGATTTACTAATATAATATAAGCATTATTAGGGCAACCGAGGCGTAATTGTAGTGCTCTCTGCATATATATTGCAAGGATAAGTTACTAAATGCTTATTGGTATGCTTCAGATTGTTGGGGACGGCAATAAATATGTTATCCGAAAATTTTTTTGGCTTTACCGAACTTATGGGGTTTCTAATAATACATAAACGTACAGCTCATGCAATTTATAGCCTAAAACAATATTAAAAATAACTTCTACTTAACTAGTAAATCTTCATATAGATTATCAGAAATACAACCTGGCACGACTTGTAGGGTTTAGAAAGACGACTGTTTTAGTAGAAACAATGAAGAAGGGTATACAAAATTAAGCTTCATGGAAAATTTAGGAGGATTATAATTAAATATGAGGGCCTTAGCATTTAGCAGCTGAGTAACGGTTGTCGTTAGGGTTTCTCCTTCCACTGAAGACAGCCAAAGCTTTCCTAAGAGGAGGCTGAAGAGGAGCTTTCCTATCGTTGTGATGTCTGAAAACGTCGTCTGGTAAAAAGAAGTCGTCCTCCTAATTAACGAGGAAAAAAAAAAAACGAATCATCGAATATATCAATAAAATGAGCTGCAATATGATCGACGAATGTTCAAAGGGATTTAATTTAGTAGCCGAACCTTCTTATTGTTCTTCTTCGTCTTTGGATAAAGAAACTTCTGCGGTAGCTGATCTTCGCGCAGTATAGGGTTTTTCGTGATTGCATCCCTGCCACCTTGAGGTAAAGGCAACGAATACTGCAAAAACAAAAAAATGTAAAAAGATTAAGGACGTTTACTTGAGAAACAAGTCATATATATATATATACGGTGGAGGTGCATCTTATATGCATCAGTTCTTGGGAGACAGCTCTCATGTTTAGCCGCAATGGATTAGTTAGTTTGAGCAAGAACATTCTTTAAAAAGTGTTGTATAACTGCGTATAGCAATAAATACATGGATAAATTATACCTTAGTGCCACGCAGTGATATGCGGGGCCGGCGTGCAACCAGTGTTATTCCATTTTCACCAACAGTAACGGCTACTTTTCTCAGTGTGCCTCCGTTGCCACAACAAGGGCAGAAAATCTTAGTAGTATCTGTCGTCACCTTAAAGCAAGCGTGGCATGTCAGCACCCATCTGTAGTAAAACGAAGACAACGATTATGCTTAGTTTTCGAGTCATGAAGATGTTAAAGATAGTAAAGTTTTTGAGGTATCAAAAGAACAAGCTTGATGAAGCGTTCTTTATCTAATGTTAATAACACAGCTTTTGGTCTAAATCAGCAAATACCTATGAAGCTCATGAATCTGCATCCCTCCAGGTGCAACAAGCCTTAGACCCATCTGAAGAAGTACGTTTTGCATCGCGTAGTCACTAGTAACACAAGCCACACTAGACTCAGACAGAGGCCTTAGGCTCCAGCTCTTTTCACTACTCAATTCGTCGGTATGCAATGAGTAGACATTTTCGCTAGTTTGACTAGCTATGTCCACATTTGCCAGCTCTTGATCATCCTTTTCGCTATCTTCTTCTTGTACATCAAATGACAGATCTTTACTCATCAAAGTACTTGACTCTGTTACCTCACCTTGAGGACTTGCATGTTTACCATCTTCAGAGGACACACCACCAAGTTTAATTTTCTCTATGCCATCGCAAAGCTCACCATCTTTATCCCCACTACTGATCTTACAGTCTGAGAGAATACTGTGAGTTGTTTCTTCGTAGCCTTCGTCATCCAAAAGTTCGGGACACTGATCATCGTTTGTTTTACCATTTACGTCATTACTGGCTGAGTTTAGCTGACTTTCTGATTCTGACATTTTCTCAGTCATTTCACGTCTAGCTTTTCTCCTGAGATATCTTCTATGGGTGTTTCGACTCACAGCAGGCCTCCAGTCATCATTATCGCAATCAACTTCACCTTTTGACGCATCAATACCAGGAACCACCATCTTTTTCCCTTCAATCTTGACCTCTCTGTTCTTGTGACCGTGTCTCCTTGAACCACTATCATCATTCTCCTGAGATCCAACACGTGAATCTCGACCTGAAGTAAGATCAGTACCATCACGATTTCCCAAATCTACTCCAAGGCTCAAATCTTTAAGGGGTAAAATTCTCGAGCGGGTGGTTGTTTCTTCATTTGATGCATGCTCCAAAGCTTCCCATTCGTCAATATTAGGCACATTAGAACCCCATCCAGGCAAGTCTTTCTCTGGCAGTCTCTTGACATTGATCGTGTGGATGGGAGGTGGAATATCCCTAAGACGTTGAGTCCCATGGATCTGAGCTTCCAATGTATACGTTAACGCAATTAGCTTCAAATCCACATCTGAAAGTGTTTGCAGGTCACCAGTAGCCTTGGCGAAGCTGACCACTGCAAGAGCACACATCATCACTCAGTACTTCAATATCAAGAAAGCTCCTCCGAGCAAATTTGATTAAAATCAATGGAAAATGATTAGGATACTCAGTACAAACATCCAATTCGCCGCACTACTAAGCATTTTAAAACTTCTTTTTTAATCGAGGAATTCAACGTTACCACTCTTTTGATTTAAAATAGGGTAAGCACTTCAAAAAAGGTCATAAGTATATCTAGAAGATGACAATAGCTTACACTTTTTGAATTTGATGTATACTAAGAAAATAGAAACAATTTCCGAAGAGCAATGCAATATGGCTACACACTCGTCACAGAAGAAAGAAACTGTTCAATGCATACTCGCTGAGCGTTACTCGACTAAAGTAAAAGGGAAGGCAAAGCCCCGTGAAAATGATGAAATACTAACGAAGATGAGAGCAATAACGTTAAACGCAATACCGACAACAATCAATGGACATCAATGTCAAAAGTCCATACCCTTTCTGAGAGCTTCAGGTGATGGCTCGAGCGTTTCTATGGTAAACGGCAAAAACTGGAGCGCGCGACGCGACGATGGGTCACGAACTTCGCTCAGGACCTCAGAAACGGAGACGAATCGATCGGCCGAGTGAATAAGCCCCTCTCCGCCTTGGATTAAGGCGTTGGCATCCACAACGGCAACCGAGATCGGCGGAGGAACCCGATGATGGGTCAGTGGGTCGACCAACCCGCCGGCGGCCGGCGCTAGAAGGGTGGCTTGTGGCGTCGACATTGAGTTTCTTGAGAAGATTGGTGTGGAGGAAGAAGATTAAAAGAAGAAAACCCTAAATCGACTTTTAGTGTGGCTGATTATTTATTGGGCTATATTTTGAATATATGATACTCTATCACCTAGGCCCATTCTATTTAAATTACTAACTGCTCCTTTGACAAGTTTATATTTAGGAGCATTTAAATAGAACGAATTAATGGATTTAAATAAAAGAAAAAACCAAAAGAAGGGCTGCCGTAAAGGCGTAAACCAATCATAGATATGAGAGCCAATTTAACAAAATAACTGAAAAGAAGGCAATTACTTTTCGGTGAACCAAGCATGAGACCCAATTTAAACAAACTATTTAAAAATGATATATAAGTTTCAGGCCCCAAAATATTTTAAAATAGGATTAAGACCCTTTTCGAAAAATATTAGTTTAAAGGGTCCAAAATTTAGAGATAAGGATCTAAAACATGAACTGTTATCGGATTATCGTTTTGTGTTATTTCATAAAAATGAAGTGTTATTTGAAGACAATGAAGTGTTACTGCAGAACAATGAAGTGTTACTGAACAAATCGAGTCCTTAAACCTGATTTTTTCCTGATAGTTAAATTCAGACCCTGACAGGGGGCCTGAACGAAAATTGCCCTTCCAAAAAAAGGCAATTGCAAAAGATTCTCTTACCTTGTTGACTGATTTGATTGCTACAATTCTAATTCGACTGACTAAAGGGCAGAAAAAAACACTGACGGTTGAAAAAATTTCGCCATCGTGTGTCATATTCGAGGGATAATTTTGTAAATAATTGGTGGTTTTCAATAACCCACCTCAAGGGTGAGTTTATTTAAACCTTCTCATGTGAGTTTAAAGGTATTTTATATAAACCCTTAGTTTAAATATACCTAATAACCAAACATATTAATATATAGTAAACCCATGTTTAAAACTTTTAAAACCCCCCAACCAAACAAGGGTAAACATTCGAAATTTCCATTATTCGGGTGGAACCGATATTTAATTTAATATAAATTATTCAATAATTTAACAATTAATTTGTTAATTGGTCAGTAGCTTTGTATTTTCATGTTTTATGATGCATAAGAACCTTAACAATAATTTCAACGCAAAGCAGAGAGATGTCTAATAACGATTTTAATGCAAATAAAATCAAAATACAATTCAGATCTATTCACTCTATCAGTAACCGAGCCGGATCTGGTGTATCATAAGGGATTTTATAATATCTCAATTTTGTATCGTGTTAAAACAAATTTCTTTTTACAGAAGTAAAATGTATTATAAAGCCAAACTTCTTTTTCACATAATAAATAAAGCTAGCAACAAAGATAGATCATGTATAAATGTGGTAAAAGAATTCCATTAAATAAAAAAAGTTACGACAATGAATGCCACGAAATTAGAATTATTAAAACTCGTGCATGCAAGCATCATAACATGGTCCCAAATCAAATCTTGTAGTAACTTGCACGGCTCTTTTGTTTTTTCGACAATAATAAGAGAAAAACTGAAATCGAGAAAAGACTAATGAATATTTTATTGACTGATTGCTTGAAACTATTACAAGCGATGAGCATATATATAGAGTACATCGTAGCAGAATCAATCACAATCAATCATAATAATGAGCACTAAATAGAGAGATATTTTTTCCTTATTGACCAGACTACCATATGTAAGAGAATATATTACTATTTAGGATCCTTGATACCATCCATAACCTTTGACTAAATCTTCTGATTGATATCGCCTTATTTCTCCATAATTAGTGGATTGACCTAATCCCCCTTATCACTCCATAATTTGTGGGATTCGCCTTATTACTCCTAGGTCATCCACTTGATATTATATTGCCAATACCCTCCCGCAAACTGAGCCGAGGTTGAAGGCACAGTTTGGCGCGAAACGAAGCCAGTGTAGCTTTCGAGACCGATTTGGTGAAGAGGTCGGCAATTTGATCCGTCGAAGGAATATGTTTAGTAACAAGTAGCCCAATAGCAACACGTTCACGTACAAAATGGTAGTCCAGTTCGATATGTTTACTGCGTGCATGAAAGACTGGATTGACTGTCATGTACAAAGCACTGATATTGTCACAGTAGATCGTTGGTGGCGGTTGAACGGGGATGCGAAGATCATTGAGAATGTAGGTAAGCCAGGTAAGCTCGGCTGCTGTATTAGCCATAGCACGATATTCTGCTTCGGTACTGGAGCGCGAGATAGTATGTTGCTTCTTAGCACACCAAGAAATAATATTGGAGCCGAGAAATGTGCAATAGCCAGTAGTCGAGCGTCGTGTCGTGGGACATCCTGCCCAATCAGCATCAGAGAAAGCTGACAATGTGAGAGTAGTTGTAGAAGTGAGATGTAAACCAGTGGAGATCGTGCCCTTTAGGTAGCGAAGGATCCGATGGACAAGTTTCATGTGAGCGATCGTCGGTGCATGCATAAACTGAGAGACATAGTTAACACAGTAAGACAAATCCGGACGCGTGAGAGTCAAATACTGAAGTGCTCCCACGATCCCACGATAATGGCTGGGATCTTCGAGAGGAGGCGCATCGGTCGAGGGTTGTAACTTGACGTTGAGCGGAGTTGGCATGGGTTTGCAGTCTAACATGTTGGACCGCTCCAGGATGGTAAGCGCATAGTGTGATTGAGAAAGATGCAACCCATTAGACGTGGAAGATATCTCAACTCCTAGAAAATGATGAACTGGTCCAAGGTCCTTCATCGAGAATTCATAGCTTAATGTTTGAATAAAAGAAGTGACAATATCATTAGAAGATCCTGTAAGAAGCATATCGTCAACGTATAATAATAAGACAAGAACACCTTTACTAGAGTGACAGATAAAAAGGGAAGGGTCAGCGAGGCTACAAAAGAAGCCACATGAAAGCAAAAATTTACTAAGCCTATCGAACCAAGCACGAGGTGCCTGTTTAAGTCCATATAAAGCACGTTCAAGTTTGCAAACATAATTTGGAAAGTGAGGATCAGACATACCTGGCGGTTGTTCCATGTAAATAGCTTCATTGATATAGCCATGTAAAAACGCATTTTTGACATCTAATTGTCGGATTGGCCAGTGTTTGACAAGAGCAACAGTTAAAACTAGGCGAATTGTACCTGGACGGATGACAGGTGAAAACGTTTCTGTATAATCAAGCCCATTAATTTGATGGTAACCTTTCGCCACTAGGCGAGCTTTGAGGCGATCCAGTGTACCATCAGGTCGCAGCTTAGTCTTAAAGACCCATTTTGATCAAATCACATGCATGTCGGATGTTCGTGGAACAAGTCGCCATGTTTTATTTTGATGAAGGGCTGTAAGTTCGTCAAGCATCGCAGCTTTCCATCCCGGATGTGATAATGCTGATTTAACTGTCTTGGTTCACGAGGTACGCTGCTAGAAACAAAAACGTTCAATGCATATTTAGGATTTGGTTTAAAAACACCATGATGAGAGCGGGTCGTCATATGATGCTGTTGATGTGGAGGCTGGGATGCGGCTCAGACAATATAGTTGTGGAATCGGTCACATGCATATCTGAAGGAGTTGTTAGATCAGGTGCTAAGGACTCGCCAGATTCAGGTGTGGCGTCATCAATAATATCGTCGGAGGATGGCGTTGAGTCACCTTGTGAAACATCTGTGACAATCACTGGGAGCGGGATATTAGAGTTAGGATGTGAGATATTATCCTGCGAGGTCATACCTGATTCAGAACTAACATGAGAGGTTAGCCATGAGTCAAACAAATTATGAACGTGGGAGTTCGTAGGAGACTTTTTATGATATTTGAAAGGAAAATCATTTTCATCAAAGGCAACATGTCGAGAAATAATAAACTTGCGACTAGAGAGATGAAAACACTTATATCCTTTATGTTTTTCGCTGTATCCTGCAAAAACACATAAAACAGATTTAGGATCAAACTTATTATTTTTCGTGTCCCATGTGTATGGAAAACATTTGCAACCGAATACTCGAAGAGAACTATAGTCAGGATGAGTTCCATGCAATTTGAAATATGGTGTTTCAGACATAAGAGACGATGAAGGAAGACGATTAATAAGAAAAACAGCTGTTGAAAAGGCTTCTACCCATAAAGACAGTGGAACATGACTGTGAAATAACATCGTCATACCTAGCTCTCGTATAATACGATGTCGTCGTTCAACCATACCTGTTTGTTCTGGTGTATAGGGGCATGAGATTTGATGAACAATTCCTGTGGTAAGAAAGTGAGATGATAATTGAGAATTAACAAATTCACCCCGCCATCTGAGTGGAAGACCTTGATTTTCTTATTAAATTGTCGCTCAACGTATTTTTCAAACATTAAATAAGCAGTAAAAAAATCAGATTTATTTTTTAAAGGAATAATCCAAGTATACTTTGAAAAATCATCGACTATACATGCATAATAACGAAATTTTCCAATAGATAAAACAGGAGCGGGACCCCAAAGATCACAATGTATTTTATTAAAAATATCAGAAGTTGAGTGCTCAGATGAACTAAATGGTAGTTTGCTTAACTTTCCTAATTGACAACTATCACACAAATGATTTCTTTTCGAAGACCCTACGACATCGATAAGACCTTTATTCTTTAATAAATGAACAGCAGATGATTGCGGATGACCCAAACGTTGATGCCAGATGTCTGATGTGCCAGATTTGAAACGATAAGAAAAATGTGCTTCTGGCTCATTAGACAGGACGTATAAATTACCCTTGCGTGTCCCTGTTATGAGTGGTTGACCTGTGCTCCGTGACTTTACACAAAAATTAGTGTTAGAGAATTCGCAATTAACAGGGAACTCAGATGTAAGTTGACTGATGGAAAGCAAATTTTTCTTAAGATCTGGAACAAAAAGAACATTATGAAGCGGTAAAGTTTTATCTTTTTGCTTAATTAAGGAATTACCAATACCTGTTATGGGTAACGAGGATCCATCACCAATAACGATCGAGTCACATCCGTTATATTTATGGATATTCTTTAACATACCTGGTTCTCCGGTCATATGATTAGAAGCGTCGATATCTGATGTCCATTCTGTATCAATTACGGAGTTGTCGAGTGTGAGCGCCGCTAGTGCCTGTGGGATTTCCTTATTCTGATTTTCTTTCTTCAGTAACCACCAACAGATTTTTGCAACGTGACCTGGCTTATCGCAATATTGACAAATTGCATCACGGTATAGTTCTCTCTCTGCAGTAGTCATTCGACGTTGTCCAGGTGGAGGCGGCTTGCGTTGTGTGTTGGGATATCCTTGGGGTTGGCTACGAGACTGCTGTGCTTGGAAACCACGGCCCACAGAATTGAATTGGTTAGTTGGATTTTTTGGCTTGAAGTTGGTCGTCTGTTGATGTCCGTAGAAGGCTAGATGCGGTGTGAGCGTTGTGAGCGAAGTATCATGTTGATTTGAGAACCAGGTTCGGCGTTGATCTAGGCTCTGCAACTGTGAAACAACTTCAGCATACGTCGGTCGTGGGGGTTTCAGCATTGTTGTTGTGAAGGTTTCATATTGAGGTCCAAGGCTTGTTAGAAGACAAAATACTTTTTCTTGATCTGGGATTGGCTTTCCGATTGCGGCAAGGTTGTCGCATAACCCTTTGAAGGTCCGTATGTGTTCCGCAACAGATTTGCTTTCATCTTTGCGCAAATAGGTTAATTGTTGTCGTAGTGTGAATTCTCGCTCTTGAGAGTCTTGCGCGTAGGCTTCTTTGAGTGCAGTCCAGACTGCAATTGATGTGTCTAACCCTATGACAAGTCCAAGGGCTTCTTCGGACAGAGTTCCAATAATCCAGCCACGAAGGAGACGATCAGACTTTTGCCATGCAATGAATTCTTTTGTTGGAGTTGGTGTTGTTTCTGTGTTGATGGGTGTGTTTCTGAGCTTGAGGCTTGTGGATTTTGTGTAGTGTATTTGGATGGAACTGGGTTGTCTTTTTCGAGGTGATGAACTAGGTCTTGACTTTCTGCCAAGCCTAATACTTGTTCTCTCCACAATGGATAGTTGGTTGGGGTGAGTTTTAGCGTGACGAAGTTACCAACGTTTAGAGATAGGGAAGCCATGGTGAAGAGGCTCTGATACCAAGAGAAAAACTGAAATCGAGAAAAGACTAATGAATATTTTATTGACTGATTGCTTGAAACTATTACAAGCGATGAGCATATATATAGAGTACATCGTAGCAGAATCAATCACAATCAATCATAATAATGAGCACTAAATAGAGAGATATTTTTTCCTTATTGACCAGACTACCATATGTAGAGAATATATTACTATTAGGATCCTTGATACCATCCATAACCTTTGACTAAATCTTCTGATTGATATCGCCTTATTTCTCCATAATTAGTGGATTGACCTAATCCCCCTTATCACTCCATAATTTGTGGGATTCGCCTTATTACTCCTAGGTCATCCACTTGATATTATATTGCCAATATAATATACACCAATGAGGCCAATTTGAAATTAAGAAAAATTCATAGGGTAGTTTGCAAATTGCAAAATTGGGTAAAGCTAGTTGACACTTTTGCAAATAGCCCTATAATATATCAGAGAAAGAAAGTTGATTGATGGCGTCACAAAGCACAACGATACCATAATGATACATGGAATGGAATGCAATTTTTTTCTGCGTTGTATACCACTCATTGATGGATGCAGATTTGGCTTTAATATGCTGAAATAAATAGTTATAATATTACTATGTTAAGAGATGAGATATCTCTAGTGGTTGAACATATGAGGCTCATGTCTATGAATTTCGTCGTCTGTGTGGACTTACAATTTAAATCCAAAAATACAAAAAAATCTAACACAAGTTAGAAATGTATCTAACCACCATTTCTGTTTAAATCGTCAAATTAAAAGGATGAAAAGCCGATGGATAATGAAATAACTTTTTTTTTTTTTTTCATTGTGGTGTGGTCACATTGCGTCTACGAAGAAACAATTATCATCTAGAAATTGATAACAAATCAATTGAAGCTAAAAAGACAGAAAAAAAAGTAAGAGAATCTTGTCATAAACAAAATAAAGACGAAGCACAAGAGCTCAATATATGTTGTCTTTCAACGATTATCATACATTTACGAAATATACGTAAGAACAAGTTCAACCAAAATGCATGGGCAAATATCACACCTTTTTTCGAACGTTATGGGATGGATCTATTTTGAGAAGAATACTCATTTTGTTTTCCCTTTCTCACAAATCATTTGAACCTCATTCTATTACATGACGAGTCATATCAAGATAAACAAAAACGAAGCTGTAATTTATGTAATAAAAAGAAGAAACGAACGACGTTTCATCACGGTCCACACACTATACCCTATAGTGCTGCTACAAAAATAATTCAAACGACCAAAGATATAAAGGAGAAAGACCACTTTCACCTTTGTTTATATATATCACCATACTTTAAAAAGCAAAGCAGAAAAAAAAACCCAACATGGAAGAGAAGTTCTCAAGTAGTAATGACAACAATAGGGACGCACCTTTCTTACACGAAGAAGAAGAAGAAGACGACGAAGAAAAATGCCTGAACGAAACGGAGACGAAAGCCCTCTTCTCGGTCTCGGGGATGACTTGCTCGGCCTGCGCTGTATCGGTCGAAAAAGCGGTCAAAAAACTCCCAGGGATCAAAGAAATCGCCGTCGACGTTTTGAACAACAAAGCACAAGTCGTCTTCTCATCTCTAGTCACTGTGAGTCTCTAACAATCAAACCATCGCTGTAAGAAAACATGCATACGTAAGAATATCATCTCTTTTTCAGAAAGAAAGAATATGCGAAGCCATCGAAGACGCGGGATTTCAAGCGAGATTTATTTCCCAAGAGGGCAATAACGAAAGGCCAACCGTTAGATTATGCAGGCTTCGAATCCAAGGGCTGACGTGCGTTTCTTGCGCAGCGACCATAGAGTACTACCTACTCTCCATGCACGGCGTACACAAAGCCTTAGTCTCACTCTCCCAGGGAGACGTCGAAGTTCATTACAGCCCAAAAACCTTAAACCACAGCGCAATCCTAGAAACAGTTCAGGACATAGGCTTCGACCCCATACTCGTAACTACGGGCCAAGAATCGAGCGTACAGCTCATAGTCGACGGGCCCCACTTGGAGGGCTCGCTGCCCGGGATGGTCAATTCCCTCAAATCGCTGCCCGGGGTCTACGAAGTAGACAAAGATTTGAAGGCCAAGAAGATTTCGGTCAGCTACGACCCAGATTTAACAGGCCCAAGGGACTTCATCGGTCTAATCCAATCGCCCGAGCTGGGCAGCTTCAGGGCGGCGATCTTCCAAGAAAGCCCAAAAGGCGGTGGGGCACATCAGAAGGTAGAAGTTCGACGTTATTACAGCTCGTTTATGTGGAGCCTAGTGTTTACAATCCCCGTCTTCTTACTAGCCATGGTCTTCATGTACGTACCTGGTCTGAACCATTGGCTCGACGCAAAAATAGTCAACATGTTGACTGTGGGCGGGCTTTTGCGGTGGGCCCTGTCTACCCCTGTTCAGTTCATAATAGGCCGAAGGTTCTACTTAGGTTCCTACAAAGCCCTATGTAATAAGACGGCGAACATGGACGTTTTGATCGCCTTGGGGACGAACGCAGCTTACTTCTACTCGGCGTACTCTGTTGTAAGGGCGGGCCTCTCCAAAGACTTCGAATCGACCGATTTCTTCGAAACGAGCGCCATGCTTATATCTTTCATCTTGCTGGGGAAATACCTCGAAGTCCTGGCCAAGGGAAAGACGTCAGAAGCCATAGAGAAGCTCGTTGGCTTGTCCCCCGAGAAGGCGAACCTACTGAAAATCGACGGCGAAGGGAATGTAATGAACGAGCAAGAAATAGACAGCAAACTTATACATAAGAACGATGTCCTAAAGATAGTACCAGGCGAAGAGGTGCCCTGCGACGGCGTTGTAATATGGGGGGAAAGCCACGTCGACGAGAGTATGATCACCGGCGAGTCAAAGCCAGTGGCTAAGAGCAAAGGCTGCAATTTGATCGGAGGTACTATGAATATAAACGGTGTTGTCCACGTTAGGGCGGTGAAGATAGGGTCAGAAACTGCCCTTTCTCAGATCGTTCGATTGGTCGAATCTGCACAGCTAGAGAAGGCCCCTGTACAGAAATTGGCAGATCAAATCTCGAAGTTTTTCGTTCCACTTGTAAGAGATTTCGAGATTCGATCCCTTTTCAGACACGGTAGCCAGCGACCAAGAAATGGTCTGAGAGCTACTCTTTTTTTTCTTTCTTTTTCTGTTACGACGCAGGTTATATTTCTCTCGTTCTCGACTTGGTTCGCCTGGTTTATAGCGGGGAGGCTGAAGTTATACCCGAAAAATTGGGTCCCGCCTTCGATGGATAGGTTCGAGCTGGCGCTTCAGTTCGGCATATCAGTTATGGTAATAGCGTGCCCTTGTGCGCTTGGCTTGGCTACGCCGACGGCGGTTATGGTGGGCACGGGCGTGGGCGCTTCTCAGGGCGTGCTGATCAAAGGTGGCAGAGCATTAGAAAACACTCACAGAGTATGTGTTTATTTCTGCACAAATTGATCGTAGGTATGGGAAATTATTCTTCGAAAGTAACGTGCTAAACGTAACAGGTGAATTGCATTGTCTTCGATAAGACGGGGACGCTCACCATGGGTCGCCCGACGGTTGTAAAGAGCAGTTTGTTAAGCAGTGTGAGTTTAGGAGAAATAATAACCCTCGTTGCAGCTGCTGAGGTAAGCTTTTTTTCTTGCATAGTTCGATTAGGACAGAGAAGAAATGGAATCTACCCTTTTTGTATTAGGTGAACAGCGAGCATCCCCTTGCCAAGGCGATAGTCGATTACGCGGAGAAATTCAGGCGAAACGAAGGAGGCGAAGGCGAAGGCGAAGAGCTCACTTGGCCTGAAGTGGACAGCTTCGAATCCATAGCTGGGAACGGTCTGAAAGCGGTGGTCCATGGCAAGCAAGTCCTGGTGGGAAACAAGAACTTGATGTTAGAGAACAGTGTCGTCATTACATCCGATGCTGAAAGCATACTAGGAGATACCGAAAGATCAGCTCAAACTGGGATTCTTGTGGCAACCGAAGGGGAGTTATGTCTGATTCTCGCAATATCCGACCCAGTGAAGCTCGAGGCCCGAGATGTAGTAACGATGCTTAAATCGATGAAGATTAAGAGCATTATAGCGACGGGCGACAATTGGGGTACGGCACGCGCCATTGCACGAGAAGTAGGGATAGAAACTGTAATAGCAGAAGCAAAGCCCGAAGATAAAGCCCAGAAAGTTAAGGAGCTTCAGGCAAGAAATCCACTGCACAAATTTCATACGAAATCAATAACCCTAATACCTCAAATTCCCAAAAAATCAACATGTAATAGTTGATAAATTTTAGGGCCTAGGCAACGCCGTGGCCATGGTGGGAGATGGGATCAACGACTCACCGGCTCTGGCGGCGGCAGACGTCGGCATCGCCCTCGGCGCCGGTACGGATATAGCCATCGAGGCGGCCGACGTCGTCCTGATGAGGAGCGATCTGAACGACGTCATCACGGCGATCGACCTATCGAGGAAGACGTTCGCGAGGATCAGACTCAACTACGTATGGGCCATGGGGTACAATGCGCTGAGCATTCCGATAGCCGCCGGCGCACTTTATCCGGCGTTGAGGTTCCGACTGCCGCCGTGGATAGCCGGCGCGGCGATGGCGGCGTCTTCGGTGAGCGTCGTCTGCAGCTCATTGCTGCTGAAGAAGTATAAGAGAGCTGAGGAACTTGGTGCAGTGAGGGGAGAAGAAGAAGATCTTCAGACGAAGAAGAAGATCGAATCCACGTAGTAGTGTATAGTGATGAACTGTGTAAGAAATAAATGCAAGTTTGCATTCTGATTTGAAAATTAATGGGCCAAACTATGCTATTGGTCAGTGTTCATCTAAGTGGGCCTTTGTGGCCCATACTGGAAAAAGAATAATATTGCGTGCCTCGAAGTGGGAGACAATGGCTCACGTATGGGCCCACACTTAGCAGGTCTGTATTCGATTGTGCAGGCTACGATAGAGATGAGGGCCACATTTATATTATATTATTATCGATAATTCGACTTCTGACTCCTAATCTCCACAAGTTACAATTACAACGTATATTAAATATTATATAATTATTGTTATACAATTATAGTAATCTTATTACAGGTTGCATTGAGGGTAATAATATTATATGTGCAGTGTATTTATATTGTCCATGTCACTCACTCGGCTATTAAGTTCAAGAGAGCACATGAGTGAGCTGTGAGCTGAGCTTATTAAACCCTTTCCGCCTTCGTTGTTCTACATTCCCAACTCACAAAATAGAAAAACAAGGTAAACCCCTCTTTCCTTTTTTTTTTTTTAAACATCTTTCTTGCTTTATTCTCTGGTCTATATGTGTGTTGTTCTAATATTTTGTAGCAGTTTTTCCTTGCTTTGTTTCTGATCTACATTGTCATTTTACGAGCAGAATAGACCCGGCCAAAATTCTCGCCTCTCATGGTTTTCAATTTTGAATGTAAAGATTTGATTTTTTCAGTGAGTGATTATTAGTGCTATTATTACCAGTCTTGATAACGTTGGCGGAAAGGTGTTACTTTTTTTCTTTCAAATCTGTCCGACGCTAATACTAAGTCTCCTTTTCCTCTCTCACTTTTGGTTTTATGAAAAAATATGTTTTTCTTTCAAGTTCAGATTCTGTTTTATTTGAGAAATTGACAAATGGCTCCACCCTACCCTAAAATGTACTTTGCTTGGAATTGAATAATCACTTGGCCGTGAGATGTGATTAAAAGCTCTCCTCATGTGTCTTCACCGTCACTTACGGATTATCTTCGGCAAAGCAATAATGTTTAATTAATTTTATTTTCGAATTTCAAGAATCCCTTTGCTTAAGCTCTTATAGATCTCCGAAACACCATCACATCACATGGTTTTGCCAAACTGTTGACCAGAAAAAAACTCTCTTTTATTCCCAATTTCATTCTAATTTCTTCCTGTAGTAACATAAAATGGCCTTCTTTTAACCTCATTTGCAGGCTCCTTTTGAAGATTCTCATTCAGCTGATTGCTTTCATCTTTGTGTCTAAGGTGAGCGTTTCAGTGAGGAGTATCTTAGTTTTTGTCTCTTTGTCAATTAGTTCCATGTTTTAATCATTACATCCTAATCTTGTGGTGGGCCTTACAGAATCTCACCCTTTCATGTCTTTTTTCTTTTTTTTTTTTTTTTCTGTTCATATATCTAGTCCCCAATTTATGTTTGTCTTCAATTTCAGCACACACAAAAGAAAATGACTGTCGGGAACCTCAAGCTAGGCGTAGACGTTATCGGGGCCCACAACCTCCTTCCCAAGGACGGCCACGGCTCGTCGAACCCATCCGTCGAGCTACACTTCGACGGCCAGAGCCACCGCTCGACGATCAAGGAAAAGGACCTAAGCCCAGTATGGAACGAAACCTTCTACTTCAACATCTCCGACCCTTCGTCCCTCCACCGCCTAGCCCTCGACGCCCACGTCTCACACAACCCTAGCCCATCATCTTCTAGAAGCTTCCTCGGGAAAGTCACCATTAGCGGGACCTCCTTCGTCCCCTACTCCGACGCGGTGGTTCTCCACTACCCACTGGAGAAGCGCGGGCTCTTCTCCAGTGTGCGTGGCGAGTTAGGGCTTAGGGTTTACGTCACCGACGACCCAACGATCGAATTCGAGGAGCCGATCCCTAATAAGAAGGGGACGAGGCACACCTTCCACACCATCCCGAAGGGCGGGGGCGGCGGGCCCGAGCATACTCCTCCGGCGACGGTTCCCGAGCCTCCCCATATGGCGACCAGGTACGTCCCCCGAGGATATGAAGGTTCCCGAGCACATACCGCCGAAGCTGGTGAGGGTGCAGTCGGGCCAACCCGTCGACTTCGCGCTGAAGGAGACGAGCCCGTTCCTCGGGGGCGGACGGGTCGTCGGCGGGCGGGTCATAAGGACGGGAAACAACCGAGCGATTGGCGGCGGGACCTACGATCTCGTCGAGAAGATGCACTTTCTGTTTGTTCGGGTCGTGAAGGCCCGAGAGCTTCCCGCCATGGACCTGACGGGGAGCCTCGACCCTTACGTGGAGGTTAGGGTCGGGAACTACAGGGGAGTGACAAAGCATGTCGAGAAGCAACAGAACCCCCAATGGAACGTCGTCTTCGCCTTCTCCCGGGAGAGGATGCAGGCTTCGGTGCTGGAAGTTGTGGTCAAGGACAAGGACCTCGTCAAGGACGACTTCGTCGGCCTCGTCAGGTTCGACCTGAACGAGGTCCCTCTGCGGGTCCCGCCCGACAGCCCCCTGGCCCCCGAGTGGTACCCACCGCTGCTAAAACGATCCGTTCGCCTAAAAGTTAACTTGAAGGGAGTGCATCATATTTTAATTTTTTTATCTATATTTCAGGTACCGCCTTGCAGACAAAAAGGGGGACAAGATCAAAGGCGAGCTGATGCTCGCCGTATGGATCGGTACGCAGGCCGACGAGGCGTTCCCCGACGCCTGGCACTCGGACGCCGCCGTCGACGCCTCCTCGGAAATCGCCTCTGCCCTAATACGCTCGAAAGTCTACCAAGCTCCGAGGCTGTGGTACGTTCGCGTCAACGTCGTCGAGGCCCAGGACCTTGTCGGCGGGCCCACCGACAAGACTCGATTTCCCGACGCCTACGTTAGGGCCCAGATAGGCAACCAGGTGATGAGGACGAAGCCTATCCAATCCCGAAACTTCAACCCGGTGTGGAACGAGGACCTACTCTTCGTAGCCGCCGAGCCGTTCGAGGACCACTTGGTCCTCACCGTGGAGGACCGCGTGGGCCCGGGCAAGGACGAGGTGCTAGGACGGGCCATCATCCCGTTGGCCGCGGTCGAGAAACGGGCCGACGATCGAATCGTGCACTCGCGGTGGTTCAACCTCGAGAGGCCCGTGCTGGTCGACGTCGATCAGCTTAAGAAGGAAAAGTTCTCGAGCCGCCTCCACCTCAGGGTCTGCCTCGACGGCGGCTACCACGTGCTCGACGAATCGACAAACTACAGCAGCGACCTGCTCCCCACCGCCAAGCAGCTTTGGAGGCCGTCGATCGGCGTTTTGGAATTAGGGATTCTGAACGCCGGCGGGCTCCACCCCATGAAGGCCCGAGATGGAAGGGGTACTTCCGACACGTACTGCGTGGCGAAATACGGGCGTAAATGGGTGCGCACGCGGACGATCGTAGACAGCCTTTTCCCCAAATACAACGAACAGTATACCTGGGAAGTTTTCGACCCTGCGACCGTGTTGACCGTGGGCGTCTTCGACAATTGCCAGCTCGGAGAGAAGGGAGGGAAGGATTCGAAGATTGGGAAGGTTAGGATCCGTATTTCGACCCTTGAGACGGGTCGGGTCTATACCCATTCGTACCCGCTGCTGGTTTTGCACCCGTCGGCGGGCGTGAAGAAGATGGGGGAGCTTCACCTTGCGATTAGATTCTCTTGCACTTCTTTGGCTAACATGCTTTATGCGTACTCACGGCCTTTGCTGCCTAAGATGCACTATATCAGGCCTTTCACGGTGATGCAGCTTGATTTGTTGAGGCACCAGGCGGTGAATATTGTGGCGGCGAGGCTGGGGAGGGCGGAGCCGCCGCTGAGGAAGGAGGTGGTCGAGTATATGTCTGACGTGGACTCGCATCTGTGGAGTATGCGGCGGAGCAAGGCTAATTTCTTCCGATTGATGAGTGTTTTCTCGGGGGTATTTGCAGCTTCGAGGTGGTTTGGGGAAGTGTGTACGTGGAAAAACCCTATCACCACCGTCCTCGTTCATCTGCTTTACCTAATGCTCGTCTCCTTCCCCGAATTGATTCTGCCGACGGTTTTTCTGTACATGTTTCTGATCGGAATCTGGAATTTCCGGCGCCGGCCGAGGTATCCGCCGCACATGAACGCGAGGATCTCGCAGGCGGAGTCGATCCACGGCGACGAGCTGGACGAGGAGTTCGACACTTTCCCGACGAGCCGCGGACCGGATCTGGTGAGGATGAGGTACGATAGGCTGAGGAGCGTCGCCGGTAGGGTTCAGACGGTGGTCGGCGACCTTGCTACGCAGGGAGAGAGGTTTCTCTCTCTGCTGAGCTGGCGGGATCCTAGGGCTACGGCGATTTTTGTGACGTTCTGTCTTTTGATGGCAGTGGCTATGTACGTGACGCCGTTTCAGGTGGTGGCGGGGCTGGGCGGCGTTTACGTGATGAGGCATCCGAGGTTTAGGTATCGGCTTCCGGCGGTGCCGGTGAACTTTTTCCGGCGGCTTCCGGCGAGGACTGATAGCATGCTGTAAAACGGTGTTGCTGGTGACGACTCTTTGCGTGGTGGCCGGTGGGGTTTCACCTCTGCTGTTTGATTTTATTTATCGTATTTTCAAATATTATGGACGAATGGTGGGACCCATCCCATGACGTTATGTTTGTGGATTTATACTCAATTGGTTTGCATAGTATTACTATAAATTAAGCTAATAGGCGAACATAAAGTAAAGATGCATCATACAAATGCACGTTTTTCCAAAATACGAATGGAAGTATATTCTATACAATATGCACCACCTCATGTCACGGCGAAGTCGGAAGGTACTCGCATTAATTAGTATTAGTAAATAATGATTAGGTTTGTTTATTTACTCCCTTTTGATTATTCTTAAAACAATTATAGCGTTTACAGAATGGATGGTCAATCAAAAATCACAATGAATAAAATAGAACTCATTTTATTCTTTTCTTAAAATATACTAACATGCATTTCAGCAAGAAGATGCATGCATCATATGCTGCATGCTCAAAGACATGCAGGGCACTTACATTTTATTATTAAGGATATCCGTCGATAAATATTTCTAGTTATATTTAAATTATTATCTATGCAGAAACAATATCGATCATCTGCATAGTTATTCAACATCCTTTCTCCAACACCATCCTTTAGCCACTAGCATTTGTGTCCCAGCCAATATTTCCAAAGCCGCCCAAAGTCTCATCGCCATTATTACCATCATTCTGCAAAAACATGGTCGTTTGATTTCCATGATAAGTCCAAATAAGCCCAAGTAATATAAACAATATGCACCTTATATATTGTTTGGTTATTTATTTTTTCAGCCCCATATAATCAACCGCGTTTTAGACTAAGGGTCCGATGTTATAGAATCTGAATTTTTATTTCGTAGTCCAAATGATCCCGTACCAGGATGTATCTAGAATAGTAGTAATTGCCATGAAAAAAAACTAATTTTTTATGGGTTGCTCGTTGAAGAAACGGACAAGAATAAGGAAAGATATGTAGTTTAAAATTTATGTTAAAAAAACCGAGAAAAACTAATTTCTCCACTATATGATGAGAAAAACGAAATAACTTACTAGAATCGCTGATAGGATTTGATTGCAATAGATCAACTCGGTCATGGTAAGAGGGTTTTACCTGCAGATGACTGGCCACCTGCATTCCGGTTAGACCAGGAACTTCGTTCATGGGCTGCAAAATGTCATTAGAAAACCAATCTGCATAGTGAAATTTGTTTAATACACGTAATTAAGTAAAAATATAAAATAATAAATAAAAGGGGCATTACTTCCATAGCCGAGGGTCAACGCAACGTCGGCGAACTTCGAACGAAGTTCCTCCGTCCATTCGGTACACTCTCCTCCCCTAACCCTACGATTTCTCACCCTACCGTCCCCTAACCGTTCCATTTCGAAGCCTTTGATTATCGAACATCTCCATAAGCTCATTATCGACGACAAAATTGATATGATTGAAATTACCGTTATTATTCCCACGCGTATTCCCCATCAAGACGTTTTGCCAGAGATTCTCGAGCATCTCCATTGGCACCGGTTTTCGTACGCAAAGAAATGCTCCGTCGCGAATCACCTCTGTCGCCATGAATGCGTCCTCTCCGACTGAAATTACTTGCATCGTACGCATTGTAATAAGTGGTAAAGAAATGTCTAGAAACATCATAAATATATGTATGTATTCGTATATTACTTACGAACAAATAGGATGTTCATGGCGACGGCGAGCTGCATGAGCTCGTAGCCCCGGAGATCGGGCGATACAATGCTTGCCATTACCACGTCGAACTTATTCCTACCGTCCGAAAGCATCGCGATAGCGGATGATGCATATTCCACAAGAGTCACTGAATGGTGACTGAAAATGTTAGACTTAACGAAATCTTGAGAAAAAAAACTTGATGTGGTGCGATCGAATCAATCCCAGAAACCCCAACATATTCTGAAACCAATTGGTAATAAAAGGAGTAGCCCAACGACTTATATGCATGTTAGAAAGAGCATATAAGCGCGATAACTAGTTGTTGTTTGCGTATAGTTTTATACCTTTGTATGAACACACCTCGAGCATCGTTTCCAGCTCAGACAGGCTTTGCCGATCGTGATCGACTACCAGGACGTGGACCTCGTCCATCAACGCGCGATAGGGAGCCTCGGGATGAGCGTCGCTCGTGTTTGATGCCCGAACATTGCCGACGTTGCTTCCACCTCCTTCCATGATGTTTCTATCAAAGAGTATATGCATAAAAGACATGTTAGGAAAAATTAAATTTTGTACTACAATGGTTGATTAAATATGTATTGAACGGCACCTTACCACTAGAATTGTAGATGATATTATCTAGGAATGTTATGTAGGGTGGAGTGTATTTGAATGTGCATAAATAATGAAAGAGGCAAGGGCTTTATATAGGGGGACTTGGTGACAATTGTATAAATTTTTATCCTATTTTATCTTGTTGACCAATTTTCAGCTAAATTAATTTTCTTACGAAATATAGTCGATTGTACGTATATATTTTCAAAATGCAATACCGTCAACTCAATATCCAAAACTCATAAATGATGTATTTAATAAATTTACAAAAATTAATGGGAAGTGTGTTTGTTAGCGTTAAAGTGAAACGCATAATACACGTATGCACCTAGTAGCTTGTATAGTGTGTGTATTGCACACCCAATATGTGTGTGCATAATCAATTTATTTTATAGTTTGAATATATATTACTAATTTAGTTATTTTACAAATAAAATTTTAATTTAAGAATAAACTTGTAATAAGTTAAGGCTAAATTAACCATGACAGACCAATTTGACATTTTTTTATGCATATACGCTCTTTACATAAGAGTATAGATATGCCGCTTGTTTTATTATTTTGAATGGAATTTGGCTAAATTATAAATCCTGGCCACTAATTAATCCGATCTCTTATTTATTAATCGTAACAATTATGTCAATAACTTACGTCAGAATAAATTGGGCCTTTTATTTTTGTTTTTCTCGATAAAATAACTCCGAAAATCCAAAGCAAACGGACTCCCGCTCCATATATGTAAACTCCATATAGCATGCTTCCTAAATCTATTAACAGTAAGAAGAATAACATTATCAGACTACGCAAAGTTCTATCTTCAAAATATATCCTGTTCTTGTTCCTTGGTGTACTTTTGATGTGGCACGGAAATTAGGCTTCCTAAGAATAAGATTAGAAATGATATAAACAGAAATTAGGAAGACTAACGAAGTAATTAAAGATAAGAAAGAGGTTAGGAAGGATCACATGTTTACACTTAGCAAAATATAAGATTCTAGGAAAATAGGGAAAAATAGGATCTGCAGGGACCTCCAACAGACTTTAGGACATGGGCTGAAGTAATTCGGGAGCTGAATAACCACTTGGCAGCTCCCGAGGACAAATGAAGCTTCTCTGATACGCTATAGTCAAAAAAGGTAAAGTGATGTATAGAAACACGTGTCGACCAGTAATAAGGCCACTCCATTGTTCACTGCTGAAAGGACTGGAGACCCTGCACAAAGCGGCTCCTGAGAGACAGGCTACACTGTACATTACATTATCCCAAAAGGTCACATCTCAGGGAATCCTGGGATATAGGCCAAGCTAGCCGTTGGGAGCTCCTATATAAAGGGGACTTCATCATTTTTGTAAGGATCATCATCAGAATATGAAAAGACTCTCTAGTTTCTCCCTTTTTAGTGTGTTAAACATCTCTTTCGATACTTAGCATATTTTGAGCGAAAGTAAGGTTAGTTGAGTGTGCAGTTTGTCCAAATATAGTGAAAACAGTTCCTGAGCGCCGTGGACGTAGAATCCGCAAGGATTTGAACCACGTACATCTTGTGTGCTTTAGTTTACGTCCCAAACAGTCCCAACGTCTCAAACACGTCACAAACAGTCCCAACGTCCCAAACACATCCTTTTCATATTCCTTACAAACAAGCACCTTACGCACACCCTAAGACTTTGTGATATGTAATCTACCGCTATATAAATTTCCCTAATCATATAATTTCGTTGATTGGAATAGCCCAATGTCAACTTTGATATTTAAATTAAATGCTAAATTGCTAAGTAACTTGATAAATACTTGCCCTATCAATTGCATGCATATAGTAGCACATGCAATGAAACCAGTTGGGTTGACTTCCATGTGAAACGTGGTAATTCAGACCCAATATTTACGCTGACTTTTAGAAAAATGCTTCACTTTGACCACCGCAAAACGTCCCAATGTGCCTTCACTTTTCCACCAGTCGCCTAAACGAAACCATCGAATGCTTAGCTTAGTTACCATGAAAATCCAAGCATGGAAGTACTTCACCTTCTTGGCTCTTACAAGCATCACCTTCTTGCACCTCCTCTTCATCCTCTTCATAGCCATGGACAAAACAGTCTTTTCCTCCAACTCAGTTCCTTCGCTAACTCGATTCTTAGCCAAACACTCTCTAGCCATCATTACATGCCACTCGTCGAGCTACGCCCTAATCTTCCGCCAAGAGCTAAAGATCATTTCCTCGACCCGATATTTCTGGGCCTTTTATGGGACGGCTCCCATCTTCTTCTACGGTCCATTCAATCTAACAGTAGCCTGGGGATCTCTGCTATGTGTAATAACCAAGTTCTTGGCCTTCTCCCTTCCTTGCATGCCTCAGATGAAGGTATTCTCAGACAGATACTCAGTGATGATGCCCATGCTTTTCTTGTCCAGCGATTTGTACGCATGGTACTTCCCAATCTCAACCTTGCTCAACGTTGCGCTGCTCATCACCACAGAGAAGCACTTGCCATTCTCTAAGAAAGCTTCCATGGTTGCTCACATGGCCGTTGAGACGAGCTTCTTTCTAGTCAAGGGGAAAGGAGAGTTCTTCCCCTTCCTTGTAGTACTGATCTCTTTTCTGACATCAGCTAGCTGGGCAGCAGTTTTAGGGTTCAGAACTCATACCTACCGTGAAATCAGTCGACGAAGGACGAGGTTTTCTAGGAAGTGCTCATGCCATTGGCCGAGAAGGTGAAGAACGTAGCTTCGATCTTTAGGGAAAAGATGAAAGTGAGGATGGTTGAGTTTACGGTGGCCACGATGGGCTCTGTCTTTTTCCAGGCATGTTTTGGGTTAAGTTCGCCTGGCCAAGTGGGAGTGTTTCTGTGCTTGGCCGTGGTGTGGCTGGCTACCATGGCTCTGCTTAGGGCCAAGGATGATTTTGGGTTTTTAGGGTTTCCTCTTGGGAATGTGATGGTGGGTTGTACAGTGGGAGATTTGGGTCTCGGAGGTACAACTTGGGCTGCGCACGGTACATGCCTGCTGCTCTATGGGCTGAGGTTAAAGGTGGAGTCTTTGAGGTTCGAATATGGAGATGGAGAAAGGAAGTTGTTGTTCTTTGGGAAAAAAAGAAGCAGCCTTGTACGATTGTTCTCCGCTCGAATCTTCGGAAGCCTGCTAAATACAACTACATAGAGCTGATGTCTTGTTATATCAGACAGCAGACAAGTTATGTTATAAACATGATAGTTATTACAATCCAAATAAGGTTTGTTTATTACCATACCAGACATATCAAGTACTGTTATAGTAAAGAAATCTCGGTACTCTTTTCAGGGATGACTAAATCTGTCATTTATGGAAGAAAACTATAAGGAACCTCAGTCGTGAACACTGCAGATTTCACAAGCTTCCTCTCTATCAGTAGAGTAGCTCTTGAAAAACAGGGTCCACGCTTTGTCCCCACTTTCCATGATAAAGTTCTAGAAGCTTCTCGGCAGGAGTTACACCTGTGTTGACAACTTCGGACACTTCGTTCAAAAACCCCGTCTCCTTAAAGCCTCTCCTTTCCAATCCATCCTATAAACCAAACGGTTTCTTGAGAGGATTTGAAGTAATTCGTACGAATATATATGGTTTTTAGGATGGCCCATATTAAGATACCTTAGCCAGCTTCACTATGTCTTGTGCTATGTGCTTGACAAGACCATCACGGAATGGAGTCTTCAGACCACTCTTTGGCACTTTATTCCTAAGCATTCTTCTCTCCTCAAGGGTCCAATCAGCCGTTATGTCGAGGACGCTCTGTAGAGACTCTTCGTCGTACAAGATTCCTACCTGAAATTTCCAGCATATTCATGTAATAATAACTTCAAGTATATATATATATATATATATATAAATATATATATACACATACACATAGGTATAAAGGTCATGTCATGCAATAAAATAACCATATTGATTCTTAGGATTAAAGAGAAAAATACCCAGAAAGCAGGTAATGCACAGAGCCTCCTCCAAGGTCCACCATCAGCGCCTCTCATCTCCAAGTATCGTTTAAGTCTAACCTGAAAGAAAAAGAAAATATCGAAAATTAATAGTGCTAAATGCAGATCATACAACTAGTAGAGTATCTGGGCCATGTGTTTCCATTTATGATGGAACCTCTGGGAATATTGTTGTTAAGTGATTTTCCCAGTCATTTAGGGTAGGGTATTCTCCAGGTAGACAAGGAAGCTTCCCGCTCATAAAATCCTGTAGAGAAAGTTGAGCATGAGCGTAAGAAGAATTAGGGAAAAAGAGATAGTACGTAATTGAAAAAAAATGAAAAAAAAAAAAGAGGTACCCTGAAAGATAATCCAGTACAGTCAATGTATCTCTTGTTTCGATAGACGAAATACATTGGAACATCAAGAGCATAGTCTACGTACTGCTCGAAACTGGCAAGAAATTATGTATACGTATACATGAGGAATGCGCTCAAGTAGTTTGAGTTCATAATCATCAATACCTTCAAAACTAATAAACCATGATCAGAGTATTAATTTATATCACAGCTACATGAGAGACTGAATCATTAATACGGTATATGCGGTTCTAATAACAAGTCAAGTCAGGGAAAATCAACTCTTTTTTTATTTGTTGCTACGTATTATTCTGACGAAGATTGACTTATAACAGTTTGCTTGATTAGTTTGGTAAGAAGTGTATATGACATTAGGAACACAAAATTAAACAGTATCAAGGTGGAGAATACATAATCTGAGAAACGGGACGTACCCAAACGAATCATCAAAAACAAAAGGAAGCATCCCAGTTCGGTTATTGTCAGTATCAGTCCAGATTTGGCTGTGTAAGTGTAAGAACAACGAATCAAAATGAAATCCTCAAAAATAAAGTCAAGGAAATTTGGTCTATATCAAGCGATGACTAACCTTCTCATGCTAAGAAAACCATTTGGTTTCCCTTCGGTGAAAGGTGAGTTAGCGAATAGTGCAGTGGCTATCTGCTCATAGAGACAAGTTATAGAATCTAAGAGAGAATAAAAAAAGTAATACAAATGCTTGTTCATCAACTTACAGGTTGTAAAGCAAGGCCAGCCCTGAACTTCTTTATCATATCAGCTTCAGAATCAAAGTCGAGATTTACCTATGTAAAATAAAACGGAACATAAAGTAGACTTAGGCTCAGAAACTACCATAAACCCATGATTTTGTATGGTAACACCAAAAGAAATGTCTTCAAACCTGGACAGTGCATGTCCGAAACATCATGTCCAGGCCAAGCGTTCCAACTTTGGGCATGTAGTTTCTCATAATCTCATATCTTCCCTGAGGCACAACCATTCTTTTGTCAGTAAGAATAGCTCATCAAATCCTACTAAAATTATGAGCTTAAATCCCCATTTCTTCACGTCCCAACCACTTTAGTTTTACAAGATATGTTAATACCTTGGGCATTATCGGTATGTCTTCACGTCTCCACCTTGGCTGAAAACCGATCCCTAAAAAGCCAATCCCCATCTCCTCTGCAACAGCTTTAACCTGGATATGCCATCCAAAGACAACTACTAAGCAGAATCAAGATACATTTCTACGTCAATTAAATACTTTCTGAAAGAAGATGCAAGTTGGAGAAGCTAAACAGTTACTCCTAAACTAAATATCAACTCACTATATCCCGTAAGTCAAACTAGATTAAGGACATTTCAAAGTACTCTAATAATAGAGGACATAAATGAACAAGAAGCACCATAATATTGAAATACTCGCATACAAAATCAATATTAACCTGGTAAAGATGTGAATTGACTTCAGCACATGTTTGATGCACTGTTTCAAGAGGTGCACCACTAAGCTCAAACTGACCACCAGGTTCCAGAGATATGCTTTGCTTTCCCTGCCATGGGAAGAATCATCAATCACAAACTATAGCTTACAAGAAATGGACACCAAGTCATTTCAGTAACAATCAGATCAGTGAAATATTAAAATAAGATTAGGAGGCTGCGGAATTCCGTAAGTGTATACTGAACAAAGAACAACACGTACCTGTTTAAGTCCAATAATGTATTCACCTTCCATTACTTTATCCCAGCCAAATCTCTCGGAAATACTATTAAGTAGCTCAGCTATTTGTTCATACTTCATTGGTCGCAATGTTGAAATCTCGAAACCAAACTTCTCATGCTCTGTTCCAATTCTGTACGAGATATACCAAAAAGATTTACTCAACAAAATAGCAGAATAGCTTCCCAATTCAACTGACAGTTAGACCACGAAAGAGGCATGCACCAGAAAATAATTATTAAAGTGATTTGCGCTGCAGAAAACAGATCTCTTCACGAGAAAACAAAATAGATGAATAAGCTTAAATAGCAAATAAGAGCAATAAGTTAAGTTAACCTCCATTTTTCCTTGGGTTTACAACCCGAAGCAAGGTAACCAATTAGATTTTCTTTCGTGAGTGGCTCAGTGTCTATAACTGCATCTTCTGTGGGCGGGCTCGCTGCAACAATTAACCTGTCCCCTCGATTTCGTACCACTTCATAGTCAATCATACTCGAGCTTCGTGTAATTGCCTTAAAGGGACATACCAAATGGGCCCGAAGACCAACTGACATGTCTTTTTTTGCTCCATTGTGTCCAGCTCTAGGCTGTACAAACTCACGGTGAATGCAGGTTGATGTACGAGGTTGATATATTGAGGCCATGACCAAAATCTGTAGAACAAAAGAATAGATAAAATATCCAAGACAAAAAATTGGAGCAAGGAAGATACTCATTGAACATTTTGGAGTAGATCAAATTTGAGGAATGCCACAGTTTAAGGGTCGCAGGGACTAACTTAGTATATAAAAACACGATGCTCGACTAAAAATATGTATCTTTAGACTCAAGATTGACAAGCCAGCGGAGTCAAATGAAGTTTGCACAGTTAGAATAACAACTATATTTCAATGTTGTCGCATTGGGTGACTTAACAATGGAAGATTATTGTGGTTCAGATGATCGAATATTCCCAATATCAAAAGATGAACTGTGAACATCAACAAGGCATTAGGTTTGAAGTACAATAAAAAATTCTAAGGCACTGTCATAAAACAGCAGTTGATTTCGTCAAGAATAGGGGCAAACAACAATGCAAAATAGCATTTCTGAAAAAAAAACAATGCACAACTGCATTACAAGAGCAAAGTATCTGAAATCATACTTGTGAAACCAAAAACAATTCTCATACAACGTTACTAACTAAAAAAACCACTAACTTCTGGCTTTGACACAGCTGATCTAGTAAGTAACATGAGTCCTTTCAAGAACAATCCCTAAATCACTAACAGCACATCAATGGACAAAGACCAAAGGGGCACACAGGTAAATCTCGAAATTAAAAATGGGCTACAGTAAAATTGAACAAATAGAATCTTCATACAATATACAACATCAGAAGTCAGAACTGAATGGAAGGCTCGTAACTTACTGGCTGGAACACCACGGAAAGGGAACCAAGCCTGAAATTGGACGAAAATATCGATCGAGAGTGTTTTATGTGATTGCGAGCTTAGCTCGCTCTAGTTTTCAGAACAGTAGCTTGTAGGACGAGCCTACAGAAACAAAAGGAACGGTGGACGGTGCTGATGAAGGAAACACTGTGCGGCAACAGTCACCATTTTGTGCTGTGGACCTCTTTCAGTCTTTCTCAGTACTCGCTTAATCCCATTTCTCTCGCCCCTTCTCTCCTAATCGTACCGTAAAAAAAGTGTACAGC
Source organism: Craterostigma plantagineum (assembly GCA_027422505.1). Classification (NCBI taxonomy): domain Eukaryota; kingdom Viridiplantae; phylum Streptophyta; class Magnoliopsida; order Lamiales; family Linderniaceae; genus Craterostigma; species Craterostigma plantagineum. The sequence continues at coordinate 909,884 of JAPQWV010000059.1, forward strand.
GAAGCGATATAGCGGTAAAAGAGGAGAGATATTGCCGAGTGCGATTTTCCAAAAATATACTCTCTCTCTCCCAAACGTATATGGACATTTAGAAATTGGTACGAGAATTGAGAAATTGAATATTTTAATAATATCGTACAGTTAAAAAATAAAAAATGTATATTTTGACATGTTTTTAAGAATATTTAATATTATTATATTGATTGTTTGTGTTTCGTTAAAAAATGATAGGAAAAGCGGATGAAATCCGCTTTGCCATTGGGCCCTCGTTGGGCCCTTTAAATAACTTCAAGTTAAAAATATAATTTAAAATAAAGAAATATATAATTAATAATAGAAAAATAGATAAATAGAAAGCTCGTGAGCTTTTGAACAACATGGATTGAGCTCGAGCTTGAGCTCGTTAAGAAAAGCCCGAGCTCGAGCTTGATAATCTCGAGCACGAGCTGAACTATGACGAGCTTGACTGAGCTTTTGTCGAGCCGGCTCGAGCCGGCTCATCTTACACCCCTAAAGTGACCCGCGGTAATTTTGGATTTGATCCCCCCAACCAAATACCGAGTTCTCGCGGTAGGCGAAACCTTTGATCCACTTCCCTTGTCGATGAACGTGACTCTATGCATTTCTTTTTAATTATTATTTAATGTGCAACGACTTAATGTCTTAGTAACATTAACAATTTATTCTTTTAAAATCATATAATATCCTAGGTTTTGATTGATGTTAGACCTCGAAGGGACGTTAGAGGTTAGGGTTGGCAATGGGGCGGGGATTCCCCGTCCCCGCGGGGATCCGCCCCGAACGGGGCGGGGAATCCCCGAGATTTTATCCCCGCGGGGCGGGGATGGGGAATGACGTCTCCCCGTGGGATCCTCGTGGGGATCCCCGCCCCGTCCCCGAACCCTCTTTTATATATTATAATATATATAATATTACATTATAATTTAAATAATAGTAAAAGAATATCACAATATAGACTAAAAAGTATTAAATTAATACATATAATATATAAAATTATAATTTATATAATATTTATAACAAAAATATATTCAAATTTATATATTATATTAAAGATATTATTTTTTTAAAGAAAATTAAGGACGGAGAATCCCCGTGGGAATCCCCGCCCCACCCCATTGCCATCCCTATTAGAGGTTGTCGGTCTTGGCACAGTCACCGAGGGACGTTCCTAAATTCATGGAACATCGGTTACAGCAGACAACGTTGTTGTCTCCGTTGATACCGTAGTTTTCGAGGTCCAACTGCCTGTACCAACTATGCATCTGACAAGGAGATGCACTAGGCAGCTACGTTCAGTGGCCAAGAGAGTTAATACGTTCGACTAATGCGGTAATAATGTACTATTTATTGATTTTCGAATAATAATGTTTAGAACTTATTCTACTTGTAGACACGGAAAGGAAAGTCGCCAACAAAAGCTCCAAATGTGTCCATTCATCAAGATGCGACATCGCATGCCTCGATCAGAGGGTCGTGAGCCGCAGTGTCGCCGGCTCTTCGAATACCTTGCATCACATGGCGATCTGTCAGCTTCCGTCGCATTCTGTATGAGAGATGTCTACTACAATCCAACTAACGAAGAATATTTGGTGTACATTGACAATGATGACATGGTCGATCTGTTCAAGCTTGTCATTGTGGATTCCTTAGTTATCAACTTTTCCTGAGGTATTACTTAATATTTCGTTGAAACAATAAATCATTACAAGTTTTGTTTTCGCTTTTATATATTTTATTGAGTAATCATATTCTCATGTATCTTAATAACGAGTCTGAGCAATTCAACAGTTGCGACCCAAGTCGTCTGCGGCTATGGAACATGATGAGACAGCAAATAGTGAAGTTGACTTCCTGGCTGATATTATCAAAGATTCGCATTGGGCCGACACTTACTTGTTTGCGCCTTTTTGTGACGGTTAAGAAAATAAGATATATGTTTACAGTGCGGGTAAATGGGAAGGGAATGCGTCGGGGATATACACCACAACTTCAGGCTACTTATGGTTGCAGGGGGAAAAGGAGGCATGGGCATACAAGGCAGCGGTATGGAACAAAATTAATGAGCCAAAACACAGCTTTATAGGATGGCTTGCTATGCAGGGGAAGATGATAACTTTTGATAGATTGTTGGAATGGAATATCCAAGTGCAGGACCCTCGGTGTAGGCTTTGTGAGACTACGACAGAGTCCCAACAACATTTAGTTTTTGAATGTGAGTTAGTAAGCAGGTGATCTTGAAGATTACCTCATGGATGAAGGGGCAATGTCCGTGGCAGATGTAGGCCTGGAAAGAGTGGATCCAGGGGATTGCAAAGAAGAGAGCTATTCATTGCAGGTTCTTGGCAACGTGTTATATAGCGGCGGTATACCACATATGGAGAGAACGCAACAGAAGAGTTCATGCGGAGATGCCATACACCAAGATACAACCACTGCTCATTGCGAGGAATGCTGCAAATGAAGTCCAATGGAGGCTGCGAGGATTGTGCATCAAAGCAAGATCATCTCAAGACAAGTTGTTTCTTAGTAGACTTAACTGCGAGCTGTTTTAGCTGTGTTATGCATGCGAAATGAAAAGACAGGTGTGTTGTATAAACCTTTAATGTGGTAAGGAATTTTTTCATACCAAAAAAAAAAGATATATGTTTTCTTAATTCATAGCTTCGTTATAAATAATCATTTCATTTCGTTTGTTTTAGTGACCATTGGATTCTATTAGTCATCGACCTTCCCTCGAACGCGGTATTTGTGTTTGATTTGCTCGCACCGAACATTGGCGTAAGGAAGATAAGAGTTCGTCCTCGAATAGATGCGTAATATACAATAAAGTTCATATATTAGTAACACTATATTATAAAATTAATTTACTTTACCTACTTTCGATTTTCAGGGCAATTCTCACGGCGTTGTTGCTGGGTACAGTTAGACATTGGAATAGGAAATCGAAGGTTACTTGGAAGAGATGTAATGTTTGCATTTGACATATGAATTTTCAAAGTTATTTGGGTTAAATTATTACCATTCGATATTGAATTATATGAAAATCTTTCTAAATTAGTGCCCACGACCGAGTGGGAGTGAGTTATGTGGCTTTTACGTCACGAGATATATGTACGATATTATCTGCAATCGTATCGGCAGAGATGTACAACGAACTTGCCAATGGTATTGACCTTTAAAACCATCAGCTTCTTTAAGTTTCAAGTTTAATATATGTTTATAAGTATGTTTTAATATTACTATCCTCTCGTTTAATGTTTCATAGATACTAGAGCGCTCCTCCTCTTACGGCGTCAAAGAGATCAACGAAGTACGGAAATTATGGACGGAGCATTTTATGCACTCTTTGACTTATGTTAGACTTTGGCGTTACATATGTGTTTGTGTTTATGTTATGATGATAGATATTTGTTGGCCAATGATTATTAGTTAATTGTTGAGAATGATTGTTGGGTTAATGTTTTGGTTTATTTTGTTGATTTGGATTTGATTGTTGGGGCATGATAAAATCAAAAAACATATTTAAAAAAATAAACGAAATTAGTAGCTCATGGGCGACGGTTTCTGGGTAAGAAACTGTTGCCCAAACCTATTTAAAAATAAAAAATAAAATGTCATGGGCGACGGTTTCTTACCCAGAAATCGTTGCCCAAACCTATTTAAAAAAATCATGGGCGACGACGGTTTCTTGTGTAGAAACCGTCGCCGACACACTATGCGGTGTTTGTTTCCGGTGACATCACGGTGATATTCCCATCACCGTGACGTGGATATCACTGTGATGTGGATCGAGGTGATATGTCATCACTGTTTGTCTAGGAGTGATATTTCATTTTGCATATCAACGTGATATTGGAATATTGTGTTTCTTTATTCCCATTGATGTCCGGTGTGATGTTGTGTAAATGTCATATTTAACCTTATTTATATTATGTAGTGAAAGTGTTTTAATATGTTCATTTGAGGTAATATTTAACGTGATAGTAGTTATATTTGAAAATCAAGTATGATTTTTAAGGATTAATTATAAACATGTTATATAATCTATCAATAGAATTATTATATTTTTAGGCTTGAAAAAGGATTTTTTTTTAACCATTTATTAATTGTAAGTATTTTATAATTCTTCAATATAATTATTTTACGTTGTAAGATTTAATAGATTAATCAATTATTAATTATAAGTATTTTCTATAATCCTTCGACATAATTCTTTTATTTTTTAAGCATTAAATATAAATTTTTAAGATCTAAATATGTTGGTTAAGATAGGATTAAAGGGTATATAAAGAACAAATGTTAAAAGATAAGAGAGAATTCTGTCCAAAGAAATATTGAAAATATCACCTCATCAAGGTGATGAAGGATCACCCTGCTTTTTGGGGGTGATCCAAAAGCTAGAATATCACCACGTTTTGCTCAGCTCGGTGATCCTCCATCACGGTGGTTATTCATTACCCACGCTAAACAAACACGGTGATTTGGAAGCGATGGAGGGATCACGGTGATGTTTTGGAGGATCACCCAAAAACAAACACTCCCGTTGAAGAACCGTCGCCCAAAATTGTGGAGATGGGTTACGGGACTCTGGGCGACGCGTAGTAATCGTCGCCCATGACTAATAACAGCAGTCGCACGCGCATAGACACAGACGAAATTTTTGCCCTAAATATCAATGAGAAATGCATTTCGAAGATTGTCCTTAATTTGAAATGTCCAAAAGAGAAGAAAACTTGAAACCGGATTGGAGTTACTCATGCTTTCATTAATTCCTAAAGATTTATTTGATCTATATTTGTCATTAGATAGTTTACTATGAAATACCTTGTATTTAAAGGAATTGACAAAATAATTAGTTTGGACTGCTAAGTATAAATGATTTCAATTGGGATAACTATATTTGATTTTCACGAAATAGTTCCCTAACTTCATAATGCCAGAATTGAATCGCTGGTGAATCCGTCAAAATAAGTTCGAATCCTACTTAGGTTTTGAATCAAATACTTAACATACAAAACTGATGTTTTTTAACAAACAAAATGTTATAAAGCAAACTAGAAATTCCCTTCTCACATTGACTGAACAAATCTTGTTGTAAATTCATAGATACAATAAAAATCTTATGGAATACAATTTCCGGGTGTATTCTCTCTTTGAAGTTTTCTAGTATGGAAGGCATTCTAAAAGAATATTTTATGGCAACCATATCAATTATAATACAAAAACTACTACAATAAATCACATTTGAAAGAAATTAGTTCTCCATAGGATTAAGAACTAGGTTGACCAGGAACCATCTGCAAATTAACAACCTTGGAGGCACTAATAATATAATATAAATGCCGAAGATATATTTCAGCATCAAGCAAGCAATTGAGTGCATGGTAACAAAATCTTCATCCTCTTCTTGATTGTAGTGATTATCCATTGCTGTGAACAATGACGCATTGAACTAAACAATTTTATTTTATGAATAAAGAAACTATGTGAAAAGACCTTTGCCTAGCTCGCCGGCCACCTATCATTGTCCGTGACCAACAAACCCTAAGCTAAGACAAAATTTCCCACCCTGGAATATTCTTACGTGGCTTCTCACTGGCCCCTCATGTCCGCTCCATTGCAGCCAAATGGACCACACTTGTCTGCATATTGTGGCACAACTACTTTGGGAGGATACATAGTTTTCAATGTCAAGCGAAGAAATCAATAGATGCCATTCCACACCTTCTTTAACGCAGCAACTATATAAACCCTAACAAGCCATTCTATATCTATGCACAAAGCACAGGATAATCTTGTTCTACTAGGCAAACGAAAGTCCAATCTTTTAGTTTCTTAACTTTCAATCATGTCTGTTGAAACTGCGGTCGAATGCTACCCCTCAACACCGAATGAGAAATTTGCCGAGGCACTTGAATTTATCGAAAACATGACCTTAAACTGCGATGAGGTTCAAGAAAGAGTCTTGGCTGAGATTCTTGCTCAGAATGCCGACGCTGAGTATCTTCAAAGATTTAACATGAATGGAGCTACTGATCGCGACACGTTCAAGTCCAAGATTCCTGCCGTGACTTACGAGGATATCCAGCCAGAGATTCAACGTATCGCCCATGGGGACCGTTCTGCTATCCTCAGTTCTCATCCCATCTCAGAATTTCTTACCAGGTCAAAAAAAGTTTATTTAAGATCATCATCAACCATGCATTCTGATACCATGATTCAACACCACTAATACTAACACATACTGCCTTTTTATATTTTATAATATGACATGCATATATCATGCATCTTAATGATCAAATCATTACAAAATGTTAAATGTTGTCTCTGGGTGATTGTAGTTCTGGGACATCTGCTGGTGAGAGGAAGCTCATGCCCACAATCGCAGAAGAAATGGACCGCAGGCAAAAGCTGTACAGCCTTCTCATGCCAGTGATGAACAAGTAATAATTACATTAGTTACTAATCTTTAAGTGTGCATACCCTAAAACGGTTAAGATTCTACGTACGAGTAGATTGTGATCAATTTTTGATGGCTCAGATATGTGCCCGGCCTTGACAAGGGCAAAGGCCTCTACTTTTTGTTCATCAAATCTGAAGCCAAAACCCCGAGTGGCCTCGTCGCCCGCCCCGTCCTCACCAGCTACTACAAATCCGACCAATTCAAGAACCGACCATACGATCCTTACAACGTCTACACAAGCCCAGACGTCGCCATACTCTGCGTGCATTCTTACGAAAGCATGTACACGCAAATGCTCTGTGGCCTCATAATGCGCAAACAAGTCCTACGAGTCGGAGCCGTCTTCGCGTCGGGACTCCTCAGGGCAATACGGTTCTTACAAGTCAACTGGAGGAAGCTCGCACACGACATCTCAACCGGGACGCTGAACAGTGACATCAGCGATCCCGGGATTCGCAAGCACATGGAGGGCGCACTCTTTCCCGACCAAGAACTCGCCGAGCTCGTCGCGAGGGAGTGCGAGGGCGAGAACTGGGAGAGGATAATCCCGAGAATATGGCCCAACACAAAGTATCTGGACGTGATCGTCACTGGCGCGATGGCCCAATATATTCCCTTGCTCGACTTCTACAGCGGGAATTTGCCCCAGGCTTGTACTATGTACGCGTCCTCCGAGTGCTACTTCGGGCTAAACCTAAAGCCCATGACGAAGCCCTCCGAGGTGACGTACACCATCATGCCCAACATGGGGTACTTTGAGTTCATCCCCCACGACCCGTCCGACCCGGTTCAAATAACCCGCGGCGAACCGCCCCGCTTGGTCGACCTGGCTGACGTGGAGATGGGAAGGGAGTACGAGCTTGTGGTGACAACATACTCGGGTTTGTGCCGTTATCGTGTGGGAGACATTTTACGAGTCGCGGACTTCTACAATGCGGCTCCCCAATTTAAGTTCGTGAGGAGAAAAAACGTGCTTCTCAGCATCGATGCTGATAAGACTGACGAATCGGAGCTGCAGAGGGCAGTGGAGAACGCTTCGGTTCTCTTGCGCGGGTTCGACACGACGGTGGCGGAGTACACGAGCTACGCCGATGCGGAGACGATTCCCGGGCACTATGTTGTTTATTGGGAGCTCCTTGCGAAGGATCCGATGGGGAAATTCCCGACGGCGGAGGTTTTGGAGAGGTGTTGCGCTGAGATGGAGGAATCTATGAACTCGGTCTACAGGCAGTGTAGGGTGGCGGATAATTCGGTGGGCCCGCTCGAGATTAGGGTTGTGAAGGACGGGACTTTCGAAGAGCTCATGGACTATGCGATATCGAGGGGCGCTTCGATCAATCAGTATAAGGCTCCGAGGTGCGTGAGCTTTCCCCCTATTGTGGAGTTGCTCAATGCGCGCGTGGTGTCGAAGCATTTTAGCCCGTGCCCGCCGAAGTGGAGCCCGGAGAGGAAGATTTGATTTGCCATTTGCTGTATTTCAAACGGGTAACGTTCGAATTGTTGCATCTGATGTTCTAGGGTTCTGCAAGGTACTGTTTGCTGGTCTTTGATTTTAAGTGATGATTTTATTTTGCTTTTATGCGCATGTGTGATTTGGGGGTCGTATCATAAGTACTGCATGGTGATTGATGTAGGCTGTATTGTGATGTTTGGACGTTCTGTACGCCAAAGAATTTCCTGCCGCTAACATATAGTGTCGAGAGCAACGTAAGCTGCAACGAAACATCTGATAATTCGTTCATGGATCGGGTATTTCCCTGTGGATGTGTAATAAAGCTTAAGTTAATGTATATACTTTTGATGATGTGCAGTGCTGGTTTTTATTTTGTGGGCCTTTACGGCCCTTAAGTGACCTTATTCACGGAGTTTTTAAAAATCAAAACGAGGAAATAACCGAGTCAGAAATGACTATTCATGTTTAATGGATTTAAAATCCAAAATTGATTTTAGTCCGGGATCACCGGCAGGAAAGAAAATTAATCAAGAATATAATTACCCAAATGGGAACTTTTCGAAAGTGGTTCTTTCAAAGTTTTAATAAAGAAGATAAAATTGTTTTCCAAGATGAATTTTATAATGATTTATCAAAACGTAATGAAATGTTATCTTTTATTCCATGGTTTTTGACAAAATATTTTAAAAATATGGTATCTGTTCCTGAAAGAAATTTTAAGCTTTCAACGGGGAAAATTTAAATTCAGTTTACCCTCCTCAAACTAGTTTCCAAATGGAAAAAGAAAATGAAATTAGATATTTTAATGCTTTCAAAAATTATTTGAAAACGATACTCTTAGGTTACTATAAGCCATATTAATTGTCTTTTAAAACAAACTACACAAATATGTATGTTATTGTTTTAGGAGAACAAATTTCTTTACTTAAGAAAAATATTGAAGAAATTTCATCCTCTATTAAAGATATTAAAAATTATCTTTTAAAAGATAAATAGAAGTTGAAAAGGTCAATATTGCCTCTCCAAGTATTCAGCCTCCTCCTGAAATTACTGATTCTAAATTAAATCGATTTCTCATATCGAAAATTTACTTGAAGAAAAACTTAAGAATCTTAAGATTAGTACTTTAAGTGAAGAGTTTGAAGATCAACTTGAAAATTCTGATAATATTCAGAACATTTTCAACGAAGAACTTAATAAATTAAAGCATACAAATTATGCAGTAGGTCAAATCAATGTAAATATTATTATCCTAGGCCAACTCCTCAAGACATTTTGTTTGAAGAACAAGAATTAATGCTCAACAATTCGTATAGTGGTAGGAGTATTTACGAATGGAATTTAGACGGTTATACCGAAGAAATCTATAATATGATCCATAGGATGCTTATGTATAGTACAATTTGCAAAGCTAATCAAAATAATGATAAAGCTGTTGCAAAAATGATCGTCGCCGGCTTTACTGGTTAGTTAAAAGGATGGTGGGATAATTATTTATCTCAACTGAAAAAGATGATATTTATCAAACCATAAAAGAAGAAAATGGTCAACAAGTTGATAATGTTGTTTATACATTATGTGTAAACATCATTGAACACTTTACAGGCCGACAGTATGATAATTCTGAAAATATCAGAACTCTTTTCCAAAATCTTAGGTGTAAAACTCTTACATCCTTTAGATGGTATAAAGATACTTTCCTTAGCCGAGTCATGGAACTCCCTTAGTCGAATAGTACTCATTGGAAATCTAAACTTATTGATGGTCTACCTTCACTCTTTGCAGAAAGAGTAAGGAATAACCTTAGGAAAGGAGAATCGCATATCGATTATAACTCCTATACCTATGGTAAACTAATAGGAACTTGCATACAAGAAGGTTTAGCCTTATGCAATGAAATAAAATTAACTAAACAAGTTAAGAGACATTCTCTAGACGAAAGAAACAATTAGGAGCATTTTGTGGTCAATTTGGCATGGAAAATCCTTCTACGAGCAACTCGTAAAGAACATAAAAATAAAAAATATTCTCCCAAACAATACGAAAGAAAAAATATCGAAGATTAAAAGAAGAGAGCAAAAATTCTCAAACGAAAATAAAAATTATCAATACAAAAATAAATTTCCTCCAATTATCTCGAAAATGTGGAAAAGTTGGCCATAAAGCAAAAACTTGCTGGACTAAAAAGAAAATTAACAGTTTAGAAATAGATAATGAATTAAAAGAAACATTATCAAAAATCCTTTTAGAATCTGATAGTGAATCGAAATCTTCTTCAAAAGACGAAAATAATAATATCATCGAAGAAATCTCTTCGTCAGAAGATGAATGCCAAAACTGTCAAATAGGACAACCTTGTTCTAAGAATTTAGATAGTTCAGAATCTGAATTAGAAGATAATAATTTATATCAAATTATATCCCAATTTCAAGAAATCAATGTTCTTGACAATAATCCTTTTGAAATATTAAAGAAACAAATGATCCAGATTTAAAAAATCAATTCATTAAAATAATAATCAAAAAGAGGAAGAAACTTCCAAAGAAGTAATTCCTAAATCTGAACATTATAGTATGTCCGAAGTAATGAAATTACTTCATAATAAAAATTGGTTATTTGTTATTGTTATTATTATTATTATATTTATTGTTGTTATTATTATTATTATTATTACGAAACCAATATTGAATTGAGTTGATATATAAGACTAAAACGATGAAAACAACGTGTGTATATTTTTCAGCGGCGTCCGCGTTGCCTAGCACGAGTTTCAACCGTGACCATCTCATTCCTGATGCGAGATCGACGATATCTACAGGGACCAGTTCTCTCTCAATGAGCATCTCTATGAATAAGAGTCGAATCTTCGGGGGTCCAGTAACGTTCATCGTGCAATGGTTCAAAGGTACATTCGTATGTCTCGTAATACTCCACCTTACTGTAATACTGCGTCTAAATTACTGGAGTGAATTTGCCATTGACGACAAGCCGCTTGTGTGTGAGAACATGGGATGTTATACCTGCTCCAATTTCCACAGTGCATGTTCCATCATTGATCCTTACCACATATGTGCGCTGCTGAATTCTAGATGTTATGACTTCTGTTGTATGTTGTCAGACATCAAAACGGTATACAACGTGATCCCAAGTTCTTCCGTCCAACTCTGAAACATTCTCGTTGCATAAGGTGACCACTCAGTTTCATTATTCACCATTAGTGGCGACGTTTCTTGAAACCAATCACGAAAATACTATACGCACATGTGAATTTTAAGAAATAAAAGAAAAAGTCATAACAACAAAACTAAAATAAAAAACTAACGTCGTGAATAGAGCTCACCTATGAAAAGTGAAATCAACGATTGCTCTTGCGGGTAGCAATCGGGCACATTTTAATACCCCATTGAGACCTTATGAAATATTAGTCGTCATGACACAACATCGATAACCACCGTCGTGTACGAACGTCCATTGCTCGACGTTTACTTTTTCTAACCAGGGCTTCGCATGTTCATTAATTTCCACAATCTGATCCATAATGCGATTGAATTTATCCAATGTTTGCGCAGTACCAGCTCTATGACATAGATCCTTCAATTGTTGATTCTTGAATTTCTTGAAGAAGTTTCATTTTACATGACGAAGACTGAAGCGATGCACTTCATTTGGTGGACGAAAGATTCATTGGCTTCTACTGCTCCCATAAGACCTGTACACACCATATACGCCATTAAAAGTAACTGATTTTACGAAAAACGAGTAAATTACATTACTAAGATTAAATACCTGGGTGACGATCCGAAATAAGGCAAACCGATTGATTCTCTAGAACTCATGTGTTCAAATGGTTAAGGAACCAAGTCCATGAGTGTGTACTTTCTGCCGTGATAATGGCAAACACCAGCAGAAAGACGTTTTGGTTGGCGTCCAGCGACGTAGCAATCAATAATTTGTGTCTATATTTGGAGTATAAATGCGTATCATCGACACAAACAACTTTTCGACGATGTTTGAAGCCATCGATGCTCGGTTTAAAAGCCCAAAAAACATACCCGAGTTGGAAGTGTCCAGGTCTCCCTGTCTGCAGATGGAGCCACTTCACGATTGTCCCCGGATTGTAATATTGCAACGCCTTCATAAATATTGGGAGTTGGTAACAGAATCTTCCCACGTACCGTAAACATTTCCCATCGCTCTTTTCAGACTATGCCAAGCTTGAATATACGAGATTTCGTAGCCATATTTATCTTTCATGAGTTGTTAGACGTTTTTGGGTAGGAATTGCGGATCAATTTTAGCGGTTCCAACCAACATATCAACAATAAAATTTCGAGAGATATTACGGTGTGTGCTCGCCAGCTCAGTCATATAGCAATTGACCCATCCTTCAAATTTTGTAACAGACCAGTAACCTTTTTTGGCTTGAAGGATGCCCTCAGTCTCCAAGGGCAATCAGCCGTGTGATCATATTGAACACTCCAACGTGTACTGCTGCTTTCTATAGCGTGATACTCACGTCTAGCAACCCTAATCGAAAAATCACCGACGACACGTTGTAAATGTTTCTTAGTTGGAAAAATCATACCTCGACAAAACATAGGATTATATCTGTCGTAAAACTCCCCGTAACCACTGTAATCGTCACCATCAGGAGGTGGCATTTGGTACGTCTGGAAAAATGGGACGGGCTGAAACAGCGTTGGAGCAGCAGAGTCCAGTGGAGTGGTATCACCTGGCGCATCGTCGTCGTTGTTCTCGTCGGGCTCGTTGGGATCGGGTAACTCGGACAGTGGATCCTCATCGTCTGCTTCTGAATCACTAACGTCAATGTCTTCCTCAGGTTCAGACACGAAATCTGGCACGGGTTATGACGCGGACTCCGGCATATTAAATGGAACACCAAGCGTCGGCATCTCCAGAAAAACGTCGCTGAACCCTGCCGTGACTGAGACAATGTCGGGAAAATCCGGACATGTATAACTCGAAGAACCACTTCAAACGCAGAAAAGTCGCGCCGCTCCTCAAAATTCCGACGAGGCTCTTCGTTCAAATCAAAATTTGAATTTTCAATTATTTAAACAAAAACCTCAAAACAATTGTCGCAATTGCTCACGTAACTAGTAATTCAAGTTACTCGAATTATTGACTGACACTGCATGGACATGCAGGTTGATCGGGCATTAACGTAACTCGTATAATATTCATACGAGTTATTGGAAGTATCTCCTAAAAATTTTATACGAGTTACTTTGAAATGCCATGTCAGGTCAGCGGGCCACCCTGGACCAGTAACTCGTATACAATTTATAAGAGTTACTAATCGTAAAAACAAAGTAAGGAATTCTCTATTTTATTAATGGTTTAATTTCATAATTATGTTGTTAATGGTTTATACTTTATAATTATTTTATTAAAAAGTCAAACTTTACTATATAAAATTAAAACTCAATATATTATAATTATTAATATTTAAAAATTAAATAAATTATAAAAATTAGCTTATTTATGTAAATTTAATAGATAAATATTTTTTATTAAATAAATATAAATAATAGAAACTAAAACTCTATTTTTGTGCTGAAAATTGTATGTACTCTAAAACTAGAGTTTCTCTGCTAATCAACACAATATTTTTGTTAAATATAGAGTCCCATTGGAGTAGAAACATACTTTATTTTTGTGTTTTACACAAAAATAAAGTACCCATTGGAGATGCTCTAATATAGCTTAATTTTGTACTTAAAGATAACTTATTTATTCACCAAGTGATTGGAAAGCAAAAAAGAAAATTATTCTCACCAATTTTCTTCAATATATATATATATATATATATGCATATATATATGAATTTTATGGTGTTCACCTTGTGTGACCCGCGCATGCTAGCAGGGGACCCGCCCATTTGCTGCACAGCATGGGCGGGTCTCCTGCTAGTATGGCGGGACCTCTGCTATATAGCACGGGTCCCCTGCCGAGGTTCCATGCGTCTGGGCAGCCTTATATTAAAAAGAAATATGTGTTGGGGATTTGAACCCACGACCTACTACTTGAACGGCTGACTACACAACTACTGGACTACACCACACCCACCCACCCTAATGCGGTCCCGATTTAACATATTGGTTATGGAAAAAGACACCCGGTAAAAAGACAAAAATACCCTTAAATTGAAGGCTACTTTTTAAAATATAAAATCGATAAGACTATTTTTCAAGTTGACTAGAGTCAAAGGCCATTTTAAAAAGACCCTAAAAAGAGGCTCTTTAACCATCACTCAAAGAAACGTCTGGAGGCAAAAGTGCATTGGCAAATGACACACACGGATAATCATTATTGCTATCATAGTTATTATATTGGTGATTAATTAATGGGTTGAGTAGTAACGTGGTATTTATTATTATTAAACCAATGTAAAAAAGATTTCATTAATGTCTCCCAATGTTTTTTACACCCCTAGAGGGGTGTCAATAGTAGTATCCATGAAAAATGTTGTCACGTCCCTACTTCCTAAATACGTATTTTGGCGGATTTTCGCAACGTAAGCAGCGGAAAGCCCATATAATAAAATTTTTCTAAACATAATAAATACAAATACGTCCAATGTCTAAGCCCAAAAGTCTTAAACCCAAACACACTTTTATTCATTGGGCCGAAGCCCCAAAAGTACACACTCAAAACCCCCACTACGCCATTTCATAGGTCGCGTCACATGTACTGCGCCGCCCTCAAAAGTCCGTGGAGTCACCGCCATCAGCCGCCTTACCTACACATGTAAACCCTAAGCTTTTGCCCAGTGGATGAAAATATGCATGAATGCACGTGCTCTCACACCCCAATCCCAACATTTCACAAATGCACACTCAATCTCTCACGAGCATACGCTCGTTCCTAATTCATCTCTCAACTCATAATTCAGGGCCCTAGGCTAGACTCGTCACCCACGCACGCAATGACATACAATGCCATCATAATAGTAGTACGGCCCCTACTCGGTCTCAACTGTACCTACAATAGTGACAAGCAGCCCTACTCGGTCTCAACCGCAAGTCTCAAACGATCACGTCTGTCTCCCACCAAGTGCTTCATCGAGTCGTAGCCTGACAACCATTATCGGTTACTCTATCCCACTCATCGACACTATACAACGTCACCGTGACCCACACAGTTATCAGTCCCCTCATACCACGTGTATGCAAATGTCGTGCAAGTAAAATGCAACCTATAAATAACAACTTATCGGCCCGAGATATCATCTCGGCCCGATCTCGAAAATATCATACCTTAAATAATCGGGCCCAATACCCGCATTCTGATTTACTCGACCCGAAACCTTACCCGTCGAACTCTCCCTTAAATTACCCTAAGAGTCCCGAAATTTAATTCTTTTCCTTGTAAGACTAAATTTTTGCAATTGCTCCCTAATATAGAAAAACAAAATATTTTAAAACTCGAACGCTCAATTTCAAAATATCACTTAAATTCTTAATTCCAAAATATTGTTCCGAATTTTGCATTTAAAACGCCAAAAATCTCATAATTTATTTTTAAGGATCCGAAAATTTGAAATTTTTATTCTCCTTGCCCGAATTAAACATCAAAGTCTCCGAAATATTTTAAAAAAATTTCAGTTTGGTCCCCAAAGTTTGAAATTTTACACAAAGGACCCCAGCCGAATTTTTAATTATTTATTAACACCCGAAACTTTTGAAAATTTTACAAAGAACCCGAATGTTTAAATGACCTCCCAAATTTCACTCTTGTCTCGAGTTTTGTCAAATTTCCACCCCGCACCAATTTTTATTTTTTTTTAACATTCATTCTCCCGAATTTAAAAGAAACCCTAGAAAACCCTAATTTGCACTAATATCCAAATTTTCCAAATCTAACCAAACTTGCCCTCAAAACTCCTAATTCTACTTTCTACCCTTTCTTAAGTACCTCAAGAATCTGAATTTTAGTTCAATATGACCGAGTTTGAAGCTTGCAGATTTATGTCCGAAAATCCTAACCCTACCCGAAATTTTCTCTATCCTCTTAATCAAAAGTTTCTCTAATCCTAATTCCAAGTGTTCATGGATCTAAAATTCACAAAGCTCATGTTCCTTAAGCTAGTCGAAACATATTCATAACCAATTAACATAAATTCACGCAAGAAAAGAAATCATGTTTGGCACATAAATACGTAAGGATCGAAAGAAATCATGCAACACGTAAAAAACACGGCATACAACACGTAAAATCTTGTCCCTTAATCTTGTTTACGCATGTAGGTGATCTTCACCTACCTTAATTCCGTAGAGAGCTACGTCACGGGTTAATTTTTCTCGACCCTAGAATTTTGATCCCGAGCTCCTCCTCGTCCGCGGGCTTCTCCCTCTTCTCCTTCTCTTCTTCCTCTCTTTTTCTTTCTTTTTCTTTCTTTCCTTTCTCTTCCTTTCTCCCTCGGCCTCTCTCTCTCTTTTTTCTTTCACACGGTTTCTCCTCTCTTCCCTCTTGGTTCCTTCTATTCTCCTTTATTTATTTATCTTGTCCTCATGTACCTCCATGTGTATTAGGTGATTAGTTGGTTTTGTTCTTGTCCTCAAGCACATGGAGATGACTTGGTTGTTATTATTTTATCCTATGGTTCCTAACTCTGATGGAGGCATATGTATGCAGGGAAATCATGGAGATGCCTTGTGGATTCTTGTCCTCATGCAAGGAGTTCCACGTGTGTTATGCTTCTCATTTTAGGTTCTTCTCTATTTTATTTAATTTATAGATTATTTGTCCATAAGCAAAGTAATGAGGTGTATTATGGTTTGGATCTTGTCTTATGAGGTGTATTAGGTGGTATATGTTAGGTGATTAGTTGTAAGAAATTTTGTTTGTTGTACCAATTCCACATGGGTATTTCCGGCCCTATATAATATTTTTATTTTTATTTTTTTTAACTCAGCTCGGAAATAAATCGGTGTATGTTCGAAAATCGACTCCACACATTCCGAATATTATTGAAATAATCCCGTATAAATTTTGCGGGTATTACATCCCCGCCTTACAAGAATTTCGTCCCCGAAATTACAGTACAGAAAATAACTCGGGATACTTCTCTCTCATCTCGTCTTCGCGTTCCCAAGTGGCTTCTTCCAATACTTGGTTTTGCCACAAGATCTTCACGAGAGGTATATTCTTATTCCGAAGGCGTTTCACCTCGTACATCAAAATTTCCACCGGTCTTTCCTCGTAGCTCAAGTCCGGCTTCAAATTTCCATGCATAATTTGGAACTCGCAGCCGTGGTTTTGCCTTAAAAATCTGGCGACACTATTTATACGGGGAACGATGCTAGATCTTTACAGATCATAAAAAAGTACTTCTTCACGCAGAAGGAGTTAAACATTAGGCAAAGACGATGACTCGAGTTAGTGAAGGACTACGGCTGCGTGATTAACTATCACCCAGGGAAGGCGAACGTAGTTGCAGATGCTCTGAGCCGTAAATCGATGAACGCGGAATTGTGCCAACTCAGAGTTGAAGTGATCAACTTCGGGGAGATTGACACGAGACTAGAAGCATTGACCTTAAACCCGACGTTGTTAGACCGAATTCTTGAGGCACAAAAGATGATGAATTATATCTGAAGATCCGAGCGGAACAAGATGAAGGTGTTCAATTGGAGTTTGGATTTCAAGACGACGGAAGCTTACAATTCCGAGGTCGTTTATATGTGCCACCCGATGAAGAGATTCGTCGAATTATAATGACGGAGGCGCATACAACAACCTACTCGATACATCCCGGTGCAACAAAAATGTATCGGGACTTGCAAATAAATTATTGGTGGCCGGGAATGAAGAAAGATGTGGCTGCTTTCGTGTAACGATGCTTGACGCGCCAGCAAATCAAAGCAGAACATCAAAGACCGACGGGAACGTTGCAACCTTTGACGACTCCCGAGTGGAAGTGGGATCAAATCACGATCGGGTTACCGAAGACGGTAAAGGGTTATGATGCAATCTGGGTGATCGTAGACCGGTTAACTAAATCAGCCCATTTCCTGCCAAGCAATCAAACCTATTCAATCGGGTTTTGGGCCCGATCATTTAGTGGAATTGGTACAACAAAACAAATTTCTTACAACTAATCACCTAACATATACCACCTAATACAACTCATAAAGACAAGATCGAAACCATAATACACCTCACCTCATTACTTTGCTTATGGACAAATAATCTATAAATTAAATAAAATAGAGAAGAACCTAAAAGGAGAAGCATAACCCACGTTGAACTCATTGCATGAGGACAAGAATCCACAAGGCATCTTCATGATTTCCCTCCATACATATGCCTCCATGAGAGTTAGGAACCATAGGATAAAATAATAACAATCAAGTCATCTCCATGTGCTTGAGGACAAGAGCAAAACCAACTAATCACCTAATACACATGGAGGTACATGAGGACAAGATAAATAAATAAAGGAGAATAGAGAAGGAATCAAGAGAGAAGAGAGGAGAAACAATGAGAAAGAAAAAGATGGAGAGGCCGAGGGAGAAAGGAAAGAAAGAAAAGAAAGAAAAGGAGAGGAAGAAGAAAAGGATAAGAGGGAGAAACCCGCGGACGAGGAGGAGCTCGGGATCAAAATTCTAGTGTCGAGAAAAATTAACCGTGACGTAGCTATCTACGGAATTAAGGTAGGTGAAGATCACCTACATACGTAAACAAGATTAGGGGACGAGATTTTACGTGTTGTATGCCATGAATTTTACGTGTTGCATGATTTCTTTCGATCCTTACGTATTTATGTGCCAAACATGATTTTTCTTGCGTGAATTTATGTTAATTGGTTATGAATATGTTTTGGTTAGCTTAAGGAGCATGAGCTTTGTGAATTTTAGATCCACGAACACTTGGATTTAGGGTTAGAGAACTTTTGAGCAAGAGGATAGAGCAAAAATTTGGGTAGGGTTAGGATTTTCGGACATAAATCTTCAAGCTTCAAACTCGGTCATGTTGAACTAAAATTCGGATTCTTGAGGGACTTTAGAAGTAAGGGTAGAAAGTAAATTAGGAGTTCTGAGGGCAAGTTTGGTTAGATGTTGAAATTTGGATATTAGTGCACATTAGGGTTTTCTACGGTTTCTTTTAAATTCGGGAGTCTAAAATGAATTACTAAAAAATTAATGGGTGTGGGGTGGAATTTGACAAAACTCGAGACAAGAGTGAAATTTGGGAGGTCATTTAAACAGTCGGGTTCTTTGTGAAATTTTCAAAAGTTTCGGGTGTTAAATAAATAATTAAAAATTTGGTTGGGGTCTTTTGTGTAAATTTTCAAACTTTGGGGACCAAACTGATATTTTTTTAAATATTCGGGGACTTTGATGTTTAATTCGGGCAAGGAGAATAAAATTTCAAATTTTCGGGTCCTTAAAACTAAACTATGAGATTTTGGGGTTTTAAATGCAAAATTCGGAAAAATATTTTGGAATTACGAATTTAAGTGATATTTTGAGATTTGAGCGTTCGAGTTTTAAAGGGAGAAAACCACTTTTAGTCCCCGATGTTTTTCATATGGGCGTTTTTGGCCCCCCGTTGTTTCGACTTGCCACATTTAGTCCCTCTAGTTGTCCAATTTAACCAATTTTGGTCCATCGGTTGGATTAAACGTAAATTGGGATGAAATTTCATCATGAGAGTCGCACGTGAAGTACTATAATCTTTCAAAACACCGTCTATACGTCCGTTCATCTTAAAATCCCCAAAACATGTCTCCTTCATCACTCAATTTAGATTTTATGGTCTCGGTTTATAGGACTTGATTATGTGATGAATGAGATAAATTTATAGGATTTTAAAATGATTGGACGTATAAATGGTGTTTTGGAAGATTATAGTACATTACGTGCGATTCTCATGATGAAATTTTGTCCCAATTTATGTTTAATCCAACCGGGGGACAAAAATTGGTTAAATTGGACAATTAGAGGGACTAAATGTGGCAAGTCGAAACATCGGGGACCAAAAATGCCCATAGGGAAAACATCGAGGACCAAAAGTGGTTTTCTCCCAGTTTTAGAATATTTTTTTTTGTAAATTAGGGACCAATTGCAAATATTTGGGTCTTAAAAGGAAAAGAATTAAATTTCGGGACTCTTAGGGTAACTTAGAGGAGAGTTCGGCGGGTAAGGTTTCGGGCCGAGTAAATTGGAATGCGGGTTTTGGACCCGATTATGTAAGGTATGATATTTTTTAGATTGGGCCGAGATGATATCTCGGGCCGATAAGTTGTTATTTTGTAGGTTGCATTTTACTTGCACGACATTTGCATACACGTAATATGAGGGGATTGATAACCGTGTGGGGTCACGGTGACGTTGTATAGTGTCGATGAGTGGGGTATAGTAACCGATAATGGTTGTCAGGCTACGACTCGATGAAGCACTTGATGGGAGACAGACGTGATCGTTTGAGACTTGCGGTTGAGACCGAGTAGGGGCTGCTTGTCACTATTGTAGGTACAACCTCTCGCAGTACGGTGTTGGTTCGGGGACGAGCTAGGCAGAAGCTAGTGGGCATGTGACGCCCGGGGCCGATGAGGGAGGGAGTGATCGCCGGTGTAGAGAGGTGCACGAAAAAGGAGCGGCTCCTAGTAGGCTTCTAGGCGAAGGGGTACATGAACGAACCGATCCGACACCCGAATGAGAGGGGATCCTGAGACTGAAAATGTGTGGGCATGTCAGGCTAACAATCGTATAAGAGATTTTTTAGTACTACTCATATCACCAAGGTCGACCTACCTTTTCGTGAATCCATCCATAAGAACTTCAAAGTTAAGCGTACTTGACTTGGGGAAATCTTGGGATGGGTGATCCCCTGGGAAGTTTGCCCGGGTGCGTGAGTGAGGACAAAGCACGCTGGAAGGTTAAGTGGTGATACAGTGGGGCCAGACTATCAGCAAGAGCGTGGTGGGCCCAACCCCACAGGTCCCGGTAGGGACGGTGCTACAACTAACACGCGGTATGGGACGGGATGTTACAAATGTTACCCTCGGTTTCCACCGATACTGCAGCAAAACACTCGGTCGGTTAATCTAACCCCCTCCACTCGACAAACTAAAGCCCCTCAGGGCGAACATGACGCTGGGAGGCATGAACCATCGCCTCGGGGGTAATAACCCCTCGGGAGGTGCCTGAGGCGCAAAGACATGCAAGGAAAATATTACCTCGCGAGAATGATGTCAGTGAGACACCCCACCCGAGGGGCGCAGGGGCCACTCCTCGAAATATTCGGCCAGACCCCCTCCGGAATGTAAGCTGCCCCGGAGAGATTGAGTCCCCGGAAGTAAACGACCCGTGGCACAAAGAAGAACTCGAGGCATAGGGAAAAACCCGAGGCACAAAGAAGAACCTAGAGCATAGGGAAAAACCTGAGGCACAAAGAAGAACCTGAAGCATAGGGAAAAACCCGAGGCACAAGGAAGAACTCGAGGCACAAGGAAGAGCTCGGCGCACCAGAATGGAGGATCTTCCCTCAGCCTAAGATCGTGGCCCCACACCACCTCCATGCTCGCGTAACCGTTTCAAACGTGAGGCAGATAATAAGGACGGGGCCGAGAAACGCGGGACGTGGAAGGAACCACCGAAGACTGGAAAATGCCGGGCATGGGAGGTAACTGCCAAAGACAATGTACGTTTCTAGGATGCTATAAATATCGCGACATCCCTAAGGTACACGTACGTTGACCATTATTCTGCTACTTCTTCCACACACCAGCTTTAAACACTTAAACACTTTCCCAGACTTTTCGTTAACACTTAAGATTAATCGCAACAACTACAAAATTTAGAAGTGAAATGATAAATTATTAATTATAATAGATGGACTAAATTATAAATAAAATGACAACCAAATTGACAGTTTTTAGCCACCATAGCCACTTTATATAGTAGAATAGATTATTTTATGTTAATAATTATCTATTTATAGTGGATAGTGTGATAGTGGGTAGTTTATCATATTTTTATTATATTTTTAATCTATTATAATTAATTATTATGGGACACGTGGCAATATATGTTCGTATTATATTTTTATCTATTATAATTGATTATATATTTTTGAGATATATATATATATATATGAATTTTATGGTGCTCAGCTTATGTGAGCACCTTGCGTGGGTGCATGTTGATGTGGCATTGCGTCATTTCAACATCACAAATCGACATCTGATGTTGTGTCGTCTTAATGGACATATTCTGGGTGTTATTGATCGACAATTCAGATGCTGATATGACATATTAACTTGATCCATTTCATTGACATATAAGACGTCAATATTCAACATCAGCATCCGAAATGTGGTTCTATGACACCTATAAGATGCTTATAAGACGACATAACATCAGATGTCGATGTGGGATGCTGAAATGGTACGAATCGGTATCACATCAACATGTCAACGGTGCTCACCTCATAAAATTCCTCTATGACTGTGTTTAGTTAGTCGTATCCAGATAAGGATGCAATTGTCCATATTTATCTTGTTCACTTCACAATTTAATTTTATCTTGAAAGCCCGCGATATATAAAAGCCGTTATTATTAACTAGTGGATCCAAGATAAATAAACTCATGAACTTGGCCAAGTTTCTTTATCAAGCCCAGATAATTCTTCGTTACTAAAACACCCATAATAATAACTATTTTGTAAACTAAGTATTCATTTATCAAGGTTAATTGTGTAATTTTCTTAATAACACGTGAGAAATTTTTTTAAATTATATTGCAAACTAAACAAGATAAAAGTTATATATGTCAAAATTACAAGTGAACATAATATTTGGATAATTGATAAGATTATAGTCTTGATAGAATTATGTATCGTTTTCTTATCCCACGAATTAAACGCAACCTATATGTTATATGGAAATTTGAGTTGGACTACTTGTGTAGACTTGAGACTACTCGGAACTTACATACATATCAGAGTATTAGGTTGAAAGTAGGGATTCTCCCACAGCCTGATCTGTTGGAAGTCAAAGTCCTCGTGGTAAAATAAAGAACGAGAGGATATTTTTTTTCTACTAAAAATTTATTCTTAAAAATAATAAAGGGTGTATCTAGGCTTAAATACCAAAACTAGAAAAATTATAAGTTCAGTCTCAGTAAGATAAATTTATATATAAGCACATAGTAAGAATAAAAATTTCACTCGTATCTATCTGTTTCGTTGAGGGACAAAAATTTCTCATACAACGAACGTTACTCCCTAAAAGACCACAAACTTCTGACTTCTACACTTGAAAAACAACTTACCTAGTAACGTGACTTCTTCGAATCCTTAGTTTAGTTGCTACGAAAATCCAAGCATGGTAAGTAGACATGCCCAATTTTAACCGTAACCGGCGGTTGAACTGCCTAACCAGCGGTTCGGCGGTTAGTTAACCGCGGGTTACGGTTATACCGTAACCGGCCGGTAACCGTAATCGGCAACCGTCACCGGCCGGTTACGGGGCGGTTAGGGGTTTTCCCCAACCGCCAACCGCCGGTTAGGCGGTTAACCGGCGGTTATAACCTTAAATAAAAATAATAATAAAAAATAAAATTATACCATTTTAATTTACTCATATTAATATTAATTAGTTAGAAATACTATGTAACTTTACTAATATTAATACTAATTATTTAGAAATTTTTGTAACTATGTATTTTATATTGCATTAAAATTTCGTAATATATTTCATGTGTAAAATTTATTATATTTATAAATTCATATCAAAGTAGTAAAATAGGAATACATCGAAAATTCATTTAACTTTATAGTAAATTGCAAAATAAAAAATTTAAAAAAATTAAAAAAATAAAACCGCCGGTTAACCGTCTAACGGCGGTTGACTAACCGGCGGTTAGTTAACCGGCAACCGGGGACGGCTAACTGTCAACCGCCCCCGACCGGTTAGGCTTAGGTTACGGTTATAGACTAACCGTCATTAGCCGGTTACTAACCGCCGGTTACGGTTAACCGGCGGTTGGGCATGTCTAATGGTAAGTACTCCATCTTCTGGGCTAGCATCATCGTCTTACACCTTCTCATCATAGCCATGGAAAAAAAAAAAAGTGTTCTTCTCAACCTCAGTTCCACCGCTAACTCTGTTCTTGCTAAAACATTTTCTAGCCATCATTACATGCCACTCGTCGAGCTACGCCCTAATCTTTCGCCAAAAGTCAATTCCCCAACACGCTATTTCTCGGCCTTTTATGGGACGGCTCCCATCTTCTTCTACGGTCCCTTGAATCTAACAGTAGCCTGGGGACTTCTGCTATGCGTAATAACCAAGTTCTTGGCCTTCTCCCTTCCTTTGCATACCTCAGATGAAGCTTTTCTCAGACAGATACTCAGTGATGATGCCTATGTTATTCTTATCCAGCGATCTTTGCGCATGGTACTTCCCAATCTCAACCTTGCTCAACATTCTGCATAGAAAAGAAAGCACTTGCCATTCTCTAAGAAAGCTTCCGTGGCTGTTGAGACAGGCTTCTTTATGGGCGAAATGAAAGGAGAGTTCTTCCCTTTCTTGGTCATACTCGTTTCTTTTCTTACATCAGGCTAGCTGGCAGCAGTTTCAGGGTTCATACCTACGCTTCTTGGGATCAGTCGACGGTGGACGAGGTTTTCTCAGAAGTGCTCATGCCTTTGGCCGAGAAGGTGAAGAAGGTGGCTTCGATCTTTAAGGAGAAGATGAGATTGAGGATGGTTGAGTTCATAGTGGCTATGATAGGCTCTGTCATTTTCCAGAAATTTTTTAGGTTAAGTTCGCCTGGCCAAGTGGGAGTGTTTCTATGCCTATCAGTGGTGTGGATGGCTTACATGGCTCTGCTTTCGGGCCAAGGATGATTTTGGAGTTTCAGGGTTTCTTTTGGGGAACGTGATGGTGGGTTGTATGGTGGGCGATTTGGGCAGCGAGGTACGACTTGGGCAGCCTACGGTACATGCCTGCTGCTCTATGGGCTGAGTTTAAAGGTGGAGCCTTTGAGGTTCGAAAATGGAGATGGAGAAAGGAAGTTGTTGTTCTTTGGGAAAAAAGAAGCAGCCTTGTACGATTATTCTCCGCTCGAATCTTCCGAAGTCTGCTAAATACTACATAGAGCTGAAGTATTGTTATATCAGACAGCAGACAAGTTATTTCATAAACATGATAGTTTATTACAATCCACATAAGGTTGTTTGGTAACAGAACAGATACTCTTGGCACAAACCAAAATCTTCGTTACTTAGTTTTAAGGCGAACAATATCAGTAAATCGGTCGTTTTATCCAAGAAAAACTGTAAGAAACCTTGGTCGTGAACATTGCAGACTTCAGAAGCTTTCTCTCTATCAGTAGAGTAGCTCTTGAAAAACAGGGTCCACGCTTTGTCCCCACTTTCCGTGATAAAGTTCTAGAAGCTTCTCGGCCGGAGTTACGCCTGTACTGACAACTTCGGACACTTCGTTCAGAAAATCCGTCTCCTTAAAGCCTCTTCTTTCCAATCCATCCTACAAAGAAAACGGTTTCTTGAGAGGATTTGAAGTAATTCGTATGATATATGGTTTTTAGGATGGCCCGTATTAAGATACCTTAGCCAGCTTCACTATGTCTTGTGCTATGTGCTTGACAAGACCATCACGAAATGGAGTCTTCAGACCACTCTTTGGCACCTTATTCCTAAGCATTCGTCTCTCCTCAAGTGTCCAATCAGCCGTTATTTCGAGGACGCTCTGTAGAGACACTCCATCGTACAAGATTCCTACCTGAAAATTTCCAGTATATTCATGTAATAATAAATTCCATGTGTGCAAGTATATATATATATATATATATATATATATATATATCTATATAGATAACTAAAAAGGTCGTGCAAACAAAATAACAACGTTGATTGTTAGGATTGAGAGAAAAATACCCAGAAAGCAGGTAACGCACATAGCATACTCCCAGGTCCACAATCAGCACCTCGCATTTCCAAGTATCGTTTAAGTCTAACCTGAAAGGGGAAAAAAGATGAAATGTAAAAATAGATAAATGCAGATCATAGAGTATCTGGGACATATGTTTCCATTTATGTTGAAACCTCTGGATATATTGTTGTCAAGTGATTTTCCCAGTCATTTAAGGTTGGGTATTCTCCAGGTAGACAGGAAAGTTTCCCGGCCATAAAGTCCTGTAAAGAAAGTTGAGCATGAGCGAAGAATTAGAGCATACGGAGATTGTTCATAATTGAAAAATTACAAAATGAAAAAAAAAAAAAAGTGAAAAAAAGATGACGTACCCTGAAAGATAATCCAGTACAGTCGATGTATCTCTTGTTTCGATAGACGAAATACATTGGAACATCAAGAGCATAGTCTACGTACTGCTCGAAACTGGCAAGATATTGTGTATACGTATATATGAGGAATATGCTCAAGTAGTTTGAGCATATAATCATCAATACATTCAAAACTAATAAACCATGATCAAAAAATTAATTTTATCTTCACAGCTATATGAGGCTGAATCATTAATGTAACACATGCAGCTCTAATTATTCATGTCAAGTCAGGGAAACTTAGCTCTTCTTTAGTTGTTTATAATTAATCATCAAGAAGATCGTCTTATAACAGCTTGATTGATTAGCTTGTTAAGGAGTATATATCAGATTAAGCATTCAAAATTACACCACGTGAAGGTGGAGAAGACATAACTTGGAACGATTTAATTAGGTAATCAATTTGAGAAAGGGGACATACCCGAATGAATCGTCAAAAACAAAAGGAAGCATCCCAGTGCGGTTACTGTCAGTATCATTCCAGATTTGGCTGTGTAAGAACAAAATATAAATCAATTCTTAAAAAGAAATTCAAGGAAAATTTGCTCTATCAAGCGATGACTAACCTTCTCATGCTAAGAAAACCATTTGGTTTCCCTTCCGTGAAAGGTGAGTTAGCGAACAGTGCAGTGGCTATCTGCACATAGAGACAAGTTATAGAATCTAGGACAGAACCAAAAAGTTAATACTAATGCTTTTTCATCAACTTACAGGTTGTAAAGCAAGGCCAGCCCGGAACTTCTTTACCATATCAGCTTCAGAATCAAAGTCAAGATTTACCTTTGTGAAACGAAAAAAAAAAAAAAGTAGACTTAAGAATCTCAGAAGCTACCGTAGTCATGATTTTCGTATGGTAATACCGAAAGACGTGTCTTCAAACCTGGACAGTGCATGTACGAAACATCGTGTCCAGGCCAAGAGTCCCGACTTTGGGCATGTAGTTTCTCATAATCTCAAATCTTCCCTGAGAGTCGTATGGATTCGCGTATTTGAACCGAGTAGGATGATTTAATATTATGTATTTCAAAATCTAAATTTCAAATCCAAATCAGTTGTTTGGCGAACGCTACGATTTCGAAATTCGGAATTCAAAATGAAGCTTGATTCGAGAAGCTCGTCAAAGTTGACTTCTAACCTTAAAAATAAATAAATAAATAATTACAAAATAAAAATAAAATAAAAATAATAAAATAAAACAAAACAAGCTCGTGAGCTCGAGTCGACTCATTCATAAGCCGGCTCATCCCCCAATTAATATTATTATTATTTTGCTTTGTTATAATTTTATAATTATTATTATTATTACTACTATTATTATTATTATTTACAAAAACTTAGTACGGGAGTCAACAACACACCATTTGATATAGAATTTCAAATCCGACAAATAATAAGCGTTTAGATTTAACCTCGGATTTGGACGAAATCGAAATCCAAATCCATTTATTTTCCAAACGAATGATTTGAAAAAATCCGATTTCAAATCGAAATCCAGAATCCAAACGGACCGTGAGGTAAAACCATTTCTTGTCAGTAGGCATCTCATTAGTTTAAAATATGCAAATCCTCATTTCTTACAGAAAATGTCCCAATCACTTGAAGTTTTACAAGATATTTCGATACCTTGGGCATCATTGGCATGTCTTCACGTTTCCACTTTGGCTGAACACCGATCCCTAAAAAACGATCCCCATCTCCTCTGAAACAGCTTTTACCTGGACATGCCATCAAAGACAACTACTAAGCAGAATGCAGAAACATTTCGACGTTGTAGAAGATACATATCATAGCCTTTCGCAGTTCAAATACTTCCTGAAACAAGATGCAAGTTGGCGATGGTAAACAGTTATTCCTAAACTAAGTCTAAACTCATTGTTTCCCGAATGTCAAAACTGGATTAGGGATGTTGATAAGTAGTATGACAATAGAGAACATATAAGAACAAAGAAACAACAAAATATCCAAATACTTGTATTCCGAATCAAGATTAACCTGGTAAAGATGCGAATTGAGTTCAGCATAAGTTTGATGCAGTGTTTCAAGAGTAGCACCACTAAGCTCCAACTGACCACCAGGTTCCAGAGATATGCTTTGTTTTCCCTGCCATGGGAAGAATCGTCAATCTCTTACGAGAAAATGAATACCAAGTTATTTCAGTTAGAAAGAGACTGGGAAAATATTAAAATGAGATTAGGATATTGTGGAAATTTCGCGGGTCACGCGAAGAACAAAACGTACCTGTTTAAGTCCAATAACGTATGCACCTTCCGTTATTTTATCCCAGCCAAATCTCTCGGAAATTCTATTAAGTAGCTCAGCTATTTGTTCATACTTAATTGGTCGTAATGTTGAAATCTCAAAACCAAACTTCTCATGCTCAGTCCCAATTCTGTATGATATACAATGAGACATGACAATATACAAAAACCACTGTCCATAAATGTACCACCAACCATCATATTGCCTCTCAGGAAATAATTCAAACATTTGATAACTTTAAACCACTGGTATAATTCCTAAGAAAAAAGAAATATAAAGAACACAAGTCAGCATTCGAATATTTAACATCAGCGAGTAAACACAACTGTTAGGATCGGTTTACGCGTTTAGAGGGGGGGTGAATAAACGCTTGTCTCTTTTTCGGTTTGTCTTGTCAAGGACAGGTACTCAATCAGTGACCAGTCAGTATAAAGTGCGGAAAGTGATACTGACCGGTTGAAACCAATGTTTAATGAGTAAGTGTGTGTGTGAGTGTATGTATGAGACCGGTTTGTTTCTGGAAGTTCGGAGTTAAAATCTCCTACGTCTCCCCTTCTTCCTCGTAAGGAAGGATCACTAGATCTTCAGTTATACAACCTTGTACAACCTACCCAGCTGAAACACAGCTCTAATCTAGTGACTCCCTAGGCAGTTGTTTACAACAATCCACCTACTTCAACAGCTTTTTACAGTCCGTCGGAAATAATCACTACACCCTTAAATCTAAGAAAGAATGTCTTTGAACTTCACTCTTGTTTTGTGTTCTCACCACAGCTCGTTGAACAGCTCAAACTTCGTCCTTTTTGAGAGTGAGATTTCGAAGTCGTAAGAATATTTGAGTTCAGTGAAGTTGATAATCTTCTTCTTGTCTCTCTTCTTTATACTTGAGGTTTGAAATTCAAACCGTTGTGAGATAGACTCTTCACTCTGTTCGGTGCATTAATTGTCTTTCCCAAAATGGGTCTGTCCGGTTTCAGCTGCAGTCTATCCTGTCACTAGCTTTATTCCTTATTTGCGTTAGTTGACCTTGTCTAAACTCTGGACTCGCAGCATTGCATTGAATGTCTGAAATTTCCTTTTTGTTTCAGCATGCACTTGTCTCTATTGTCCAATCTGTCATTTGTCCGATATCGCATACTGTCGTGCCTTCCTGAATCCTTTGTCAAGACCAGTATCTTTAATCGGTATTAATCATAGTCTCCCATGCTTGCCCAGACCGGTCACTTATATATATCGCTTTTAGTCCTTAGCGTAGACGATACTTTAGATCTCCGGTTTTCTCATTATTAATCAGTTGCGTCAATTCACCAAAACCGATAGTCCGAATGTCTGAATTCGTGTTGCTAACAATTTCCCCCTTTTTGGTGATTGACAAAACTAGTCAGCAGAAAACCAGTTTTCATTCGTATCAAAAGAGACTGATACAGACAACACTTTAATTGTACCCCTTGCTCTTGACTATCCGCTCTATCTCCTTCCACTTGTTATCATCCTTGTATGCGTCTTCCTTTATGTCATGTAGTCTCCGAAGGTCCGCCAGCTGTTCCTTTGTTAGATTGCAGGCAAGATGCCGTAGACTACTGCCATCATACTGGACCTCAACTGGACCAGTTTCGCTGACTGGTACAGCCGCAGCCTGGCTTTGTAAGACTGCATCTGGGATGAGTGCAGCTTCGATTGCAGCTCGTTTTGGATCCTTGGTTTTGACATAAAGTTTGGAGATAAACCTCTGAGGATCTGATGAGGTAGAGCTGGGCGGTTGCTGTTGTTTTCTGCTGTCGCTGGGCGTACTTTCCCCCTTTTTGGCAATAACCGGGGTGATAAGCCTAGTCAAGGCCGTCAGTTGCCCTTTAATAACCTCCAGATCTGCACAAACGTCTGAGCGAAGACCGATGATATCTTCCTTAAGTGCCTGAAACTGCTCATTGTTGTGCTGTCGATCACTGTGGACAGTCTTGCTCAGAACCGAGATCGAACGATAAGTCTGCTTGATCAAGGAGACTTCTCTCGGGGAGCTGATGATATCGACCGGTATGGATACGCTTGTTGGAGGTTCCGGTGGTTGCGACTGATGAGGGATGAAAGACGGAGTGTTTTCCGGCATTGCAGCAGCTGAGACAACGACAGATTCAGTCAAAATAGCAGAGACAGAGATGCCTTGCTTCGTCGATGTGGGGACTTGGAGATCAGTTTCTTGTTCAGATTGAACCTCTAACGGCTGGGGTTCTACCAAAGTAGCTGAAATATCCTGAGCGTTGTCTGGAGAAGTGGAAGACAAGGAGGATTCAGATGCACTAGCAGAGGTGAGAAGTAGAGGCAGGGGAGGAAGTGACTGTGCATGAGAAAATCTACTGGCTGGGATTGAAATCGGTAGAGATACTGGTGGAGATAGCCAAGGAAACGATGGAACAGGTTGCCTAAATAGCAGGTATTCCTTAGAGACCGGTTCTTGTGAGAAATGGAGAACTGGACCCTGTACCAGTTGAGATGTATGCTCAGGTGGAACGAAAGATGAAGGCGTGGGGGCGAGCACCAAAGCCGTTGTCATGAGAGAGACGTCCTGCGGCTCATCAAAAGAGGCAGAGATTGAGCCAAGGGCCACGGCTGATGCACCGGCGGAGGATGCCCCATCAGGCTGAAGTTTTGCCCAAACAACAGCATGATAGACCTGCATACTCTGCAGTTCTGCCTCCAGCCTAGACAGAATTTGGAGTTCGTGTATTGCATCTCTCCCCTCTGGCTGAAAGTTGTCCCTTCGTTGCTCAATATAGCTCGTCAGGTGCTTTATTTCAAGACTAATCCGATATAGCTCTCGCGCGTTTAGTAGGAGCCTGATGGATTCAATGCCCAGAATCTTTATGAGCTTTCCTTCTGTCTGTCTGGCCAGTTTGAGTCGGTCAGAAAGACCTTTGGACTTCCAGATCTTCTCATTGTATGGAGTAAATCGGAATTCGACCCATTCATCATAGGCCCGAAGATCATCTGCAATCGTCTCTCCAATCTCTTCTCGAATGAGAGTCCAGGCAGTCTCATCAATCGATTCGTGTCCTTCACGGACCGCAACAGATTTGCCCTTGCCTTTGTCAGTCGAGATACCTCGGACCGGTTCTTGAATCCTCACCCCACTCTGCGGTGGCGCAGTCCTGATCACCGAACCAGTTGTCTCCGGTAATGGAGTGACAGTGATGGTTGGTGTTACTGTAGAAACCGACTGGACAGGTTGTGTAGGTTTTGTCGGTTTCTTTGAAGGAACTGACCCGGTCGTGAGTTTCTTGATCGGCGACATGGTCCTTTTCTTGGTAAGGACTTTCCGAAGCGGCTGAGTATCTTCAGAAGAAGAGGAAGACTCCAAGACCAGTTTCTTCTTGGAGGGTTTTGATGAAACTTGCTTGTCATCAGTCTTCTTCTTTTGAGTCGGCGAGGATCTGGGTCGAGAGATAGTCTTCGACGTTCCCAGAGAGTGTTCAACTGCAGACTTCTTAGTTGGCTTGAGGGTGGGCAGATCGTCAGTGGCTTTTCTTTTCACCGGTTTCTTAGTGAGCGAGGCTGTGCTCACCATCTGACGAATGGTGTCATCAGAGATGTAATTTACAAACCC
Source organism: Craterostigma plantagineum (assembly GCA_027422505.1). Lineage (NCBI taxonomy): Eukaryota > Viridiplantae > Streptophyta > Magnoliopsida > Lamiales > Linderniaceae > Craterostigma > Craterostigma plantagineum. The sequence continues at coordinate 942,014 of JAPQWV010000059.1, forward strand.
AATCCCTGCAACAGGGCCAACATCTGCAACCTTGCGCTTGAGAAGGAAAGACAGTTGAGGCGCAAAGTTCTTGATCTGCCTATCACGTACCGGCAGTATTCCTTTGAGAACAGAGAAAATTACAGAAGACCAGTTGATCTTCATCCCAGTCAGAATGGCCACCATGGCCTGAACCTTATCGCTGGTGAGCATATCAAAAGATCCTGCCTTCCCCAAGATCGATTTTGCAACAATATCGTGAAGCAGTCTATACTCTGGTTTAAGAACTACTCGTTTATCCGAGTCTTTAAATGTTCCCCCAGTTAAGGACATCGTTGGCTTGAGACGTTCTTTAACTTCATCAGAAACACTGATAATGGTGTCTCCAGAGGTTGGTAGATTAAACAGCTTTGCGAAGTATTCTTCAGTGATGTCGAACTGATGTCCGTTGATCACGCACTGGAAGCGGTCTCCAACTATAAGTACTGTGTTGAAGAACTGATGCAGAGCCTCTGGGTAGATTTCGGCAGTGCAGTCGAAGAAGGTTTGAAGGCCGGTTTGAATTAGGGCTTCGAATATGGGGACAAATTCCTTGTGTGCGGTTTCCTTGCAGCTAGCGAAGTAGATTTGAAGCGCCGTCCTTGTAAATTCTTTGTGTGCTGGGGCCATTTTGTTCTAAGGATTGGATAGGGTTTCTGTAAAGAGGGTTAAGAAATTTTTGGAAAGAAGATGATGAATCGGCTGGAGAGAGGGAAGGATAATGATGGACTGTTTTAATTTGAGTATGAGTACGAAGTTTATTCAGCGGGAGAGAGCGTGTATTTGCATTAAATGCATAGGACGTCTTGTCGCTTAGCTTTCCTCTCTCATAGACTGTGCTATTTTCCTGCAGTGTTGTCAGATTTCCTGCGAAAGTGTTATGATAAAATGTGTGCAATTGATGACGTATATTTAATAAAAACGATTTCGGTCAGTCACTGATCTAGGCAGGGTCCGGTATGAATACCATTTTTGTAAAAGGTGTCCAGGTTTCGAAGAAGGTGGCCTGGTATAGGAAGTTTTTTTTTTTCGGTATTAAAACTCCGGTCTATATATAAAAAATTGTATATTTGTATATATATATATATATAAGGGAAGAGAATCAGTTTTGGACGAAACTGTTAGAATAGGAAGTTTTGATCAGTATGAAAGAATTGACTGATTAGGAATGGATGGTTTAATACGATCATCACTTTGCACCATTTGGTGTAGTGTCTAGGTCACCAGTTATACCAATTAATTTGTTATAACGAGGTTCCCCCTGACTCTATGCTTAGGTATTTAGGATAAATCCAATAGACCTAAAGCATTTCGGAAAAAGAGAAACTTAGCTTCTGGTAGTGGCTTGGTTAGGATGTCGGCAACTTGTAGATCGGTTGATATGTGTTCCAGGCGCACATTTTTCTTCAGCACATGATCTCGTATGAAGTGATGTCTTATTTCGATGTGCTTTGTCCGAGAGTGAAATACCGGATTCTGTGTGATTGCGATTGCGCTTGTATTGTCACAGAAGATAGGCGTGTCGGTTTCTTGTATTCCATAATCTTCCAGTTGATGCTGTATCCAAAGAATTTGGGAACAGCAGCTTCCAGCAGCCAGATATTCTGCCTCAGCTGTGGATGTGGCTATAGATGTTTGCTTCTTGCTGAACCAGGAAATGAGTCGGTCGCCAAGAAACTGACATGTGCCACTGGTACTTCGTCGATCAATTTTGTAGCCTGCATAGTCAGCATCTGTGTATCCATGCAGTGATAAGCTTGAGTCTTTGGGATACCATAGACCAACATTTACAGTCCCTTTGAGGTACTTCAAGATGCGCTTTGCTGCTGAGAAGTGACTTTCTTTTGGATCAGACTGGAACCGGGCGCACAAACACACACTGTACATAATGTCCGGTCTGCTAGCAGTAAGATATAGCAGTGATCCGATCAACCCCCTATACTTGGTAACTTCAATTGGTACTCCAGTTTCATCTTTATCCAGCTTGATTGAGGAACTCATAGGCGTTGTAGCTTGTGAGCAGTTCTCCATACCGAATCTTTTAAGCAATTCCCTTGTATATTTGGCTTGATTTATGAATATCCCTGCTCCGTTTGTCTTACTTGAAGTCCCAAAAAGAATGTGAGTTCACCCATCATACTCATCTCAAACTGATCCTGCATCATTTTAGAGAATCGCTTGCACAGCTTAGGATCAGTTGATCCGAAGATGATGTCATCGACATAGATCTGGACGATCAATAGATGCTCTCCTTTAGTGAATCTGAATAGTGTTTTATCAACACTTCCAATTATGAACTGATGATCAGTTAGAAACTTCGATAGCGTTTCATACCACGCTCTTGGAGCTTGTTTTAATCCATAGAGAGCCTTCTTTAGACGGTAGACATGATTCGGGTACTCATGGTTTTCGAAACCGGGTGGTTGAGCAACGTATACTTCCTCAGAAATTGTACCATTCAGAAATGCACTCTTGACATCCATTTGATATACTTTGAAGTCTTTATAGGCTGCATATGCCAAGAAGATCCGTATGGCCTCCAGTCTTGCTACCGGTGCGAATGTCTCATCATAGTCTATTCCTTCTTCTTGTCTGTATCCTTGAGCAACCAGTCTTGCCTTATTTCTGGTGACAAGTCCATCTTCATTTAGCTTGTTCTTGAAAACCCATTTCGTACCGATTACAGTTTGTGTTGGCTTTGGAACCAGAGTCCAGACTTGATTTCGTTCGAACTGGTTTAGTTCTTCCTGCATGGCTTCTATCCAGTTATCATCCTTGAGAGCTTCATCAACCTTTGTTGGTTGAATTTGTGAAATGAACGCATGACTGAATAGATTGGGGTTCGTCTGTCGCCTTGTTTTCATAGGTGCAGCAGGATCTCCTATGATCAATTTCTGAGGGTGATTTAGCTTTGTGCGGTTCCATTTGGTGCGTTCCCCCTCAATTGATTCCTCCGGTGTTTCTTGAGTTTCTGTGTGAGTTTCACATTCTGATCCTGCTTCGTTACCGGTATTGTGTGGACTGATTGTTTCCACAGGTTCCATCTGTATCTCAGTGGTTGCATCTTGAATACTGGTTTCTTCTACAATAGGTGTTTCTGTCAGCTCCAATACTGGTTGATTTCTTTCTTCATCACTTTCATCCTCAAGATGAGATCTTTCCAATTGATTGCTCAGTCGATTGATATCACTTGGAGTATGGTTATCAGTCTCTGACTCTTCAAAGACTACATGAGCTGATTCTTCTATAGACAGAGTTTTTGTGTTGAAGACTCGGTAAGCTTTGCTGACTGAAGAATACCCAAGGAATATTCCCTTTTCGGCCCTTGTGTCAAATGCTGAGAGTTGATTTTTCCCATTGTTGTGGATGAAACATTTGCTTCCAAAGGTCTTGAAGTAACTGATTGTGGGAACATTTCCGGTCCATACTTCGTACGGTGTTTTGCCCTGTTTCTTGCAAATCATGGACCGGTTCTGTGTATAGCATGCAGTATTAATGGCTTCTGCCCAAAATTTATGAGAGATATCCGCATCTGCTAGCATTGTCCTGGCTGCTTCCTTGAGAGTTCTGTTCCTCCTCTCAGCAACTCCATTCTGCTGAGGGGTCCTGGCAGCAGACAACTCATGGCGTATACCATGGTTCTCAAGAAATTTGGTTACCGTTATGTTCACAAACTCAGTACCCCGGTCACTACGGATCCGGTTTATGCTACCATTTTGTTCATTTGCTATTCTTCTGAATAGCCTTATTAGGTTCTCCGGTGTTTGGTCCTTAGATTTTAAAAATACTACCCAGGTGAATCTAGAGAAATCATCTACGACTACGAGTGTGTATTTGGCACCACCAAGACTGACTATTGGTATTGGTCCGAATAGATCCATGTGAAGTAAATCTAGACACCGGTCTGACTCTATACTTCCTTTATTCTTAAACGTTGACCTAATTTGTTTACCTAGCTGACACGCTGTGCAGTGTTTATCTTTTGAGAACCTTAGATTAGGTAGACCTCTAACTAGGTTGTTATCCCTAAGGGCTGATATGGTCTTAAAATTTAGGTGACTGAGACGTTTATGCCACAGCCAACTTTTGGAGTTATGAGCTATTAGACAGGTTTGGGTAGAAACTGATTGGTCTCCCCAGTGAACCCTATATGTACCCCCAACCCTATGCCCAGTTATCAGTATGTGCTTCTCTTTGTCCTTGACAAAGCATTTATCTTTTTCAAATGATATTAGGTAGTTATTCCTACATAGCTGACTTACACTTATTAGGTTATAATGGAGGTTTTGTACTAGGTGTACATCTGTTAGGGTAAGGTTTCTGTGAGTAATCACCCCCGTCCCTATTGTTTTACCTTTACCGTTATCTCCAAAGGTGATTGTCGGTCCGGTATGTGCCCTAAGCTCCTTTAGCAGTCTTCCGTTTCCAGTCATGTGCTGACAGCATCCACTGTCCAGATACCATACTGATCGGTTCAGTTCCTCAATGTATTCCTGAAAAACAAAAAATATATATATATATATACATACATTGGTACCCAGTTTCACTTGGGTCCGGTATAGATTAGATTCTTAGGAACCCAGATCTGAAAGACTCTAACAGTCCGACCAGTTTGAGGGTCTATAAGATATTTGATGTTTTTATTCCTAGTCATTCCATATCTAGATGTGTGGTGCTGTCTAGCCCGGTTTCGGTACTTATATTCATATCTCTTGTTCCCCCTATGTTCATGCCCACTTGATATAGATCTGTTTTGTAAGGGCACTGTTTTTGGTAATCTACTATTTTGTTGAGCTTCTCTCTCTATCCTAGCTGGGGAGTCAGGTATGTTACTGATGTTATTACCTTGCGAAGAACTGGCTGGAACAAACCTGATCCAGTTAGTATTCTTTTCTCTTACTGTTAGTTCGCTCGATCCGGTTTCACTAAATCCTAGTCCAGCTTTGTCATTGCTAACCTTCAGACTATTCTGGATATTCTCTACTGTTTTCTTGGACTGACTCCAAGTCTTTACGATCGTATTTAACCTACCGTTTTCAGTCCTTAACTGCACTATCTCGTTTCTAAGTTCTCTAACTTCCTCATTCAACACTTTCGTTTGACTAAACTCGCTATCAGTTTGTTCGACTGAAGTGACTTTCCCTTTTTGTTTAATCCTAGTAGAAAGTTTCTGATATTCTTCAGCCATTTCTTGAAGAGCCTGAAGAAGCTCTTCCTTAGTAAAGTCATCCGGTACAGAATCACATACCTCATTGTCAGTCATATTTGCCATGAGACATTCATGAGATTCCTGATCACTTTCGGTATCTGACTCATCGCTGTCTGATTCTTCAGAGTCAGAGTCATCCCATGTCTTTCCACTCTTGGCCACCAATGCCTTTTGATGCTTCCTTGACTTGGTACCGGCTTTCTCCTTCTCTTTCTTTGAGATCCGACAGTCGATTGCAAAATGTCCTTTCCTGCCACATTTAAAACACGAGACATCAGTTCTTTCTGTTTTATTCTTTATGAAATTTTTACCTTCAGAACTGTTGCTTCGATTTTTCTTCATGAACTTTCCGAATCTCTTTACAAAAAGTGCCATGACTTCATCAGTCAGTTCCTCTGATGTTTTCGAGTTTGAAGTTTCTGGTGCTACAAGTGCCTTGACAGGTTGGTCTGTGACTGACTCTTCCATTCTCGTCTGTAGCTCGAACTCATAGGCTTTGAGGTCAGCAAATAGGTCGTGAACTTGCATCTTGCTGAGATCCTTTGATTCCCTCATAGCCATGGTCTTAACATCCCATTCACGGGGAAGGGCCTTCATGATTTTGATGGCTACATCTCGGTTCTCTAGCGTTCTTCCAAGAGCAGTGAGATCATTGATGATATTCATGAACCGGCTCTCGAAATCAGCCATTGATTCTCCTGGCTTCATCTTTGCGCTGTCGTACTTTTGTATGGCAACAATGAGCTTGTTTTCCCGTGTAGACTCGTTTCCTTCGCAGATTTGACATAGTTTTGTCCAGACCTCCTTTGCTGTTTTGCATAGCATCACCTGTCTGAATGTTCCGGTATCCAGTGTTTTGAACAGAATGTCTTTTGCAACATTATCTAGATTCATTAGTTTCTTCTCTGCTTCTGTCCAATCACTTTTCACCTTTGCAACCATTTGTGGCTGTGTGTTGTCTTGCGTATGCAGTGGATTGATCTTTTCTAACTTTGGAGGTCCATCTGTAATGACATCCCACATATCTTCGTTCTGGGCAGCTAGATGGGTCATCATGCGAACTTTCCATTCCATGAAGTTTTCACGGGAGAACATCGGCAGCTTGCTTGATGTATTCATCTTTATCGGTTGATGGTTGATGATTGAGTAAAACCCGCTCTGATACCACTTGTTAGGATCGGTTTACGCGTTTAGAGGGGGGTGAATAAACGCTTGTCTCTTTTTCGGTTTGTCTTGTCAAGGACAGGTACTCAATCAGTGACCAGTCAGTATAAAGTGCGGAAAGTGATACTGACCGGTTGAAACCAATGTTTAATGAGTAAGTGTGTGTGTGAGTGTATGTATGAGACCGGTTTGTTTCTGGAAGTTCGGAGTTAAAATCTCCTACGTCTCCCCTTCTTCCTCGTAAGGAAGGATCACTAGATCTTCAGTTATACAACCTTGTACAACCTACCCAGCTGAAACACAGCTCTAATCTAGTGACTCCCTAGGCAGTTGTTTACAACAATCCACCTACTTCAACAGCTTTTTACAGTCCGTCGGAAATAATCACTACACCCTTAAATCTAAGAAAGAATGTCTTTGAACTTCACTCTTGTTTTGTGTTCTCACCACAGCTCGTTGAACAGCTCAAACTTCGTCCTTTTTGAGAGTGAGATTTCGAAGTCGTAAGAATATTTGAGTTCAGTGAAGTTGATAATCTTCTTCTTGTCTCTCTTCTTTTATACTTGAGGTTTGAAATTCAAACCGTTGTGAGATAGACTCTTCACTCTGTTCGGTGCATTAATTGTCTTTCCCAAAATGGGTCTGTCCGGTTTCAGCTGCAGTCTATCCTGTCACTAGCTTTATTCCTTATTTGCGTTAGTTGACCTTGTCTAAACTCTGGACTCGCAGCATTGCATTGAATGTCTGAAATTTCCTTTTTGTTTCAGCATGCACTTGTCTCTATTGTCCAATCTGTCATTTGTCCGATATCGCATACTGTCGTGCCTTCCTGAATCCTTTGTCAAGACCAGTATCTTTAATCGGTATTAATCATAGTCTCCCATGCTTGCCCAGACCGGTCACTTATATATACCGCTTTTAGTCCTTAGCGTAGACGATACTTTAGATCTCCGGTTTTCTCATTATTAATCAGTTGCGTCAATTCACCAAAACCGATAGTCCGAATGTCTGAATTCGTGTTGCTAACAACAACACACATAAATACTAGATATAGTGAAAACATAATCTCAGTAAAATAACAGATAGTTTCTCAGCCAAATTCAGTATTAAATTGAATTCTTCTGCAAAAGTCAGATCTCTTCACGAGGAAACAAATAGATGAAATAAACTTAAATAGCAAATTTGAGCAATGAGTTTAAGTTAAACCTCCATTTTCCCTTGGGTTTACAACCCGAAGCTAGGTAACCAATTAGATTCTCTTTCGTGAGTGGCTCAGTGTCTACAACTGCAGCTTCTGTGGGTGGGCTCGCTGCAACAGTTAACCTGTTCCCTCGATTTCGTACCACTTCATAGTCAACCATACTCGAGACTCGCGTAATTGCCTTAAAGGGACATCCCGAATTGTCCCGAGGACCAAATGACATGTCCTTTTCGGCTCCATTATGTCCAGCTCTAGACTGTACAAACTCACGGTGAATGCAGATTGAGGTACAAGGTTGATGATATATTGAGGCCATGACCAAAACCTGTACAACAAAAGAATTAATGAAATATCTGAGACAACATATTGAAGCAATGAAGATGCTAATCGGACATTTTGGAGGTGGTCTGATTTGAGGAATGCCACAGTTTAACTGATGGTTTCGGGGACTTAGCATGTCAAAACGCAGATACTTGACTTACAAAATATGCACCTTTTATACTCAAGATTGACAAGCAGCCAAGGGACTCAAATGAACTTTGCACAGCTAGAATAACAACTAATTTTCAATGTGGTCACATTCGACTGGCCATTCTCTTTGAAATAAAATCGAAATTTCTAAGGCACTGTCATAAAACAGCAGTTGATTTCATCAAGAATAGGGGCAACCAACAATGCATAATAGCATTTCAAAAATAAAAAAGAAGAAAATTGCACGATAGAATTACAAGCCGAGCAGAGTACCTGAAATCATACTTGTCCAGCCAAAAAGAATTCGCATACGTTACTAACTAAAAACAGCTGATCCACTAACACATCAGTAAACTAAGACCAAAAGGAACAGGGAAATATCGAACACTGTAAATGAGCACCAGAAAATAGAACAAATTGAATCTTCATACAATACACAACATCAAATCTGAACGGAAGGCCCCTAATAACTTACTGGCTGGAACACCACGGAATGAGAAGGGCCAAGCCTGAAATTGGACGAAAACATCTGATTGCGAGCTCATGTATGTTCCTGGCGATGCAGTCCAAGAAAAAAATAATAATAATAAAGAATCACTCCTCGCATTTCACGTGGAGAAGTAAAAAGAATCGTCATTTGTCCCTCTCCCCGACACCTGGGCTAGGGTGGATAGTGAGTGCTGTGCAGTGTGCAGTTTTTCATGATTTTTTTAAATATTTATGGAACACGTACACCATTTTAGGATACGTGCATGTGCATAATACTATAGGATATATTATTTTAGTATTAGTAAGAGTATTACCTGTGAAGGCAGCGAATGTAAGCAAAACAACAAAATAAAACTGGTATTTTCTAGAAAGAGAGAAAGTTACTTCTTTGTACACAAAGGCTGTAATTCATATTTTACCTTAGTAACAAAATTACTACTTTGCCCCTGGTTTTTTAAATACAAAAAATTATTTTCCATGTAAATTCATGTATCCGATCTATTCCTACAGTCATCTTCAATAACGTCACGATGTCCATTTCATCAACAGCTTATTCGACGGAGCCTACAAAAAAAGAACGGCGGGTGCTAGTGATGAGAGGAATCACTGCGGCAAGTGGACCTCTTTCAGTCGTCCTCTTTACTTTGTTAATCCCATTTCTCGCATCTTCTCTCCTAATGGCGTTGTAAAAGTGAAACAGATGAGTAACGGTAACGGTAAAGATGGAGAGATATTGCGAGTTTTATTTAAAAAAAAAAAAAAAAAAAAAAAAAAATCCACTTGGTACCTAGTATTTTAGGCTTTTTCAGCTGATACCCAGAGTTATTTTCAATTTACAGTAGGTAGCCCTACATTTAAAACTTTTCCAACTGGTAATCAAAGTATTTTTCAATTCAGATGGTACCCCTGCGTTTAAGGCTTTTCCAACTGGTATTCAATGTGTTTTCATGGTAGATAACTTATAACGTCGAGATTTCAAATGACCAGAATTTTTAGGTGTAAGCCTTGTCAATTGCTAATGAAATTCTAGAAATGATTAAAAATGGTTCCGACAGCTAAAAATCACGTTTGTAACGTTTAAATCACCACATTATATGTTAGAGATATCTAACTTGAAAACACATTGGACGTCAATTGAAAAAGCCTTAAACACAGGGGTACCAACTGCAATTAAAATATACTTTCGGTACCACTTGATAAAGTCTTAAACACAGGAGTACGTACCAAAATTGAAAATGACTTTGGACACCAGCTGAAAAAGCCTAAAACACAAGGGTAACAAGTGGAATTTCCCTAAAAAATGATTGAGGAAATATATCCGGGAAAGAATATAAGAGCTAGTAATTGAGGAGATATTTGAGTTGTTCTTTTTCCCTTCAATACTTGTATTTTCTCCCACCGTCTATGTGTTTAGAATAAAATCATATTTTATAGGAAAAAACCGTATTAATAATCGAAAGAAAGAGGGCTGCATTTGCTCTTATTAAACCATACTATCGATTAATTCTGAATATACCTAAGTAATAGGAGTTCCTTCCCAAATTTCGATTAATATGCAACTTGTTATTGTAGGTTTCCTTGCCACGTGAGAATGTTTTATTGACTAAACCTTTTAGTTATTGTCAATAAAAATACAAATTAAATCTGAAACTTACAAACAAGAATGCATGCGATGTTTCCGTCTTTTGCTTTCTCATTTTTCTCCTTTCGTCGCACATGCAGATGCAATGCAGCCCTCTTTCTTTCGCCATGCCACCTCATTGATCCCTGTAATTCCAAATCAGTCCACAACTTTTTTAAATTTTTCACATCATTAATTATTTTATTTATATGCAAACTCAATTAATTGATTTTGTACGAAATATGGAACCTTTTGCAATTTAAGAAAACAAATTATGTACAGCTTTTAAAACTGTCTTTGACCAAATATTAATTATCTAAAATTTTGAGGTTTTTTTTTTTTTTTTTTTTCTATTTGCATCCTCTTTGACTAACCAACCACTTACCAATTTTTTTAGCTCTAAGTACAACTTTTCAATTATCATGCATTCTAATTTTTTTATTTATACTAATTATATCATGAAATTAATCTTTAAATATACTTAAAAGTAATTTATCATTTCACTCCTCTATTATTTTTATTCGTTAATAAAATCTCCACGAATTACTTTTCCGTTTACATATGTGAAAATAATATTTCATCAAACACTATAAATTATAATTACTACAATATAAAGTAATATTAAATATTGTTATTTTTGTAGTACACAGAGTATGAGGTAAATACTAGTATATATATCTTATATAATTATAGAAATGTAGGTGCTCTCATATGCTGCTAAGTGTCCATTAATACTTAATTGTTATAAACAATAAATAAACATAAAAAAACTACCCACTATCCCGCATGTCAATAATTAATCCACTACAAATAATTATCTATTAATATAAATTAGTTAACACCGTGCAAATGCACGTGTAATAACTATATATATACACATGTGTATGGCACAAAACGATGAGGGATATTATTACATAATAAAAAGAGGCTCTTTAAACATCACTCGAAAGAACGTCTGGAGGCAAAAATGCATTGGCAAATAACACACACTCATAATCATTATTGTATCTATCATATTTATTGGTGATTAAATAACGAGTGTGGAATTTATTACTATTGAACCAACGTAAAAAAAAAATCTTTTTTTTTTTTCATTTAACGTCTCCCAATGTTTTTTACACCCCTAAAGGGAATGTCAATAGCATTGTTTTAAAAAGCGAAAGTTCGCGCGCATCAACGCGCGCTTTTGCGTAATTCTACAACAAAACGCTACGAAGCGTTAAAAAAAAAAGCGTTGGACGGGATTTGCGACGGATAACCCGTCGCCAAAAAGGAAAAGAAATAAAAAATTACTTGTTCGATGGAAATTCCGTCAGTTCTCTGGAGATAATTAATGCGAGAGAGTGGAGTGTCAGAAATGTTATTGTGAGGTTTCCTATGACGTGGCTAATGTATTTTTATTTTATTTTTTCGATTTTTTTATATGTTTTAAATTTACCTCCACCAATAGCGATAATCTTAATGTAATCTACGTGATAAAAATAAATAAATTCATCTAATTAATTCTTTGTTTAACAACGATCAAAATGACATGCATATCTTATATTTTTATATATCAAAACACTATATTTTTTAATTTAGGTTTCTAATATTTTATCACATATCTTTTTCAATATTTTTAGTGTTGAGGGTGAAATTAGATTTAAAAATACTATTAAATCTTATATACATGACTTGTTTAATATTTTTTATTATTTCAAATATATATTATTAGATTTTAAATAAATTAGTGAACCCAAATTTTATATAAAACTTACTGAATAATGTGCTTATGGTTAATAATTTGTTATAAATTATGTTTCTTAACGTAATAAATGGCTTGTCCGAAATACTCACGCAATACGCTACGCTATTTACGCTACACGCTATCTGAACTGAAACGCGTCGTGTTGCGCTATGCGCGTTTTAAAACACTGGTCAATAGTAGTATCCATGGAAAAATATTTAAATTACTAAAATGAACAAGGGAAATTTTTTTTATCTCTATGTATTATAATTTATTTTTTATAAATAAATGCTACTTAGAAAACGAAACAGACGGCCTAATATCGTATGGACCAAAGCCCATTTAACTGCAGAGCTTTGACTCACGGGGAATATAATTTGACCCACCGTTTCCCGGGCGGGTTACCGTAGGTTTTTGTGTTCGTCTCTTTCCGAATATGGGTAACCGAAGGCTAAAGCGCGTGGGAACGAGCGACGACGAGGACGACGCGCCTCCGACGAGGGACGAATCGAGACGGCGTAAGAGACTGCGTCTCTCTGACGAGGACGAAGAAGAGCAGAAGCATACCGCTGCCGGCGGAGCGAAATCGAGCAGAGATGACGGTAATAACGATAGCGGTGACGGCAAGAATGGTAATGACGGAGACGGCGGAGATAGAGAGCCTAAAAAGAATGTAGAAGAGGAAGCTGAGCTGGGAGAAGATGCTGAGGACGACCCCGAGGCTTTTCCCTTGGGTGAGGTGGTTAGGGTTTCGGGGAAAGGAAAAGGAAGGAGGAATCACTACGCGTCGTTCGAGTACGATGGACTTCAATACCAGCTCGTGAGTCGTTTTTGCTTCTGCAACTGCTTGTTTGTTGTGTTTCATCGTGTGTAGTGTACTTTCGAATGTGTTGGTTATCGTTTTGGTCTTAATAGCACTTGTGTTTTTGAAGGACAGTTTTCATTATTTGAGTTTGTATTTGTGTCAATCTTGTGGCTTAGGATAATCGTTGGTTTTAATGAGACTAAAAGAAACCTTGTAAAGGAATGTTGTGTTCTGGAATTCTGTTTGGATTCCCATGAAACCTCGTACTGTTCAAGAGTGATGATGGCATTTTGCCACTTTTGCTGAAGACCTTGTTGGAAGCTATCTTGAATAATCAAACTCCTCATGCTTTCTCTTATTCAGGAGGATCCAGTGCTTTTGGTACCAGAGGAGGAAAGTCAGAAACCTTATGTTGCCATAATTAAGGTGAATTTTTGCCTTTCTTCTTTTAGTTGTTTTGTTTTTCTCTTACCGTGCAATGTAATGGCGTGCAACTCGTTCTTTAGAAACTTCATTTGTAATACATGTTTCTTAGGCTTGCAAATTTCCTTTTCTAATAACTTCAAACGCTTGTTCAATTTCTTTCTCTTGGCTAGACTGGTTATGACACAACACTTGTGTACAGGACATAACTCAAACATGGAATGGCTCTATGATGGTTATGGGCCAGTGGTTCTACCGTCCTGAGGAGGCAGAAAAACGTGGTGGTGGAAATTGGGAATCAAATGATACAAGAGAACTGTTCTATAGCTTCCACAGAGATGAAGTACCTGCAGAGTCTGTCATGCACAAGTGCGTAGTGCACTTCATACCTCTGAACAAGCAGATTCCTAACCGCAAGCAACATCCTGGTTTCATAGTTCAGAAAGTATATGACACTGAACTGAGGAGACTCTTTAAGCTTACGGACAAGGATTATGAAGACAACAAACAAAATGAAATTGACCTCCTTGTTCAAAAGACTCTTGCAACGATTGGAGATATCCCTGACATTGAGCCCGAGGGACCTCATGTAGATAATGAGGAGACAACGAAGAGTAAGCGGTTACTAAGGAAGCAGAATGTGCCAGCTCTCGATGTTTCAAGGGATGATGATGTGCCAAAGCCACCTCAGTTGCTTAAAGCAGACACACCTGGAAGCACGCCAGCTGGTAACTCAGAGTACTACTCCATTCTTTTGAGTTCTAACCAGTTGACTGGAGACCCACAGCGTAATAAGTGGTTGGAAAAGCTTCTTCAATCGGTTCAGTTCGCGTGCACTGCTGAGGGCGATAAGGTAAGTGATAAAAAGGATATGCGTGGTAGAAGCTGACTTTAGTTCAGCCAGAATGTTATGTGTAAGGACGTTTGTATCAGATTGCATTCCTGACTTGCCATTCTTTGTACGTTTGGTAGGTTGACGATGCACCAATCAAATGGCCTGATTCAGCTGTTCCTGCAGTGGTTGCTCTTGAAAGAGCTGCTCATGATTCACTCGTAGAACAGAAGTATAACCAGAAAATGCGGCAGTTAGCATTCAATCTTAAGGTTGGTGCAATTGATATTTTGTTTTAGTTCCTGCACGTATTTGCTGGGTTGATGTTGGATGACCCTATGTTTTTTTAAAAAAATTCCTTTTGACCCATCATGTGTTTGCATCTGTTGTTTTACTTTTTTTTCTGGGCTATCTAGTAATTTGATCATTGTGTCTCGTTTTCTGTCTGATTCTGCAGAGCAGTCCCGTGTTAGCTCGACGTCTTCTCAAAGGAGAGTTGGAACCTGCACAGATACTGAGCATGTCACCTAATCAGTTGAAGGTGCGCTTGGCTACTGTGTTTTGAGTGATTTTTTCCCTCCTTTTCTTTCTTTCTTTGCATGATATGAGCTCAAAACCCCCTCTACATTCTCATAGTTTTGCTTTGATTTTTCCCCAGGAAGGTTTAACAATGGACGAAATTGCTAGCAAGCAGCCAGAAGAATCAGTTCAGATCCAGGTAAAATGATTCTTTTACAAAGAGATTCTGTCCATCTATAGTACGAACAGTTACCTAACTTTACAGGGCTCGTGGTCACAAATCCTTTACGTGGTATTACAAATCAGATGACTGATGCACGCTGTAGAAGATGCACGGAGAAGCAAGTCAGATTGATAGATATTATCCAGACTGGTCGCAGTGACCGATACCAGGTGTTCACCGTTTAGGCTTAATATGTTATTTTTCTTACCTTTTTTCATACAAAACCATCGGGTGGTATTGACACTTGTACTAAGTTTGTCTCTAAGCCCGTTCTTGTGATTACCAGCCGCGATAACCATTTTTTTGTGTTGTTTTAGCTTGAATGCTTAGCTTGTGGTAACACATGGTACGCCTCTAGAGATGACGCTGCAACTCTTACGATCGAAGGGCCAAGCTCTGCTATAGCTTCTGTAGGCACAGTGCCTACAGCCACTGCCAAGTTCGAAGATGTGGAGAAGAATCTGTTGAGCCCTCGAGGAGGATCAAACGATGCCCTAAAGAAGAGCAGCGAAGCTTTCTTGCCCATCTTAGAGAACCAAAGATCTTTCAACAAAAGTAAGACCGACGAAAATCCAACTAGTAACTGACGCCAAGTAAGTGCGTACGCTTTTCTTTTTAGCCCTCTTCGTAGTCGATGTGGATAAACTAGATGTGCTGTGATCTAATGTTGCCTGTAAAGCTGGTATGTTAGAACTTAGAAGATGGAGATTAACTAAGAATATCAAGTGTAGTAGTGTTAGTTGACTTTTGAGTTTGGTTGTTGACTGACCTACCTTAGAGCTGTCCCCTCACGTGCAATTAACTTTTAGTTATTACAATGCATCACATGAAATTAGCTGAACTAGTTTATGTGGTTGAAGTTTGGACGAACGTCCTATAAAAATGGAGATGTACATTGTTAGTTTTGGATAAGAGATGGGCTAAGGGTGATATTGATAATGGCGTGACACAGTACTTTATTGCACGAACGATGTACTCTTTGCCTGAGACGTCATTGTCCTAATCAATGCATAGTGAACCAAAAATTGTCGAACTCAAGACTCTTGATTTTGACTTTTTTCCCCTTCCTACACTAGGAGGCTATTATGGTAGTTTAGTTGCACGCTGCTAAAGTAAACCAAGAACTTTATTATCAGATTATTATCAGATATGGAATGACCTTATGTTGAATACTTGAATTCACACCTTATTGTTACATATATGATAACTTAACCTTGCAATGCAACTAATTTCTGAGACTTATGTGTCTCGTCTCAGTCCATACAGATAATGATGATTAAGTAGTTCGAATGAATTCGCACTCATGATCATCGCTGGCTTATCGATCATGTCTTTGACTTCGACTAGTTACAATTGATTTTTTGGTGAAAGATCAATTTCCCCCCTTCCATTCTTTGAGTTAATTGAATTTGCTGCTCCACTCTTAGTGGGTGTGATAAGATTCAAAATGCTTCACACTCAAAATTCAAATGCGATGTTGTGATTTAGGTAGATTGCATGAATGTAGGGAAGATGCTGTCTCCCACACATTGAACACGATATTCAATAATAACATAACAAATACTAGCATAAATTTTGGGAAATCATCGAAATATATGATTCCTTTCACTAACATTACAAAAGCGGAGCATTGTGTGGCATTGCATGATGCCAAGAGGAACAAATTAACAATAAAGCCATAAGCGATTCCCGATGGCCAAACATGAACCAGCTCATGATTAATAAATATTTGAACTGTTATCTTTTTTGTATATTCCCAAAACAACCCAGTTTAGGGACTGATTCAACTCTTTGAAGTGAGGGCAAATTTGTCTTTAAATACCAGCAACATTACTACAGTTCAAAACAAGATCAGTCAAAGCGTTTTTTTTTTGGGTCGTTTATTTATTCATTTTAAAGAGCTTGGCAGCTCCTTGTCTGTCCATGTGACTCAGAAAGAGGTTGCTGTTGTATGATAGGTAATAATAAAAGAAAATGAATGGAGAGTTAAAAGGTAATAAAAACAAAAGAAAGACTTATTATTAGGCATGCATCGCAATTCATTTTGTACACTATTGTTCAACTTTGCCGTTGGTGGGCTTCCCCTTCATTGTTCTTTCTCGTTTTAGCTCTCTTCTGCTTTTCTTTATAAAGAGAATATGATTTAATACGCACATCACATCACATACACTCTGGACAAGTGTTGCCGTTTCCACTCCGCTTCATCCTTTTGACTTTTGTACAGTGACTTAATCTGAAGACTGGTTTCTGGGACAAAGCCTTTGAGCAGAAGTGAAGAACGCAATTATTAATCTTGCTTTGATATCTTTGTTGGGTTTTTCCTTCGGCTTCACTTCTATGAGATCTGAAGTGGGGTATGCCTATTTCGATCATTCTCGTTAAAAAAAATGTTTTTTTTATTAGCTTAGAATGCAATTTATAGTCTTTTTCATTTTGGTTACTAACTGGCTTGTGGTCCATTTTGGGCATCTTTCATAAGAATTCGTTGCATTTGCTTGTCCAGGCATACCTTCTTCTTTCCAAGCTTCACAGTAGTGGATCTCGAGCAATGTCTGCTGTACTATATTCCCAGTATTTTTAGCTCTATGGGCTTCATTTTCTTGATTAACTAACAACTATGGTTACGAAATTGCTACAGTTTTCTCCCAAGTTTTATTAGGACAGCTTCTCCCCTGTAATTCGTGAAAAGGAATGGGGCTGTTAATGTTATGTACATTCATCCTTGCTTTGTAAACCTTCTTGTCTGTATTCGTTCATCGTTGTTAATTAGATTTTCCGTTTTCCAGGAAAAAAAGATTCGTTGCTGAGATCGAATTAGTAGCCATACATGGAGCTAGACTTCGACAAGTTCTGCGTAATAGACGATGCTATTAGCCCCACGACGGTGTTAAAACCCCCTCGAAATTCTTCGAAAACTGCAAGCAAAAAAATCTCAGCAAAACAGAGCAAAGACTTCAGAGAAATAACCTTCAACCGTTACCGAAGCGCTTCTTGCAGGAATGCCCCTCGATCGAGCAAATGCAACGAAAATGCGCTGCTAAAGAAGAGAGGCTCAGTCTATCGAAGCTCCAACGAAGTTAACTCCCTCAGTAAAGGCGATTATGGCGCTTCAGAGAGGAAGAAGATCGAATTCTCCCGAGAAACTGCTTCGTCCGAAATCCCTTTTAACATCATCGACAAACTGTGCGTCTCCGATGAGAATCAATGCACCACGAGCCCTTCTTGCAAGAACCAAGCCGAGGCACTGTCTGAATCTTCATCATTGCACAAACTGTTATCTTCGAAAAAGGCTTCAGACCCATTCCTCAGATCGAAAGTGAAACCTAATTCAGGCGCTGAGAATTCGCCAGCTCACCTTAGCGGGACCCTCAAGATCCATCACGGCACTCGTGGGGCCCCTTCCTTCGAATTCTTCGTCAAGTCGCCCGAAGAGCTCTACGCTGCGAAGACGTGGAGAGTAGAAAACGAGCTGACTCGAGTCTACACTTTCCACTCCCTTCATCACCGTAGAAGGAAGAGCAATGCCGGCGTATGGGGGCACACGGAAAGCTGCAGAGAATCCAACGCCTTAGGACAGATGCACGCTTCGTGTTATCTCAGGACAGATACTGTGCTGACAGAGTTTATGCTGTACGACGTTTCGGCTCAGTCCAAGTCCCCTAAGCCCGTCCCACCGATCGATCTGCGCCCAGTCCAAGAAATCTCGGCCATTGCTTTTGAGGATCCCATAGGAAGTGAGGGTACTTCAGACGATTCACGTCGAGGGAGGATGAACGTGGTGGTGCCACGTGGCAGCCACGGTTCGCCGCCGACTGGCGAGATTGGGCCGAATGGGCTCTTAGAGAGGTGGAGATTGGGCGGCGGGTGCGATTGTGGTGGCTGGGACATGGCTTGCCCTCTCAACGTTTTAGGAAGAAGTTCGATCCTTAGACTGAGGAAAGAACGAAGCCCAGTCGAGATCTTTTGTCTGGTAATTTATTGATCGTAATTTTTTTTTTGGAATTGTTGGCACTTTTGATCAGATTCTAACTTGGCAAATGATGCATTGCAGGGAAAAAAGGACGATGATATACCTGCATTTACCATGAGATGGACCGAAGAAGAAAAATACGCAGTCAATTTTCACGCGCAGTTATCTTCCTTGCAAGCTTTTGCCATCTGCGTAGCTATCTTAGATTCTGAAACAGATGAATCTTTGATTCTCGGGCATTTCCGAAGCAAACAGAGCGATTCTCTCAGAGTATTTCCCGAGGAAGAAATCAAGAACCTCATAGAGGCCCTATCAACCGAAGAGGAAGAAAATGAAGAAGAAGAAAGGTTAAAGCTCGGCGAAAAACGCCAGCAGGCTCAAACCTTTCTAGTTAATCCTCCGTTTTCGCCCATCGCTAGAGCGTAACAGACTGTAAAAAGGGATGGAAATAACAAAAGATGATAAAGTTTACGAGATTGTAAGATTAAGACACAAGCCTCCATCTTCAATACATTAGTTTCTTGCTTGGAAGTATATCTTCGTATGCAAATGGGACAAAAATATGAGTGAACAAATAAAGATCCGCCTTATGAATAAAGAAAAGAAAAGAATACACAATTTTGTATACAGAGACTCAAAAGACCTAAAACTAAGAGCTTCAACCATCTTCTTTCTTACAAACAATTGAAAGAATATACACACACACATATATATGATCTCAAAATCCCCGAACCGAACTCCAAACCTCCACGCATTGCTGATCTTTCCTCGTAACAAACATCTTATTCCCACCAAAGCTGAGGTTCGTCACCCTATTCCCAGCAGCCATATCCTTAACTCTCCCCATAACATTCTTCCTAAAGACTCTCTCTTTCGTCCTATCAGAGCCCATCAAAACCTCGGACCAAAGCTCTATCTTCCCTCCTTTACTGCAAAACAGCTGATTATCAATGGCCTCCACTTTACAGCCGTACCCTTCCTTCTTACCGTTGACAACCTTCTTCCTCTCTTCTCCTCCTTCAAGGCATATCCATGGCTTCTCTCTGTCCATATTCCTCAGATCGGCGTAGTAAACTTCGCCCGTGTTAACTCCCACCTTGAACATCGCGCCGAGGGAATCAGACACGGTGACGTCAGCAAAGCAGTCTACTCTCTCCTTGAACTCCCAAGCAACTTCGCCCGACCTAACGTCCCAGAATCGAATGTTCCCTGAAACGCCCTGGGGCCCACTGTGAGCGCCGGCGGCCATCAAAAGGTTGTGGCTTGGGACCCACTGAAGCTTAGTCGCGGGTATGGCTGAGTCTAAATCTGCGCCGTAGATTTCGTAGTGGGCGATTTCGGACATGGGCCGCATGCTGTTTAGGTCGTAGACCATTACGCAGCTCGAGTTTCTTCGGCTCGATTCGAAGCTTGTGAAGAGGTGGTTGGGCGACGCGCCGACGGCTAACACCGTCGAGCCTGACTTCGTGACGTTTTCCCAGTTTAGGGTCTGTCTGACGAAGCCCTTGTTTAGGTCGATGATTTGCAGGCCGGAGAAGTCAGTAGCGCCGGCGGCGGCGACGTTAGGGGTTAAGGCTAGGAGGGAATCGACGGCGGTGAATTGGGTCAGCACGGTGGATTTCCTTCGAAGGGACCAGTCGAAGGAGGTTATTTTGCTGCCGTGGGCGACGTGGACGGATCCGTACGCCGTCGTGGATATCGCCGACGGCGTGTCGCGGCCGTTTAGGGCAAGAACTGTCGATTTTTCGAGGTTGTAAGCGTCGAACTGAGATGGGTCCGACTGGGAGCTGACGAGGAGGTTCGAAATGCCGTAGAATTCAGACTCGAAGATCAAGTCTTGGACATCGAATGATTTGGCCTTCGACGGCAAATTCCCAGTTCTTAGGAGGGAAAGAATGACGGAGAAAAGCTCAGGGTCTCTGTCGATGAACGGAACGACGTCGTCGTCGTAGTCGCCGGAGAGTTTGGACAGCAGAGAGTTCGAGCCAGCTAAGGAAAGGGTCTCCTTCGTTGTCTGAAAAAGCTTGCCTCCGACGTCAACGGTGACTATGCTGGACTTCGAATCGCGGCGGATTCCGCCGTAGAGACTCGCCGGTGATCCTCCGAAAGGTGGCATTTTTTCTTGTAATCTTTGAGGTTTAAAAAAAAAAATCTGATTTTGGCGGGTGGTTTTCTTTCTTTCTTGGTTTCTGTAGTTGGGGTGGAAAGAATGGTTATATAGTAATGAAAGAAGGTAACAGAGAATGGTCGTAGTCAAAGTTCAACAATGGCGAGAAAGGTCGTGGAAGAAGGCTTTATCTCTGTTTTGTTCGTTTCTTTCTTACATTAGAGCAGTCTAATTTTGACCAAAGTAACACGTGAATGAGATAGATGTAGGGATCAGAAAGGTAGCTTCTTTGTAGTAGGTTGTAATTAAAAATAGAAGTCAAGGGTTATTAATTGGGATTAGAAATTAGAATACCTTGTGGGAAATGTGATTGGCTGACCAAAAGTTTTCTTGAGTTGGAAGTTGTTCTAGAATCATGAACTTTTTTCCTTTTATTTAATGGATAGTAGATTCAGATGTTATCTTATGCGTCGAAGAAATTTCACCTTCAAGAATAGTAGAAACTTTAGGATAAGTAAAATTTAATTGAAAACCTTTTCCTTAACTCATATAATGAGCATGTTTATTAGCCGTCGTCCTTCTACGTTTTCGGCTCAGTGAATAGTTCATTTATCATTTTCATTGAGAAGGCGAAATATTTATTAAAAGAAAAATGTGCTCAGAAGCTTCGAAGGAGCATGCTTAATATTCATTGACTTCAAACCAATCAATTCCAACTTACCACAAAACTTTTTATATTTAAACATCCACGAATAAATATTAAAGAAATGAAAATAATGGTCTGATTTGGCCAACTAAACTCAACGTGCAGAAACGATACGAAGAAAAAATTACAGAACGGCAGAGCTACCTACGGTAAATAATAATATTACACTATAACCAGCCATATTAAAACACGACAATTTATTATATAACGTGACAACAATATTTGTCATCAACAATATACACACACACTCACCACGAAAACAATTCAACCCAAGAACACACGCACGAAACCCTACTCCATGTCCATATTACACACCTTCACATCACAAGAAATAAATAACACATATAAATATATAATCACACACATCACACAAATAATAATACGTATAAACATATACACACAACTATTTTTTCTTATGAACCATCATCATTCTATATTGCCTCCTAAGCTTAGCCATAGTAGCAGTCACAATATTATCCGAGTAAGGCCCGTTGTAAAAAATATCCTGCAGATTCACACTAACAAAGCTCGGAGCCCAAACGACGTCGGGCGCCAGCAGCACGGCGAGCAGGTAAAGCACCCACTTTAGCGCATACGCCGAGCCGATCAGAACCCAAACGACCAAAAACATCGAGTCAGTGAAAGATTGGTCATTCGACGTAAAATCCATAGCCATAAGGTAGCTCACGGCCAGACATAGCAGGCAGGCGTGCAGTAAGATGTAGTACGTCTTTCCGTGCAGTACGAACGTGAACATCATTAGGGATAAAGTGAACGCCACCGTGTTGACGCTCATGAAGAACGGGTGGGGTTTCAACACTCCGATCACCGTCTTCCCCCGGAGGTCGGGGGCGGAGGCGATGTCCATCACCTTTGAGGCGGCGGCGGCCGGCGTATTGTCGCTGACCTGTCGGTTGTAATAATTTTAGTTTTTCGCGAAAAAATTGAGTAACACCTTTGGCAGAAAATCTGTTGGAACAAAGAAGATGCATAAGTTTGAATTTTTAAGATGTGGTCTCGAATCGAATGGTAGTAATCATTCGGCATTGCAGCACGAACTATCGCACAGACAGGACTGGGCTTGTGCTTCCTGGCCTACTGCAAAGGGCCTCAATTTAAAGTCTTTTTCCTACTAAATACATTTTAATATTATTATTTACGGCTCAATACTCTCTGTAATTAATAAAAATAGGTCCAAAAGAATATAATAAAAATTAAGTTTTTATTTATTTTTATTAAGGTTGGGCATCCGTATGTTCTGTTATAAGAACAGAGAACCAATTGAAAAGACGGCCATGCGCATAGAGGCACGTAATCTTAGGGGCAACTTTTTAGCGGTTTAGGTCCTCACTCAGTTATATGATCAACGTTTATGTATGGTGCTAAACTCTATTAAAATAACGGAGACACCAAAAGTGAAAAATCGGCCATATATACACTATTTTGTTAAAGAAGGTTAACATTTTAGAAATGATATGCCTTTTGATTTCAAGTCATGTAGATAGGCGTTTGGAATTATTATTCACAATACTTACACGTTTTTCTACCGAAGAATATTTTGTTTATCCCGATGAGACAATATTGCAGTTTAGAAAAGTTGAAGCTATCACGTCTCAAAGCGATCATAAAAAATAAATATATAATGACCTGATAGACGCCGCCGGGAGGCTGGAGGAGGGCGGTGTAGGTGGCGGTGGTGATGAGGGCGGCGACGACGAGGAGTACGTTTTGGATCTCGACGGTGATGTCGTTGATGGTCATGATGAAGCTTCGGACGGCCCACTCGAGGGCGGTGGGCTTTGAGGCGAGGAAACTGTGCAGTGCCTCTCTTTTGGCAAGCTGTTTCGATCGGTAGATTCCTTTGCTCGTGAGGAGCTTCTTCATTACGTCCGCGTTCGAATTCAGCTCGTCGGCTACGTCTAGAGCGGTTTGCCCTCGCTTGTTAGTCTTGTTGCGCTTGACTGTCAGTATGAGCCTATTCACAGCCTGCATGCATACACATGCACTTTTTACCGACAAGCTTCCTTCCCATATGCAACCACCCAATGGCTAGTACAATCTCACATTGTATGAATCGAATAAGTAAGGCTTTTATATAAGCTTGTGGGCATACCCGTTCTATTGTCAATTGATTTAGAGTGGAACACCACAAAATTATATGGGTTGGGCGAGAAGGTTATCGGAAATCCCAACAGCTACGTGCTCTAGCCCTGGCCTCTACCGTGGGTTGTTGGTATGCCAGACATGGTCATTCAGAATGTTGGGGGTGTTAATGAACCCTTATGTGAGTACGCCACAATCTTTCGATTGTTGGGTATTAGTCATTGTAGTCTCTAGTGTTGAGATTATTTGCCTCAAATGGAAACCTAACACCACCTAATATATCAATCTAAGAGCTCTCTTCTCCTATCACCAATTAGTTTTACGATGGAAACCCTCCAATTAACAGGTAACAGGTCCACCGATTACTGTTAGTCGGTGGAACCAGTGATAATACGTACCTCAATGTTATTCTTCTGCACAGCAACGTGTAGAGGCGTGTTCCAATTATCGTCGCTCCATCCGAGCACGTCGGTCCTCCCCCTCCTCACGATCCACCCGAGGAGTAGCCTGAATGCCTTGTTATTGTTCCCGACATTATACTCTAGGGCTAAGTGAACGACCGTCTGAGACTTGTTGTTCACATCGTCTATGCAGTCGGGATTCTTGTGAAGGAACTTAGTGAGTAGCTCCAAACACCTCTCGTCGTCCACGTCGGCGTCGTTCATCATCATGATGAGGTAGTGAAGGGGAGTTAGGCCGTTCACGCCCTTAACCCTAACTAACCCTCTGTCTACTTCAGCCAGTTTACTGGCCGTGTCGTAAGCGCCACAGTCTACTGCTGAGTGGAGGGGACTCAGTCCGAAAGTGTTGAGCTTCTTGCCGAAAGAAGGCATGAGATTGAGTAGTTCGACGGCTAGGGAGGTGTTTTCTACCCTTACGGCGGCGTGCAATGGAGTGTCGGCGAAGTGGGCCCCGTCGATGTCCTGTAGTAAATTATGGTTTTCTCGGATTAGTGCATAGAGGCCCGAGATGTCCTCCGTTCCTTCGAGTTTTGGCTTTTCGACGGGGACGTCACTCATGGTGTGTCTAATAATATAAAAGAAAAATGAAGAAGAAGAAGATATTATTAGGGTTGAAGGGTTTTTTCTTGTAATAATGGAGTTTGCATGGACCATAATATGTCGTATATATAGCGGCGGAGGAAATGTTGAGCCAAGCAAGGTAGTAATTCGTTGTGTAGTAAAGTATCGGCACGATGATTCCTTTAATAGTTTCTAGAGTTGTACTATATAATGCGTATTATATACATAATATACGACGATGTTATTTAATAGTGGACTCCTCCTATGTTATTATCGTTTATATGTCAATTTTTCTTCTATTTTACTTCATTCCTTTATGCAGATACACAAAGATTTTGGAATGGTTTGTTATTTAAATAGTAAAAGTTTAGAGTGATTATTAGATGATGATCAGGCCAGGGTGACGATTTATGTTTTTTAATAAATCAAAATTACATGTGTTTCGCATGTATATATTATACTATACTTGAGTGGTTAAAAAAGTCTTTCATGACATTTGATTCCTCTGTGCCTTCGAATATTAAATAGACAAACTTTACCCTACGCATAAACATGTGTTTGCTGCGCTTGAAAATGTTACACATTTACTTTCTTTTTCCCCGATGATAGTACATTTACTTTTTACATCTTAGGTTTTAAAGGGGACGGAATACTTGATGTAATACATTTATCGCAATATGTCTTACAAGCATATAGTTGATGTTACGAGGTAAAGAAGAAGGAATAAGATTTATGATTTTCTATCAAAGCTGTTAAGTCCGATGGCATCCGATGCTAAAATAAAAAATGAGCATAGAATACGTTGTAAGACTTAAAACAGAAATAAATTTTTAATTTCCTCCCCAAATTTTCATCGTATAAAGTTGTTTCGTGTTAGAGGGTGTTTGTTTTGAGAGGTGATCCTCTAAAATATCACTATTTTCTCCACATCACCTCCTCATCACTGTGTTATTTTCATAGGTGATGAGTCGTCATCGAAATTAAGAATCACCTAGGTGATCAAAGTGGGGTGATATTCCAACTTTTGGATCACCCTCAAAAAGTTGGGTGATCCAACATTACGGTGATGATGTGATATTTTGAATTTTTATTTGGACAATATTACCCATGGTATTTTAACATTTATTCCTTATATACCCTTATTTAGATTTTAAATTATATAACTAACAATTTAAAATCTTAATAACATATTTAATAATTAAAAATATAAAATAATTTTGATAATTATATAATAGAGTTATAATTAATGCTTAAAAAATTTTAAACTCGATACTAAAACATTGATCAAACATAAAATATCATCTCAACATAATCATATTAATTCACATTACCTATATGATATACGGATGGTTAAATATGTCATGTATGCAATATCACCCCACGCATCACCACGATTAATCAAACAATAATTCCAATATCACATTGATATGCAAAATGAAATATCACCCAAAACAAACACAATGATAATATATCACCTTGATCCACATCACGATGATATTCACATTATGGTGATGCGAGTATCACCGTGATACTGGCTCATCAGAAACAAACACCCCCTTAAAGTATATTTCCATGTTATTTGTTTTTTTCATGATTAAATAATATCTAATGAAATTTTTAGAGGGTCTTTACACATAAATACCCATTTGGATAAAAAAAACTTGTAATTTGATATCATGTCAGTGTTTTTTTATATGTAGGTACGTAGTAGAATAAATTTTTTGCACATAGTACCCGATCCGCCGCAGGTACGCCATATAACACACTTAGATACCCTATAGCAACGTACTGTGGTACGTAATACGTTGAGAATATGATACGTCATATATAACACAATAATGAATCGTATAGTAACGTATAGGATACCGT
This sequence comes from Craterostigma plantagineum, assembly GCA_027422505.1. NCBI lineage: Eukaryota > Viridiplantae > Streptophyta > Magnoliopsida > Lamiales > Linderniaceae > Craterostigma > Craterostigma plantagineum. The sequence goes on from JAPQWV010000059.1 coordinate 968,492, forward strand.
ATAAACGCGTGACGTGGTATGCAATACACACATAAAGGTACGACAAGACGAAAAATTTGGTACAAACAGTAAACGAGTACCTATCTATTAAAATTTCTAACGTAGGTACTGATTTGTAAATCTTTTTATTTAATTGAGTATTTTTCTATAGATGTCACGAATTTTTATCGTTAGGCCACAAAACCAAATCTCGTCAATTTGGACCTTTACCAAATAAGGGATCTTTACACATAAGTACCTATTTGGATAAAAACTTGTAATTTAGTACACTGTCGGGATTTGTTTATATGTAGGTACCTAACAGAATAAATGTTTTGCACATAGGTATCCGATCCCTGAAAGTACACCATACAACACATTTGAGTACCCTATATCAACACATTAGGGTACCCTATATCAACACATTAGGGTACCTATATAACAGAAAATGGTACGACATATGCTATATTTAGGTATGCCCTATGTAACACACATGTATACTATACTTAGGTACCCTATATCAACGTATTATGGTAGCAATATACACACAGGAAGGTACGACATGACTAAAGAAAGTAAAAATTAAATCGGGTATCTATCTGTAAAATTTTCTCACATGGGTACCTATGTGTAAAATTTTATCCAATTGGGTATTTTTCTATAGATTCACCCCCAAATTATTCATTTTGTATCCGAAGATGTATAATAAAAATCAGGCGAGAACATATCTTAAATGAGTAACAAATTCACGTACCTTGACCAAATATACTAAAAAATGGAGACGACATGCTCGACAAAATGTCGCCGATTAAAAACTATCGCCGCCACATTCTCTCACTTCTCTGCAAAAGCGAACGCTCTCGCCGGGCGATTCAGCAGCTCCACTCGCACTTTACGGTCATAAGCATCGGCGGAGATTTTGACGCCCTTCACCTTTGGAATTCCATAATCAAGCACTATTCGCTGCTCTCTTCTCTTCCCCACGAAGCAATCTCTCTCTTCAACTACCTCAAGAAGCGACGTACGGCGTGCCGCCCATTGTCCTTCGACAGCTTCACATACGCCTACCTCGTCAAAGCATGCGCCAACATGGACTCGCCCCGGGTCGGATCTCAGCTCCATTCTCTGGTGACCCGAGCGGGCTACGACCGCCACGTCCACGTCGCCACGGCGCTGGTGAACATGTACGCTGATTGCCGCTGCTTGTATGACTCGCGCAAGGTGTTCGACGAAATGCCCGACCGAAACAACGTGACTTGGAACGTTCTGCTCGCTGGGTTCGTGAAATGGGGCGAGATCGAAAAAGCGAGGCGGGCGTTCGACGAGATGCCCGCCAAGAATGTCATCTCTTGGACGTGTTTTCATTGACGGGCAAACTCGCGCCGGGCAGTTCTTCGAAGCTCTGTCGACTTTTCGAACGATGGTCGTTGATAAGGGCATAAGGCCTACGAACGTAACCCTTCTCTCGATTTTCCCTTCGATATGGAACTTAGGGTCGCTCGAGCTATGCGAAAAGGTGCACTCGCTATACGGAACAAAACACGGATTAATTACATCAGACGTACGCATAGCGAACTGCTTCGTCGACGCCTACGCAAAGTGCGGCAACTTAACGAGCGCTTCCAAGCTCTTCGAAGAAGACATCGACGAAAAGCAGAGGAACTTAATCACATGGACTTCGATCATCTCAGCATTCGCAATGCACGGCATGGCTCAACAAGCCTCAGACCATTACCAATGGATGGAAAACGAAGGCATAGAGCCTAACTGGATAACGTTCTTGAGCGTACTAAGCGCCTGCAGCCACGGAGGATTAGTCGATGAGGGCCTAAAATACTACCGAAGAATGGTCGACGAGCATGGGATAAAGCCCAACGTCAAGCACTACGGGTGCTTGATCGACATGCTGGGCAGGTCGGGCAGGTTGGACGAAGCTGAGAACATTGCCCTGACTTTGCCCGAGGGCAGGCATGGCAATAACGATGCTGGTGTCATTGCGTGGAGGACGCTTTTAGGGGCGTGTAGTTTCCATGGAGATGTTGAGAGGGGAAAGAGAGTGATGGCGAAGATTATGTCGATGGAGAAGAGGTACGGCGGAGATTATGTGCTTTTGGCTAACATTTACTCGGGTGTTGGTAGTTTTATGGAGTCGGAGATGGTTAGGGGCGTTATGGATATGAGGCGTGCTTCGAGAATTCCAGGTCTTACGGTAATTTAATTGCTGGGAAGATGTATAGCCGACTACTTTCGTATTCGACATGTGAAGTGCATTTAAGCTGTTTGACGACAAAGACAAGACGACGACTTGCTCAAAGTTTTCAACTATATACATGCATCCATCAATCCTCTCATGTAATAACGAACGTATTTAAAGTAGAAGATCCAAACATCATATTTCTTACGGTCGTCGAAGTAGTTTGCTTTTTTGACACTGGTGTTGGCGATTTTAGGCTTCTTTCATAGGAAGTAAGTCAGCTGCTCCTTTTTCCTTGAACCACCTTCGCCATATAAGTCGTTCCACTGCTTTAGCTCGTTCATCATAGCTCCTTCCGACGCAAAACTTGCTGCAACCTGTTTGTTGTTGCATTAATCGTAGCATTAGAATATTGTATCTATTGCTGCAAGTTTTTCTTTTCAGCGATATACTGAAAACAATGGCAAGAACCAAAGGACTGCTGGCTATACCTGGTTCTTAGCCTCCTTAAAATCTTGCATGTTCAATGGCCTGAGAGTGATCACTCTTTCCTTATCTTTTTCCACGTCGGCGGCCTTCCCTTCTGCAGCTCTACGCTTCTTTTCCTGCAGTAAAGATAATAATTAAATATGATTTGGTCATATAATTACATCTCAAATGAACTATAGCCTATCGCTTCGGTTATCCATAAAACCAAATCATGTAAATAAATACTTACCTGATCCTTAAGACTCTCCCGGTGAATTAACTCCCTAACAGGTCGGTAAGCAGCAGTGATGCACAAGTTCTGTGGCATCAAAAAAATTTCATGTTAAACATCTCTACAATATGACTACCAACGTTTGGAAAGAGCCTGGAGGGAAAAAAAAAATCAATCACCTTCAAATCGCTGCCGCTGTATCCATCCGTCATATTTGCAAGCTCTGTAATTAAAAATAGAAGTCAAGGGTTATTAATTGGGATTAGAAATTAGAATACCTTGTGGGAAATGTGATTGATTGGCTGACCAAAAGTTTTCTTGAGTTGGAAGTTGTTCTAGAATCATGAACTTTTTTCCTTTTATTTAATGGATAGTAGATTCAGATGTTATCTTATGCGTCGAAGAAATTTCACCTTCAAGAATAGTAGAAAGTTTAGGTAAGTAAAATTTAATTGAAAACCATTTCCTTAACTCATATAATGAGCATGTTTATTAGCCGTCGTCCTTCTACGTTTTCGGCTCAGTGAATAGTTCATTTATCATTTTCATTGAGAAGGCGAAATATTTATAAACAAAAAAAAAAGAAAATGTGCTCAGAAGCTTCGAAGGAGCATGCTTAATATTCATGACTTCAAACCATGTTAAAATCTAAGCAACAAATGAAGGATGCATTGCCAGGTTCTCACCAGGTTCTCACAAATGAAGGATGCACTGCCAGGTTCTCACCAGGTTCTCAGCATGAATCTGATAGTTGAGAAGCCTTCTCGTTAGAATTGAAGAAGGCAAAATCGCAGCTACAGTTAAAAGCGCGTTAGCGGCACTCAAAGGGAGAACTTATTAAACCGTGGGTGACGATGACGTTTTATTATGAAGAAACTCGCGCGGTTGCTGTATAGTTTAAATAAGGCGCGAAGGCTAATTCATTTTATTATGCGTGTAATACACCTTGTAGTGTGTGTAAAACAGCTATTCTCTGCGAGGTTGAGTGTTAGCATATCACCTCCATTTTTAGGGTTTCTTCCACTTGGGTTGATTTTGGAGTGCGCTTGGTGTACGATTGTAATTCCCAAGTGCGATCAATAAAGAATTCCCCCTTTCACCGTGGATGTAGGATTTCCAGATAGAAATCTGAACCACGTAGATTTTGTCTCACAAACCTTTACATTTCTTGTTATGGTATCAGAGCAAGTTTCCTAGCTGCGTATATCAAGATTTGCTTCAATCAACATGACGACAGAAGAATCCCAGCCAGCGATGACAAGTGCGGCAAGTGCTCTAGTCAATGATCCATATTTTCTCAATAGCAGTGATACGTCTGGACAAGTGCTCGTACATGAACAACTGAACGGCGAGAATTACGCCACGTGGAGCAGGGCCATGATGATTTCACTCATAGGCCGAAATAAGGATGGGTTCATCAATGGCGTGCTTCAACCACCAGCCGCGACGGATCTGAATAAGGTTAGTAGTTGGAAGAGGAACAATAATGTAATTATTTCGTGGATCCTCAATTCTGTGACCAAAGAGATCTCGGCAAGTATTTTGTACAGTGCGTCGGCTAGAGAGGTATGGTTGGATCTACAAGACAGATTTGGGCAAACGAATAAGCCCCGAATATTCCAGCTCAAGAAAGATCTGATCAATTTACAACAAGGGCAGAGCAGTATATCAGTATATTACACCAAACTCAAGACATTGTGGGATGAATTGTCAAATTTTCGACCTGCTTACCAGTGTACTTGCGGAGGGATTAAAGAATTGAAGACCTATCTTGATGAAGAATACGTTCTCTCATTCCTTATGGGACTCAATGACAGCTACTCGCAGATCCGAGGGCAGATCTTGGTCATGGATCCCTTGCCTACCATCAATAAAGTGTTCTCACTCTTGATTCAAGAAGAGAAGCAGCGGTCTATGGCATCAGGTCTGGAAAGAAGTAACCATGAGCAGATCAATAATATGGCGATGTTAGCTGCCAGGACTGAGCAGGATCAGAACAAGAAAATGTTCTTTAACCAGAAAAGAGAGGGGCTGAAACCAGTCTGCACTCATTGTGGAAAAAGAGGACATACAATTGAAACTTGCTATCAAGTCCATGGGTTCCCCCTGGTTTCAGGCAGAATTCTCGATATAAAGGAGTCAGAGTCAACCAAACAATAGCAGATTCAATCAATAAAGCCGGGATGCAAAGGCAGCAAGCCAGTCAGAGTTGTGCTGAAGCAGGGGATGCGAAAGTGCACTTACAGCTGACTACATTGCAGTTGCAGAGCCTGAGAGATCTACTAGATCACACAACCAATGCTGTCCCAACAGTTGGAGCTGAGACTTCACAGCATATTGAGAAAGGTACATCTGTATGTCTTTCCTTTAATCTGCCGAGTTATGCAGGGTCAGAGGTGTGGCTGTTGGATACGGGTGCAACCCGGCATGTTTGTGGTAATCGAGGTTTGCTTTATGATTTACATAGAATAGAGGAATCTGAAGTTATATTGCCAGATAACAGTATAATAAGAGTGAATGAGGCAGGGAGCTTCAAACTAAATGAATTTTTTACTCTGACAGATATATTATGTGTGCCACAGTTCCACTTTAATTTGATATCTGTCAGTCATCTTGCTAACAAACATAACTACAGGTTCAGTTTTTATGCTAATGGCTTTCTCATACAGGATCATTCCCAGTTAATGATTGGCAAGGGTAAGCAATTGGCTGGCCTTTACATCATCCAAGCAAATTGCGTGTCAAGCTGTTCAGTAGGAGAAGATAACCATATTAGCTTGATTAAAGATAGTTCTGTGCTGCTGAATAAAGTTTCTGGGGACATATGGCACCATAGGTTGGGTCATCCCTCAGAGGGGGTCTTAGAAGCCTTAAGAACTACATTGAACACTGAAAAATCCTCTGATTCCTTCTGTAAGATTTGCCCCATTGCAAAACAGAAGAGATGCTCATTTCCAAATGAAAATAAAACTGTTTGCAGTGTTTTTGATCTTATTCATTGCGACGTTTGGGGCCCCTTTCACATTAGATCGCACCTAGGGCATCAATATTTTGTCACTATAGTGGATGATCACTCGAGGTTCACATGGTTGTACATGATCAAACAAAAATCAGAAGTTAAGCTAGTCATGGAACATTTCTTAGCCCTAGTAGATACCCAGTTTAATTGCAAGGTGAAAACCATTAGATCAGATAACGCTAAAGAGTTCAACCTAACTGATTTGTATAGAGTTAGAGGGATTTTGCATCACTTATCGTGTGTGCAAACGCCTCAACAAAATTCCATTGTTGAGAGAAAACATCAACATCTGTTGAATGTTGCGCGTGCTTTATATTTCCAGTCAGGAATACCCATTGAATACTGGTCTGAGTGCGCTTTAACAGCCGCTTTCCTCATTAACAGAATTCCCACAGCAGTGTTGGGAAATAAGAGCCCTTATGAGCTGCTCTTCCAAAGACCAGTTAATTATAATATGCTTCGTTCTTTTGGTTGTGTGTGTTACACTTCTACCCTTGCAGCTGCTAGAAGAAAATTCGATCCAAGAGCACGAGAGTGTGTATTTCTGGGGTACCCAAATGGTATAAAGGGATACAAAGTGATGGACATTCAAACGAGAGAAATTCTTGTTTCCAGAGATGTGGTTTTTGTAGAAAATGAGTTTCCTTTTACACATATAACTGCTGCTGATAATCCCTTCTCAACTAATGTGTTGCCAAGACCTTGTTCACAGGATACTCTCCCACATGAATACATGGAGACAGGCCCAGTCACAGGTCCCACTTCTGAAGGCAGTACAGAGGGAGCACCAGTTTTTGACACAACGCCAACAACACCATCCTCAGCGCAGGGCCATACAGAGGAAGTGGATAATCCTCACTCTGAGGAACAGCAGCATCCCGCAGGAACTAGTATGGCTGAGGAGCATGAAGCACAGCAGGTTCAGGAAGAATATAGAAGGCCAGTGAGACAGGCAAGGAAGCCCTCTTACCTGAATGATTACCACTGCAATGGTGTGCAAGGAAGGAAAATTCTCTATCCAATCTCAGAGGTGCTGTCATACCAAAAATTCTCAAAGTAGTATCAGACAGTGATCAATAATGTGAGCACTGGGAAGGAACCTGGGAGTTTTGCACAAGCCTCCAAGGATGAAAGATGGGTGGCTGCTATGAGGGAGGAATTAGCAGCACTCGAAGATAATGGAACCTGGTCCTTGATGACTTTACCAGAAGGGAAGAAGTGTAGTGGCAGCAAGTGGGTCTACAAGTTGAAACTCGGCTCAAATGGACAAGTAGAGAAATATAAAGCACGTGTGGTAGCAAAAGGCTATGATCAACGAGAAGGAGTTGATTACACAGACACTTTCGCACCAGTCGCAAAGCCCAACACAATCAAGATTGTTCTCACGCTCGCAGCTAAGTTGGGGTGGAATCTGATACAACTAGACGTCAATAATGCCTTCTTGAATGGCGACTTGATGGAAGAGGTGTACATGGAGGTTCCACAAGGCTACTGCACAGCTGAAGACATGGTTGGCTCAAGAAAATTGGTCTGTAAACTTCACAAATCTATCTACGGTTTGAAACAAGCTTCGCGGCAATGGAATAAGAAATTCTCAGAAGCTGTCAGTGACTTTGGATTTGTCCAAACACATTCAGACCACACACTGTTTTTAAAAGGGAAATGTGATCAGTTGCTTATCCTCTTAGTGTATGTTGACGACATTATCATAGGTGGACCTTCGGTTGAGGCAGTAGAGCAAGCAAAATCTTTCCTGAATTCATGCTTCAAGATCAAAGATTTAGGGCAGCTGAAGTATTTCCTTGGCGTGGAGGTTGCCCGGAGTACAGATGGGATTTTACTCACCCAAAGGCAGTATACAATGCAGCTACTCGAGGACACTGGGTACATGCATGCTAAACCGCTCACGACACCCATAAGCGCCACTGAAAGACTCTCGGCTGAAGATGGGGACATATTGACAAACCCATTCCAATACAGGAGACTAGTTGGGAGATTATTATATCTAACCTTTACAAGGCCGGATATATCTTTTGTTGTTCATCAGTTAAGTCAGTACATGGGAACACCAAGAACTGGACATTTAAAGGCAGCACATCACTTGCTTCGATACTTGAAAGGCTCGCCGGGGCAGGGCATTCTGCTTTCCTCAGTACCAGTTTTTGACCTTAAGGCCTTCTCTGATGCAGATTGGGGGGCATGTAAAGACACCAGAAAATCCATAACTGGATATTGCACATTCATGGGAGATACATTGATCACCTGGAAAGCGAAGAAACAAGCGACTGTTTCACGATCGTCCACGGAGGCAGAATACCGTGCCTTGGCAGCTGTGCTTGCTGAAGTTCTATGGATAAGACACCTGCTAGAAGAGCTGAACCTTGGTCTCTCTCGGACACCAGCTATATACTGTGACAATTTGTCAACATTGCAGCTGGCCTCGAACCCCAAATTCCACGAGAGGTCCAAACACATAGAGGTCGATTGTCATTTCATTCGCAATCACGCAGCTGCTGGCACAGTTAAACTTCTGCCCATCCGGCCTGAATGTCAGCTAGCAGACATGTTCACCAAGCCTTTAACAGGTCCCATGCTGCAGCGATTAAGATGTCTGTAGTCAATTACTACCATCCATCTTGCGGGGGGGGGGGGGGGGTGTTAAAATCTAAGCAACAAATGAAGGATGCATTGCCAGGTTCTCACCTGGTTCTCACAAATGAAGGATGCATTGCCAGGTTCTCACCAGGTTCTCAGCATGAATCTGATAGTTGAGAAGCCTTCTCGTTAGAACTGAAGAAGGCAAAATCGCAGCTACAGTTAAAAGCGCGTTAGCGGCACTCAAAGGGAGAACTTATTAAACCGTGGGTGACGATGACGTTTTATTATGAAGAAACTCGCGCGGTTGCTGTATAGTTTAAATAAGGCGCGAAGGCTAATTCATTTTATTATGCGTGTAATACACCTTGTAGTGTGTGTAAAACAGCTATTCTCTGCGAGGTTGAGTGTTAGCAGATCACCTCCATTTTTAGGGTTTCTTCCACTTGGGTTGATTTTGGAGTGCGCTTGGTGTACGATTGTAATTCCCAAGTGCGATCAATAAAGAATTCCCCCTTTCACCGTGGATGTAGGATTTCCAGATAGAAATCCGAACCACGTAGATTTTGTCTCACAAACCTTTACATTTCTTGTTAAACCAATCAATTCCAACTTACCACAAAACTTTTTATATTTAAACATCCACGAATAAATATTAAAGAAATGAAAATAATGGTCTGATTTGGCCAACTAAACTCAACGTGCAGAAACGATACGAAGAAAAAAATACAGAACGGCAGAGCTACCTACGGTAAATAATAATATTACACTATATCCAGCCATATTAAAAAACGACAATTTATTATATAACGTGACAACAATATTTGTCATCAACAATATACACACACACTCACCACGAAAACAATTCAACCCAAGAACACACGCACGAAACCCTACTCCATGTCCATATTACACACCTTCACATCACAAGAAATAAATAACACATATAAATATATAATCACACACATCACACAAATAATAATACGTATAAACATATACACACAACTATTTTTTCTTATGAACCATCATCATTCTATATTGCCTCCTAAGCTTAGCCATAGTAGCAGTCACAATATTATCCGAGTAAGGCCCGTTGTAAAAAATATCCTGCAGATTCACACTAACAAAGCTCGGAGCCCAAACGACGTCGGGCGCCAGCAGCACGGCGAGCAGGTAAAGCACCCACTTTAGCGCATACGCCGAGCCGATCAGAACCCAAACGACCAAAAACATCGAGTCAGTGAAAGATTGGTCATTCGACGTAAAATCCATAGCCATAAGGTAGCTCACGGCCAGACATAGCAGGCAGGCGTGCAGTAAGATGTAGTACGTCTTTCCGTGCAGTACGAACGTGAACATCATTAGGGATAAAGTGAACGCCACCGTGTTGACGCTCATGAAGAACGGGTGGGGTTTCAACACTCCGATCACCGTCTTCCCCCGGAGGTCGGGGGCGGAGGCGATGTCCATCACCTTTGAGGCGGCGGCGGCCGGCGTATTGTCGCTGACCTGTCGGTTGTAATAATTTTAGTTTTTCGCGAAAAAATTGAGTAACACCTTTGGCAGAAAATCTGTTGGAACAAAGAAGATGCATAAGTTTGAATTTTTAAGATGTGGTCTCGAATCGAATGGTAGTAATCATTCGGCATTGCAGCACGAACTATCGCACAGACAGGACTGGGCTTGTGCTTCCTGGCCTACTGCAAAGGGCCTCAATTTAAAGTCTTTTTCCTTCTAAATACATTTTAATATTATTATTTACGGCTCAATACTCTCTGTAATTAATAAAAATAGGTCCAAAAGAATATAATAAAAATTAAGTTTTTATTTATTTTTATAAGGTTGGGCATCCGTATGTTCTGTTATAAGAACAGAGAACCAATTGAAAAGACGGCCATGCGCATAGAGGCACGTAATCTTAGGGGCAACTTTTTAGCGGTTTAGGTCCTCACTCAGTTATATGATCAACGTTTATGTATGGTGCTAAACTCTATTAAAATAACGGAGACACCAAAAGTGAAAAATCGGCCATATATACACTATTTTGTTAAAGAAGGTTAACATTTTAGAAATGATATGCCTTTTGATTTCAAGTCATGTAGATAGGCGTTTGGAATTATTATTCACAATACTTACACGTTTTTCTACCGAAGAATATTTTGTTTATCCCGATGAGACAATATTGCAGTTTAGAAAAGTTGAAGCTATCACGTCTCAAAGCGATCATAAAAAATAAATATATAATGACCTGATAGACGCCGCCGGGAGGCTGGAGGAGGGCGGTGTAGGTGGCGGTGGTGATGAGGGCGGCGACGACGAGGAGTACGTTTTGGATCTCGACGGTGATGTCGTTGATGGTCATGATGAAGCTTCGGACGGCCCACTCGAGGGCGGTGGGCTTTGAGGCGAGGAAACTGTGCAGTGCCTCTCTTTTGGCAAGCTGTTTCGATCGGTAGATTCCTTTGCTCGTGAGGAGCTTCTTCATTACGTCCGCGTTCGAATTCAGCTCGTCGGCTACGTCTAGAGCGGTTTGCCCTCGCTTGTTAGTCTTGTTGCGCTTGACTGTCAGTATGAGCCTATTCACAGCCTGCATGCATACACATGCACTTTTTACCGACAAGCTTCCTTCCCATATGCAACCACCCAATGGCTAGTACAATCTCACATTGTATGAATCGAATAAGTAAGGCTTTTATATAAGCTTGTGGGCATACCCGTTCTATTGTCAATTGATTTAGAGTGGAACACCACAAAATTATATGGGTTGGGCGAGAAGGTTATCGGAAATCCCAACAGCTACGTGCTCTAGCCCTGGCCTCTACCGTGGGTTGTTGGTATGCCAGACATGGTCATTCAGAATGTTGGGGGTGTTAATGAACCCTTATGTGAGTACGCCACAATCTTTCGATTGTTGGGTATTAGTCATTGTAGTCTCTAGTGTTGAGATTATTTGCCTCAAATGGAAACCTAACACCACCTAATTTATCAATCTAAGAGCTCTCTTCTCCTATCACCAATTAGTTTTACGATGGAAACCCTCCAATTAACAGGTAACAGGTCCACCGATTACTGTTAGTCGGTGGAACCAGTGATAATACGTACCTCAATGTTATTCTTCTGCACAGCAACGTGTAGAGGCGTGTTCCAATTATCGTCGCTCCATCCGAGCACGTCGGTCCTCCCCCTCCTCACGATCCACCCGAGGAGTAGCCTGAATGCCTTGTTATTGTTCCCGACATTATACTCTAGGGCTAAGTGAACGACCGTCTGAGACTTGTTGTTCACATCGTCTATGCAGTCGGGATTCTTGTGAAGGAACTTAGTGAGTAGCTCCAAACACCTCTCGTCGTCCACGTCGGCGTCGTTCATCATCATGATGAGGTAGTGAAGGGGAGTTAGGCCGTTCACGCCCTTAACCCTAACTAACTCTCTGTCTACTTCAGCCAGTTTACTGGCCGTGTCGTAAGCGCCACAGTCTACTGCTGAGTGGAGGGGACTCAGTCCGAAAGTGTTGAGCTTCTTGCCGAAAGAAGGCATGAGATTGAGTAGTTCGACGGCTAGGGAGGTGTTTTCTACCCTTACGGCGGCGTGCAATGGAGTGTCGGCGAAGTGGGCCCCGTCGATGTCCTGTAGTAAATTATGGTTTTCTCGGATTAGTGCATAGAGGCCCGAGATGTCCTCCGTTCCTTCGAGTTTTGGCTTTTCGACGGGGACGTCACTCATGGTGTGTCTAATAATATAAAAGAAAAATGAAGAAGAAGAAGATATTATTAGGGTTGAAGGGTTTTTTCTTGTAATAATGGAGTTTGCATGGACCATAATATGTCGTATATATAGCGGCGGAGGAAATGTTGAGCCAAGCAAGGTAGTAATTCGTTGTGTAGTAAAGTATCGGCACGATGATTCCTTTAATAGTTTCTAGAGTTGTACTATATAATGCGTATTATATACATAATATACGACGATGTTATTTAATAGTGGACTCCTCCTATGTTATTATCGTTTATATGTCAATTTTTCTTCTATTTTACTTCATTCCTTTATGCAGATACACAAAGATTTTGGAATGGTTTGTTATTTAAATAGTAAAAGTTTAGAGTGATTATTAGATGATGATCAGGCCAGGGTGACGATTTATGTTTTTTAATAAATCAAAATTACATGTGTTTCGCATGTATATATTATACTATACTTGAGTGGTTAAAAAAGTCTTTCATGACATTTGATTCCTCTGTGCCTTCGAATATTAAATAGACAAACTTTACCCTACGCATAAACATGTGTTTGCTGCGCTTGAAAATGTTACACATTTACTTTCTTTTTCCCCGATGATAGTACATTTACTTTTTACATCTTAGGTTTTAAAGGGGACGGAATACTTGATGTAATACATTTATCGCAATATGTCTTACAAGCATATAGTTGATGTTACGAGGTAAAGAAGAAGGAATAAGATTTATGATTTTCTATCAAAGCTGTTAAGTCCGATGGCATCCGATGCTAAAATAAAAAATGAGCATAGAATACGTTGTAAGACTTAAAACAGAAATAAATTTTTAATTTCCTCCCAAATTTTCATCGTATAAAGTTGTTTCGTGTTAGAGGGTGTTTGTTTTGAGAGGTGATCCTCTAAAATATCACTATTTTCTCCACATCACCTCCTCATCACTGTGTTATTTTTCATAGGTGATGAGTCGTCATCGAAATTAAGAATCACCTAGGTGATCAAAGTGGGGTGATATTCCAACTTTTGGATCACCCTCAAAAAGTTGGGTGATCCAACATTACGGTGATGATGTGATATTTTGAATTTTTATTTGGACAATATTACCCATGGTATTTTAACATTTATTCCTTATATACCCTTATTTAGATTTTAAATTATATAACTAACAATTTAAAATCTTAATAACATATTTAATAATTAAAAATATAAAATAATTTTGATAATTATATAATAGAGTTATAATTAATGCTTAAAAAATTTTAAACTCGATACTAAAACATTGATCAAACATAAAATATCATCTCAACATAATCATATTAATTCACATTACCTATATGATATACGGATGGTTAAATATGTCATGTATGCAATATCACCCCACGCATCACCACGATTAATCAAACAATAATTCCAATATCACATTGATATGCAAAATGAAATATCACCCAAAACAAACACAATGATAATATATCACCTTGATCCACATCACGATGATATTCACATTATGGTGATGCGAGTATCACCGTGATACTGGCTCATCAGAAACAAACACCCCCTTAAAGTATATTTCCATGTTATTTGTTTTTTTCATGATTAAATAATATCTAATGAAATTTTTAGAGGGTCTTTACACATAAATACCCATTTGGATAAAAAAAACTTGTAATTTGATATCCTGTCAGTGTTTTTTTATATGTAGGTACGTAGTAGAATAAATTTTTTGCACATAGTACCCGATCCGCCGCAGGTACGCCATATAACACACTTAGATACCCTATAGCAACGTACTGTGGTACGTAATACGTTGAGAATATGATACGTCATATATAACACAATAATGAATCGTATAGTAACGTATAGGATACCGTATAAACGCGTGACGTGGTATGCAATACACACATAAAGGTACGACAAGACGAAAAATTTGGTACAAACAGTAAACGAGTACCTATCTATTAAAATTTCTAACGTAGGTACTGATTTGTAAATCTTTTTATTTAATTGAGTATTTTTCTATAGATGTCACGAATTTTTATCGTTAGGCCACAAAACCAAATCTCGTCAATTTGGACCTTTACCAAATAAGGGATCTTTACACATAAGTACCTATTTGGATAAAAACTTGTAATTTAGTACACTGTCGGGATTTGTTTATATGTAGGTACCTAACAGAATAAATGTTTTGCACATAGGTATCCGATCCCTGAAAGTACACCATACAACACATTTGAGTACCCTATATCAACACATTAGGGTACCCTATATCAACACATTAGGGTACCTATATAACAGAAAATGGTACGACATATGCTATATTTAGGTATGCCCTATGTAACACACATGTATACTATACTTAGGTACCCTATATCAACGTATTATGGTAGCAATATACACACAGGAAGGTACGACATGACTAAAGAAAGTAAAAATTAAATCGGGTATCTATCTGTAAAATTTTCTCACATGGGTACCTATGTGTAAAAATTTTATCCAATTGGGTATTTTTCTATAGATTCACCCCCAAATTATTCATTTTGTATCCGAAGATGTATAATAAAAATCAGGCGAGAACATATCTTAAATGAGTAACAAATTCACGTACCTTGACCAAATATACTAAAAAATGGAGACGACATGCTCGACAAAATGTCGCCGATTAAAAACTATCGCCGCCACATTCTCTCACTTCTCTGCAAAAGCGAACGCTCTCGCCGGGCGATTCAGCAGCTCCACTCGCACTTTACGGTCATAAGCATCGGCGGAGATTTTGACGCCCTTCACCTTTGGAATTCCATAATCAAGCACTATTCGCTGCTCTCTTCTCTTCCCCACGAAGCAATCTCTCTCTTCAACTACCTCAAGAAGCGACGTACGGCGTGCCGCCCATTGTCCTTCGACAGCTTCACATACGCCTACCTCGTCAAAGCATGCGCCAACATGGACTCGCCCCGGGTCGGATCTCAGCTCCATTCTCTGGTGACCCGAGCGGGCTACGACCGCCACGTCCACGTCGCCACGGCGCTGGTGAACATGTACGCTGATTGCCGCTGCTTGTATGACTCGCGCAAGGTGTTCGACGAAATGCCCGACCGAAACAACGTGACTTGGAACGTTCTGCTCGCTGGGTTCGTGAAATGGGGCGAGATCGAAAAAGCGAGGCGGGCGTTCGACGAGATGCCCGCCAAGAATGTCATCTCTTGGACGTGTTTCATTGACGGGCAAACTCGCGCCGGGCAGTTCTTCGAAGCTCTGTCGACTTTTCGAACGATGGTCGTTGATAAGGGCATAAGGCCTACGAACGTAACCCTTCTCTCGATTTTCCCTTCGATATGGAACTTAGGGTCGCTCGAGCTATGCGAAAAGGTGCACTCGCTATACGGAACAAAACACGGATTAATTACATCAGACGTACGCATAGCGAACTGCTTCGTCGACGCCTACGCAAAGTGCGGCAACTTAACGAGCGCTTCCAAGCTCTTCGAAGAAGACATCGACGAAAAGCAGAGGAACTTAATCACATGGACTTCGATCATCTCAGCATTCGCAATGCACGGCATGGCTCAACAAGCCTCAGACCATTACCAATGGATGGAAAACGAAGGCATAGAGCCTAACTGGATAACGTTCTTGAGCGTACTAAGCGCCTGCAGCCACGGAGGATTAGTCGATGAGGGCCTAAAATACTACCGAAGAATGGTCGACGAGCATGGGATAAAGCCCAACGTCAAGCACTACGGGTGCTTGATCGACATGCTGGGCAGGTCGGGCAGGTTGGACGAAGCTGAGAACATTGCCCTGACTTTGCCCGAGGGCAGGCATGGCAATAACGATGCTGGTGTCATTGCGTGGAGGACGCTTTTAGGGGCGTGTAGTTTCCATGGAGATGTTGAGAGGGGAAAGAGAGTGATGGCGAAGATTATGTCGATGGAGAAGAGGTACGGCGGAGATTATGTGCTTTTGGCTAACATTTACTCGGGTGTTGGTAGTTTTATGGAGTCGGAGATGGTTAGGGGCGTTATGGATATGAGGCGTGCTTCGAGAATTCCAGGTCTTACGGTAATTTAATTGCTGGGAAGATGTATAGCCGACTACTTTCGTATTCGACATGTGAAGTGCATTTAAGCTGTTTGACGACAAAGACAAGACGACGACTTGCTCAAAGTTTTCAACTATATACATGCATCCATCAATCCTCTCATGTAATAACGAACGTATTTAAAGTAGAAGATCCAAACATCATATTTCTTACGGTCGTCGAAGTAGTTTGCTTTTTTGACACTGGTGTTGGCGATTTTAGGCTTCTTTCATAGGAAGTAAGTCAGCTGCTCCTTTTTCCTTGAACCACCTTCGCCATATAAGTCGTTCCACTGCTTTAGCTCGTTCATCATAGCTCCTTCCGACGCAAAACTTGCTGCAACCTGTTTGTTGTTGCATTAATCGTAGCATTAGAATATTGTATCTATTGCTGCAAGTTTTTCTTTTCAGCGATATACTGAAAACAATGGCAAGAACCAAAGGACTGCTGGCTATACCTGGTTCTTAGCCTCCTTAAAATCTTGCATGTTCAATGGCCTGAGAGTGATCACTCTTTCCTTATCTTTTTCCACGTCGGCGGCCTTCCCTTCTGCAGCTCTACGCTTCTTTTCCTGCAGTAAAGATAATAATTAAATATGATTTGGTCATATAATTACATCTCAAATGAACTATAGCCTATCGCTTCGGTTATCCATAAAACCAAATCATGTAAATAAATACTTACCTGATCCTTAAGACTCTCCCGGTGAATTAACTCCCTAACAGGTCGGTAAGCAGCAGTGATGCACAAGTTCTGTGGCATCAAAAAAATTTCATGTTAAACATCTCTACAATATGACTACCAACGTTTGGAAAGAGCCTGGAAGGAAAAAAAATCAATCACCTTCAAATCGCTGCCGCTGTATCCATCCGTCATATTTGCAAGCTCTGTAATGTTAAATGACTCGTCAACTTTTTCTTTACACAGCAACGTCCTTAGGATCTTCTCTCTGTTCTCCGCAGATGGTAAACCAACCAAGATTCTGCGATGACATAAATGTTACTTACCTTAATTTATATGCCTATCAAACCGAACAAATAAGATTTTTTTTTTCAAAGAACAAATAAGATTCAAAGATGCAAGAATAGCCAAATACCTTCTCTCAAAACGCCTTATTATTGCTTCATCAAGATCGAATGGCCTGTTAGTGGCAGCAAGGACTAGGATTCTCTCACCAGGTTTTGTCAACAGTCCATCCCAATGAGACATGAACTCGTTTTTAATCTTCCTCATGGCCTCATGTTCGCCAGTTCGATTCCTCTGGCCCAGCATGCTATCAACTTCATCGACGAATATTATAGTTGGAGAGACTTTCGCAGCAAGGGTGAACAAAGCCCGAACGTTCTTTTCATCTTCGCCAAACCATTTTGATGTAATGGTGGACATTGAGACATTAATGAAGCTAGCTCCTGCCTCATTAGCTATTGCCTTAGCCATCATGGTCTTGCCGGTACCAGGAGGCCCGAAGAGGAGAATCCCCCGACAGGGTTTCAATAGGCCGCCTACGAAGAGGTCGGGCCTCCGAAGTGGTAGCATCACTAGTTCTTGCAGGGACTCCTTAATCTCATCCATTGCACCGATGTCTGCAAATGTTACACCAATTTCATTGGCTGGTATGACTTCTGGCCTTATGCGCTTCTCGTATTCGTTGTCTGGTGGAATTTCCTGGTGCAATAAAGAGCACATACTAATTGAGACAAGGGTTTTTTGTGTTGTAACTTACTATTCATACTCTGCAAGTTTAAGATTTAAATTTTCTTCAAGTTTTAAGAATTATTGGAAGGATACTGATACATCTATTGAAGAAAATTCATACCTTCGTAGCAGCAGGTTCTTCACTCTTGCCTTCTGGAGCTGTAGTTTCAGCTTTTGTTTCGGTCCCAACTTTTGCTGGTTCTTCCTGTTTCAGAAAAAAAGAAGTCATCTCATCAGAGAATCCAATGTCGTCTGGCTGCTCACACAGAACCATTCAGACCTTTGGCACTTCAGTCTTTGCTTCCATCTTCAAGCTGTCGTTTACAGCAGATCTTTTACCTTCCTGAAATATACTTAGCCCATGGGATAGGCTAACATCAATAACGATAGCATGTTAGCATTGTTTATGATTCGTAAAAGAAGCAATAACTAAATAAAATGTCAAGCCCAAATTTCATGAACAGGTTAACAAACGTCTGATCCATACATGAAAGGATGTTACAAGCCGTGCTTATTCTGATGAAAGTTAAATTTAGAAAAGGGCCCACCTGTTAGATGAAATCACGAGTTTCCCATTTCTGTAATATGGCTCGTTCGAATTCAGATGGAAAGAGATAGCTGATACTACAATCTCCTCTATGTAGTTGCTGAGAGAAATTGTGTCTGCCACACATACTGAACCCAAATCATCACATTCAAGATCATTGGCAGCAAGTACCTCAATGATATGATTTCTGTTATCCTGGTATTGTATCATCTTCATATCCTCCTCAAGCTGAGACTTCCAGCTTACAAGATGATTCGCGTCTTCAGGCGGCTTTATTTCAATGTTATAAGAAAATACAGAAGATATTTTCTCATCAAGCTCTCTGTAGTCATCTTCAGGGTGAAGAATTCTTGAGCCCAGAATCAGAACTTTTCCAGACAGTTTCTTCAACATCTTCTGGAAAAGAACATACATCCTTTGTGACCTGCAGAGGAGTTTCTCGACATCTCTGATATAAAGGACAATAGGAGAGACCTTCGACACTTTTGCCAGAACCTGCATGATTGAATTTATTAAGTTAGCATCTAGAAGTCTTTCCAATGGTGAATGTTGTAATAGATGACTTCTAACATCGAATGTGAAATGAGCAAGTTATATACCCTATAAAGTGTCTGAACGAAGAGCTTCTCATCAAAAGACCAGCTACTCGTACGTTGAAGTGGAGCTGGAAAACACATACATGAAGAGATATACATAATGTGAACTAAAATGAAAGACCTAAGAAGTAAAAGCAAGATGCGACTTCGATAAGAATAATACTATCAGCACATTTGACTAAAGCCCACTAGCGTTGCTACTATCCGGACCAAAAAAAAAAAAAAGAAACCATCAAGAGCTTTAGTTTCAAGGATCAGGTAGTCTGAAGATTACAAAGAAGTATCTAAAAAATCATTTAAGTTTCAAGAAACCTGGGGCTTGAGCACTGGTTGAAGCGAGACTAAGAATGTTCGCTGCCGCTGATGCATTTCTACGAAGCTTTGCAGGATTCGAGATTTCTTGAACACTACAAAAAAGAAATAAACCACAATCTTGATGAAAACAAAGAATAAAATGAAAAACGTCGCATCAAAATGAAATCAAGAACGAACTTTGACGAAAGATCAACTCCACTGCTTTGCCTCCGGAGACCACCTGCAACAACTATAGAGTCGAATATCAAAACATTGTGCGTGTTCAATACACAAGACCATTACATCCGTGTCTTGCACTACGGCATACCGCCATACCCAAACCCAAATAAAATATAGCCAAGTTGCTAGGAGCAAGAACATAAGGGGAAAAAAACTCGGCTCAGTTGCTGAGAATTAATATGATATGAATGGCTGAAACTGGACGATTTCGTTATGTACACATTTGGTTACAAAGAGAACAGAAAAAGGAAACAATTAATCTTAATACCTTTATTCTCCTGTTTAGATTGAAGTAACGAAAATGATCCAAATAAGTCCGACATTCTTCCCAATGTTGTTTCTGATATAGACTTCTTCAAAGACTGCACGAAATAATAGAAAATTAAATTGATTACTCGACCCATGAATAATGGTTATAGGACCACAACGACAGATAAAATATCCTATGATTTATGATTGTGCTAGAACAATGAAATGTATGTGGCAAGAGAAACTTACAGTACTGGAACCTCCATATTTGCCCTGCATCTGCATTTTTTAAAACGAAAAATAACGAATCAAACAAGGAACATAGGACGCGGCTAGCTCGCTTAAACTAAGAAACAAATAGAGGAAAAACTCGATCACTCTTCAATTCACCTTGACAGAGAAATCAGTCACATCCAACAGCAACAACTTGGCTTCAAAATAATGTGCCAAAGCCTTAGCCAACATTTGCTGATACGATTCTGGAAAAAGCACAATGTGACCAAAGAAATCGTAAAAAAGTTCCAAAATTAATGAGAGTGTAAAGTGGCACAAAACACCATGGAATAACTTACCAGCAGGGCCAGAGAGTAAAATTGTACGGCTTGCAGGAGTCAGATTCCGTATATGCTTAGCAAAATCTTCTCCTTTCAGGTGAACAAATGCAGCGCTCGTCAACAGAACACGAGTCTGTTCACTGTCATTTGAGCGACAGATGATGTAAATCAGACTAGCAGTGATCTGGTACCCAATTTACGGAGAATAATCACAAGCATACAAATTGTTTAGTTTTTTACAATCCATCTAACAGCTGATCGTCACAAAGATGCCGAACGTAGTTCCATCAGAACAACGAACCAAAGGCGGCGAAGTTTTATCGGAGATACCTGAGATAATACGGAAACTTATCGAAGGTGACGGTACTGTCTCGGCCGTTGGATATGAGACTCAACATCTCCTGCTCCATCGCCGCGGCGCTGACGCCAGCCGCCGAAGAATCACCGCTCCATTTCTCCGAGCCCGTAGCCAATCCCAGCCCGACACCGACGCCTATCCCCACTCCCAACGCAGACATCAGCATGTGCTTCGATTCCATTTTCTCTCCTCCTCCAGGCAGGAAAAAAAAACAATTAAATCAAACCTCCAACCAAACCAATCAACGTCAACAAAAGGATGGTGCGGCGCCGCCTCAGAGGAAATTGTTGCTGTCCGGCGTTGAATTTTCGCACGATATAAATACAGAGAGAGCAAGAGAGGGCGTGGTCGCAAGTTGCTTCTCACATTATTAGGCCTTTGGTCTTTTGTAGAGAATATAAAAAGAAATCGACCGAGGACACGTGTCGAGAAATGATTGGCCGGCGTGGCAGGTCTAGTGGTATAGTACATTTTCTAAGGGCACCTAGGGCTTATCCAACTGGGCAAGTGGCGCCGAAACGGTGGCCAATCAACAGATATTTTGGACCGTGTAATGACGCTTTTTACCCTTGTATATAAATATATTTAGCAACTTGCATATATTTAGCGATGAATTTTATAGGCGAGCAACTTAAGTGGGCACCTGTTAATGTGGCACATATTCGTGCCATTTTAGCATACCGACATCTAAGGTTATGACGTTTTAATTAACATCTTGTAGGTGTCTTAATCGACATTTTGGATGCTAATGTGATGGCATGCTGATGTGGCACCTATACGTAAAATGTTAAAGGCATCAATATGCCACGTCAATATCCGAAAAGTTGCTTAATGACAACTAGAATGTGTTAATTAAGACGACATAACCTTATTGTGGGATGTGAAAATGGCACAAATCGTTGTCAAATCAACATGTATGCAAGAACCATAAAATTCCTCAATATTTAGCTAACTTGTTCGAATATAAAATTACATAAAAGACACTTGCACTTGCACATGAAGTGTTCACTATCACTCGTGAGCTGTTTCATGGTAATCAAGAAAACCATCAAATATACAGATATGAACAATTTGTGTAAATAACAGCTACAGTTTCAGCCTATTGAGGGGAACAAGTACACTATTATCAGATTTACAAATACCTCTTATTACACACAAGAAAAGAAAAAGATAGATTAGATATTACAAAGATTAGATATTACAACATGCAACAACACACAAGAATCTATCAAAAAAATCATATTTTTTTCCTGGGGTCCAACGCCATTGAGATATAGAGCTCTTAATGTTAGCATATGCTCCCCACCAATGACGATCAACACCTGCATTTTTCTCAAGAGACGTGTGTGTGCCCTCGCCAAGGCCCGGCTCGATGCGCTCGACCATTTCAGGTTAATATCACACCGAGAAAACGAGAGAAATGAGGGTTTTTTTTTCGTTTCTAAGTCTCTTCACTTCATCAAATCCAAGAAGACAAATCCATTCCACAAACTATGCAGCAACATCGAAGGCAGCAGATTTCGAGACCTAGCGTAGGTCATACCCATGACAACCCCGAGAAAAATCAAGGGCAGCATTCTTTGCACGTTGAAATGTGCCAAAGCAAAAGCCACCGAGCTCACGAAAATAGAGCACCACACGGGCATATACTTTGTCAGAGAAGGTAGTAGAAAGCCTCGAAAGACTATCTCCTCCCACAATGGAGCGCAAACTACAAGTACCAGTGCATAGAGGGACATAGCGATGGGATCCCTCGCCATTATCGATTGCTCCACGCTGGAGAGTGTGATCGGCGTGGAGGGCAAAATGGGCAGTAAATCCAAGTTGAATTGGGATAATCTGTTGACCAGTGGAAACATGAAGCATCCAAGTAGGACGTCAATCAGCCAGTTACCCTTTAGGGTGAATTTAAACCAATCGGATGGAAGCGGACGAAACCGAGAGAGACATCGGTGAAGTATTAGAATCCCAGCGAGGCCTTCGGTTACATCTGTGAGAAGGCTCAGAAAAGCTTGTCCTCTGAAGGTGAGTGATTCCCTACTGAATCCTATGATGTGGGCGGCGAATGGAACCATCCATGAGCCTACGAACCAGAAGGAGACGATCCAGAGAAGTGTTACCTATGACAAGACAGGCTCTTACAGAATAAGACATATTACTTCGTGTTATGGATTAAGAATATAATACGGTGCGGCTGATTAAAGTTGGAATGGAAATGGACCGCAAACTTGGGGATAGTTCATATAAGGCAGAGACTTACCTGAATAATTGTCTCTGCTCTCCATGGTACAGTCCAAGGTCTCCCAAACGATCTAAGAACTGTATTTACAGCCTGTATAATAAAACAAATCCAGAGAAGAAAATGTGTGATTTTTTCGATGTCCGGTACAATGTCATCACAGCTCATTTTGTACTGGGCATCATATAAACTGTTATGGGAACGAGGAAGATCATTACATCTCTAAAACTTGTCGCCCATGTTCTTCTTTCAACACTGGGTTTGACATTGTCTGTGTTCTCTGAATCTTGTGCAATCGTCTCCCCGGACGATTCGGGATTTTGAGAGCCAGATAAAGACTCATCGTGCCGAAAGCACTGGATTTTCAACTTCTGAAGTAGAATAGAAGAACAAAGCTCATCATACAAATACAGAAACTTAGATTTATTCTGCTATGAAATTAAGAATTCGAAGCAGCCAAATGTTGGCTTTCTGCCTCCTATTGCCCAAGAACAAGCCAAAGCATACAATTACTTCCCAATCATATACTCAATCACTCAAAAAGGTACATACATAGATAACCAATCATCCACAAAGAGGTAAAGCCAGATTTTTTCATCAAAACAAGTTAAAGCTCGCCACATCCCATACAGAATCGTACAAACAAGAGACTAAACACGATGAAAAACAAACTAAAAATCTCAGGTGGGAAAACACACTTCACCTTGATCGAGAATTGACGATGAGTATCCAAACCTCGAAGAGTCAAGGTACCCGGCAATGAAAAATGGGAAGCAAACTTCGAACCCCCGAATCTGGGGTTAGAAGCGGGGAGAAGGGGGCGCCGAGGTAGAGAGTGAACGCAATTTGAGCTCAGCATCAGATAATTATCAAGATGATTATCCACAGCCCTATGTTTACGGATTACGCACGGCGTCGAAATCATGAGCTCTGAACAGTGAAAACCCTAAATTCGTGCATTCTTTGCTTTATCCTGTAAGGTTTTCTCTCAAGATTATACGCATTTACTGATTTTATCTATGGGTGGGAAAGGCACTTTATAATTTACTACTTCGCATAACCAAGCATTTAAAAATTACAAATGGAAATTATCCATTTTGGCCCCCCAAGATTTTTGACTTCATCTTATCGACGGAGGTTGGTCTTGATTGTTAAATTTAGTCGCACAACAACAAATGATGTTGAAGGGAAGATGAATGATTAGGAAGGAAATAAAATGCAATTTCAAGAAAATTATATTTTTTGGTTTTTCTTTTTCCTTGTTTTCTCTTCTCCTTCGAAAAAAAATAACAAAAAGGGTATAATTGACATATGCCGATTACACGAGTGATGCAATCATCGACTTGATTAGATAAGTTGCGCGGAAAAGTCACAGAACGGCTGCGGAACTTCCCACGGTAATAACGTGTAAAACATTTTAAATTTCGTAAAAGAAACTTCAATTTATTAAACAAAGAAGTAAATTATGATAGTCCAGGTCAATGTCAACCTATCACCATATATTATATTTTTATATATAGCAAAATATTTTCCTAATTTGCACCAATCACCGTATTTCATAGTAGCAACACAAACCGACATAAAAGAACTCTAAACACCAATCATCATCACCATACAACAACCAATTCACGGCGATTCACTACCCAAATCCGCCGCTGCCTCTCCGCCGTGCAAAGACCTCAGAGAATCTCCGGCCAACCTACTCATATACTGCTGCACCACCAGCACCGAGGCCGAGGTGGCAAACTCCGGCGACATCAGCCAATCGGCCACCGGCCCGAGCTCTGGGCAGTCCGGCCCGCCGCCCGAACCCGCCACTAACTGCCCCTCGGGCACCCGCCCCACCACGTAAAGATTGCACCGCCCGTAAGCCCTCACCACCTCGACCGCCTCGGCGACGCTGCCGACCGCCCGTTCTTCGAACCTGACCGAGCCGCCCGTCGAACCGCCCACGCCCTTCTTGAACCCCTCGAGGAAGATCTCGTCCTTCGATCTCCCGCCCTCGGGAATTTCCCCTCCCTCTATATCGACGGTGGCGCTTGCTCCTACGAACTTGGGATCGACCACGAGCCTCACCACGTCGAGCCGTACGCCCGGGTGGCTAGCCATCACCGAGCCGTAGGCCAGAGCCTCGCGGTCGTCGGGCCCACCCACGAACACGCACGTGACTAAGTAGTCCACGTTGCTAGCCGGGACGTGGGCCGGGCCGCCGAGCCCGCGGTCCACGAGGATCCCGACCGAGCACGGCGCGTGTTTCAGGACCCTACAGTTCACGTGCTTGAGCTCGGACAGAGCCGCCGGCTCGAACTGCCCCTCGAGCCGCTGGTGCTTGTGGAACGGAAAAATTACCATCGATGCCCTTTTGGCCTCCGCGGCGGCGCACACGTCCTCGTGCATGGTTCCCATGGGGGAGACGGCTGCCGCGGGCCGAATGGTGACTCGAGAAAGGTGCTGGTAGGCCTCGAACGCCACGACCACCTGGCTCGGGCCGTGGCTCGAGGGGGCTCGGGACTTGGAGCCGAAGAGCGAGCCGTTGCGTCGGGCCTTGTGGACCATTAGGATGGCAGAGGACCGCTCGGAGAGCTCCATGAGGTGCATGGCGTAGACGTAGAGCCCGTCCTTTTTCCCGACCCCTCGCGAGCACTCCATGAGGTTGATCAGGCTCGGGATGGACCGCGTGTTGTGGAAGCACGCCACGAGCCGAAGCTGCGTGTTCCCGTCCTTCCTTTCGATGGTTCGGTGCTTGTACTCGGGCCGTCGAGCCAGGCGGGCGGGCCGGTAGACCGCCACCACCGTGGGCGTGGTTATGAATGTCGTGAACAGGGCCATTAGGACCATTATGGCAAACGTCTGGTCGTTCAAGACCTGCAAGAAAAAATAAAGTTCTAAATTGACTATCGGTAATTTTTTGGGACATATTCATCTTTTTCCTAATAGTTCACTCCTCTAATAGTGAACCCCAGAGCCTTTAATTGGATTTTTGTCATCCCTAATAAAATAAAATTCGTCGAAAGACAACTCACCCCTCGGTCTTTCCCTATGTTGAGCACGATGAGCTCCACAAGGCCCTTGGTGTTCATTAAAAACCCCAGAGCCAACGATTCGTTCCACGTGAGCCGGCAACAACGAGCCACCGAAACGGTCCCTAAAATATTCCCGAAGCAAGCCGTGCAAATGACCAATACCAAAAGCCCCCACGACTGGGCCCCTTAATAGCCGTCACGTCGGTCTTGAGCCTGCTCGACACGAAGTAGAGCGGCAAAAAAAGGCCTGAGACCAAATCCTCGACCTTCTCCACGAGGGGCCCGGCGAGCGGGCCCTCCTTAGGCACCAAAATCCCCATCACGAACGCGCCGAAGAGCGCGTGGATCCCTATTGCATCGGTCACGAACCCCGCCGCTAGGACCGCGGCTAACGTCATGCACACGTAAAGCTCGTCGACGGGCTCGCCCTCGGGGCACCGCCGGACCATCCACTCGAAGAACGGAGGCACGATAAAAGCACAGAGCGTCACGAACCCTATTCCCGAGAGTAAGACCCAAACGGTCACCACCGAAGATTTGTCAGTGCCAGACAGTGCGATGGCCAATGCGAGCAAAACCCACGCGGCTACGTCGTTGACCGCAGCGGCCGACATGGCCATGCGGCCGACGTCGGTGGTTAGTAGCTTGAGCTCGGGTAGGATTCGGGCCAAGACTGGGAAGGCCGTGATGGAGAGGGCCACGCCCATGAACACGAGGAATGGGCCGTGGCTCACGCCCTTCGAGACGG
Organism: Craterostigma plantagineum; assembly: GCA_027422505.1. Taxonomy (NCBI): domain Eukaryota; kingdom Viridiplantae; phylum Streptophyta; class Magnoliopsida; order Lamiales; family Linderniaceae; genus Craterostigma; species Craterostigma plantagineum. The sequence continues at coordinate 995,324 of JAPQWV010000059.1, forward strand.
TGGCTCGGAGGACGTAGGAGATGCCTATGCCCAGGGAAAAGGGGAGGCTAATCCCGGCCAGGGCAATGGCTAGGGCTTTCTTTCGGTGAGCTTTAGGGCTCTGAGGTCGAGCTCAAGCCCGACCAGGAAGAGGAAGAAGAGGAGGCCGAGGTTTGCGATCGTGTCGAGGACGGTGAGGCTTTCTTTCGGGAATATTGCATGGAGGTACTTTTGGCTACGTCCAAATGCCGACGGCCCGAGCAAGATTCCTCCCTTTCGAAAAAAGAGATCGAACGATTAGTTAGCAGAACGATTAGATATTCTTTTCGCTCCCCTTTTTTTTGCCTACTTCGGCAGCGGGAATTTGGGTAAAGACAGTAGGGATTTCTAGTCAGAATTCGTAAGTGTGGTGGAGTTCCACTCTAAGAAAGAAACTTATAGCCTTATATACAAGTGTTATACTGGCCACGAGAGTATATGGATAAAAGACCATTGTCAGGACCCGTCGTCCCGCCCTCGTATTCCGTTCTAAATCTAAGTGTTAATGCTTTGTTATCGTGCGAGTACGTAAAAATGCGAATAAAATTTTTCATTTTAAACGTGCATGCGGAAGTCTTATATACATGTCAAAAGAATATTCGTAATTCGTTCTACAAATCATCGAAATCGTGTCTACACAAAATACAAGTGTGTGTATGTGTGCAGCCAAAAGCTCCCTATGCGCCCGGCCTTCACAGGTCGTCATCCATACACACACTCCCACCTCAAAAGCGGTCGGATTGCGTCAAAAGATCAGCCTCGCATAAAAATCGGATCACGTACCGTGATCGTCAGTACCTACAACACGTAACATAAACAATGAGCCACCGAGGCTCAGTAAGCAGAAATTATGCATGAATGCACGTGTCCTAACGACTGACAATCCACGCCGTCGTTTCCTAACGCTCATACTCTTTTCTCATACTCGTACTCTTTTCTTACGCTTTTTCTCTTTTTCTTATACCCTCATTTAATACGGGCCCTCGGCTTTCAAATCCCACTATGCGCCATGTCTTTGAGATCTCAATCCACGAGGGATTCGTACGTATGTGGAGGTTCACACACTCGAAGGTCACCCGTAGGAATCTTCCCTTTTCTCAGTGTGACCTCCACGCGGGTGCTTCACGCTGGTAGCGACCACCGAGGCCACTGAACTCGGAGATCACCCGAAGGCATCTTCTCTCCGGGTAGTGCTTTACACGCTAGAAGGTCACCCGAAGGCATCTTCCCTTTCTCAGCGTGTGCCCCGGGCCGCATCCTCCAGGTTGTACTACCCGCATACGGGGTATTCCCCAGCCTCTTATTCAGGCCTTAGAGTAGCCTCTTATTCAGGCCTTAAAGGCTGCATAAGGGAAGCCGTGACTCTTCATTCGAGTCGACACAAACGCCAATATCGGCGAGTATACGTCGCACACAGGCGATCTTACGCACGCTCTTACCTCGCTCCTTACTTATTATGCATGCGTGCAAGTGTTCATGCTTATGCTCATGTACATATGCAATTCATGCCGTCATGCATATAAATAAATCATATCATACGTACACATTTCATAGAAAGTACACGAGCACGTAAATCACATAATTGGACGCAGGCAAGTTACGTGTCGTAGTTCAATTTCTACTTACTTGTCGTCCAAGCGAGATTAGTATTCTCCCCGTTCGCTCCTACCGTTCGACCTTTTAAATAAAATTATCGGAATATTAGTACATAGTTTCCTTGGCTAATCCGTCGAGATAATTAAATTCCGTCTTATTAGTTATTTGGACTTGTACAAATTTCTAGACTCCAAGTCAATTGATTTACTTCTTATTAAATTTCCTAAGTTAATTGATTTCTATAGCACATGACTTCATAGCTAAGTCTCGACCCCAAAAATTTCTAAATTATAACACTTAAATTCTAAGCTCGGCGAAAGTCATTCAATTTGCTAGGTTTCACCCCATTCAATTTCGTCTAATTGAATTTCCTAATTCATGTGAGTTTCGCCGGATCGATTTCGTACCATCGATTTCCTAATTTACACAAGTTTCGCCGCGTTTTCTTTCGCTCGAAAGTTCCTCTTTCGATCGATTTACGATTTTCGCTCGACGTTGCATGTGCATGGATGTGTTTCGCCCGAAACTCCATGTTAAGAAGTGAGTTTCGCCGTGTTCTTATGTCATCATGTTATCATCTTTAGTTTCGATCGAAACTTACATGTGTAGGGGTTAATTTCAATCGTTGGTGTGGGCTTTAAGGTGAGTTTCGCCGAGGTATTTCATCACCATGACCTCACCTTAGTTTCGATCGAAACTCGGCGTGGAAAGCATCACTTTCGATCGAGACCATGCAAGTTTCGCCGCATTTCCACGTGGGCATGACGTTGCCATTTTCGCCCGAAACCATGCATAGTAGGAAGGTCGATTTAAATCAATTGCGTGGGCTTAGGGTTGAGTTTCGCCGAGATCCATTTCGGCCGAAACTCCCCTTCCCTTAGCTACTTTCGATCGATTGCATGAGTTGGAAATTAAGTTTCGATCGATACACATGCATTAAGGTGAGTTTCGATCGAAACTCATCTCTTATGAAATTGCCTATTCAGAATTAATTTGGATCGAATTGAATTCGTATTTCTCATGTTGCCCGACATTCTAAATTAAATTCTCTGATTTCTCACTTTCGATCGAAGCTCTACTGTTTACTTAATCGAAACTGCTTTCTTCCTAATTCATCCCATCGAAACTTCGGTATTTCATCCCTTTTTGGCTACTTGAAATCGTATGGTTCCTACTTAGAGCTAATACCACGGTTTCATAAGTCCTAGTTATCGACTTAAATCGAAATCTTAACCCTAGTTTGCATCTCACAATTAGGGTTTTCGAAATTCTCCCCAACTGCTTGCTTTAATGCATTTAATAATTCCCAACCACACCTAAGGGACGAAATTAAAAGCTTAGGAGGGAGTATTTTACTTACCAACTTTAAATTCTTAAGCTAGTTGGGGTGCTTGTGTCCTTAGAATCCCTCTCGGCCCTTGCTCCTTCCTTCTCTTCTTTCTATTTTCGGTTGTGTGAGTGTAGAGTTGAATTACTAAGTTGGATATTTTCCTTGATAAGATAAAGGAGATGTGGTGTAAGCGTGGGTTTCCCTTAATTCATGGAGTGTTGTCTCCTAATTGTTTTTCTTATGGATTGGACTATCTATGAAATTTCTAGCCCAACTTTGCATGGCCCAATTCCCATATCTAGGTATTATCATGATATGTGAAATAATAAATTCCTAGCCCAATCTATCATTTTCCATTTCCTAGAATTTACTCTTCCAAATTAGGGTTCATAATGGACCCAAAGTCCTTCGTACTTACTTGCACATAATTCTCGTAGCTTTCACGAGCATAAAATTCATAACATCACATAAACATTCAACATATACACAATAAACATGAAATCACGTAAGGCATACACGTAGTTTATTGGCCGACCTAATTTCCGGGGACCGGGGTCCTACAACCATGGGGATTTCTAATGCCCTCTAGCCCATTAGCAATTGAGGGAGTAACTCATAAGCTTATATACAAGTCGTAATTGTTTTTGAATTGAATAAAGTATAAAAAACAATGGGGGGCTTATGACGATCTCTGCGATGACGCGAGGCTGTCTTAACGGCTTCAGTACGTAGGCGAGAAGTCGGGTAAGTACTGTTGGGTTTATTAATTAAAGTTTTGGCTTTAATTAAGTGGGCTTGTGAATGTGAATTTTTTGAGGGAAATTAATGTGGGCTTTGAGTAATTGGGCCGACCGACAGAATCCTTCTAGAATGATTCCATATGGTGGCTGCTAAGGAAAAGAACAAAGTAGTTCAACTGCTCCCTTTTCATCGTCACTCATTTTGTAATTATTTTAATTAAATGTGATGATGATAGTTGCTTTGGCAGCAACTTGTCGGGAGCATGTGGGTAGAATTTCTTATTTAATAAGATTTCTTTCCAGCAACAAGAGAGAGAAATATATATATATATATATATATATATATATTATCCAACTCATTTCACAGTCCACATAACCCCTTCACAGTTCATCATAATTTCTAATGTTCAATGTTCGTCGTGTGATTAAGGTTTCAGTGCAGCCTATAATCACGTTTTCGTTGTATCCTGGGAAATAGACGCTCACGCAAATCTCTTGCACTTATGTAGAGAGAGCGAATCTGTTTTAAGGAAATTGTGTTTAACACAAGCCTCAAAAAATCCGTATAGTCATACAGTCATATAGTCTCATATATTCAGTAGTGCAGAACTTCGGTCGTGCAAAACTCTTCAGTGGTGCAACTCTGGCGGTCATACAATTCTGTTCGGTAGTGCAGTTCTCTTCAGTCGTGCAGTCGTGCAACTTCATCAGTAGTGCAACATGTGGTCAAACCATCAGTAGTGTGATCCTGTGGTCAAACCAGCAGTAGTGCAAGTTTCGATAGTGCAAGTTTTCGGTATTGCAACTTTCAGTAGTGCAAGTTTTCGGTAGTGCAAAGTCGTCGTATTCCCTACAAGCTTAAAACAGACTCGCGAGGATGTCAGACAACGTGGACTCCCCCAACAACCAAGGATCTACGAGGAACGAAGAGAACACTGTCGTGCTTCCCACTGCCGTTGTTATCCCCACTACCATACCTACGGTTACGAAGCCGAACGTACCTGTCAACCACCTGGAGAAGCCGGAGAAATTTGCTGGCACTGCCTCGACGTTCAAGAGATGGCAACAGAAGATGCTCTTCTACCTCACCACGCTGAACCTGGCAACATACCTGAAAGAGGTCGAGCCTAAGGTGAACAACGGCGAGACAAACGCTGAGGTCGTAAATGCTGTTGACGCATGGAAACACTCTGATTTCCTGTGTCGTAATTATATTCTGAATGCCCTAAGCGATACTCTGTATAACGTGTATGGTGCGGTCGCTACGGCAAAAGAATTATGGGAATCGCTAGACCGAAAATATAAAACTGAGGATGCCGGCACAAAGAAATTTGTTGTCGGACGGTTCCTTGATTATAAGATGGTCGATTCCAAGACTGTGATCAGTCAAGTGCAGGAGATCCAGTTGATCTTGCACGAGATCCATGCAGAACGGATGGTTCTGAGTGAATCTTTCCAAGTTGCGGCTATTATTGAAAAGCTGCCGCCAGGATGGAAAGACTTCAAAAACTATCTCAAGCATAAGCGCAAGGAGATGTCTTTGGAGGATTTGATTCTTAGACTTCGAATTGAGGAAGACAACAAAAGGTCGGACAAGAGAATGTCAAGCCCATCCGAACCGAAAGTAAACGTGGTGGAGCATGGCTCTAAAAAGGGCAAAGGCGCGGTTAGACCCAAACAAAAACTTGGGGCAACCGGAGGCGTCTCTAAGTCGAACTATAAGTTCAAGGGAAAATGCTTCAATTGTGGCAAATTAGGCCACAAGTCGTCGGACTGTCGACTTCCAAAGAAGCGCCACGAGGCCAATATGGTGAAAGACATCACCAAAGATGTTGAGGACTTGAGCCTCGTAGCGGTGGTCTCGGAAGTGAACATGGTTGGGTCGAATCCAAAGGAATGGTGGATCGATACCGGTGCAATTCGGCGACTGCGACTGTCGAAGGAGAAGGGAGCGTGATGCTCAAGATGACGTCCGGAAAAACACTGACGCTGAAAGACGCATTGTATGTGCCGGAAATTCGCAAGAACCTTATATCGTGATTCTTGTTGAACAAGCATGGTTTTCGTATTGTTATTGAATCCAACAAATTGATATTGTCAAAGTCGGGAGTGTTTGTAGGAAAGGGCTATGCTACAGACGGTTTATTCAAGTTGAATGTAATGACTGAGGTCAATCAGATGAATAAAAATAATTCTTCTGTTTACTTACTTGAATCTTCCAATTTATGGCATGGCAGACTTGGTCACGTTAATTTTGATTCGATACGTCGTTTAATTAACATGAACTATATTCCTAAATTCGATATTGATTCGAAACATAAATGTGAAGTTTGCGTTGAAGCAAAAATTGACTAGATCGTCATTCCCCACAGTAATACGAATTACTGAACCGCTTGAATTAATTCATAGCGATGTGTGTGATTTGAAATACGTTCAATCACGAGGTGGAAATAAATATTTCATAACGTTTATTGATGATAGCACGAAATATTGCTATGTGTATTTGCTAAAGAGCAAAGACGAAGCGTTAGAAAAATTTATTTTATATAAAACCGAAGTTGAAAATCAACTCGGTAAGAAAATAAAACGATTTAGAAGTGATCGAGGTGGCGAATACGAAGCGCCAATCGGTAACTTTTGTGCGGAGCATGGTATTATTCATGAAATGACTGCTCCATATTCACCTCAATCGAATGGGGTCGCTGAACGAAAAAATCGCACGTTGAAAGAAATGATGAATGCGATGTTATTAAGTTCAGGCTTACCACCCAACATGTGGGGGGAAGCAATCTTGTCGAGTAATTACCTTTTGAATAGAGTACCTCGAAAGTAAGGAAATAAAACTCCTTATGAGTTATGGAAAGGAAAGACGCCATCCTATCAACATTTGCGAATGTGGGGGTGTCTGGCGAAGGTAGCCGTACTTATGCCTAAAGTAATAAAAATAGGTCCTAAAACGGTGGACTGTGTTTTTATTGGATATGCTCACAATAGTAAGGCATATCGGTTTCTTGTATATGATTCGAAAATATCGGATATAAACAAGAACTCTATAATGGAATCGAGGAATGCATGTTTCTTTGAAAATGTATTTCCGTATAAGTCCAATGATGGACCGAGTTCGTTTAAACGAACTAATGAGGAAACTGAAAATCCTAGTCCGGTTCTAGACGTTGAACCGAGGCGAAGCAAACAAGCAAGAATAGAAAAGTCATTCGGCGATGATTTCGTAACATATTTGCTCGAAAAGGAACCACTGACTTATAATGAAGCGGTGAGCTCCACGGAAGGACTTTTATGGAAAGAGGCCATTAAAAGTGAAATTGATTCTATATTACAGAATCATACTTGGGAACTAGTTGATCTCCAAGAAGGGTGTAAACCTTTGGAATCCAAATGGATTTTTAAAAGGAAAACGAAACCGGATGGTTCGATTGATAAGTACAAAGCCAGACTTGTCATCAAAGGATACAAGCAACGTGAGGGCTTAGATTACTTTGATACATATTCTCCTGTGACGAGAATAAATTCGATAAGGATGATACTAGCTATCGCGTCCTTAAGAAATTTGGAAGTACATCAAATGGATGTCAAAACAGCTTTCTTAAATGGTGATCTAGATGAAGAGATCTATATGGAGCAACCTGATGGTTTTCGTGCTCTTGGAACCGAAAAGAAAGTGTGTAAATTAATTAAATCGTTGTATGGTTTGAAACAAGCCCCTAAGAAGTGGCACGAGAAGTTTGACCATGCAATGATAACGAGTGGTTTTAGAATCAATGAGTGCGATAAATGCGTTTATTGTAAAGAAACAGACAATGACTATGTCATTCTGTGTCTGTATGTCGATGACATACTCATTGTTGGTAGTAGTGACAAAATAGTCAAATCTACCAAAGATATGCTGAATTCAAAATTTGACATGAAAGATATGGGACTTGCGGATGTGATTTTAGGGATAAAAATCACGAGAACGAGTAACGGTCTTGTTTTGAGTCAAGCTCATTACGTAGATAAAATTCTCGAGAAATTTGGCAACAATGATACTGGCATCGCCAGAACGCCGTTAGATAAAAGAGTGCAATTGTCAAAAAATCGCGGTGATGGTGTTTTTCAAGTAGAATACTCACGGATTATTGGAAGCCTTATGTATCTAATGAGTTGCACTAGGCCAGATCTTGCTTATGCTATAAGCAAGTTGATTTCATATACGAGCAATCCAAGTGCGGAACATTGGACCGCTATTATAAGAGTTTTGAGATACCTAAGGTATACTCGAGATTATGGACTGCATTATGGTCGATATCCTGCTGTGATAGAAGGTTACACAGATGCGAATTGGATACACGAATGACTCGAAAAGCACCAGCGGCTAGGTGTTTACACTAGCTGGGGCTGCTGTGTCGTGGAAATCCTCGAAACAAACTGTTATAGCGAGATCCACTATGGAATCTGAGTTCATTGCCTTGGATAAATGTGGAGAAGAAGCTGAATGGCTACGCCATTTCGTGGAGGATATTCCTAAGTGGGAAAAACCTGTGCCACCTATATGCGTACATTGCGATAGCCGATTATTGGACGAGCACAGAGTACTATGTATAATGGTAAGTCGAGACACATACGTCGTCGACATAATACTGTTAGGCAACTGCTCTCAACTGGGGTTATCTCGATTGATTATGTGAAATCGACGGATAACATTGCGGATCCGCTAACCAAAGGGTTAAGTAGAGATGCAGTTGAAAAGTTGACGAAAGGAATGGGCTTAAAGCCTTAAATTATAAAAGTACTAAGAAGGAAAACCCTACCTATGTGACTGGAGATCCCAAGATCTAGGTTCAAAGGGACAACCTAATCTTAGGACTGGGTATCACTGTGGGGAACCCCGCTCATTCCTGTCAAGAAACAGTGATGACGGAAAAGGCTAGCATTATGATGCTTTAATGACTATCACAGAGTATTGATAGAAAATACTCGCTACGTGAGAAGTCACCTATGTTAGGGAGAAGTGGGGCCGCTTCAAAGGAGAACTGAAAGGCTTAGTTCTTTAGAAACCCTCGCAGAATCAGGACGTGCCCATGGCCAAAACGGGCAAAACTATGAGAACGAACAAACAGAAATGTTTTCTGTGTAGTGTACGTGGGCTCGTTTACACAAGAAAGCGGGACAGTTCAAAGATATCGCGTTCTACTGGACTGCTAGTAGACTAAACGTACTCTACAAGGAGAAAGTTCAAATGGCCCATACTTACCTCTATGCAGAAATCAGATGATGAACATTAATTGTGAGACCAAACAATTCTCATTCATGTGGGGGATTGTTGGGTTTATTAATTAAAGTTTTGGCTTTAATTAAGTGGGCTTGTGAATGTGAATTTTTTGAGGGAAATTAATGTGGGCTTTGAGTAATTGGGCCGACCGACAGAATCCTTCTAGAATGATTCCATATGGTGGCTGCTAAGGAAAAGAACAAAGTAGTTCAACTGCTCCCTTTTCATCGTCACTCATTTTGTAATTATTTTAATTAAATATGATGATGAATAGTTGCTTTGGCAGCAACTTGTCGGGAGCATGTGGGTAGAATTTCTTATTTAATAAGATTTCTTTCCAGCAACAAGAGAGAGAGAAAAATATATATATATATATTATCCAACTCATTTCACAGTCCACATAACCCCTTCACAGTTCATCATAATTTCTAATGTTCAATGTTCGTCGTGTGATTAAGGTTTCAGTGCAGCCTATAATCACGTTTTCGTTGTATCCTGGGAAATAGACGCCCACGCAAATCTCTTGCACTTATGTAGAGAGAGCGAATCTGTTTTAAGGAAATTGTGTTTAACACAAGCCTCGAAAAATTCGTATAGTCATACAGTCATATAGTCTCATATATTCAGTAGTGCAGAACTTCGGTCGTACAAAACTCTTCAGTGGTGCAACTCTGGCGGTCATACAATTCTGTTCGGTAGTGCAGTTCTCTTCAGTCGTGCAGTCGTGCAACTTCATCAGTAGTGCAACATGTGGTCAAACCATCAGTAGTGTGATCCTGTGGTCAAACCAGCAGTAGTGCAAGTTTCGGTAGTGCAAGTTTTCGGTATTGCAACTTTCAGTAGTGCAAGTTTTCGGTAGTGCAAATTTCGGTAGTGCAAAGTCGTCGTATTCCCTACAAGTACGACGACTAGGCATATCTGAACGATTACGAGGGGAAGGGCGTAATGGAGAGGATTGTTCCCTTGGAAGACTCCATTAGAAGTGGCTGCTTTCGGATGAGGTTGAACTGTTGTATTAGACGGCATTTTTTTGGAGATTGATGTAAGAAAACCTGCAATTAGATTCGTAGTATTGTGTGATAAACTTATTATTCGCCAGACAAAAAAAAACATCGACTGAAGCTTCAAAATGGACAGAAAAGATTTAAGCGTTCTTACATACAATATGGATCGCATTCACACAGCAAACTGTTCTCTAAACAGTGATAATATCTCAGAAACCAATCAATATTGTGGCTAAAAATATTCTACAGGGGGAGACCCATTGGACTGTTGTTTTAGCGTACAAGGATGGAGCGAATAAATTCTTATGGAGCGAATAAATTCTTTGTATTATTTGGTTTGGCAGAATGAGGACACGAGACTTGAATGAATTTGTTTTGTGTGTTTGTACGTGGGTTAGAGTTTACTGAAGGAGCATATTAGCTATTGCTTTTATTTCATATATGCTTAACACACATGCACGCATGCTATTTATAATACTAAGCAAACACTAAAAGACAAATAATTAAAAGTCCAAGTTGCTTTAATTAATTTCTATGATCAGATCTTCATCAACACTGTATTTCTTCATTGGCGTGCAAACTTTTCGGCGTAGTAGACTTTCTCCCCCTTTTTTTTGTTTCTATGTAATTATTGAAGATCACGTTGAGATTATTCAACAAATTCCTCCCTTAATCTCAACGTGTTCGCTCTTTTATCCCGAGCATCTGTTTTAGATTCTCGAACGTATTTGTTGGTAATGGCTTCGTGAAAATATCTGCAACTTGATCCGAACTTGCAACATGTACCATCTTCACTGCTCCATTTTTACGTGCTCCCGAATAAAATGAAACCTCGCATCAATATGCTTGCTTCTCTTGTGATGAACTGGATTTTTTTGTTTCTATGTAATTATTGAAGATCGCGTTGAGATTATTCTAACATGGACATGGCTGACGCAAAGCTTAGGGAAAAGATGAACATTAAGAAGAATAAAGATAAAAATCCCATCTTTCAAGGTGAAATGTGTCATATATCAAGAAAACTGCATTCGTAATGGCTATTTCTGTGCAAAAATAGCAGTCTGCGTGAATGCATTCGCCAGGTGCATAAGAGAAATAAAAAAGTTGAACATCAAGAAATGAAAAAATTACCTGTTATGGGTATATATATATATATATATATATATATATGTCGTCAAGACTGCAATAATGGATCAAGAAAGCTTCAGATACGTTGATGTTTGAAGCGGAGGGACTGACTTTTGCCTTGGAAGATGGTATGGTATAATAGTGTCATATATAGATGAGGACGAACTTTGTTATTCCCATTATGCCCTCGTATTGGACTTAATTTCTTGGGCTATCATTTTTGTCTGCCAGCGACGCTGCAACTTACATTACATACACTTTGGATGAAAACTTAACTTTTTATATTTAAGACTTTGACTTTTGAGATATGAATGCATATACTAATATAGTTACATCATGTACTGAGAATGGCAAGTAGGCGCCTATTGAAACGCGTTGACTAAAGATGGAGACTTGGAAAGCGAAAATCTGTCGAATACAATCGAAAAAAAATTTAATTTTAGCAGCAGACTTAGGCCCTTCCTCAATGGTAGGTTTTTTTTTGGGTGATCTGATAATTTGAGGTTTTTACCACTGTGACTCTTAGGAGGTTTTTTTGTAGGTTTATCTATCATAGGTGGGTTTTTTTGCAGCTTTTTCTTTTTTTTTCTTTTTTACTTTTCTTATCTCATTTACTAATATTTATATATTAATATTTGTTTATATATTGATATTTATTTATATATTACTCTTTTGTTTATACATTAATATTTATTAATTTTTTTAACAAAAAAAATTTAATGCGTCAAAGTGTTTACTTTTTATTTAACTTATTTAGTGTTTCCTGCATTATTTATTTTTTATTAACTTCAAAAGTTAAATAATACGAAATATATTTATATATAAATAATTTTGAAAACTAGATAAATATAATGTGATGATTTTTTAATACTTAATTTCCTTTTTATCATATATTAACATTTGTTTATTAGTATTTATTAATTTTTTATTTTTACGAAAAAATTTTAATGTGTTAAAAATGTTTATTTCTTTTATATTTTAAATAAATAAATAATATTTTTATTATGTAATCGAATTTTTTATTAAATATAAAAAATTAGATATGAAATATAATTATTATAAATTATTTTGAAAATTAGATAAATATAATTGGTTAATTAAGTAAAACTAAATTAAATTAAAGAGGGTTCCCAATAAACCTACTTTTTGGGTTTTATGGTTGGGAAGAAATTTTGTTTTGGAGGTAGAAGTTTTTTACTTTTGAGGTGGCGCCGACGTGGCACACAAAAAACCTACTTTTTCGGTTTAGCACTGAGGAAGGCCTCAACGGGAATAGCGTTTTTTCTTTCCTCAAAATATTATTACTCTCGATTTCTTCGTGTCTTCGTGATATATTAAGGACATTCATAATTAGTGTAACGTTACATCAGCCGACCCTATTAAATGAAGTAAATCACTAACGGACGTAGTCAACCCTATATTATTCGGGATTCTCCAATAGGAAAACTCAAAATGTAAAATTAAATGATTATATAGATCGCTAGCTTGTTGTAAACCGATAAAATAACTAGCTATCATTTAACTCTATCATTGGTCTGACTAAATCTTTAAGAACGATTGGAGCATCGTTCTCTATCACTTTCTGAAAAGAAAAAAAAGAGTGATCTTTCCAATTGGTTGAAGTTGAAGTATTAGAAAACTTGTTCATGAGAGCTTCATTACACGGAAAAGACGTTGAGCTGAGACATGAACTTGATTCTTCGTTAACTTCGTCGAATGGAGATTTGTTTTCTTGACGATCTTTTTAATTATATTTTGTAATCGTTTTCTCAGTACTGAATAATTCTCGTGAGTTTTGTTAGAGATAAATTGTAAGTTTGATTCGCATGTTTGAAGAGATGGAACAGGACAGAAACTATCGAGCCTAAGTTTGAACCATGATACAAAAATAATTATTTATAGAAAGAGGAAAAAGATTAAGTTAGACAACCTTATTATTCACCAAAGCATATCTTCCTTTCTATTGATTACGGCTCAAACCATGATAGAAACTGTCGTGGTATGTCAATTTTAATTTCATAGGAAAATATTGTCTATTTTTAGTTAATCAATATTCTTTCTTATCCACTTAACCACAGTAATTAAAATATAAATAAACGTGTTGGAGAGCATGAGTTAGGTGAGAACATGTATGAGAGGGTCAGCGGAGTTAATGACGGCGTTTAAAATTGAAAAAAAAAAAAACATCGAAAGTGAGAGATTTGCGTATGCTGGTCATGGCGGTTGTTCACGGTAGGTGGACACCATGGCAATCAATGGAACATAGTAGCATGCAACTCAAACGACAAAATGAAAAATGAAAAACAAAAAAGAGAAGTAACCCTCGTCGCATATTCTGCAAACAACAATTTATAGAGAGAGGAAACTTGTTGGGTTTCTTGATTATATATTATTCTCGATGTCCGAGATTAAATAACATGCACTGAAAATTGCAGCAAAAAAGATTATAAGGACGCAATGCGATTGAGCAAACCCTTTTCCTTGCAACTCTCAATAGCCCCGTCGAAAATTTCTTTGAGTCCATTTTCGTACTTAAATCCAGTTTCGATCAGCTTCTTGCTCGAAAGGTTGCTCATAACATTGATCGCCTTAATATCCTTCCAAGCACTGAAAAAAAAGAAGTTAAAGCCCCCCAAAAAAAAAAAAAAAAAACTAAAACGATGCAACGAGAAGCATACTACGTACTCAGATGTCGGGATTTTAAACTCCGGATATGTCGTAGATAAAAATCGAGCCAACTCGTCGATCGTTGCTTCGACTGCTGAGCAAATGTATCGTCCTTTTGCTTGTGGATATTCGAAGAGATGTATGTGGGCCCTCGCCACGTCATCAATGTGAACACAGCTTGTCCTCATTATATTGGGATAGATCGCTTCGGCGCCTGTCCGAAGTTATGAAGTTAAGTGCACATGTTCATAAGCATCGCAATTATATCCACAAACCCTAGTTAAACCCAGAAGTAAATCATACTTTTATATAAAAATCGGTTTGGATTTCGGTTCACCGATTCTGTTTGGGGTCATTAAATCTGGTAATTTGATCATTTTCCCCGATAAAACAAGTTGAGATTTTCTATAACCAGTAATCCAGTCAGCAGCCAAATATGAAATTCAACTTTTTCTTGAAAAAAATTCAAATTTCTATCGATACGTGAAAGTAGTAACCTAATTTCACAATTATCAAGCCCTCAGATTTTTAAAACAAGTCGTTTAAGTCGTTTAAGTGAGTTACATGCATATTTACGAAATAAAATGAAATCTCCATTATATCCCTAATTAATAACATTACCCCTTTCAATTAAATAACTTCTATTTAGATAAGGGGTAAAATAACAACGATATTTTATCTTGGGAACTGTAAAACAGACTTTTATACGAGAACAAAAATAAATTCACCCTCCCAAAAAATTCTAAATTGACTTATTTTTAGAATCAGAGGGAGTAAGTATAAAAATCAAAAACCATCTCAAATTCATAAATTTGCCAATGTTCCCACTAAAATAATGCAACTAAATATTATACCAATCTAAACTTGGTGAATCTATATAAAAATGCGCAATTGTATAAAAAATTGCGAATCATTACCCATGTCAGAAATTTTTTGATATAGGTACTTGTTCGACTGTGTATACCATTTTTCCAGTCTTAACATACGTATGTGTATTGCGTACCTCGTCGCACATTTATATGGTACCTTACGGCTGACTATATAATGATGTACCATTTTATTACTTTATTATGTACTTAAATATGTTTCCATATGGTACCTAAATATGTGTGTATAATGTAGCTTGCGGCGGACATGTACCAATTGTGCAAAAATATTTTCTGACAGGTACCTACATATAAAAAACTACTGACATGTTACCGACTTGCTAATTTTTTATATTAATGAATATTTTTATGTAAAATCCCCTTTAAACATATAGGATAATGTCCAAAAACATTTCACACCACATCATTTTGAATTAAAAAAAAATTGAGGATAATATTCATCCGTTACCTAAAATCAATGCCATAGCAACTTGCACGGAATCCGGGATTTTGGGGCCCACGAAGGGTCCGGCGACCCACGGAGGGTTCAAGGCGATGAGGTCCAGCCCAAGCTTGTCGGCCCACGCTATGGCCGATCTCTCGCCTAGGGTTTTCGAGACCATGTAACCCGCACCGAAGTTTCCAAGCCTTCGAACATGATCGATATCGGTCCAACAATTCTCGTCTACGATTCCCGACGAACCTTTCTCACCACCGAAACAAACTGCCGTTATGCTCGACGTGTAAACCACTCGTTTCACGGTTCCCGAGTCAGCACACGCCTGTGCAGAGTTGATTAAATTGCATCGTGTTTTTTCATGCAAGCGTTGCATTGGACTTCAATGTTATCACTATAAATGTAATAATTTATCAAAGAGATTTGCTATTCTGCCCAACTATATGGTGAATAACTACCGCAATCACCATAACAGATCTTTCTTTCATTGTGCTTCTACTCCCTCTCAATTTGTCGGCATCACCTCTGTTACTTTTCGCTATTGGACCGGCCCACATAAGTGGAGAGTTGGTCCATATAAGAGATGAATTTTCATCATAAAATCAATTGATGATAGTTGGAGGGGACTCATCTACTTATATACCGGTCAAAATCTCCTCAATTATTCGATGTTGGACACATATGACTTATTAGGGCTTCTAATTCTTAACAACCTCTGCCGCTCCTCTCGATTCCTCCATCACATCCGTCGCCCCCCTTCGAGGGCGTCCATTTCTCGTAATCTTAGCTTTATTCAATAAAATCAAAAATAAAAAACACTAAACTACACATGTGGTGAATCAATGCGTCGAAGAGCGACGGTGGAGGTGATGGCTGCACTGGAGAGGGAGGGGAAGCACGTCAGATGATTCTGTGGTACTCACGATAATTACTCACCGTAGTTTGACATCAATTATGATGTATATATATATATATATATATATATATACGAACTTGTAAGATGCCTTGAAGTGCAGCGGTGACCCTTTGGACTTTGACTTGCTCGGGTTCTTCCCCGTGGAGGTCGAGAGCGTGCGCCACGTGGAAGACTCCGACGCATCCATCGATGGCCGGCGCAAAACTTTCCGGTCGGTCGAGGTCGGCGTCGAAGACCTTTAAACCCTCCGATGCGCCGGCGAGGTTTGTCAGGTAGCTAATGTCCCTTTTGCCCTCTGGAAAAAAAGTATGTAATTTTTCATAATATTGTTTTTGCTGTTACGTGTTAGTTATTACATTACCTCCTAAACTAATTAAAACTGATTACCTGGATCCATTCTTACGGTTGTATGAACAAAGTAGCCGTCTTCAAGTAGTTTCTTTACGAGCCATGATCCGAGGTAACCTGTTCCACCGGTCACACATACTCTTCCCTTCTTTGTATCAACCATCTCTCTCTCTCTCTCTCTCTCTCTCTCTCTCTCTCTCTCTCTCTCTCTCTCTCCCTCTCTCTCTCTCTCTGTGTGTGTGTGTGTGTGTGTAAGAATAAGGTTATACTTATAGAAGGGGTGGTGTCGGTGAACTTTATTAGCATTAGTGGCATGAAGGCCATTTACGTCATTTTATACACTTCCATCAATGAAAGAGTTAGTGTTGCAGAAGGTTGATGAAGACAGATCGATCGAAAGGTTAATATGGTTTGAGCTGTCACATTGCTGTGAGTGATAGTATCTCATCATATACCTTGGTAAAAATTTTGTCGTATATATTTTTAAGATATTCAAAGTCCATTATCGACCACACACACTGGGATTGGGAATAATGGCAGATAGCTGAAATAGAAGAGGAAAAATAAAAAGTAAAAAACAAGCCTTGCTTGGACTAGAATTACGAGCATGGAATGGGTATTCCATTTCTTTTTTCGTTTTCTCTCTATTACGAGGTTTAGATGATAGTTGATTATGAAACCTTCGTGATTTCATTACTAGTTCCAAGAGAAAAAAAAATGACATGTTTTTACAAATCGTATTCGAGTTAATATTATGGTTTTGTTGGATTAATAGTACAAAATGAGATATTATATCATATGTAATAAATCTTATACACAGGGACGGATCAAGAAACTTTTGACCGGGGCCGCAAATGGCATACGTCAAAAATTTTCATTTGCTATTTTTCTTGCAATTATTTATCAATTTTGATTTTTTCATCGAAACTTATGAACTTACAATAAAAGACTTAATTTTCCTACATTTAACAAACAAAAAAACTAATAAAAAAGAGAATAAAAAATCGACGATAACCTTGATGAAACTCGAATATTGACAACATGTTATGATATTGATATAGCGTAGTATATTATTACTGTTAAATAATATGCTACAAAGAAAATAAAGAAGAAAATAGCGCAAGGCATATGTCTTATGAATATCAACCGTAATATTTATTTGAGCCTTTTTATTTGATATTTATTTCTTATTCAACAAGTGATTTTTAATTATATTAACGTTCATAAGTAAAATTTGAGGAAGAGCTTTTATTACTTGGTTTTTGTTTTTTTAGTGCATAATAAAAATTTAAATTGACCATGAAAGGAACTACAAAATGTGGAAAGAGAACTACTTTAGATATTAAATAAGAACCTAATTGATTAATATATATAATTAATTTAGTTGTATTGTTTGGTTAAAACCCAAAAATACCTATGTTAGGATCGGTTTTACGCGTTTAGAGGGGGGTGAATAAACGCTTGACTCTTTTTGGGTTTGTCTGTGAAGTGACTAGTGTTCAATCAATGACCGGTCAGTATAAGTGCGGAATGTGATACTGACTGATTGTAACCGATATGAAAAAGGAATACGTGTGTGTGTGAGAGACCGGTTTGTTTCTGGAAGTTCGGAGAAAAATCTCCTACGTCTCCCCTTCTTCCTCGCAAGGAAGGTTCACTAGATCTCAGTTATACAACTTAGTACAACCTACCCAGCTGAACTCAGCTCTAATCTAGTAATCGCCTAGGCAGTCGTTTACAACAATCCACCTACTTCAACAGCTTTTTACAGCGTTGGAAATAAAGAATATAAACAAGAACAGTTATGTCTTTAGACTTCACTCTTGCTTTTTCGCTCTTTTACAGTGTTTGAAACTAATTGATGATAGCTTGGAGGATGAGATTTTTCAGCATTGTAAAATCGTGAAGTATATTCTTCAACTTGTATCTCTCCTTTTATGCTTGATGTTTGAAATTCAAACCGTTGTGAGATAAACTCTTCACTCTAGACAGTGCATTAATTGACTTTCCCAAAATGGGTCTGTCCGGTTTATGCAGTAGTTTATCCTGTCACTTTGCTTTATACATTGTTTGTGCTAGTTGACTTCTGCTTCACTCCAGACTCGCAGCTTTGCATTGAATGCCTGATATTTCCTTTTTGTCTCAATAAGCTCTTGTCTTGAGTGTTCCATTTATGTCGCGTCCGTTTAGTAAATCATGACGTTCTCTTTGAAGTTTTGCCTGTGACTGGTATTCTTAATCGGTATGCAGTAGAATTCCTCATTCTTAGTCAATACCGATCACATAAGCGCATCGTTTTATTCCTTGGAGTGATCTCCCCGGTTTCTCAAGTTTAGTCAGTTACGTCAACACCAAAACTATTAATCCGAATATTGAAATTCGTATAACTAGCAACCTAAAACTAAAAAAAAGGAACAGGGATTGGCAAAATCCACGCCAATTTTAGAGCGCCAATTTCTCTCTCTGCCATGGCGAAAAAGAGAAAACGGCGACAGAGAGGGTAGCGCCGGTCACGGTGGTGACGACGCCGCCCCCTCCGACGGGCAATCAACGGATAGTAATGCGAGCATTAATGATCAGAACCATATGCAAGGAGCACAATAGTAATTTCGCGGAGTACTGTTCCTTTGGTCAAATCGGCTAAGCAATCTCCAGGCGAATTGGCGGAAGATAGTCAATCCCTTAATCGGCAATTGTATCTTGTACCAGCGATCGCAACCAATCAAGAGGTGGAGCAACTATCGAATGGCGGCGTACTGTTCCATTGGTGAATTCTGCAAAACAGCAATCCCCAATCAAATTGGATGCTGATGGTCAATTTGAGAAGGAATGGCCTAAATTGGTCAGTTCCCTGAGCCGAGTACCTGTGCAATCTACTGCAAATAACACGTGGCTCAAATTCAATGTGAACCTGATACAAAATCAGGATAATCGACTTGACTATGTTGCTCCAAGCACTGAGGAAGGGCATGAAATAGGTCTGGTGCAGCAAGATGAGATAGAAGAGGAAGTTGAGGATTGGAATTCGGCACTGCTTTGCTATGTTCTTGGGGCAAATCCTCCATATGGAATAATGTCAGGTTTTTTGAAGCGTAAGTGGGACAAACTAGGATTACAGAATGTGTGGCAAGTAAGGCAGGGTATATTTCTGGCAAGGTTCGACAGTGTGGTGTCCAGGGATAAGGTCCTCCAAACAGAGATCATACATTTTGATAGGAAGCCAGTGGTCCTTGCTCCATGGACTGATATCACGCAACTAAACAAATAGGGGTAGATAGTGTCCCAATATGGGTGCAGCTTCCTCAATTGGAGCTGAAATGTTGGGGGATCAAGACCCTTAGCAAGTTAGCTAGTCTGCTTGGGAGACCAATTATGACTGATGATGTCACACGGAAGAAAGGGAGAATCCATGCGAGAGTCCTAGTGGAAGTTGACCTCAATAAACCTCTTAAAGACAACATGAACTCCTCAGTGAGAAAGGGCGGCTTTTGGAACAGAGAATCACTTATGAATGGAAGCCTATTCTCTGCAAGAGCTGCAAGAGATATGGTCATGAAGAAGCTATCTGTAAAAATGTGCTTCACAAGGAGTTTCAAACAACTGGAAAGGTAGGGCAACCAACAGATACATGACTTAGGAAGTCTTGGGCTGACTTGGTTCAAAGGGAGGAAGTGAAAAACCTGGCTACACCTGAAAATAACCCTTCCAAGCAGAGGGTCTCTGTTGTTGGTAATGGATAGTAGTGCTTCGTGGAATGTAAGGGGCCTTACTGGCCCTGCTAAGCAGAGAGGGGTGGCTCTCTTCTGCAGTAAATATAGAATAAATTTTCTGTGTATGCTAGAAACAAAACTGAAAGAGGCTTCAGTCAAAAACATAATCAATAAAGTTTTTGAAGGATGGAAATTCTGCCACAACATTAGCGATCATCCGATGGAAGAATTGTGGTGGTATGGAAAGGTGGAACTGAGCTGGAATTGGTGTCTAAGTCAGACCAACACATGCAGTTCAAACTTTTGAAGAACAATTCTCTGGTTACCTACCTCACCTGTGTCTATGCACATAATGAGTAGGCTGCTAGGGGCAAATTGTGGGAGATTATGGTGCAGATTGGACGGGCCTCAACTGAACCATGGATGATCTGGGGGATTTCAACAATATAAGAGGCTTTGAGGACAGGTTGGGGTGTTCCCCTATTACTGCAGCTGAGTCAGAGAATTTAATCAATGCTTGCAAAACTGTCACCTGGTGGAAATAAAAAGAAATGGATGCCAATTCACCTGGTCCAACAAACAAAGTCAGGAGAAGAGAATCTGGAGCAAAATTGACTGGGCCTTTGCCAACCAAACTGGATCACTAAATTCTCAGAGCACATTGCAGTATTCCTCCCAGAGGGAGTTTCTGACCATTCGCCCATTTTCCTCAGGAATACAGGTCAAACCCAAGTTACTATGAAGCCTTTCAAGTACTTCAACATGTGGTCACTGGCGCCTTTCTTTCTCAGCATTGTGGAGGAGCATTGGTGTCCTGAAGCTGGCTCAGCTATGAGATGTGTATGCTGGAATTTGGCTAAGATGCAGGGTCCCCTGAGAACCTTAAATAAATCCCAGTTTGATAATATTGTCACCAACACTGAAATGATCAGAACAAGACTAGAGGAAGTGCAAGCATCTCTTCATGCTGATCCTCAGAATTTGGAGCTTCTAGCAAAAGAGCAGCAAACTAGAGCAGAATTTGGATTCCTAAGTGTGGCCAATGACAAATTCCTGAGACAAAAAGCCAAAGCTAGGTGGATGGCTAATGGAGATCAGAACACTGCTTATTTGCATGCCAGAATCAAGCAAAGAACTTACCAACCGAATCCTGTCCATATCTTCCTCAGATGGTAGGACAATTACTGATGGGGGTAAAATATTAAAGCATTTATCTGATTACTTTCAGGAAGTCCTGGGCAAGGGAAGTACTACTAACTGTATGCTGGAGTAGAGGGTAGCAGCAGAAGGTTACACTCTAACCCTGGCAGATCAGCTTAGACTCATTCAGCCCTTTGACAGATGGGAAATCTGGACAGTGATGAAATCCATTCATGAAGAGGTAGCCCCAGGGACCTGATGGATTTGGGAGTGGCTTTTTTTCAAAAAGGCATGGAGTGTTAGGGGATCAAGTCACCAATGCCATCTTAGAATTCTTCGAGACAAGTAAGATGCTGCCAAGACTAAATAATACAATCCTCTGCCTCATTTCCAAAGATGGCAAATCCTAACTCAGCCCAAAACTTCAGACCTATTGCGTGCACTAACACTATATATAAGTGCATTGCTAAACTGCTATGTGGCAGGATTAGGCCCCTTCTGCCAAAACTCATCCATGCCAACCAAAGTGCATTTGTAGAGGGAAGATCAATTGTGCACAACATCCTCCTATGTCAGGATTTGATTAGGCTGTATAATAGGAGAAATGCCTCATCTCGGCCCCTCGTGAAAATTGATACCAGGAAAGCATATGACACGGTGGAATGGATCATGGAGTGTGTCACCACTGTGACCTATACTATATATGCCAATCAGTGTTTTAAAACGCGTATAGCGCAACACGTCGCGTTTCAGTTCCGATAGCGCGTAGCGTAAATAGCGTAGCGTGTTGCGGGAGTATTTCGAACAATCTTCTTTATAACTCATAAATTATTATATATGATAATTATTAACTAAAAACTTAACTTTGATTGAATAACCATAATCTTTTGAAAAAATAATCCCGAACTAAATAAATAAGATATGTATGTCATTTTAATCGTCATAAAAAATCTAATAAACTAGAGGTATTTATTTAGTTTTGTCTTAAAACCCGCACGAGATAATGGTAATTTAATGAACTGGTGGAATATAATTAAAAATTAAAAGAATTAAAGGCAACTCTGTAGTCTCTTGTCAAATGTGTACAACTAGTTGTCCATTATAGCTATCAGTAGTCATTTTCGGCGACACGTGTCACTATTATAGTGGAAGAGCTCAATATTCTAGGTTAATACGCTATTTTTTTACGCCTTGTAGCGTTTTGGCCAAATTTTTCGCTATTGCGCGCGTTAATTCGCTTTACCGCTTTTTAAAACATTGCTGCCAATGGCACTCATTCAGGGGCTGTTAAGGGAGCCAGGGGCAGAGGCAGGGTGACCCTGTTTCACCTCTTCTCTTTGTAGTCTCCATGGAATATCTGACTCGGAAGCTGCAGCTTTCATCTAAAGACACTCGATTCATATTCCAGCCCATGTGTAAGCATCTTAACTTGGTGAACCTATGATTCGCTGATGACCTGATGATCTTCTGCAAAGGCACCCATGGGGTTGTGTTAGTGGAAATGGACTCTCTAGAGCACTTCCACCAAGTGTCTGGCCTGGAAGCTAACCAGCAGAAGTCAAGTCTGTACATTGCTGGCACAAACAGGGAGGTAACTGAGCAGATTCTACTGAAGACAGGGTTTCAAACTGGGTAGTTATCCTATGAGGTACTTGGGAGTCCCTATATCCCCAGTGAAATGGAGCAGGAACTCGTGCCAATCACTGGTGGAAAAGATCACAGCAAGAGTTCAATGTTGGGCAACTAGGAACCTCTTATATGTTGGGAGGCTATGTTTGATTAATGTTGTCTTGTTGGCTACGCATGGATACTGGGGGACCATTTTCCTGCTGCCTAAAGCTGTTACCAAAGAGGTAGACAAAATCTGCAAAGAATTACTCTGCGGGAAAAAATCACATGGCAAGTGCATCCCCCTCTTAAACTGGGACAATGTGTGTTGTCCCAAGAACAACGGTGGGCTGAATATGCGAGACTGTGCAACCTGGAATCTTGCCCTGGCAGGGAAACATATCTGGGATATCACGCTGGCAGTAGACTCCCTATGGATCAAATGGATAAATGTAAAATACCTTAAGGGTACTAACTTTTGGGACTTTTAACACGTAGCTGACTCGAGCTGGCATTGGAAGAAGATCAACAGAATAAAGGAGAAATTCAGACTGGGTTATAATGACAGGAATTGGCTACCGGCAAAGGATGAGATTTATTCTGTCCAAAGTGGCTATGATAGGCTCAAAGGCACCATACCAGATTTCCCCTACTGTAAAGCAGTCTGGAATAGGATTAACATCCCTAACATTCCTTTCTACTTTGGTTGATAGTGCAGAAAAGAATCCTAACAGTGGATAGGCTGTCTAGTTGGGGTATGAACATTAATGATACAAGTTGTAGGCTATGTGGACGGAGCTTGGAAACTGTGGAACACCTATTTCTGGTCTGCCCCTACAGCGAACAAGTGATCACGAGTATTAGAGCATGGCTGAGCATTGGAGGGTTGATTCAATCATTTGAAGAATTATGCAGATGGGTGGAGGTTGTGGGGAGGAAGCGAAGTGTTAACCACCTCATCAATGTGGCTTCTTCACTTCACCACTTGTGGTGTGAACGGAACAGACGACTGCATGGGGCTGGCATAAGTAGTGTGGAATAGATCATTTACATGATCAAGCAGGAAATGAAAATATGGCTACAGAGTCTTCGCCATCTGAAGAAGATCAGTAGCTCACATATGTTCCATGTTACTTGTATACAATTTAACCTTGGTTGTATTAGAGGTGTTTGATGTACAGACTGGTTTCGTGGTAAATGAAATTTTCATTCTACCAAAAAGAAAAAGAAACAGGAAACTAAGAAGAATAAAAATTCTAACAAATAAAAAATGACAATAAAGTCTAAGAACAGAACATGAAAGAAAATGATTTAAAAAAGAGCAGACTAAAAAGATAACTAAATGAACAAAAAAAGCTAAGGAAAAAAATTAAAAAGGAACAATGCAATACTATACATAAACCTTAAAAAGAATAAAAAAGCACATGAGGTGACGATTCGAACCCCCACCATTCATGTAAAGTGTAGCTACCTCACCATTATACTACATGGCATTCTTGTACATTTACGATATAGAGGGCCATATATACTTATTCAACTATATATTGCACATATAAGTTTCGAAAATTTTCGCGGGGCCCGTGGTCCCCCGGCCCTACTGTAGATCCGCCCTGCTTATACATACAATTAAACCAAGTTCGCTTATGCTTGCGACACGTGTCCATTTTCTTTATATTAAACAAATAAAAAATAAACAAATAATAAAATAACTGCCCACTACCTTATATTATTGTTGTTATACAAGAATGTTATATTAATTACACATATTTACATCCGTGATGCACGGGCATAAAACTAGTTAGAACCTATGATAAGACTATGTTTTATCAACAAGGACAACTGTTCTTGCATTAAAGAAAAAAGCAAGTAATAAAAATTCAAAAATAAAATCAATTGTCACAACCGGTTGGTAGACCAACCTTGAACTTGACATGGTCGTGCACAAATTCCAATATCTAACGTTATCCAATAATGCCATTTGTCAAAATGTGATTGGTTTGTATGATGTTTTGAGATTTTTATGATATTTTCAGTTATCTCTTATTTTTTTATTTTTTATTTTCACCAAAATCCATGATTTTTTTCGACATAAATAGAAACTAATACTGATACATTTGTGAGTGTATCATACTTTTTTAATTAAGAGATTTTAATGTAATATAATTTAATATATTTTGCACACATTATCAATAATAATAAAAATAATTATAAAATACAATTATGTTTATTAAATAATAAAACGAATAATTGTTATGCTTGTTTTGAGTTGTTGATAAAGTATGAAAATTATTGAGGTTGGGTTAAGGTGTATGTTGTGTATTTGAAGGAGAGAGAAATTAATTTTTTTTTCTCATGATCAGTGGAGGTTTGATAATCATAGTCGAAAGGTCAAAAAATTTACGTGGGAGGTGGGAGTCATACAAAAATCACACGTGAATGAAAAAAGAAAAGGTTAATGGGCCCATTTTGTTTGGGCGAGCCCAATATGATTCGGGGTAAAAGCCAACTAAAGAAAAAGCAAAAAAAAAAAAACCAAACCCTTAAAACCTCTCATCATTTCAAGGTGCTTATCGATTTCTTCCTATGCCAAATCTATAAGCTCTGTGTGTTGGTTTGTTTGAAGATTTCATTGGTAAAAAATGAAGCTGATAAGAAGTGTGTTTTGGTCTGGTAAAAAGGCGTTGTCACAGCAATTTCTCAACCCTTGTGAAGGACGAGCATTTTCTGCTAGGCCCCTTCGAGGTACTTATTTAGATTTTGATTTCGTAATCAATTTACGCTGATATTGTAAGATGTTTTTCGGTTTGATGTGAACTGAGTGATAGTATGGAGCTGAATTTTCATGTGATTTGTGTTTTTCTAGGACAACATATTTTGTTATTTAAATAAAATAAAAAATTTAATAAATTTAAACCTGCTTCCATAAATGAAAGTCGACTCACAACAAAAATGTGAAGCCTGTGTCGAGGCAAAAAATGGCCAATGCACCGTTCTTATCTGTTGAGAGAAGTAGTGCGCCTCTAGAACTGATCCATACGGATATGTATGATCTGAAGTTCGTGCAGACTAGAGGTGGAAAAAGTACTTTATTACTTTTATCGATGATTGCACGGGATTTTACTACGTATATTTGTTAAGTGGTAAGGACGAGGCTTTTGATGCCTTCAAAAGATATAAGAGTGAAGTTGAGAATCAACTAAACTCACGAATAAAAATATTTCGAAGTGATAGATGATGAGAATATGTGGCGTCATTCTAAAAACATTCTGCCAAGAGAACGGCATTATTCATCAAACAACTGCACCTTATTCACCTCAGTCAGGCGGAGTTGCTGAATGCAAAATAGGTCTCTTAAGGAGATGATGAATGCTATGTCGATCAGTTCTGGGCAACCTCAGAACTTGTGGGGGAAACAATCCTCTCGGCAAACCGCATTCTAAATATGGTGTCATACAAAAAGGAAGAAAAGACTTCATACGAATTATAGAAAGGTAAGGCTCCGTCCTACATTAACCTGAAAGTGTGGGGGTGCCTAGCAAAGGTCGAAATACCTAAACCTAAACAGGTTAAGATAGGGGCCAAGACTTTTGATTGCATTTTTATAGGATATGCTAATAACAGTAGTGCATATAACTTTCTAGTGCACAAATCAGAAAACCCTGAAATGAACACAGGGATGATATTTGAAACGAGGAATGCAGTATTCTTTGAGAATATTTTTCCAAATAAGGAAAAGAAAGAAATAAACTACAATAAGCGAACATACGTGCCGTGGAGAGCTCACCTCAAGAAAACGAGGAACCACGACAAAGCAAACGTAAAAAGGTGGCCAAATCATTTGGACCTGATTTCCTAACTTATATGTTAGATGATGAACAACGAACTTTGCAAGAAGCATTGTCTAGTCAAGAAGCTCCGTTCTGGAAAGAAGCTGTGAGTAGCGAGATTAAGTCCATAATGCAAAACCATACGTGGGAGCTGGTAGATCTCCCAAAGGGGTGCAAGCCTTTATGATGCAAATGATCCATAAAAGGAAGCTTAAGACCGATGGATCAATCGAAAAATATAAAGCTCGTTTAGTAGCTAAAGGGTTTAACCAAAAGTAGGGGTACGATTTCTTCGATACCTACTCACCCGTGACAAGGGTTACATCCATGATCACTATAGCAGCGTTGTATGCCCTCGAGATACACCATATGGACGTGAAAATAGTCTTTCTAAATGGAGAACTCGAGGAAAAAATATATATGAGGCAGCCCGAAGGGTTTATTAGACCCGGGCAGGAAAATACAGTGTGCCAACTCGTGAAGTTACTTTACGGGCTCAAGCAAGCGCCAAAACAGTGGCACGAGACATGACTATGTTGTTGAATGGGTTTAATATTAATGAGTGTGATAAATGTGTTTATATAAAACGCACGCCCGATGAGTTTGTGAGTGTCTGTCTTTACGTAGACGACATGTTAATCACGGGAAGCTGTCACTGAATAATCGTGAATACAAAGAATATGCTGAAAAATTATTTGAAGGATATGGGCTTGGCTGACATTATTTTGGGAATAAATATCTCTAAGACGTCCGAAGGAATTGTGATTACACAATCTCACTATGTTAAGAGCGTGTTAAAGAGATTTAACGCATTCGATGATCCTCCGGCTAAAATACATGTGGACACTAATGTATACTTAGTCAAAAATAAAGGAGAGTCCGTATCGCAACTCGAATACGCTCGGGTGATTGGTAGTCTGATGTATTTGTCTAACTGCACTCGACCTGACATAGCGTACTCAATTAGTAAACTGAGTAGGTTTACGAGTGATAAAACAATAATTTACGTTAATTTTAAACCCCTAAAAGCATGTTATTACTCATTACTCATCCGAAATGATTCAAATATCATAATATTAATTTATATTTCATATCCTGCAGATATCGGAGCAAAATGGATAAAAACGATAATATCTGAACGTGGATATTTCGCGATGGATAGAATGCCGAAAACCAACGAGTTAATGGCCGATAGAATTCAAGGCCCAACCAAACAATTTACCTAATTGGGCCAGCCTGAAGTGGGAACTGGGCCAATTGATATACATCGGCCCATGAGGGTTTTGACTTGTAAAAGTTGCTGGGAGAACTTAACAGAGATGATTATGACTTCACGCACTACAGATCTCAAACATATCACACCAAGCGCAGCGCTCAAGGTAGCAAAATATACTCGACAAGATCCCAAAAGACTGCTAAGTATTTACTTTCACTATTGAAAACTGATTTTGGAGATTACGCGTGATAAAGCCGACTCTATGCGGTTCTATGTTCCCTGCGTTGGAAAAAAAGGAAAAAAGAGAACCACTTCACTTCCATCATCTATAAATAGAGAGAAGAACGAAGAGGTCGGGGATATCAGTGTTCTCATCTTTAAATTTTTATTTATTACTTAGTAGAGAGCGTTTAGAAGAGAGATCATGTTTTGTTATTTTTCATCGTTGTTGTTTTGCTTTCAGTAATTGTCAAACAATTTCACTTTCCATATAATTTATATTAAGTCTTTATTCGAGTTAACTGTTGTTTTCGTACCTTGAGGAAATTCAGAGAGATTGAGTGAATAAATGATGTGAGCTTGGCCGAGAGTTTGTGCGAGAGAGACAGAGATCGAATAGAATAGGGCTGTAGTGTTTTGGTACTGCTGTTTTCATTTACTGCTTCAATTTCTTTTTGGCTTTCATTTCCATCTTTATTTTATTGAGAGCATCACAGAGAGTTTCAGCGAGAAAGAAGAAATCAAATAGCGAAGTAAGTGATAGACCATGTGAGAGAGAGAGAGAGAGAGAGAGAGATTGAGAGAATACCTTGCCAGTGAGAGATCGCTTTCTGCTGTCATTTTAAGAACATCGATCTTGCTTTTTCATTTTAAGATACTGTTGGTGTTTCCATAGTTGCTGAGAGTTCTATTTCTGTTTCTGTTGCTACTTTGAATATTCAAGCTTTCCTAGTAATGATTATTTAGTCAAAGCACGAATGATCCATTCCTTTTGGTGCTAATTTTTGAAGACCAAGTCTGATATGGGGCCAACCCAATCAACGATATTGTAAGTGTGGGGGCTCTCGATACTTAGTTAGCGGTAGATTAATCGTCACGAGATGTTATAGGTACGCGAGGTGCTTTTGATGAGGACGTAAACAGACAAAAGGATGTATGTGGTTCGAATCTTGTTGGATTCTACGTCCACGGGGCGCTGGGAACTTCCTTCCACTAAGTAATAACACTTTACACACACAGCTAATCCTCACTTTCACTCCTTAAATGCAGAAAATACGTTTGAGATATCTAGAAAGAAACTACTATATGAATGCTCTGTGAAAAGGGTTCGATCCCCAGAAAATATGGTTAAGTCCTCATTTTATAGTAGCTCCCCGCCGCCTGTTGGATGCTAGGCTCCAGGTTTTCCGGGGGACGTACGACCTAGGTTACTAGGAAAAGTGAAAACTGCTTGATTGAATGACAACAGCGTCGGCTGTAGTGAGATGCTCAGTGACATCTTCCTATAATGAAGTAACACGTGTCTTTGTAACTGTCTTCCTTCCTTTCCACTGTTCCTGCGCGTTTATACACAAAGGTTCATCCTCTTTTACCCGGTCAATGCTTATGCCCGTTAGGTCCCTGCAGGTCCTTCTTCCCATGCTTGTACTTCACTGTGGGCCCTTTTTCTTCATGGGCTTGGTTGGGCTTATCTTTGTTTTCTGTTTTTCTTGGCCCAGCTCGATTGAGTCCACATCAAAGTCATTTGCTGACTTGAGGTGAGGCTTTGTGCGAAAGAGATAAGTGGCATAGGGACTTTATGATTAACACGGTCATAAGTTCATTATTATTAGTTTTCCATCAATATAAATATTAATTTTATATGCATTTGATTAATATGGTTAACGGTTAATCACCCCCCCCCCCCAATATTATTATTATATATATATATATTATTATTAGTAATATTATTACTATTAATATTATTATTAACAATATTATAATCATTAATATTATTATTATTATAGATCGAATTCTGAACTAGAAATAAATCAACCATTTTCCCTGAGGAGACGATCCTAACTTTCGCTGTACTCGTTTTAGTAAGGTTATAAATTTTATTTTTAGCCGTTTACGACGCGACCAACGAGTAACCCGAGTTGTAGCCACTGGATAGCACTAATAAGAGTGCTAAGATATTGAAGCACATTATTAATCACGGTATACTATACACGAGATATCCCGCGATACTAGAAGAGTATTGCGATGCGAATTGGATATCTGATAGTAAAGACTCCAAATCCACAAGTGGTTATATATTTAACATCAATGGAGAAGCAGTTTCTTGGAAGTCCTCCAAACAAACATGCATAGCTCGATCCACGATGGAGTCGGAGTTCATCACACTAGATAAAGCAGGCGAAGAAGCAGAATGGCTATGAAATTTCCTGGAGGATATTCCTTGTTGGAATAAACCTGTGCCACCAATTATGATTCACTGCGATAGCATGGCAACTATCGGCAGGGCACAGAACTATATGTATAACGGTAAGTCTCGGCACATTCGTCGGAGACATAACACCGTAAGACAGCTTATCTCTAGCGGAATAATTTCCACCGACTATGTAAAGTCAAAGGAAAATATTGTGGATCCACTGATAAAAGGTATAGCTAGAAGAAAAAACAGTAAGGGCAATGGGACTAAAATCCACACACCAAAGAATGAAAACAGTGGTAACTCAACCTTGATGAGTGGAGATTCCACGAACTTTGTTTAATGAGACAACTAAGCTGTGATTAGTTCAGTAGTATACTTGGAAACTAATAAAGTCCATTCTCGACAGTTGTCCAAGTAATTTCCCGATGACGTGTGGGGTAAGCACGTATGTTTTAATGATGTCTATACCAAGTGATGGAGTATTTCGGGCTACTCCAGGATTAAGTCCTAATAGTCAGTCACATACATAAGTGTAAAGTGGGGCCGCTTCAATGAAAAACACTTATGAATCGGAGACATGGTCCACGACCGAAACGGAGACAACGTGAGAATCGAAAAGAGATCAGATTCATCACTGTGTGTATACTGTTGTCTTGGTTTATACAAAAAACGTCAGTTCAAGACATCACCACTGAGCTGGAGTAAATCCGATAGTATTTCACTAGGAAGGTTCAAAGCCACAAGCTACCTATCCCGATGCAATGATGGGTCATCGAGACTTTCTTGCAAGAATCAGCATGCATTGCATTTACATTAATTTCCATTCATGTGGGGGATTGTTTGGTTTTAAGCACAAATGGGCACTGGGCCCAAGTGTGGGTAATTAGCCTACTAAGAGAAGAGTTGAAACGGTTTTATTAAATCGAGAAGACGTCGGTCGCTGAAACGAGAAATAGTTGAAAGATTACGAAGCTACGTATTGAGCGAAATCTAACGAATATTAATTTGCTCAAACGATATCAGGTGAATGAGAAATTAATTATTAAAGCCAGTCCAAATAAAAAACAAAAAATATAAAAAAATTAATAATTTGGTGCCATGGCAGACTGATGACGTGTCACTGACACGCGGACTGACATGGACTGACGTGGCGCTGACTGGCGTGGTGATGTGGCTGACTGAAGGGATATTGGGCATCAGTCCAAGAGTTATGACTATTCCCATATTGACCCTGGCCAAAGGTTATGTCTATTTATAATTCGTCCTGGAGTCAAAGCTCTAGCTCAACTTGAAAAGTGGAATAGGACTTGCCGAGCATGATCGCGAAATTGAGAGTAAGCAATCTTTGCACTCAGAAACGATATAGTAGGTCTTCGCCAGGGTAATTCGACAAATCATTCAATTCACTCCCCGAACATTTCATAAAGTAGTTGACAGCTTCCACTCGAGTATCCTATAATAAATAAATAAGTCGAAAGCGAACTCGCAAAGTAAAGTACAAGGCAGCGAGCAACGTGTTCAAGGCGAAGTCTTATATATAGTCTTCTGGCAGAATGCAATTCAATCCCAACATTCATGTTGACATCTCTTATGCATAATGTGCTCGAGTCTTTAGTAGATTCGCCCGATAATTTTGTTACGGTGTGCGACGTTTCGAAATTCTTGAAGTCCTTGTATCTTCAGGACGTACGACCCGAGGCACTACGGGGCAATAACGTCTTACGGAAAGCGTACGACGTACGTACCTCAACTTCGACGTATAAAACCAAACTCTGTCCGAGTTTTACGAGCATCATCGATAAGACGCCCAACACCAGAATCCAACACACCCGCACTCGCATTCGCCGGCCGTCCTCCACCCACCCCGCTGCCAACCGCCACCAGCAGCCCACCGCCGCATCGCCGTCGCCAGCCTTGAGTCTATCGTAGTGGGACCTCGTCTCTCCCGACCCTCGGATCGGGAGCCTATCTCCCTTGTGGAGCCCTTAGTCCGATGAAGACAAAACTCAGAAGTCGAAGGCCGAAGAAAGTAAAGGGTGTCGTAGATTTTGCTTAATAGCTTTTCTGTTTTAGGTTCTTTAGTCCTTGGTCTTCAATTGTGAATTTTTTTCTGTCGGTTTTTGTCCCTTGTGGACCTTTTCTCCCCATGTGGGAGCGTTGTGCTCCCTTTTGGGGTTATGTTTCCTCTTTTTGAGACTTGTTTCCGTTTGGTGCAATGCGACAAATGGCTCTGCGTATTTTTTCACGTTTGTACTTCTTGTTCATTAATGGCAAGTTATCGATTAAAAAAAAATAAACACTCATTTCTTACATAGAAAGGGAAAAAAAGACTAAGTTAGGCAACCTTATTATTCAGCGTATCTTTCTATTTTATTAAGGCTCGGACCCTCATAGAAACGGCCGTGGTATGTCAATTTTAATTTTATAGGGAATTGCCATAATTTTTTAGTAATCAGTACTATTTTATCTTCACAATTATATTAATTGCACATATAGTGAGTGCAAAGATTACTAGTATATATATATATATATATATATATATATAATTGTTGTAAAACTCGACCTAGGCGGCCGCCTAGGCGCTAGTCGGACACCTGCCGCCGCGAATATAGCCTAACTGGCCACCTATTCGTCAAAATTGGCTGATCGGCCAAAAATCGCACTAGTGGGCCAAAACTCGGAATAATCGGCCGAGTAATAGCCAACTAACTAAATTTTTTTTTGGAAGGCCAGCAAAGAGCCGACCACAAAATTATAACTTGAAATGGCCCATCATAATGAGCCCAATAAGGGGCTAGCTAATAGTGGTATGCATATATAGAGAACATTTTCAGCTTCAATTCCAAGATCTATCCGGTGTGGGACAATGAGTGGCCAAATTCACGCAACATAATCAATTAACTTTTTATATCAATAGCTCATTTGGATAAAAACAAAAAGAAAGAAGAAGAAAAAAAGATAATTTATTTATTTATTTATTGACTGAACATTCGTTAAATACTATAAAGAGAATTTTATCTATTAAAATTTGTATAAATGATATACATAATAAAAAGAAAATGAAAAATAAGTATACCGACTAATTTCCCCCTAGAAACCGCCTACTCTCCGCCAACTAACCGTAGTCGCATATTCTGCAAACAATTCATAGAGAGAGGAGCTTATTGTGTTTCTCGATTATATATTTCTTCATGTCCGAGATTAAATAACATGCACAGAAAATTTCAAATAAAAGATATTATAACTACGCAATGCTATTGAGAAAACCCTTTTCCTTGCAACTTTCGATAGCCCCGTTGAAAATTTCTTTGAGTCCATTTTCGTACTTAAACCCAGTTTCGATCAGCTTCTTGCTCGAAAGGTTGCTTATAACATTGATCGCCTTAATATCCTTCCATGCACTGAAAAGAAATTAAAGCCCCGCAAAAAAAAGAAAAAAAAAAAGAAACGATGCAATGAAAAAAAACATATTACATACTCAGATGTCGGGATTTTAAACTCGGGATAAGTCGTAGATAAAAATCGAGCCAACTCATCGATCGTTGCTTCGAATGCTGAGCAAATGTATCGCCCTTTTGCTTGCGGATATTCGAAGAGATGTATGTGGGCCCTCGCCATGTCATCAACGTGAACATAGCTTGTCCTCATTATGTTGGGATAGATAATAGCTTCGGCGTCTGTCCGATAAGTTATAAAGTTAAGTTCACATGTTCATAAGTATAGCAATTGTATCCACAAACCCCAGTTAAACCCAGAAGTAAATCATACTTTTATATAAAAAGAAATTGGCTTGAATTCCTGGTCACCGATTTATGTTTGGGATCATTAAATCTGATAATTTGATAATTTTCTCAGACAAAACAAGTTGAGATTTTATTATCTATCGTATTCCAAAATCGAGTGAACAGTAACTAGTCACCAGTCAAATAAAAAATTCGACTTTTTTTGAAAAAAATCAAATTTCTGTCGATACGTGCAAGTAGTGACCTAATTTTACAATTATCAAATACTCCCTCTGAATTTTAAAACAAGCTGTTTAATGGAGTTACATACATATTAAGAAATAAAGTGAAATCTTCATTATACCCTTAATTAATAACACTCTCCTTTTTAATTAAATAACTTCTATGTATAAAATAACAAAGATATTTTATTTTGAAAACGGTAAAACGACTTTTACTTGAGAACAAAAATAAATTCACCATCCGAAAATAGAAATAAATTATTGACTTGTTTATAGAATCAGATGGAGTAAGTATAAAAAAATCGAAAATCTATCTCAAATTCCCACTAAAATAATGCAACTAAATATTGTAATCAATTTAAACATATCTATACTATGAGATTTGCTATGGTGCCCACTTACCGTAAGCAACCATCGTGAGCACCATAAGCAAATCTCTCAATGTTTTGCGTTTTTTCGATTCTCAACGCCGTCAAAACCTCCGTAGACCCTCTAATATCAATTGCTAACCTAAATCGCCCTTCCAACACGTTAGTATTTAAGAAAATCATCACCTCGGTACGTCGTACACATGTGAATAATAAATAATGAATTTTCTTAAATATTAACGTTTGGAAAGGGCGATTTAGGTTAGCAATTGATATGAGAGGGTCTACGTAGGTTTTGGTAGCGTTGAGAATCGAAAAAACGCAAAAAAAAATGAGAGATTTGCTTATGGTGCTCACGGTGGTTGCTCACGGTAGGTGGGCACCATAGCAAATCTCTCTATACTATTATATAAATGGGGAGAGAGGGATACAAACTGTCAATAACTGATTTCGTGTGTGAATCTTTTACATTTGAAAAATATTAATTAAAATTAAAACATGGATCACGTAGGTGTAGGGTGTAAAACGGTTTCTTAGCCTAGAAAATAACTGATATTTCTCTTTTTAGTATATTGCTTATTTTTTAATTAAATATTAAAACTAAAATTAAAACAAAAACCACCACTATATTTGATTTTGATGCACACATGTAGGGTGTGCCAAATAAACTAGTATAGGATAATGTCCAAAAAATTTCACACCACATCATTTTGAATTAAAAAAAAAAATTGAGGATAATATTCATCCGTTACCTCCTAAAATCAATGCCATAGCAACTTGCACGCAATCCGGGATTTTGGGGCCCACGAAGGGTCCGGCGACCCACGAAGGGTTCACGGCGACGAGGTCGAGCCCAAGCCTGTCGGCCCACTCTACGGCCGATCTCTCGCATAGGGTTTTCGTGACTATGTAACCCGCGGCGAAGTTTCCAAGACTTCGGATATGATCGATGTCGGTCCAACAATTCTCGTCTATGATTCCCGACGAACCTTTCGCGCCGCCGAAACAAACTGCCGATACGCTCGACGTGTAAACCACTCGTTTCACGGTTCCAGAGTCGGCGCACGCCTGTGCAGAGTTAATTAAATTGCATCATGTTTTTCATGCAAGTGTCGCATTTGGACTTCTATCACTATATGCGTAAGAATTTATGAGAGAGATTTGCTATTCTGCCCAACTATATGGTGAATATACCGCAAGCAACCATAGTATATATCTTTCTTTTATTGTGCTTCTGCTCCCTCTTCGAGCACATCCGTTTCTCGACTCTATACGAGAAAATAAAAAATAAAAAAACCCCTAAATTACACATGTGGCGAATCAACGCGTCGAAAAGCGACGGTGGAGGTGATGGTTGCACTGGAGCGGGAGGGGAAGCACGCCAGACGAGAGATTTTCTATGCTGCTCACGGTAACTACTTCACCATAAGGTGACAGCAAATCTGATGTATATAGATATATACTATACACGAACTTGTAAGATGCCTTGCAATGCATCGGTGACCCTTTGGACTTTGACTTGCTCGGGTTCTTTCCCTTGCAAGTCGAGAGGGTGCGCCACGTGGAAGACTCCGACGCATCCATCGATGGCCGGCGCAAAACTTTCCGATCGGTCGAGGTCGGCGTCGAAGACCTTTAAACCCTCTGATGCGCCGGGGAGGTTCGTCAGGTAGCTAATGTCCCTTTTGCCCTCTGAAAAATATGTAATTTTTTCATAATATGATTTTTGCTGTTATTAATTGTTACATTACCTCCTAAACTAATTAAAACTGATTACCTGGATCCATTCTTACGGTTGTATGAACAAAGTAGCCGTCTTCAAGTAGTTTCTTTACGAGCCATGATCGAGGTAACCTGTTCCACCGGTCACGCATACTCTTCCCTTCTTTGTATCAACCATCTCTCTCTCTCTCTCTCTCTCTCTCTCTCTCTCTCTCTCTCTCTCTCTCTCTCTCTGTGTGTGTGTGTGTGTGTGTGTGTGTTTAAGAATAAGGTTATACTTATAGAAGGGGTGGTGAACTATACTAGCATTAGTGGAATGAAGGCCATTTACGTCGTTTTATCACTTCCATCAGTGAAATACTGTTGCAGAAGGCTGAAGTCACAGATCGATCGAATTGCTGTGAGTATAGTATCTCATCATAATATCTTGTTAAACATTTTGTGGCATATATTTTAAGATATTCAAAGTCCATTATCGACCACACACACATGGGATTGGGAATAATGGCAGATATCTGAAATAGAAGAGGAAAAATAAAAAGTAAAAAACAAGCCTTGCTTGGACTAGAATTACGAGCAATGGAATGGTATTCCATCCATTTTCGTTTTTAACCTCTCTTTTACTAAGTTTAGATAATAGTTGATTATGAAACCTTCATGACTTCATTAGTAGTTCCAAGAGAAAAAAAAAAAATGAACATGTTTTACAAATCGTATGAAATAATGCGAGTTAATATTATGGTTTTGTTGCATTAATATTACAAATTAATAGTAATAATAATAAAAGATATTATATCGTTTGTAGTAGTAAATAAGAATCTGTGATAAGAAGGTCAAAGGATTTACGAGGGAGGTGGGAGTCATACAAAAATCACACGTGAATGGAAAAAGAAAAGGTTAATGGGCTACGTAAATTTATTAGGCCCATTTTGTTTGGGTGCAGCCCAAATATGGTTCGGGGTAAAAGACCATAAAGAAAAAGAAAAAAAAAAACACCAAACCAAACCCTTAAAACCTCCCATCATTTCAAGGCGCTTATCGATTTCTTCCTATGCCAAATCTATAAGCTCTGTGTGTTGATTTGTTTCAAGATTTCATCGGTGATAGGAAAAATGAAGCTGATAAGAAGTGTGTTTTTCTCTGCTAAAAAGGCGCTGTCGCATCAATCTCTCAACCCTTGTGAAGGACGAGCTTTTTCTGCCCGGCCCCTTAGAGGTACTTATCTAGATTTCGATTCCGTAACCAATTTACGCTGATTTTGTAAGATGTTTGTCGGTTTGACGTGAGATTGAGCGATAGTATGGAGCTGAATTTCCCTGTGATTGTGTTTTTCTGGGACACCATATTTTGTTATTTAGCTGACTGTTTGAGGTTCAAACTTCTCTGTTTTCAGCCATGGGTAGAGATGATTCCGAAGACATGAACTCCTCTGAGTCTGCTGACGACTTTGCACGTCGGATCTTTGGAGAGGGAGGTTCTGCTAGCTACGATTCGTTCTTCCAAAAGCTTGACAAGGCTGAGAAGGCACATTCTAAATTTGGGATGCGATCGTCAATGGATTCGGGGCGTAGTGACTCCAGCTTCTTGGATGGCTTAGGTGAGGGTGAGACCACTTTGAACGATTGGATGGGTACGAAGCTGAAGAAAGCAGCTACGTATTTCGAGTTTGATCCTGATGAAGTATCTAAGCAAGATTATTCTTTTAGGCCTGATTCTAATTTCACCGGTGGCATGACTTATGATACGAAGGTATTTGCTTTCTGTGATGTTACGCAGTTTCCCAGGATTCTTCGCATGCGTGCTTCTAAATTCTCACATTGTAGTAGTTTGTGAAAGACTTGCTGTTTTTGGCCTCTATGCTGTTGTAGTTTGTGGATAGATGTTCGTTTCATCCTATATCGATCATGGATAGTAAAGAAAGGAAATGTGAGAGTGTGCTTACTTATATTAAGAATATGACATACGATATGGATGTGCAGTTCTATAATCAGATTCGGTGATCATTATTCTTATGTTTCTCATTGTATTCGTCCTTGGCCATTCTTGATCCAGTATTTCTCATCGTCTGACAAGCATAATTGTTTTTCAAGTGCAATTCATCAATACAGCAACGAAACCATGGAAGTAGTTTCTAGTTTTTGTCCAGTGCTTTTGTAAATCTCGTGTCTCCAGGAATTGATGTATAATACTTTCGTCTTTGTGATTTTGCTTTGCCTTACGTACATGTTCGTTAATGTGACTTGCTTTGATGGCTGACTTTAGGACCTAGACCTGAAACGGCCTGGAATTCGCAGACCTCCAAAGAGGGGAGAGTTTCAAACAACAACAGAGGAAGTACTACTCAAAGCTGATTTCAGGGTATGGTTGTCGATGTCTCTTACTTCTGTTTGTGTTGAACCATGAAAACTTCATAGCATCGCTGTTTTCCTTCGAAAGTTACATTATTTCATAACGATTGAATTTAATTAACCACCTACCAATTGCTCTATATTTTGCAGAACGTGATGTTTCTGGCGAATTTCATCACCGAGTCTGGTATCATCATAAAAAGGAGCAAGGTAAAGTTTTTATTTCGACCCTCAACGTTTATTCTCAATATCATCCCTCGATATTGCCTTTTTCTTTCGTGTTTTTAACGTCTTATCATCTCTTCTCAAGACTGGGATCAGTGCCAAGGCCCAAAGGAAAGTAGCACGTGAGATCAAAACAGCTCGAGCATTCGGCTTGATGCCTTTCACCACAATGGGGACCAAAGCTTTCGTCTATGGGAAGACAATGGAAGATTCTGAACGCGATTTCGAGTACGAATCCTATGATCATACTTTTGTCGATGATGAAAGAGGCGACACTTTAGCTAATTAACTGATAAGTCGTTTTTTAGTTATTCACTGCATCTTTCTGTTAAATCTCCTATTTGTGTTGTATGTTCATTTCTTAGTATTTGTTTTCTTCCCTCTTTTCAGTTAACTCTTCCTTGAGATATTATTACGTCATCATCAGTTGATGGAGAGTGTTTTAGGAAAATAATAATTGCTATTGGGCCGGCCGTTAAACTATATATTAAATTCATTTATTATTATATATTCAAATGTTGCGTGCGAAGCTTTGTTAGTTGTATATGCACGAAACCAAAGTTTGTTTTTTTATGTTTACATTTAATATGACATTCGATATATGATGAAAGCTTTTGAACAAGTTGCAACGTCAACTTGTCTGAAAGTAATCGATACCAATTTGTTTATGTTATAAAAAGAGAAACAAGCCATAAGGAGAACTCGTGAATATTTATCGTTTAAATATATTCTTCAATCCAAGAACCAACGTTGCTGTCCCATCAATATCTCCTTTGGTCAAATAACATATAGCCGCATTACGTTGCTTTCTATATTTATAATTTTCTATTCTATTATTTATACTTATATTATATTAAGGATAAGGATGGCTATTTACTGTCATTTTGGTAAAATATTTGTGAATTTAACCCATCTATTTCAAATTTCATTAATTAAATAATTATCACATTTAACCCCTTAATTTTTAATTATTATATTAAACTCCTACTCATTATTTTCCTTTTATATATATAAAAATTATATTCTACTAAACATAAATTATAAATTTCAAAATTAAAATTAGAACAGTTATATTTTAAACGCACGCATAGACTGTGCAGAAAAAACTAGTATTAATGGTGAGGAATGATCATAAACTACTATTTTGTTTGTAAAATAGTTTTTTTTACAATCCCTTAATAGCTTAATTAATAACATAATAATATAAAATAACTTATATATTTGCACATACATAATATGTGCTAAATATACTAATATATACTAATTTCTTCCGGTTTCTATTTTCGAGTATCTACCCATAAATACCTATTTAAGTAAAAACTTACAGATCAGTACCTATATCAGAAATTTTTGCAGATAGGTACCCGATTTAATTTGTACCAGTCTCTTCGGTCATGCCGTACCTTCATGTGTGTGTATTGCGTATCATAACACGTTGATATATGGTACCTAAATGTGTTTGTACGGCGTACCTAATGTGTAAATAGGGCATACCTAAATGTGCTAATACGGCGTATCATTTTCTAAACATATTACGTACCACAATACATTTGATATAGGGTACCCAAATGTGTTGTATGGCGTACCTGCAGCGAATCGGGTACCTATCTGCAAAAAATTTATTATGTTAGGTACCTACATATAAAAAAATGCTGACAGGGTACTAAATTACAATTTTTTTTTGCAGATGGAGTATTTATGTGTAAAGACCCCTTCTATTTTGGGTTAATTCCTTATCAGTCCCTTTCAACATTTCAACTTCCTTTTAAATACCCCTCGAATTATTTCTTCCTTATAAGTACCCATTTAGAAATTTATTCCTGTTCAGTACCTAAAAAACCCTTTTCAGCATTAAATAGACGAAAATACCCCTGTCTCACATATTCAAAAAAGCTGAATAATTATTTTCAAAAGAATTATACAAAAAAATTAGTTATTATACCAACAAAATTGGACATTGTACCCGAAAATATTGAAATTATACCATATGTTTTCGTTATTATACCAGTAAATAGCATTATTATAAATTACAGAGAAATTGGACGTAATTATACCAACTGATTTTGAAATTATACCAGAAACTGTAGAAATTATACCATATGTGTTGGTTATTACACTAGTAAATTACGTTATTCGAATTTTATAAAGTGAAATTGGACGTATACCAACTGATTTTGAAATTATACCAGAAACTGTAGAAATTATACCAACTGTTGTCGTAATTATACCAACTGTTGTCGTAATTATACCAATAAAATTGTACACTATATCATTTGGTATAATAATGATAACGTTTGGTATAATTAGAATAACATTTGGTATAATAATCCAAACAGTTGGTATGTTGTCCAATTTAAATAGCGCTATTATAGGGAATTGGATGTTATACCACTGATTTTGATATTATACCAGAAATTGTAGAAATTATACCACATGTTTTGGTTATTATACCAGTAAATAACGTTATTTGAATTTTATACAGTGAAATTGGATGATATGCGAACTGATTTTGAAATTATACCAGAAACTGTAGAAATTATACCAACTGTTGACGTAATTATACCAACAAAATTGTACACTATATCATTTGGTATAATAATGATACCATTTGGTATAATTGGAATAACAGTTGGTATAATAATCAAAACAGTTGGTATGATGCCCAATTTAATATCAGGAAAGGGTATTCCGTCCGTTCACTGTTTAGGGGTATTTTAAACACACAACTTTTTGCAGATGGGTACTTAATAGGAAGATTTTTTCGTAGGGGTACTGAACAGGAAGTTTAGTTTCTGACAGGGCCTGATAAGGAATTTACCCTTCTATTTTCTATTTATATTTTTTTCGATAATATTCTTTATACATATTTTATTTGCCACATCCCATCACATTCGCGCTTAACCATTTCCCAATGCCACTCTCTCTCTAAAACTCCTCTCCTTTCCCTTTCTCTCTACTTTTCTTCCCCACTTCAAAATTCGTTCTACGTTATACTTCGAACAAGTCCTTCCACTCTTTATCCTTAACCACTCATTCCTTCGCCAATCGCCATCAATGGATGATTTCAAAGCATGAGCGCCGTCGTCTCTAGGCGTCGCCGGAGCTGTAACAATCGGAGGAGCAAGATCCACCGTCCGTGGTGACAAATGAACGGCCAGAAAAGCCTGACTAGGACGCAATCCTCAATCCAAAGAGCATCCAACGGCGGCGGGCGCACGACGCCGCCGATCTCCGTCGTGACCACCTCAGATCAAGAGAACCAGGAGCAGAAGCTCCACGCCAGGCCGGCGGCCGGCTCGAGCTCCGCCGGCTGGCCGGTCGTCGCGATTCTACTGCTCTCCGTCTACACCCTCTACGCCTTCTTCAACTGGGACGAAATACCCACATCGGAGAATCTTCTCCTCGTTTTGACCCTCGCGGCGGTTCTTCTCTTCATCGTGTGGAAAACCAAGGGCTTGTTGCTCGATAGAAAGCCGATTATAAAGCACCTAGGCGACGGTTTCTGGCGCAGACTAAGTGTTTGTTACTGTGTCACGCCGAGGAAATGTTCGCCGCCTGTTCAGTGGTTCATAGGCGAGCCCAACGCCGATGGAATCGGAAGAACAGAGGAAAAGGACGAGTTTCCCGCTCCTAAAGAAGGCGTTGAGTTCTACAGCAACGGCGACTACTACGAAGGCGAGTTCCACAAGGGGAAGTGCAACGGCAGTGGAGTCTACAACTACGCCGTGAATGGCAGGTACGAAGGCGATTGGGTCGACGGCAGATACGACGGCCACGGAGTCGAAACGTGGGCCAAGGGCAGTCGATACAGAGGTCAGTATAGGCAAGGCCTGAGACACGGCTATGGCGTGTACAAGTTCTACACGGGCGACACCTACGGCGGCGAGTGGTGCAATGGGCAGAGCCACGGCGTAGGCGTTCAGACCTGCGGCGATGGTAGCTGCTACGTCGGCGAGTTCAAGGGTGGGATGAAGCACGGCCTTGGCTGCTACCATTTCAGGTTAGTTTTCCGTTCTTGATTTGATGGGCTTATCCATTTTTTTGGTGAAAAATCTTGATTTAACGAAGTAGCTGTTAAATGCTGTCATTGATTACTGTGTTTGAATAGTAGTATTTTCGATTCAAAGCCATCCCTTTCATTAAGTAGGGCAATGGAATGGAATCAATGAAATGCTATCTATTATTACTACATAGGAATGGAGACAGATACGCCGGAGAATATTTCGGAGACAAAGTACAAGGTTTTGGGGTTTATCGATTTTCGAACGGTCACTGCTACGAAGGTTCTTGGCACGAGGGCCGCAAGCAAGGCTATGGAATGTACACCTTTCGAAACGGGGAGAGTCGGTGTGGCGAGTGGGCCGATGGGATCCTCAAAACGCCTCTCTCGCGCTCGACCGACGTCGTTCTTAGGGCCGTCGAGGTGAGCGTTTTTTGTCGGTTTTTCGTCAAGTCCGACTATGTTTTCCGATTGAGATTTCACAATCTCGGCGTTCTGTTCTTGTCTTTGAGGGTGCGTTTTTTGGTATGCTGAGTTAGATGCAGAAAAGAAAAGTAAACGTAAATAATTCAAGGGGTACCACTACACTTTTTCTTTTCTTTCACACCCTAAATTCCTTATCAAACTAAGGCTCTGTTAATTAACCACTTTACCTAAAAAGCTAGTGAAGCGATTGTATTACATGGTATTGGAGCTCAGATCAAAGAGGCCCTCGAGTTCTAATTACTGGCTAAGTAAAGATTTCTTGCTTAATGCTAGATGACAAAGAAACCAGGCTAGACAAACGATAATGGAAATAAGCTAATATAAAATTAAAATATTGTATATTTCATTAAGCTTTTAGGTGAAGTGATAGTATAATACGGTTTTGTTATCAGTGTGCTAGGAAGACGGCGAGAGAAGCAGTTGAAATTAGGCCGGTGGACGAGACGGTGAAGAAGGCGGCGGTGGCGGCCAATAGGGCGGCGACGGCCGCTAGGGTGGCGGCGGTGAAAGCCGTTCAAAATAGGATTCGCGGGAATTTTTGCGATGCTAACGTGTGAAAACGAATGTGGTTTTGAAATTGTAAAAATACTTCTCTTTTTTTTTTTCTTTTGTGTAATATAGGATCGGAGAAATTGGCGCCCCGGCGGCGAAGTTGCCACCGGAGGTTTGAAGCAATTGTATATATTATATATATTTATACTCTTATATAAACAACTAGGGATAAAAAAACTCTCAAATCAGTTTGTCATAGTTATTTATAATTTTACAATTAATTGCTTAATTATAATTTTACCTTTAATTTAAAGCGTTTTTATACGTAATTATCCATTTTGATAAAAACTTGTAATTTAGTATCATGTTAGTATTTTTTTATATGTAGGTCCCTAATAGGATAAATTTTTTGCACATAGATACCTGATCCGCCGCAGGTACGCCATGTAATACATTTAGGTACCTTATAGCAACATATTGTGGTACACAATATGTTGAGAAAATGGTACGTCATATATAACATCTAAGGTACCATAAAGTAACCGTATAAGGTACCGTAGCGTGACGTAGTATGTAATACACACATGAAAAGGTACGGCAAGGCTGAGAAATTGGTACAAACAGTAAATCGGGTACCTATCTATAAAAATTTCCGACATACGTACTTATTTGTAAATTTTTTATTCATTGGTTATTTATCTATAGATGTCACTTAATTTAATATATTTAAGTATTATTTCTTTAAGTATTATTTAAATGTTAATTTAATTTAATTGATATATTTGCATACACATTAGGTGTCTATACATACTATATTTATAAGGTGTTTTATAATTTGCATTATGGGTGCATATTATTATTTATCTATTATCTTTACTATTATATAAACGGTGAGGCTACGATACAAATCGTCATTTTCTATCTAATTTGGTATGTAAATTTCTGGAATCAACCAATCAATAAATGCCACGTGTATATGGTCTGAATAACTCCCAGTAATAACTGACGTTCTTAATAGCTAGATAAAGGCCACGTTATTTACTATTTTGC
Organism: Craterostigma plantagineum; assembly: GCA_027422505.1. Taxonomy (NCBI): domain Eukaryota; kingdom Viridiplantae; phylum Streptophyta; class Magnoliopsida; order Lamiales; family Linderniaceae; genus Craterostigma; species Craterostigma plantagineum. The sequence goes on from JAPQWV010000059.1 coordinate 1,040,235, forward strand.
ACACACGTTGAGGGTGTGCAGAACTGACTAGTATTATATTAAGGGTGAGGGTGACTATTAACCGCCATTTTAGTCAGTAAAATATTTACAATTTAACTTCTCTATTGTTCATTAATTAAATAATTATTATATTTAATCCCTCAATTTTTAGTTATCATACATATACTCGTACTCATTATTTCCTTTACATATACAAAATTATATTTCACCAATTAAACATAAATTATAAACTTTAAAATTAAAATTAAAATAATTATATTTTAAGCCCACGTACACCGAGCATGCAGAGTACTAGTAACTTGAAAGTCGGAATATAATTCAATTTTTAAACAAAAGAATGGAAGGAACGTATTGTAATTGCAGAGGGTAAAATTGAAGGAAGCTCCAACTAATTATATAAATAATCTAGAGATATTGTATAGTGTAACATGATTGTGTCAGAATCTTGTCGGAGATAAACAGTTAATTTATTGCGAGCAGATCTTAGTAGGATACTGTTGAAACTTAGAGGGCAATGATAATCTTTTCGAAATAATTGTGTTTCTAGAAAATAATTGAAATGAGGCCTAATTAGATTGAGAAGAGGGGAAGCACATGCTAAAGTGGTGGGTGGGGTTGAAAATGCAGCTTTAGTTTGCATTATTTCACTTGTAAGTTGTATCCTCTTGACCTAGTAATATTTTTAGTATGGAAAAATTGAAAAGATTATTTGCCATATTGATTCATTCTTCTAGAAAAAAAAAAAAAAGAAAAATGTGGCTCTAATTATAAGATTAAGTTTTTTATTTTGAATTCAAAATATGTGCTATTAAAACAGATTTTGAAATAATGTACCGAACGTTTTGTTAATTTATTATTATATATACAATTGCTGGTTTAACTGTACACAATACATCATGTTTAGTGGCAGAATTATAAGTTTGGGTCGATAGATATAAAAAATTTAATTTTGGGTCAGTATATGTCATTAACGTGGATTAAATATGATCTCTTATGTTTTTCTATATAAAGAAGTGGGAAATTCTATTTGATACTAGTACTTTCCATCAAAATAAAGATGGAAAGCTTAGGTGTTTTGTACTTTTCGTCTTTTCGACATATCAAGACTGAAATCATGCTTGGAGTATTCATATCATAATTTAATTTTTTTACGTAGCATTACGGATATATTTTTGAAGAAAATTAATATTAGACCCAAGTTTGTTCCTAAATATCAATCATAGTGATCTAAACTTAGATATATGTATATATATAAATGAATTTACCCACCATTAGGTATGTTGATGTTGTTATACAATGTTAAATATATTTGTGATATGAAAAAAAAAAACATGTATACCGCCTAATTTCCGTCTAGACGCTAGGCCCTTTCGGAGTCCCATTAGGAACTAGTGAATTTTATAACATTGGTTCTTGTTATAAAATTTTAAAGTTTTGGATTCTTTTTTGCGACAAATTCTCAAATTAAACGACGTGCGTCTTCTTCAAGTTTGTCTCGTTTTTCCTTATCCCTTAAAATATTTATCAAAGATTCCATCCACATGCGGGTCAAAGATGATAAACTTTTCTTTAAAGAAAATGTGTTCAATATTTCTTGGTGAATCTATAGAAAAATATACGAACTCTTCATAAAGTGAAGCTTAGCGAAGTTTAGTCCATAAAACTTTATTTAGGACGGCTAAAGAATGACTCGTAGCCAAACTGAAGTAAGATATCAATTTTATACATGTGAAAATGCATTAAAAGTGGAGCCTCACTATGTAGTTATGTGACTCAAAAGCACATACATACATTATCTTTTTTTTTCCTATTATAATCATGCAACATTATTGCATTAGGTATTGTCCATTGCCCGCTATATATTATATTCAATCGACTTATGGAAAAGCGTAGTTTTGGTCAAGATCGAACGCTCATTACCTCGAGTAAAATATATGATGTACTAAAATTGTGAAAGATATGCAAAATGTATATGAAGATACATACATACATATATATATATATATATATATATATTCATTGTCAAAGATTTTATTACAAATCTCCTTTTTTTGGAAACATTATTATGATTTGAGGCTTTGAGCCCATCACAATGCATGCATATCCACAGCTTATCATAAGTGACGTGGATTTTTTTTTAAAATCCTATCATGTTCCTAAATCCTAATATGATTTTATTGATTCCTTCCCAAAAAAAAATTGATTTTATTGATGTTACATTCATAAAAAATGGCGTATTTCATCTCATGTTAATTAATACATCCTTGCATTGTCAACATAATTACGATATGTCTTTTGCTTTTACTATTGTAATGTTACAAAGCACAAAAACTAATAATTCCACTAGCCCCGTCCATGTTTTTTCAAAGTTGGCAACTTCAATTAATTAACTCCACAGAGTATGACTTTGTTCATAAACATGACAAGATCCATTATTTAATTCTCTATCAATTAATTAACTTTTTAAAATAAAAAATGTTTTGATCCTAATTTGGGCCTTCGTAAAATATCATCAAATTCAATAAGATAATTTAGATAATAATTTTTTAAATGGTATTATTTAAATGGTATAGATGCCTATCTATCTATCTAAGGAAAAAGATATACTTGTTGGCCCTAGGCTGTCCAATTTCTATATCATAGATAGTCCGAAGTTAGCCTCATATAAAGCCCAATTGCTCCAAATGCTCAAATGAATGGGCTTTTGCTGGGCCATTACAGATTTATATCACATAATATAAATTCAAATCATATAGTTTACATAGTAAATAACAACACTCAAAAAGCTGAGTTCTCGTCTATTAAACATTTAAGTACAACATACGCATCAATATTTTGTCCAACACCATGAAAATCAACAAGCTGATTAAAATTTAAATATAAGGAGATGTTACTCTATCTTACATCAATTAATTTGTTTTAAGGATGAATGTTCATATATTAGGCCCTACATTACATAGAACTATGCAGAAGATAGAATACTATTCCGTAATAGGCATAGCATATATGTCTTTATCTATAGTTAATACGCTAATTAGCTTTCCTTCGAGTTAAAACCAAGAAGTTAGTGTCCCCAACAATAATGCTGGATTTTGTACATATCCTCACTTTGATACCAAAGGTTAGTTACTATTGCTCGTGCCAATTTCACTCACTTATCTAAAATATGCCAGAAAAAAGAATATAGTTGCATCTGTTGCGTATCACAATGAAAAAAAAAAAAAAAAACACTGGGTGAAAAAAAATTGCAAAATCATATTACGAGCCTCCGAAATATTTGGGAAAGTAAAATTAATAATACTTTGCGCATTCAAACGAAGTCGAAATGCCCATAATCTCTAAAAATGCTCTTTTAGGCCCCTATTTTCCCATTTTCATAAAATCACAAAATATATTACATGCATCCATCCCTATTTGACATCCCTATATTACATGCACCCTTCCCACCTTCAAATTTTCCGTGGCCCATCACATCACAGATATATGAAAAGGAAAATATAACGCAACATAACCCTTTAAATCACATTTCTCCTCTTATATATAATAATATATACCCCAAGACTAAGGAATCACACACACCAAGAAAACATTATGACAGGCTCAATCACACCTAACCAAGATAATGTCTCCATAACTCTTCCGCCGCCGTCCGCCGCCGACCCCTCTAAATGCTACGACGACGACGGCCGCCCAAAAAGAACTGGTAATAATTTACCTTTCTCCCTTTATAATATATCTAATAGGCATATAACATTAATTCTTTTTGTTAAACAAATAAAAAAAAGGTAATGTATGGACGGCGAGCGCCCACATAATAACGGCGGTGATAGGCTCGGGCGTACTGTCCCTGGCGTGGGCCACGGCCCAGCTCGGCTGGGTTGCGGGGCCCATCGTGATGGTCCTTTTCTCTTTAGTGACGTACTACACTTCTGTCTTGCTCTCGGCATGCTATAGATGCGGGGACGAAGTCGTCGGGAAAAGGAACTACACTTACATGGACGCCGTTCGGTCCAACTTAGGTCACTATTTTAAAAAAATATATTTAATTTTTCATCTACGTATATATATGCACATATATACGTTTTGGAAACTAATTGTTAGTCAAATTTCCAGGCGGAATACAGGTGAAGCTATGCGGGGCAGTTCAGTACTTGAACCTCTTCGGCGTAGCCATAGGATACACCATAGCGTCGTCGATAAGCTTGATGTACGAACTAAATAATACGAGCGAATTTTAATGATGTTATTACGATCTTATGTATTATTACGATGGATGTGTTTTTTATTTATTTGGTCGCCGACAGGGCGATAGAGAGGTCGAACTGCTACCATAGGAAGGGGCACGACGGAGATTGTAGGGTGAATAGTAATCCTTACATGATAGGGTTCGGGCTTGTACAAGTCATCTTCTCGCAAATTCCCGACTTCGATAGGATTTGGTGGCTATCGATCGTCGCCGCCGTCATGTCCTTTACATACTCCACCATCGGTTTGGCCCTCGGGATCTCCAAAGTCGCAGGTATTCATATGTATATAGATAAAAACGAGGAATCTCAAAACTAAGTTTCTTTGTTTGTTTGTTTTTATATGTTAAAAATATAATTATATAAAAAAAATTAAAAAAATAAATGATACACTGGCCACAAGCTTTAAGCTTTTAGGTGGAATAATCATTCGGCACGGTATGAGAGCTTAGAGATCCAAGAGGTATTCGAGAATGAATACTCACGAACATCCATTTGAGAAATAACACTTTCAAAGCCATATAATAAAGAACTCATTCTATACGTGAGGACATGTGTTGGAAATATAAAGTTAAAAATATTACACTCTCTCTAGTCTCTACAAGCTTAAGCTTTTAGGTGAGGTTGTTATCCAGCGTGATATCAGAGTTCTGGTAACAAAGAGATCTTGAGTATGAATCCTCACGGCCTAAAACTTAAGAAAAATCAGCCTAGACGTGAGTCTGGTGCTCGAAATATATCTAATATATAAAAATTAAAATAATGCATTCATTCCGAAAAGATTAGCCTTTTAGATGAACTGATCATTCGACATTATCTCAGTCACAATTCATGAATTGCAGAAACAGGAAAGATACAAGGAACTCTAACAGGCATAAGCATCGGGACGATCGTAGGTTCGACCGAGGTCACCGCCATCCAAAAGGTCTGGAGGAGCTTCCAAGCCCTCGGAGCCATAGCCTTCGCCTACTCCTACTCACTCATACTCATCGAGATCGAAGACACCATAAAATCCCCGCCCTCGGAGCATAAAACCATGAAGAAGGCGACCCTTCTGAGCGTCGCCGTCACCACAGTCTTCTACATGCTCTGCGGTTGCTTTGGGTACGCTGCTTTCGGCGATTTATCGCCTGGAAATCTTCTTACAGGGTTTGGATTCTTCGACCCTTATTGGCTTTTAGACATCGCCAACGCCGCAATAGTGATACACCTGGTCGGGGCCTACCAAGTGTATTGCCAGCCCCTTTTCGCCTTCGTAGAGAAGAACGCAAAGAAGTACTTCCCCAACAGCGAATTCGTCGGTCGGGAAATTGCAATTTCGGTCCCGGGGTTCGGGTCTTATTACAAGGTGAACGTGTTTAGGGTCGTTTGGAGGACGATTTTCGTCGTGGTGACTACCGTGGTTTCGATGCTCATGCCGTTTTTTAACGACGTCGTCGGGATTTTGGGTGCGTTGGGTTTTTGGCCTTTGACAGTTTATTTTCCGGTCGAAATGTATATCGCGACGAAAAAGGTGCCGAAGTGGAGTCGTCGGTGGGTTGGGCTTCAGATTTTGAGCGTCGTTTGTTTGCTTATATCGGTGGCGGCGGCGGTGGGTTCTTTCGCCGGCGTTGTTGAGGATTTGAAGGTTTATAAGCCTTTCAAAACTAGTTATTGATTGATTAGTGAAAAACATATATGTGGATTTTAATTTGATTTGATTTGATTTTAATAATGTTTGTGTATTTGGGGTCGTTGTATGTATTGTGTTGGATTGAATTATGATTTGGTTGAATCCCATGTTTAATAATTGTGTGTCGGGTTCGTCTCCTTTCTCTTTTCTGATTTTTAATGAGTGTTGAATTATTTTTTATATGGCAATAATCTATCTATTTTATTAAGCGTCGTGGCCTTATAATAACTACTCACAATCAATTTGATGTGTAAATTGTAATTATAATCTTTGTTGGGTAATATAATTGTAATATTATCCTTCCTATTTTTAATATAATACGATTGTATCCACAAATCGATTTCTTATATATATGATAAACAAATAATTAAGACTTAATTTCAAAACAACTTCAAATATAAAATAATCTATCTATATTTACATGTTAAACATGCACGGAATGTGCTAAAATACTAGTGTTTAGTACATTGTTTCCTAAGTAAATTATTTTTTATGTTTTTAAGCACGTGATTGTACAGTAAATAGATTTTAATGCAAGCCATAAAATTCTTTAAAACAAATAGGAAAACATAGCTAATTAAATAACCGACTCACTTAAAAATGCAAATTTTGTTTCAACTAAAATTATGATTAGAAGTGCCACTAGAAGAAGGTAATATAAAATCAGCCGACATCATTATCGTTATAATATTTGTTATGATTAGAAGAAATTGAAAGAATCTGCCACTAGATTCTACACAATAGTGACAAGTGCTTTTTGATTTGATGAAAATAAAACTGTTTTAGGTGAGAGTGAGACCTTTAAATTAGGTGATTAGCTTTTCCAACAGCACATTTTGCTGACCATCACCGTGAAAATAAAAGAAAAGTAAGCAATTCCTGGAATTTTTTGGACTCCATCACCATATGTACTGAGGAATAATAATCATTAATATTGTTATGAACAAAACATGGCGCACACTCGGAATGCCTGTCAATTTAAGTAATTTGGTTGTCTTTTATTAGTGATTATGGAACATGCACGACCATCCAAGCTTTCGTTGCCACGCATAAAATATAATACAAAATAATGATTTTAGGACAAAATCTTCCAAATTCAACGTAAAGTGTTGTAGTATCCCATTCCACTCCTTGTGTCTTCTCTTCTTCCAAGTGGATCCAATAAAACAACGGACGCAAACATTTAGCTTTAATCCTACTATTAAATGGGTAATGGCGCACATCTCAAAGTTGACGATCTCCAAAGTTCTAGGGAGTAAAAGTCTAATGATTGTCTTCATTTACGAATAATATATATTTCTTTTATAAAATATGAAGACAATTTTTATTTTTTATTTTTGAGTGAAAATACGAAGACAAGTTTAAGACCATAATATGAACATACTCTTAATAGCACCCTGATAACTTGTGGGCCTATGTATAAAATGTAACTGGACTTAGGCTTATCGGGCCAGTCTTATATTCCGTGCAGAAAAATATAAATTAAAAATAAAAACATATCGGCCTGCCCACAATAAAATTGCCCCTGCCCCAAAACCTAATGTGTATTGCCTCTGATTTTTAATAGTAGCCGTTTAAGGAAATTTCACACACATTAAAAAATATAGTAAAATTTATATTAGGGGTCTTTACAAATAAATATTCATTTGCATACAAACTTGTAATTCAGTACACTGTCAGTATTTTTCTATATGTAGGTATCTAAGAGAATAATTTTTTCGCACATAGGTACCCGATCCACCGCATGTACGCCATATAACACATTTAGGTACCCTATAGCAACGTATTTTGTTACGTAATACGTTGAGAAAATGACACGTCATATATAACACGCTAAGGTACCATTTAGAAACCGCATAGCGTAACGTATAAACGCGTGGCGTGGTACGCAATACACACAAAAAGGTACGGCAAGACTGAGAAAATTGTTACAAACAGTAAAACGGGTACATATCTGTATAAATTTCTGATATAGGTACGCAATTTGTATATTTTGTTTTATATTTTTCTATAGATGTCAGCCAAAAAATGAATTTTAAAGAAGTAAAAGCGACTCAAGTGTAAAAACGGGAAGATTATTCTTCCCTTCATTGAATAAATAATTAATGAAGTTTGAAATGAGCGACACAATGCTCGACGACCTTCTAGAACTTCAGTATAGGCCGTCTGTTACACCCCTAACTTTGGGGATGGCGTGGCCGTGCATTGTGTTGGGCTAAGAATGCACGGGCCATGCATATGGGGCATTTGCTTGGTGGAATGCCCTGTCTGGCCAGGGTCCGGCCAGAGCTTTGCGAAGCACAAGGCCTGCGTTGCATGCGGCGCGCGGGCAGGACCAGGCAGCGCGTGCGGGGCGCGCTGACGCAACCTCGGTGGGCGAGGTAGCAGTGCGCGAGAGGGCGCGCACATGGGGCATTTGCTTGGTGGCGTGCCCGGCCTGCGTTGCATGCGGCGCGCGGGCAGAATCGAGCAGCGAGTGCGAGGCGCGCTGACTCAACCTCGGCGGGCGAGGTATGCGGGCGCGAGTGAGTCGCGCACATGGGGGCATTTGCTTGGTGGAATGTCCCGCCTAGCCATCGGCTTAAGGCGAACGGGCGCGCACATGGGGGCATTTGTGGTGGAATGTCCCGCCTAAGCATCGGCTTGAGGCGAACGGGCGCGCACATGTGGGCATCTGCTTGGTGGGGTGCCCGGGCATTTGCTTGGTGGAATGCCTTGTCTGGCCAGGGTCTGGCCAGATCTTGCGAAGAGCACGGCCCGCGTCGCATGCGGCGCGCGGGCAAGACCGGGCAGCGCGCGCAGCAAGGCGCGCTGACTCAACCTCGATGAGCGAGGTATGCGGTGCGCGAGAGGGCGCGCACGGCACTCGGCAACAGCGCGCGTGCAGCACGGGAACTGCGCGCGGCTCTCAGGCACAAGTTGGCTTGATTGTATCTTTAAGTAGATTACGTTGCCTTGTATTTTAGGGATCCGGAAAGTGCTGTAGTGTGTTCTTTGTGAGTCCTTGTATCTTTTTGAGGTGAAAAGAAAAAGGTTGGGCGTTGCCCGTAAATCTTGTTTGCTTTGTTCGTTCAAACTAAAGTAAACAACACAAACACGCTAGCACAAAACACGCGAGTTCTGTGGGAAAGATTCGAGTGAACGGATCAACGGAAGGGCTGACTAACTTGCGAGGAGTTAGGCCGCACGAACCTCGGAACACTTAGAAAAATTCTAAGTCACTTGGGAGGGGCGTGACATTTGGTATCAGAGCGCTGGGTTTGCTTTGATCTCAGCCTGGATGTCGGAAAATCAATACACGACGTTGCGTAATCGGGTTTCCGAGTTGGAACGGAAACTCGCCATGGTGTACGATCTGATTTCGCCACCACCAGGCGAAACTGTGGAGGGGATATTCCACAGGTTGCTGGCTTTAGAAGAGGGGTCGCAAGCCTCAAGCACCCAAGGGGAAAGGATGCGTGAGAAACTGCGGATTCTAAGGCGGGCTGTTGCGAACATCCCAGGAGGGACGAACCAGACTAAGGCTAGGGAGCCTAGGTGTTTCTCAGGGACGAGGGACGCCAAGTTGCTGGAAAACTTCCTTTGGGACATGGAAACCTACTTTCGGGCTGGTCGGGTTCCAGACGCCGAAAAGGTGACGGTCGCAAGTTCGTATCTTGAGGGAGATGCGAAACTCTGGTGGCGGGCAAAACTCTCGGGCGATGCGGCGGCAAACCGAGAGGAGATCGGTACATGGGAGGCCTTGAAGGCGGAACTGAAGGGTCAGTTCCTCCCTGGCAACACGTCGTGGATTGCGAGGGAGTCCCTGCGTAAACTGAGGCACACAGGGACCATAAGGGCATACGTGACGGAGTTTCACTCGCTCTTATTGGACATACGGGAAATGTCCGAAGAAGACAAGCTGTTCAATTTCATGTCGGGATTACAGCCCTGGGCGCAGGCGGAGCTGCGTCGGCAAGGTGTCCAGGACGTGAATGCTGCGACGGGCGCGGCCGAACGCTTGGTCGACTTCCAGACGGTTACGGAGCCTGAGGCAAGGCGTGATCGTTGGAAGAAGAAAGACGTGTCCGAGGGGAAGGACAGGTCTGGTGAGATCACCAAGACCAGAGAAGTGTTGGTTACTAAATCAAAGAGAAGCAACCTCTGACGATGGATAGGACCAACAAGGGATGCTTCATCTGCGATGGTGATCACCTAATGCGGAACTGCCCAAAGCGTACGAAGTTGGCTGCTATGGTTGCTGCGGAGCAATCAAGCGATGAGGAGGCGGAACCCTCAAGAGTCAGTTCGTTGCAATTGGTTGCGGCAGATCCGACCACGGGCCTTTGTCTTGGCGAGAAGGTCCGCCCCACGGCCTCGACGAGGGCGTCGAGCGCTTTGAGTGGGGGTGGTTTGTTACACCCCTAACTTTGGGGATGGCGTGGCCGTGCATTGTGTTGGGCTAAGAATGCACGGGCCATGCATATGGGGCATTTGCTTGGTGGAATGCCCTGTCTGGCCAGGGTCCGGCCAGAGCTTTGCGAAGCACAAGGCCTGCGTTGCATGCGGCGCGCGGGCAGGACCAGGCAGCGCGTGCGGGGCGCGCTGACGCAACCTCGGTGGGCGAGGTAGCAGTGCGCGAGAGGGCGCGCACATGGGGCATTTGCTTGGTGGCGTGCCCGGCCTGCGTTGCATGCGGCGCGCGGGCAGAATCGAGCAGCGAGTGCGAGGCGCGCTGACTCAACCTCGGCGGGCGAGGTATGCGGGCGCGAGTGAGTCGCGCACATGGGGGCATTTGCTTGGTGGAATGTCCCGCCTAGCCATCGGCTTAAGGCGAACGGGCGCGCACATGGGGGCATTTGTGGTGGAATGTCCCGCCTAAGCATCGGCTTGAGGCGAACGGGCGCGCACATGTGGGCATCTGCTTGGTGGGGTGCCCGGGCATTTGCTTGGTGGAATGCCTTGTCTGGCCAGGGTCTGGCCAGATCTTGCGAAGAGCACGGCCCGCGTCGCATGCGGCGCGCGGGCAAGACCGGGCAGCGCGCGCAGCAAGGCGCGCTGACTCAACCTCGATGAGCGAGGTATGCGGTGCGCGAGAGGGCGCGCACGGCACTCGGCAACAGCGCGCGTGCAGCACGGGAACTGCGCGCGGCTCTCAGGCACAAGTTGGCTTGATTGTATCTTTAAGTAGATTACGTTGCCTTGTATTTTAGGGATCCGGAAAGTGCTGTAGTGTGTTCTTTGTGAGTCCTTGTATCTTTTTGAGGTGAAAAGAAAAAGGTTGGGCGTTGCCCGTAAATCTTGTTTGCTTTGTTCGTTCAAACTAAAGTAAACAACACAAACACGCTAGCACAAAACACGCGAGTTCTGTGGGAAAGGATTCGAGTGAACGGATCAACGGAAGGGCTGACTAACTTGCGAGGAGTTAGGCCGCACGAACCTCGGAACACTTAGAAAAATTCTAAGTCACTTGGGAGGGGCGTGACACCGTCCACCCCAGTAAACGATTCCCCCTATATTTTTAATTAGTTATTGACGACACTCCCATTGGTTTGCTTTGCTCTGACTGACAACCTTCGACTTCCTAAGATCATATATCATATATAATAAAATTGCAGAATCCATAGATAGCGAAAAACAAGTCGCCCACAAAACAAACTCCTAAGATCTGTTCTGCGATTATTGTTTATTGCAAATATATATATGGAAAACTTGTTGGGATTGCTGAGGATCAGCATCATAAGAGGAATAAATCTTGCCAAAAGAGATGCCAGAAGCAGCGATCCGTACATCGTTCTGAGGATGTCCAAGCATGTAAGTCCTTCTCTAAGGATGATGATGTCCAAGAATGTTTTTTTGTTAAAACTTTAGAGGTTTGGTTTTTTTATCCCATACTCATAGGTTCATTGAAATGGGGTAGGCATGTTTATCCCATGTTTATCCCACAGAAGTCAGATTTTATCGATAGATCTTTGATTTTGTATTATTATATATAATGTTTGTTGGATCAACAGAAAGTGAAGACTCATGTGGTGAAGAAGAGCCTTAACCCAGAGTGGAACGAAGAACTCACACTATCTATTCACGACCCAAATCTCCCCATCAAACTGGTAAATAACACAATAAGAATAATCCTAATTCATTTTATACTCCAATCAAATCAATACTAATTATAATAAAAAAATGAAATAAAATCTGCTAATTTGCAGCAAGTTTACGACAGGGATACGTTCACGCCGGACGACAAGATGGGGGACGCAGAGATCGACATAAAAGCCTTCGTACAAGCAGCAAAGATGAAGTTAGAGAATGTCCCGAGTGGTACAATTATTACCACTCTGAAACCGCAGAGAAGTAACTCTTTGGCCGAGGAAAGTGCGATCGTTTACGAAGACGGAACGGTAACTCAACACATGTTTTTGAGGCTAAGCCACGTCGAGTGCGGAGAAATAGAGCTCAAACTGAAATGGATCGATCATTCAGGGACGACCGCCACAACTGGTTGATCTTTATCAAACGAATATCGTAAACAATGAGCAGCTGCTGTTGGTTTTCATGAACGAAATTATGTTCTTGGTCGATCGTTCTCAATTAAACGGCAGCTGAGATTTCTCAATCTCTTTACGGGTTTTCCGATAAATGTATCGCCTGATCGTATGCTATACGACGATAAACAGTTATTTCTCTGCAAATTCTCGGCATAATGTCTTGTAAATAGGCTTCTTCAAGAGTTTACCTAAAATGATGGCTGTCTTCTTTGCTTTTACCCGAAGAACTTGTAAATGCCACAGTTTCCACTTCGATTCGCCTATCTGATTTGGTGATTCTTCATGAATGGAATCTAATGAAATGATAATGAGCCATCAATGAAGTTCGTAAGAATAAATAAAGTCCACGCACACACACACTATAATACACATAGTATGACACAAGGTTTTTTTGTTTTGCTGTTTTCGGACATTAGTTTTTCAGTGGAGTAAAAGAAGAGCAAAAGATGGGTTGGTTTTTATGAACATACATATCTCAGAATCAAATGACGAGAAATAAGAATTTTTTTTTTTGGCGAAAAGAAAAGAGAAGAAGATAAACCTTGCTGCGAAGTGCTGTAGCGGATAGCCAAGATTCTTCGGGGTTTATCTGCAAAATAACGAAAGAAACAATGCCTACGTGATTGTTGAGAGTATCTCAACCAAAATAAGAGAAAGACAAAAGAGCAAAAATTCTTACTTTTGGGGCCAAACTAGCCCTCGATTCATCTTGTGGAAGTCCTTCGGCCTTCGCTGATCCGTCCAATATTGAGGGAAGATGATGGATCGGAAGTTCGGATCCTACTCCCTTCGTCCCGCTAATTTTGTCACACTTTTCCATTTTCGTCCCAATAAATTTTATCAAGTTCCTTATTTAGCAAAAAACTATCACAAACGATCAATGAAATAATATTAAATATTCTTAAAAGATGTGTTAGAATATACAGTTTTTTACCTTTTTATTGTAATATTAACCTAATTTGCGTGTCCAGCAACTTATGTGATAAAGTTGCTGAGACGGAGGGAGTACATCAGAATAATCGTTATGTTCCATATTAGCGTCCTAAATCGAGGCAACAAAAACTTGAAAAAAAAAAACATAACATTTGATCTGAAGTTTGTATGGTATTCCAATGTATTAGAGCAAATAGCAGGTTTAGCAAATCAGTAGCCTGTGCAAAGATCACTAAAGCTCGATCAAAAAATTTGCCAAACCGAACCGATGACAATAAATTAATACATGCCAATTATTTGCTTGCATAGACTAATTTCGTAATATCTTGGCAAATATATTTCAAAAATTCGACAAATTAAGCACAGCAGACCATAGACGTAAGGACGAAGTAAATTATACTGACCCATCGAAGGAATCTTGAGGAATTTCGTCGGTGGGATATTTCCATAAGCAGCTGTGATGCAACCATAGACGTAAGGACAAAATTAATTTTTCATATCTTTTGTGTCGAGTCGATTTTCAGTTTCATTGTGAGTTTTTTTTTTTTATATTTATCGAGTTTCGTAGTAGCCCGTCTTTTGCGTCATATCTTTCTAGGACGATCTCACGAGATCAAGTTTGAATCTCACGAAGGATTCAACTGAAATAAGAACATAAAGGGAACCAAAAGCAACATATGTATATGTTTAATGATGGCACGGTCGACTTTTATTAATTAAGAGGCATAATAAAATATTGTTACTGATCGTGACAACATTATCATTTATCAATGAGTTATTTTTTCATGAATTGCATTTTAAGATTTAAAATTTTTTAATCTCACATGCATATACTTATCTATATATATATTATATATTGCCAAATATACTATGACTTTTTTTTTTAAATATGTAGGTACCTAATAGAATAAATTTTTTTGCACATAGGTACCCGATCCGCCGCAGGTACGCACACATTTAGGTACCCTATAGCAACGTATTTTGGTACGTAATACGTTGAGAAAATGATACGTCATATATAATACACTAAGGTATCATGTAGAAACCATATAGGGTACCATATAAATGCGTAACGTAGTACACAATACACATGAAAAGGTACGACAAGACTGAGAAAATTGGTACTAACAATAAAATGGATACTTATCTGTAAAAATATCGGGCATGAGTAATGATTTGTAAATTTTTTATTCAGTTGGGTATTTTTATATAGATGTCACTTTATATTATACCATTATTATATTTAACTTATTTTTTTAATCTAAGATGAGGGGTAAAGTTGAAAATATTCAAGTTTATTTTTTTTAAAAACAGAAAAATGACTTGTATTTAAAAATAAATGTAAAGGAAATTGTATGTATAAAGCTGGGGAGAGCACGGATTTTAGGTTTTCCTATAAATCAATAAAATAAAATAAAAATAGTAAGCTGAAATACGAATACAAATCTGAAGTTGATATTGACAAAACTAATACCTCATTTATTACCATCATTAATAGCAACTCAATTGTTTTCCCAATTCTTTAGTGTTAAAATCTCAAAGGGAGGGGGGAAGTACATATGTACATCCAATTACTCACTTTCATTGGAAAATCAACGAGATAATTATCAATATCCGTTGACCTGAGAATTTTACCGAATTGCCCTCCATATGCAGACCCAGATTACACCGTACCCTATATAAGAAAAACTGGCCGGACTCTCAATTTTCCCTTCTCTTCTCACTGTTTCTTGTTTTTCCGTATCGTAACTGACGTTCTCCGCCGATAGCGCCGAGGAATTCCAATCGCTCGGAAGTTGCGTAGGAGAAGATAACGCATGTGTAGGGTCGTGCACTAATAGGTTTGTTGCTTCTTCCTTTTCTACTTGTTTTAATTGATTGGATATGAACAATCTCTGTTTTGTTTGATGATGTTTTTTGTTGGTGCGGTTCTTGGTTTATTGACGGTGCGTCGTTTAATTGAGTTCCTAGATCTCAATGTGGTTCAGCATTGATATCTTGTGTGTTGGTCAATTAGGGTTCTTTTCTAGTCAAATTTAATCAGCAACCTTGCCTTTTGGCTCACGTTGTCTGGGATCATACATTTTTTCATCTGATTTCGTCCTGCATTTGTTCCACGCATCCGAATCTTCATTTATTTTATCAAGTTGTAAACTTATGCTTGAGTGCATTTATCCGGGATGATAAATTGTGTTATGGGGTACGTTTTTCCTATATATGTTATATGTGTATATTGGTTGTGCGCTGATGATCTAATTTAGTTATCGGAGAAGTGAATAACGGTGAATTCTTGACGCTGAACAGATTTGTATTTTTCGAGTGTGTTGCTCCAAACTTGGTAAGTAGAGTTTTACATGGTTTTGTTTATATCAAATTGGAACACGGACATGGTTCTGGGTTGGTTTTTGGTGTGGCAGACATCACTTCAATTGAATTAATCACTAAAATGCTTTAACATGATCCAATAGCAGACACTTACTTTCTTCTCTTGACTAAAGGTCTTCTGATTCCTTTTTATTTTGATGGCTGCATGAATTTCAAGTGAACAATATTGTTAATTTATTTTATCTATTGCTATTGCTGAGTGTTATATATTGCCAGCATATTAATGCTATTGGCATTAATTTTTGTTTTAAGTTGTGTTTGTTTTGTGTCATATCTTGGAATGTTCCAATGCATTCACTTATCCACCAGCTTTAGTAAATGTGAGATGTTCCCTCTAATTTTTGGGAAAGCGTTTGCATGGGTCGACTCTTTCCGGAAGTTTTTCTTCGCTATAATGAAATCTTAGTGAACAGGTTACTATGCTTGCCGGGACACAACTTTCTGAAAGAGATAGGCAGTTGGAGGAAGATTCATCCTTGAACGGCCTTGATCTAGGAAAACTATCTGTGCCTCTAGTGCAAGATGGATCTTATTATTCAGAAGTTCATGAGTCAACTGCCAGGATGGTGACAGCTCATGTGTCAGATGATAATGCTCTTATTTCAGCTTTCAATTCGTTCAACGTTGTTGAGAGATCCAAAGAAGGAGACGATGTGGCAAAAATCACTGCTTTTGCTTCCCATGGTGAAGATGTATCACTGCAGACACTCGACCAGATCGAAGATACTGATATTTTACGTTCATTTGACTTTGCAAGTGTTTCTGAGCCGTCGAGGCAAAGGGATTCTGAAGCAGAGGTTCCAAACAGAATTGATGAGGTCTGTAAGGACAATCAGGCTCTAATTGTTTATACATCTTCCAGCAAGAGTAGACGAGGTAATAAGTCGAACCAGAAGCTGAAGTCTGTAAAACCCTCCAGAAATCATAGAAAAACACCCAGGAAAACCCCGTTAGTGGATTTTGATTCTTTGCTGATCTCAAGAAGAAGAAGAAGTTCGGTGACAAAGCGGCCTCGAACTTTTGAATTGGGCCCTACTGGGAATATCTTTCCAGATCTGCGTAGCACCGATGTTGCCTCAAATACTGGAAACAGAAAGAAAACAAGTAGAAAAAGTGACAGTAAGGGGAAGAAGGGGACTGCTAAAAAATCACTGGCTAAAAGCTGTGCTTCAACTGGTCCCATCTGTTTGAAAATTAAATTTGGGAACCGTTATGTCGTGCCTAATATTTGTGAAAATTCAGATGCTTTAGTGAAGATGGTGCCTGATTCCTATGATGTACCGAGAAGCATGTTGGTGGGAGATGTGACTCAAGAAGAATTGTTGCCACATGGAAGAAATTTAGACAAAGTGACACGTTATAATGAATCTATGCGTACTCCAAATTTTGACGTCATTGACGTGGTTGACAGTTCTTCCGCAAATGCGTCAAAAGATTGCATTCAAGGTGATATTATGGCTGAGGTTTGTAACTTGAGATCGAACACAGAAAATAGGTTTTCAGATCCTGGAACTTCACCTGATTCAGAAGTTATAAACGCTGTTCCTCATAGTGAAGCTTATGGACATAGTTTGCCTGATGCACTAGATAGCTCAATTACGCTGAGTATGCCTCTTCCTTTTGGCGATGTTGCGGGTATAAGTTCGCCTCTGGAGAAACTCAAAAGAGAAAAAAAGAAAGATAAACACCTTCCATCAGGACTTTGCAGCAGGCATAGAAAGCAAACTGATAAAAGAACTACAGGCAATGCCAACGAACTTGCAATTAAAATAGGGCATAAATCATGCGGTGGAGAGCTATTATCTCTGGATCCTTTGAATTTAAGGATCGTTTTACCTGGAACCCAATCAACAGCATCTAAAAATGCAGAGATTAAACGTTCTTCCGATCCCGTTGCTATGTCCATCTCGTCACACTCAGAGGCTGGTAGCCCATTGGTTCATGGTAACGTTGGGCAAGCTATCACCAAATGTTCGAAAATGAAGGCTGCGAGCAAGAACAGGTCAGAATCACAATGCAAGAAGAATAAAGCATCTGGAAAAAGGGGAATTAAAGGCAATTCATTAGGTAAGATTGAAGTTGCTGAGAAGGATGAGGTGCTGGTCCATAATGGAGTGAAAGTTCATCTAATGACAGGTGCCTTGATTTTACCTGTTTATTTCATACTATGATCAAGTTTCATGTATGCTCCTCTGGGCAGAGTGGAAGAATGAACAAACTATTAACTATCAGTCTATCTTTCTTCCCATCTGATATATGCAGTCTTAATATTCAATAATATACTCTAATCAACTATCAGAAAACCAATCATCTATTCTGGGAGCAGAGGGGCTGTTTAGCAAAGTTTCGAGCGGACTGATGGTGGACGGCTCAACAAATCAGTATGTGCCACCAAAGAATGCATGGGTGCTTTGTGATGAATGCAAAAAATGGCGGAGGATATCAGCAGCACTTGCTGATCAAATTGAAAAAACAAATTGTGGATGGTAATATTCATGCTTTTTTCTGATTCAATACACTGCACAGTGGAATATGAACAATTTGCACTCTACTATGTGTATCATGTATGTCAGCTGTTATTTATAAATTGAACAACTTTAGTACGTTCTTAGTATTTTGAATATGCCTATCTCCTTGTGGTATGCATTTTGTCCCTTAGTCTGTTAAGTTGTTTATCATAATGTACCCGGTGTTAGTTTGTATCCGATGCAGGCTTTCTTTGCAAGATATCTTTATTATTGGAAGAAAAAAGGCACCATCAGATTAGAATGTGATAGGGGGACGTCTGTGTCATCAAGATTAGTTTGTATTGTTTTGTTGTACTTATGACTATACTGTAACTTCTTTGATGGACGTCCTGACTACTGGTTGCTTTTTGCTATAAGTTGCACTTTGCATCAACGCATCTTTCGTTCACATTTAACGGGCGATGTTGTTTAACTCTATACTCGTCATTGCTTTAGGAGGTAGAAATCACGACATATCTTGTTTAAAATATATACTGGCGATGTTGTTTTCTTTTGAGTACATATATCATGTTTCACTTTCGCTGAGAGGATTGAAGAAGCTGTTGATTGATACATTGTAAATTTAAACATCATATACCCTCTTCTGAGTTAATCGTGGGTAGGAACATGATTCTGAGTCTGGTGCTGATGCATCATTACGAGTTTTCGAAAGATAATCTCCCTTCTTTTCGGGATTTGTTTATTGATTTTGTTGCTTGGTTTCTTTTAGGGCATGCCAAGAGAACACTGACAAAGACTTTGCGGACTGCTCGATTCCTCAGGAGAAGTCAGACTCAGACATAAATAAAGAGCTGGAGATATCTGATGAGGAAGATGCTCATGAAAGCATTCACAAATCTGAGAAAAAGCAGTCCAAGGGTTCGTAGATTGCTTTCATCTCATGATCTGCTTGCTAGGACTTTTGGTTAATGTTTTATAAATTGCAGTTGATCAGCCGCCACCTTGGTCTAACATCAGGTCGAACTTTTTCCTACATCGAAGCCGCAAAACTCAGCCCATCGATGAGGTAATGCTTACTTGATGACGTACTATATGTCAATAAGTGTCTGGCAGTGCTTGTCCATGCCAATGAATGGAGTAGTAAGTTTTTATCACCGTGTTGTTTCCTGTTATGACCTGAGGTAATTCATCCTTTTTGCTTTCCACTACGAAGCAACAAGAGATTGGTCTTCACTCCTCTTCATCTGTGCTTGCTTTGTTTTTGCACTCGCAGCGCAGTGCTTGTCATTTCGTTATTATCTTATTTAACCGACTCAATGTCATATGATAGGTGATGGTATGCCATTGCAAACCTCCATCAGACGGCGGAATGGGTTGTGGATCGAAGTGTTTAAATCGGATGCTTAACATTGAGTGTGTTCGGGGAACTTGTCCATGTGGTGAACATTGTTCAAACCAACAGGCACATCCCTTGCCTTCTTCTAAATTTCCTTATTTGTCGTTAGTAATCTAGTTATCTTCTTTACTTGCAGTTTCAAAAGCGCAAATATGCTAAACTGAAGTGGTTTAGATGTGGTAAGAAGGGTTTTGGCATTCGTGCGCTAACAGACATCTCTGCAGGAAACTTTATCATTGAATATGTTGGAGAGGTAAATAAGAATGTTTTGACTCCATGGACAAGTAAAAATTGGCGCACTTGACATTCATTGGAGATTGCTATAGCTGGTTGTTAGTGCCTATTTTGGATCGAGATGCTGTGAATATGGTCTTAATATTATTTTTCCACCGTGTTTGCATGTTCCTTTTTATTTTCTGCGTCAAATAGAAGATATGAATGCATAACCAAAATTGTCAATGTTCTCAATATACAGTACTAATTGGTTTAGAGTTGTAGATTTTATTTATTTAATTTTACAGAAAGATGCATTCTATACTTTCTTTTTTGTAGTATTCATACTTCTAATTTATTGAAAATTGAAAACCTTCACGGAAAAGTTACTCTTAATGAAATGCATTTAGTCTTTTCACATCTGTTGCAAATCATCACATTTGCCCACTTATTTGCTTTTCTGTCATAGGTGCTTGATGTGAAGAGTTATGAAGCAAGGCAAAGAGACTACGCATTGAAGGGTCATAGGCATTTTTACTTTATGACATTAAACGGGAGTGAGGTCCGATATGTCCCTCTATGTATTTGTGCAATGTTGATATCATGTTAATTTTTTAATGGTTCGGCGTTTCAGTCGTTGATCTCTGATTATGCACTTTGTGTTTCTTTCAGGTGATTGATGCTTGTTCAAAAGGGAATCTGGGCCGTTTCATAAACCATAGTTGTGATCCTAATTGCCGCACAGAAAAGGTATGCAGTCTTTTTCATCTGCGTTGTTATCTTTCTTCTGATTTATTTTACTGTGTTATGTTATGTGGGAATTTGATGGCGCTACATTCAAAGCTTTAGCGTTTCTTATAGTCGGTTCACTTCACAAGCTTTGGAAGATCCTGTTTGCATCACTTTTTTTTCATCTGGAACCCTTGAACTTTTATGTCAACTAATAGCGTCCTGCTTTTAACTAGTCAGGCCTTTTTTCTATAATTGTTGTGTACATTACTCAATTGTAATGATAGTTTGTCTATATATCCGTTTTCTGTGTATCTGGCGAAAGGATCAGATTCGGTCTTATTTTAACTCAGAGACATTTATGTGTTTGACAGTGGATGGTGAATGGAGAAGTGTGTGTTGGGCTCTTTGCTATTAAGGATATTAAAAAGGTAAACTGTGTTATCGCCCATTATGGTCCTGCATATCTTCTGCTGTTCTTCTATATCTCTCTTGGGTATTCATGTATATTTGAATTATGTTTAACTGCCTCCTATTAATACAATTGTCTGTCTGTGTTCCTGTTCGTCTTTCTCCACAGGGCGAAGAAGTTACGTTCGATTATAATTATGTACGTGTCTTTGGTGCTGCTGTGAAAAAATGTGTATGTGGTTCGTCTAATTGCCGAGGCTACATGGGGGGAGATCCAAAAAGCACCGAAGTAATCATTCAGGATGATGAGTCAGATGAAGAATTTTCTGAACCAGGCGTGTCCATCAAAGATAATATGAGAAGTGATAAGAACAACATCTTATCAGATTCCTCACGTAACAGTGAAAATAACATCCCTGATAAACCATCTGAAACTAGATTCGGAGAAGAGAGACTGGTTGATGCTGCTGGGCACTCTGGGAGTACTCCTGGATCTATAAGCGAAAAATCTCCAGAAGTTGAAGCACTGCATTGTATTAGTGGGTCTCCAGATGCTATTAAGCAGTTCAGTGATGATTCTGATGATTCCTTGTTTGGCTCTCTGTCTGCTGCTTCTAAGAATGGATCCCACATACCATTTAATGCGCATTCATCTATGCAAGTAGAGGATAAGTCAGAGAGTAGGATGGATAAAGCAGTGTCTTCATCTCCTCAGCATGAGCTCACTCCAACACAAAAATCCACAGAAACTGTTCCTTTATCTTACAAGTTAGAGGTTGATGTAGTTGAATCCGAGAGAAAACTGAAGGATGATGCTGTGTGGAGGATGACGGAGTTACCAAAGGCCAATTCTGTTGCTAGAACTCGCGCAACTTCTACAATAAAAAATGCGAAAATAAATAAAACCAAGAAAGCGGTCAGTTTCAATGAGAAAGTTGATCTGAATAAATCGATTGCATCACCACATAAATCTGGAAAACTTCCAGATCTGACCTTGAGCAGTCATGCGGAAGCAGGTATGTTGCAGACTGCTACTTTTGAGCTAATGTCCTACAATTTACCAATCTAAGTTTATGAAATGATTTCAGTTGAGGAGAAACTGAATCAGTTGCTTGATAGTGAAGGGGGGATAAGCAAGCGAAAAGTATGTTCCTACAATTTGTCCGTGAAGCTTTTCCTTTTATTTACGAAGCCTATTATATGTTATATTCATTTGAGCTTTCATTTTTTTCCATGAGAAGGTTGTTATTTATGCCTAATGTCTTTTCCTATTAGGATGCTTCAAGAGGTTACCTGAAGCTTCTAATTCTAACTGCGGCTTCGGGGAATACTGGGGATGGTGAATCTATTCAAAGGTACTTCCGATCTGCTCTTGTAGGTTTTATGAGCGCCAATTTTTGTATACGGTTGTTTGAATATTCTTTGTGCTTCTTGCTTCTAATTGTCTCCTTGGCAGTACTCGAGATCTTTCAATGATCTTGGATGCTCTGCTGAAGACGAAATCTCGCACTGTTCTGGTTGATATTATTGACAAAAATGGTAATTATTACGGATATATGTGTCAATTCAGGACCAGATAACGTCTTCTGTTGCTTAACTGTTTTTTGGCTGAGAGTGGCCTGATAATTAATGAAAACAATTACCAGGTTTACAGATGTTGCACAACATAATTAAGCGATACAGAAAGGAATTTAGCAGAACCCCGATCTTGCGCAAACTTCTTAAGGTAAGTTGTGTTTGATGATTTTTAACAAGAAGAATGTATCTCGCCTTATTGAACTTATTCGAGGTTTTCCTACCAAGTTCATATTAGCTTTTGTTGGAGAATCACTTGTACTAATGAACTGCAATTCTGTCGAGGAAAGTTGCTGATATACCATACCATATCTCTTAGTCATCATTATATCTTCTATCCATCATTGGCTAACTCCAATCTACTAGATGAGTTCATACATAGAGCTATGACAGATTAGATACAAATGCTTGAAGTTGGATTCGTTTATAATATGTTTTGGCTTCGCTTGCTTAATGCAGATACTTGAGTATCTAGCTCAGAGAGAGATTCTAACGGCAGAGCACATCACTGGAGGTTCGCGATGTCCTGGAGTGGAAAGGTGAATCTTGTTTTCTCCCTTATTCTCGTTTATATGACCCTCACAAACATCCTTTGTTATAGTTAAAACAGTTTCTTGTTGGGTAAATTTCAATTGTAGCATAGTATTTATACATTTGTTTCATATGAGCATGCTGTTTGTTCTTTTCACTTCAGGGCTTATAAACAAACTGTTTTTAATTTGATATATTTTTCCAGCATGTGGTATATTCGTTTCCAGCATGACTATGATTTATGAATGATCCATATGGATCAGTATTGCTGGTGCATGTTAGTGACAAAAATTTCTTCACCTAACTTGTCTTTTCTCCACAATATGCCGTAAATTCATTCTTCCGAAACATATTTTTTCTTCTTTGTTTGATCTGAATTCTGATGTTAAGATGTACATCTATGAAGATATTACTTTTTTCTTTTAAATTCTCTTAGTTCTTTAAATCTTCTCTTCTTGCCTAGATTTTTTCTCTGACCGCATCTAATTGCATTGCTTGCAGCTTTAAAGATTCAATCTTGACGTTGACAGAACATAATGACAAACAGGTAATGCTTACTATTCTCTTTCAGCTAAGTCATAAATGGATGATCTCTTCTACTTGTTGATCGATCTTCTTCTAATTAAAAGAACGAGGGAGACTTTGTGTGTGCGTATTGTCGTGCCTTTTTTTCCCTAGAACTGCTTATCATGTTCTAATCATTGGGTTTTCGAGTTCATATCAGTAATCTTTATCACCCTTCACCTCTCTACTTCTCTCAGGTCCATCAAATAGCACGAAGCTTCCGAGATACATGGATTCGCAAATTCCTGAGAAGGAATTCCCACATGGAAACGGACGAATATCGCCACCACGCTACTGCTGCTGCGTACAGTCAAAGGCTACCATCAACATCAACATCCACTTCATACGACCAACACGACGCTCGAGGCATAAATTGTCGAAAACAACCCCCACTCTCATCCACGACTGTAAAAGAAACTTCACCTTGGAACCCTTCTCCCCCTTCAGCTCCGACCTCTACGGCCAACTCAGGTAGGACCCGAAAACGTAAGAGCAGATGGGACATACCAGCCGATGAAAAGGCAGCCATTGAAGACGAAGATGCCCCGCCTGGGTTCTCTACTCCGTGCAATGACAGCTCCAAAACCGTTGCTGTCTCTTCATTATCTGGTAATAACCAAGAAAGAGACGCACTGCCACCTGGCGTAGTATCGGGCGGGTCCCACCACAGATTCACCTCTCGAGCCCCCGTCTCCTACGGCGTCCCCTCTCGGGTAATAGAGCAATTTGGAATCCTCAAGGGCGAAGAAGCTCCTAGGATTTGGACCATGTCTCCAGGTTTACCATTCTGCCCTTTTCCACCTTTGCCAACCCATCCCAAGGACGACGGCGGAAACTTCTCCTCCCCACTGCACGGAACTGCAGATATTCGCGGCGGAACTGTAGAGAATTGTGGCGGTGGTCATTACCGCTCGGGTCAAAAGCGTCCATTCGCCCACAGCAATGTGGATGAAGCAGAAAATAGAGTGTACGGTGAGAGACATTGTAAGCAGCAGAAGTGGAGTGGTAATAGCAGTAATACCAAAATACCGCCGTGGCTTCGCATGAGAAATGGACGGGGCGGCGCATGAGAAAAGGTACGTTTTGCTTGCTTGCGCGTAATGTGATTCGAATTTCGAACGCTTTTCGTGCAGTTCGCCAGTTTGTTGTGGAGCTTTTCCTTGTGCATTGTCATTACAATTGGATGATATGGTATTCACCATATTCTTCTTTTTGCTGCACAGTTGAAGTGAGAAATATATTCATTAATTTCCATACATCATAGGGCATGTTTACTTTCTTAAAAACCCATTTTCTGTTGTTTGGTTTCTATGTTTTTTATCTCGATATAGCCCGCTGAAATTTCACTAAGGTTGCGTTTGGATTGGTGTATTTGAATTGAAATCCGTGATTTGAAATTATGAATTCTGAAATCCAAATTTTCAATACAAATCCACCGTTTGGCAAACGTTAGGATTTCGGAAATCCGAATTTCAAAATGTGCTCGAGCTCTGGAGCCGGCTTGAGCCATTGGTCATCGAGCTCGAGCTTGCTCACCGAGTTCGCGAGCCGACTTGACTCATCGGTCGTCGAGTTCGCAAGCCGGCTCGTCGAGCTCGTCGGCCGACTCGACTCGTCGTTCGTCGAGCTCGCTAGTCGGCTCGACTCATCGTTTGTCAATAATAATAATAATAATAATAATAATAATTATTATTATTATTATTATTATTATTATTTAAGAAAATAATCACGGCAAGATTTGGTATTTCGAAAACGGACCGTTTCCGATCGAATTTCAAATCCACCAAAAGACAAGCGCTCGGATTCTCCTCGGATTTGGATGAAATCGAAATCCAAATCCGAGCGGTTGCCAAACGGGTGATTTGAATGAAATTCGGATTTCAAATCGAAATCCCCCGATCCAAACGTAGCATAATAATAATTTATCTTGGGATTTATCAGACCGCCTATAATCAAGTTGGCTCAATACTTTTCTTGGGATTTATCAGACCGCCTATATCTTGGGATTTATCAGACCGCCTATAATCAGACCGCCTATATCTTGGGATTTATCAGACCGCCTATAATACTCGATTGAACAAAAAATACTCTTAACCAGGCTTCGAAGACTCTCTCTCTACTCTCTTTTCTCTCAAACCCTAACACCAGCCGCCGCCGACTCCCCCCCCATCTTTTCATCCCCTTTCTCCTCCACCTCCATTGGAGGTGGGGGAGGTTCGATCTTGTTTGTGTTTTGTCTTTCTTTTTTCCCCTTCTTCGGTCTCTTATCTAAAAAAAAAAAAAAAAAAATTTGTTGATGCCCCACTGCAGTCGCCCGTCGCCGTCGCCGTCGTCTCCTCAGCCACTTGGAACCGCCCCCATCATCTCCGCCACAGCTTCTCCTCCGCAACCTCCGTCGCTGCCGCCACCGCTGTTGCTGCCCTCCGCTGCCGACACCTCTGCTGTAGGCCGCCGTTGCCGCCACCTCTGCCGACGCCGCTCGTTGCTGTTGCCTCCTGCCGCTGTTGCCGCCACTTCTGACGCCCTCGTCGGCCTCCTCTGTCACCATCAATTCAGTCCGCCACACCTCACTACCGTCCACCCGTGAGTCTCCCGTGGGGAGCTCGTTTCTCCCGGCCATTAGGTCGGGAGCTTTTTCTCCCGTTGTGGAGTCAATTCTCCCTTGTGGAGCCTCTTCCGATGAAGATGATAACCTCGAGTCATTGGGCAAAAATAATGTAGAATACTGTAGATTTGGATTAATAACCTTTTCTGTCGTATGTTCTATAGATTTTTGGTTCAAGTTCGAGGTTTATTTCGTTTTCTGTCGGCTTGTTATTTTGTTTTCGTGATGCATTGCTCCTTGTGAGCCTTTGTTTCTCTACCGGATACTGTGTCACCGGAGAGACCCTTTGGGTTATTTAGCCCCTGTATCTTTGTTATTAATGCAAGCTACCGTTTCCGGGAAAAGAAAAAAAAAAAACAATATATCTATACTCTTTTATTCAAGTGTCCCAGTTTGGTATAAACCATAAGTTTGGTCTGTTAAAAGAAAATTACCCATTACATTGCATTTTTGTATTGTCATGTTTACATTTCTGATTTCTGTTTTAGTAATTATTACTTGATAATTAATTAATGCATTTAGATTATATAATACACGCATATGAGTTTCAAAGAAACTATGTACATATATGTACACTAGCTACAAAAGAGAAATTCTCTAACTATGATCTTCCAAGAGCATCATATCCTTAAACTCCTCAAAATCAAGCAAACCGTCCTCGTTAACATCGTATGCGTCGATCATACTCTTACAGTCTCCGCGTGAATCGAACAAGCCTAGCCTAGACAGTGCGACCCGTAATTCGTCGCAAGATATGTAACCATCGCCGTTCAAATCAAAAAACTTGAACGCTTTTTGAAGATCTTTCTCTATCATTCGATCTTCTTCTGCTCGACCTTTCAGTAAGGACTCGTAGAAGAAGAGAAACTCGATTGAATCCAAGCAGCCATCTTTTTCGCCCACCAATAACTCGAGCTCTTCTCTATGTGCTTCCAACCCTATGTTATTAAGAAACCATGAAAGCTCGTCTATGGTGACGAGGCCATCGTTGTTCAAGTCGAGCTTGTCGAAGATTCTCTGCAAGTAGTTGGCATTGAGTTGTTTTTGGCTCATTTTGGCCAAAGCTCAGAGAGGTGAGTAGTATCCTACACATATACGTAGGTTGATGACGATGCTTCTTGATTGTATTGTAATGGAGAGCATACATATATATATATAGACAATAGGAGAAATTTGATTTTTTTTTTCTTTTATTCCTTTGAATATCGCTTTCAACCTATCTTGTACTTGCACGTACGGATGTTATGACTAGGGATAAAAAAAAGGACGTTTATTGTGGTGGTGTCGAAGGGGAAGAAGCTTCTCTGAAGTTTCATGGAAGTTGAGGTGCATAGGATAAGCATGTCATACTATTCTTGCCAAAATAAATAAATGAAAATATTTAATTCATAGCGATATCTGCTGAAATTTCCTTCCTTGGTACGTAATGCAATTAAATAGGACTGCCTCATAAGTCTTTGATTGTGAGGTGTAGCACGTTGTTTGGGGTAATATCAGAATAATCATCCATCCCGTTGTGAATATATATATATGTATATATATATATATATATAAGTAATGAAAAGTACTAAAAGTATTACCTAAGGAAAATTTTGGTACTCGAGGAATTACTACATGTACGAAATTCTGGGAAAAAGGATTGGGTATGTCGCAAGCAAGCGCGTTTTTAATAAATGAGTTCCAAGATTACAAGAATTGTGTCCAAATTCTAAAGTTGAATTTAATTTTTGATCACATCATATTAACTACCAATTGATTATAGAGGTAATTATATGTTTGGCCCAAATAAGAGAGTTTCATTCGTTTTTAGGACCGATGTTTAAAATAGGGATAATGATCTATTTCAAGTTTGATCTCAGAGTTAAGGACCAATTTTGAGAAGAACGACGCATTTGCTGCCTGTTTGCGAAAATCACACAGGATTGCCACAGCTATTCCAAACACTCGACGGGTACCACTTTTAGGGGGTGTTTGTTTTGGGGTGATCATCCAAAACATCACAGTGATCTTCACATCACCTCCTCATCACTGTGTTTGTTTTTCGTAGGTGATGGGTCATCAATGTAATGAAGGATCACCTATGTGATCAAGTGGGTGATATTCCAACTTTTGGATCACCACCCAAAAGCTAGGTGATCCAACATCACGGTGATGATGTGACATTTGGAATTATTATTGGACAATATCACCCATGATATTTTAACATTTATTCATTCCTTATATACCCTTATTCATTTTAAATTATATAACTAGCTATTTTTTATCTTAAAAACATATTTAATAATTAAAAATATAAAAATATTGAGATTTATATAATAGACTTAGAATTAGTGCTTAAAAAAATTGTAAACTCGATACTACAACATTGATCATTGTTACGTAAAATATCATCTCAACATAACATATTAATTCACATTACCTATATGATATACGTAGGGTTAAATATGTCATTATGCAATATCACCCCACACATCACCGTGATTAATCAAACATAATATTCCTATATCACCTTGATCCACATCACGGTGATACTCACATTACGGCGATGCGAGTATCACCGTGATGCTGGATCACCAGAAACAAACACCCCCTTAGTGCATTCTGGTAACACTTTACGAATTATAGGAAAGTGTTATCCAGAAATAAGGAAGCGGTACCAGAAAAGCGTGAAGTGGTAACACTTCATGAATTACATGAAAAATTACAGGAAAGTGTTATCTAGAAATAAGAGAGTGGTGCCAGAAAAGCATGAAGTGATAACACTTCATGAAATACAGGAAAGTGTTATCCAGAAATAAGGCAGTGTCACCAGAAAAGCATGAAGTGGTAACACTTAACCACTTCATGAATTACTGGAAGTGTTATCCAGAAATAAGGAAGTGTTACCGGAAAATCATGAAGTTTACCGAAAATCATGAACCTCAAGCATGTTAATCGCACATGCTTCAAAACTAATTTTCTTCTGTTGATACCACTTATTAGCTATAGAGTAACACTTCATGAATTCTGCATAACACTTCATTGGGTTAACTGCATTCTATTACAAACATGATTACAAGGAAGTGTTACCCGGGAAGCATGAAGTGTTACTCGGAAAGCATGAAGTGTATGCAGAAATAATGAAGTGTTACCGCATATGTTAATAGCCAGAAACAAGAAAGTGTTACCGGGAAGCATCAATTGTTACTCGGAAAGTATGAAGTGTTACGCAGAAATAATGAAGTGGTACCGCAGAAGTATGAATGCATGTTAGTGGCATACGCTTAAAAACTACATTTTATTGTGTTGATACCACTTATTGTTTGTGCGTGGTCATACCGCTGTTATGCGATAACGATACAATGCGATTTGATAACACAACAATGGCACTGGATACCACTTCTCATTAATATTTATAAGGGTATATTCATCAGACAACCTTTAAACGAAGTAAAATTCAAAAACAGGTCCCCAAAACTAATTTTCGTGTGACAATGTCCTTAATCCTAAAAAATACTTACCCGGGGTCTGAACCCAATTGCCCCATTGATTATAAGCATGCGATGGGAAGGCTAGAACTTGACACACGTGTGCTGTCGTGATTGGCCATCCATGGATTCTGATGGACCCCACATAACCCACAACAGAAAAACTTGGCCAAAATCACGTCCACAGAGATCAAATTTCCTTTCCATCTCTCTGCATCACACAGATTTTCACGCACAAAAAACACACAGTGCGAAACAAAGAAGAAGTAAGTAATGGTGTTGAACGCTTCAAACAAAATCAACTGCACACAAACACAATAATGCAACAACGAAGAGGAGGATGAGTATAATACCTTATGCAGTCGTCCATGGCCGCCCACGCTGCTTCATTGTCATCACCTTCGTCTTCTTCTTCTTCCTCGCATCTCCATGGATTCAAGCTCAAGAAACAACAACCTTCATCGCCTGCTTTCATTCACTTATCTCATGCATTGAATGATCGAACCCCTTCTTACAACCCTCTTGTTTTCCAGGTTTGCATGCCCTCTTTGCATTGAATTCTCATCTGCAAAGTCGTGATTTTGACGAGCTATTTTTTTTCCTGCGTAGGCTGTAAGATTGTTAGGCCCACCTGCAAGATTCGATGCTTCGAAGCTTAAAGTCCTATTCATGGGAGAACAATGCAAGGCGAGGATTGTCCCAAGAACTTACACCCTTTCTCACTGTGACTTCACTGCTAATCTTACACTCACCATTTCGAACATCATCCAACGTGATCAGGTAACAATCAGATCATCCCACTTGGGAATGAAATCTGTTTTCTCATTACATGCCTTGCAATTTCATGTGTGTGTGTGTAAATTGTAGCTGAAAGGATGGTACAGCAAAGACGATGTAGTTGCAGAGTGGACGCAAGTGAACGGAAACTTGTGCTTGAATGTCCATTGTTACGTCAGTGGGCCGAACTCTATATCAGATTTAGCTGCGGAATTCAGATACCATATTTTCTCCAAAGAACTGCCATTGGTAAGCAAGCTCGATTCAATTGCTGAAGCTTCAACTCACCGTACATTAATGGCGATTCTTGGCAGGTGCTCGAAGCGGTGTTATATGGAGACGCTGATCTCTTTAGAGAGCGCAAAGATTTGATGGATGCTGTCGTAAGAGTGTTCTTCCATTCGAGCTCGAAGAAGTATAATAGGGTTGAGTGTTGGGGTCCTCTGAAAGAAGCTGCCACGGCGGCGGCGAAAACGGAGAAGGTGGGCGGATTTTCGTCGGCAGATAAGGAAAGGGAGATGAGCAATTCCAATTCCGGCGATCATAAATTCTGGGTGATATTTCAAGCTCTGTTCAGTTTCCTTCTCTGATGATGTAATTACGCGAGAGAGAGAGAGAGAGAGAGGCTCTGTTACGCCATTTGTTTCTGATGGGGTCCCGTACACAATGGATGTAAAAACACTAAGTTGTAAACTGATGTTGGACGTGATGTTGGGTTAACACTCACACTCTCTTATAACGCACAGCGGAAATGATAGAAACTTAGTGATAAAAACGAAACGAACACACACGATGTTTTGTGCAGCAAGTCAAATAACTTGCTGCGAGCCCCAAGGGGTAAAAATCCACTAGAAAGATGGATTACAAAACTATCAAAAATGATAGTCAAAAACTAGTCTAGCAAACGGAACGAATCAAAAAGGATTCTAAACCTACAAGATCTCACGACCTCTGAAAAGCTAGACTAAAAGACAACTCTCGCAAGATGTAAAATCGCTCAAACTCGATATGTGCTTCGCTCATATTTTTCGCTCAATATGTCGCTCAAAGCAGCTCCATGAAAGCTCTCTCGAAAGTCGTTAGTTGCAGCTCGAAAATAACTCTTATTTATAGACCTTGGCTCCCTCTTGAATTGGTAAAAAGATCCCTTGAATATCTCTTCAAATATCTCTTCGAAGATCTCCCTAAATATAGTATATATTTAGTTCAAATCTTCTCATCTCATTGGCCGATCCTTTATCTCCTATTTATGGTAAACTGATTGACTGGATCTCCTTGATATTCAGATCTTCTAATCTTGGTCGTAGCTTGACTTGATCTCTTTTGATCTTCAAATCTTCTATTTATGGTAAGTGCACTTCCTAAATTCGTTCAAGCAACTCCACACGCTTTCCACACGGTTTGGACTCGTTTTAGCACTTTACCACGTCCTGCATATCAGTAAATAAAGCTACAAAAAAGGTTAAACGGTTTTGGGCATGAAAGATAAAATCGAATGTTGACAGACAACAATGTTGGCTGAAATGTTAGCCCAACATTGTCAAACCTGAGCTAGTCAACATTAACAATCTCCCCCTTTTTATCTTTCTTCCCAAAACCCGTGCAGATTTAAAAGTTCCAAAACTCCCCCTGAAGGCAAAATCTACTCAACCACAAAAACATTAAAAGATGGTTAGAGTAGACGCAAACAGAATAGCGATTAAACTATTCAAAGTACTACGACAATAGTACATAGCCATAACAAGGTCTTAAGTTAAACGTCTGCACAATATAAACCGTTCATACGCATGCCGGCAAACCACATAGTCACACAAGCAGAATTAACCAGATCAGCATGCACAAAATAACCATAAAGTCACGCATGTAAAAAGAAACGATCTTTAGGCGAATCTGCAAAATATAAATATCTGGCATGTAAGCAGGCACACATGTAAACATATCGGAGACGCAAATCAGCATGCATATAGTAAAAACATTTCTCGACATGCAAAATCAGAGAAAAAAAATCAATTATGCATGCAAAAGAGAAAGAATCAGAGCTTCACTCTCAATGGAGTATGGAGTTTCCTTCTAACGCTTTCTCGACTGCTTCTCCTTCTTGGTCAGCTCCCCCTGTTTGTTCGGTTCCTTATTCTGCTCCCCCTGAATTTTCTTATCTCCCCCTTTTTATCTGCACAACCTTCTCCCCCTTTTTGGGAAGAAAGAGAAAAAAACTCACAGAACTTCTCTGTTAGCCAACTTGCAGATGTTGAGGTAAATGTGGGACTAACATCTGGGTCAACATTCTGAGACTCAGAAACAAGTTAGTTCCCATAAAGAAATCAAAGATAAATCCAAAAGAAATTGAGATGAGAGTAATTCGGGGGCAGAGAGAAATGAGGTCGGTTAAGGAGCTAGGGTTTGTGAATAAAAGATTCGATCAATCAAATCACTTCATATACGCATGTTTCAACGATTACAAATACCACACACCACTAACAGAAAATCGCAGATAGTGGAGAAAATGTGACTGAGAAAATAATCGTTGGACACATATTGAGTGCTAAATAGGTTCACAAACCGCCTAATTAAATCATGGAGCTAAAAATAGTATATTTCCAAACCAAACACGCGAGCACATAGGAGCAAATATGGAGTCTAAGTCACGATGAAACTAAAAATAGTAAATTGACTCATTCTTCGTGTGAGCATATAAAAGCAGTTCGAAGACTAAGTAATGCGAGTTAATAGGAGCACTTCGAATCATGATTCAACCAAAGAAAGACCTAAATCAAAAGTCAAAGTAGAATCAAGAAATACTCACCGATTGAGCGACGTTGATGAACACATAGAGACAAGTGTAAAGAGCTGTTCTTCGAGAGTTTCTAATGCAATTCTGAGAGATAACTAAACTAGACACACAAGACTAACAAAAACAGTACTAAAGACAGACACGAACAAAACGAAAGCACACAATGTAGCAATATCGAACTGACAGTCACACATGTTGCCCTAACATTTGACTCAACATTCTAATTCCGTAATCCTAGACTTTTCTGCTTAATTCTTCTCAAAATCAGTTCCCCTTATTTCTACCCTTTCACCTCAAATATCCAACCGAATTTATGCACTGCCCTTATACTCCCTTGCCTCAAGGATCGGCTTTTTGTCGCATAGTATACATTGTCACCGCGAATGCCGTGTACCTAAGGAATTTTATTACCGAGAGCCTATATCTAACAGAGAGTTTATAAGCATGCTAATCACAAAAAGGATTGGTTTTTAGTCGCAAAGAGTACATCGTCACAGCGAATGCCGTGTACCTAGGGACGTATTACCAAGAGCCTATAAAAGAGGGGTCGGGTTCATTTAGGGACCAATCAAGAAGAATCAAGTCATTTCACAGGAAAACAGAACAGAATATTAAACCAAACATTAAAGCAGCAACTATCAAAATCGACATATGCTACGTTGATCCAAATGTTGGACCAACATTTAAACTAACATGTGCAAACCTATGGATTTCTTCAGGTCCGAGAACCTTTCAGAATCCAATGCTTTCGTAAAAATGTCTGCTAACTGATTCTTAGTGTCTATATGCTCAATGCGGACTAACTCTTTTTCAACCATATCTCTCAGAAAATGATGCCTAATATCTATATGCTTTGTACGAGAGTGTTGGATGGGATTCCTAGAAATGTTAATGGCACTAAGGTTATCACAATACATAAGCACAGATTCGCACTCTAACCCATAGTCACATAACATGCTATTCAACCACAATAACTGCGTGCAACAACTACCCGCCGCAACATATTCGGACTCAGCAGTAGATAAAGACACACAATTCTGTTTTTTACTATACCATGCAACTAAGTTATTACCTAAGAAGAAACAGCCACCACTTGTGCTCTTGCGGTCATCCTCGTCACCAGCCCAGTCAGCATCGCTATAGCCTACAAGACTCAAATTAGTATCTTTGGAGAACCATAATCCTAGGCTACAAGATCCACTCACATAACGAAGATTCGTTTAACCGCATTCAGATGCGAAACCTTAGGTTCAGATTGATATCTAGCACATACGCAAACACTATACATGATATCAGGTCTACTCGCAGATAAGTACAACAAACTGCCTATCATAGATCGGTACAATGTTGGGTCAACATTCTGCCCAACATCGTCTTTACTTACCTTTTGAGCAGAACCCATGGGCGTTTTCATTACCTTTGCCGTGTCTAATCCAAATTTCTTGACTGTGTTCTTGGCATATTTCTCTTGGGACATAAAGATCCCGTCGCTGCTTTGCTTAATCTGCAAGCCTAGAAAGTACGTTAATTCGCCTATCATGGACATCTCAAAGGTAGTCTTCATTGCCTGCACAAACTGATCTAATAAAACTTGTGAGCTTGAACCAAAAACAATGTCATCAACATATACTTGAGCAATCAAAATATCGGATCCGACCCTCTTAACAAAAAGAGTGCGATCCGCCTCACCTCGAGTGAAACCAAACTCAAGCAAAAATGTTGCTAACCTTGCATACCAAGCTCGAGGCGCTTGCTTCAACCCGTACAATGCTTTCTGCAGCTTAAAGACATGGTTAGGATAATGGGGATCTTCGAACCCTTTAGGCTGTTCGACATAGATTTCCTTATCAATATACCCATTCAAAAACGCACCCTTAACATCCATTTGGTGTAATGTAATGTTAAGCCAACATGCTATAGCTAACAAAAGCCTAATCGATTCTAACCTAGCAACGGGAGCAAACGTCTCATCAAAGTCTATACCTTCTACTTGCGTGTAACCCTGAGCTACTAAACGTGCCTTGTTTCTAACAACCCTACCAAGTTCATCAGATTTATTCTTAAATATCCACTTAGTGCCTATGACATTAATGTCTTTCGGCCGTGGCACTAATGTCCAAACTTGGTTTTTCTCGAACTGCAAGAGTTCCTCTTGCATCGCGTTTATCCAGCAATTATCCTTGAGAGCTTCAAGGACATTCTTGGTTCTATCTCAGAAACAAAGCAATTAAAACGTACCTCAGCGTATAGCGAATTCATACACGCGTTCCTTATGGACTTATAATCCTTTCGTGGTTTGTCTCTGGTCTTCCTTCCTTCGTTCACATCTCCAATCAGCGGGATGATCTTTCTGAATCTTAGCTGGTGGATCTCGTCGCACTTCACTGGGTCCAGCCTCAGTGTTCTGTTCCGGCACAGATGTTGAGTCAGATGTTGGCTCAACATTTTTATCCTCAGTCTCCTCTGTTTCACTGACAGCTTGTATAACATCTGTAATATCAACTTGAGGGGACATTCTGCTAAGATCAGCAGTATCATCAAACACAATATTCACTGATTCCTGAACGGACTTCAAGCGCAAGTTATATACTCGATAAGCACGACTATTAGACGAGTATCCTAAAAAGATGCATTTGTCACTTTTTGAATCAAACTTTGTCAAATATTCACGGTCATTCAGCATGTAGCAAAAGCATCCAAAGACATGAAAGTATTTGACTGTAGGCTTCTTACCATTCAATAATTCATACGGGGTTTTCTTTGTACCATGCCTAAAGAATACACGATTCGAAATATGACATGCGGTATGCAGAGCTTCAGCCCAAAATCGCTTAGACACATTTTAGAAAGTAACATAACACGAGCCATCTCTTGTAGCGTCCTATTCTTCCTTTCGGCCACCCCATTTTGTTGGGGCGTCTTAGGAGACGAATACTCATGCACAATGCCTTTCTTATCACAGAACTCATCAAAGAACTGATTCTCAAACTCTCTACCATGGTCAGACCTAATGCGAAAAACAGTAGCACTGAAATTGTTTCGAATCATAGCACAAAATTTTTTGAAAAACTCGACCGATTCTGATTTTTCCCTAAGAAAGAAAATCCATGCATATCTAGAAAAATCATCCACGAGCACATAAGCATATTTTCTACCTCCTATGCTATCAACTTCCATAGGACCCATCAAATCCATGTGAACTAATGAAAACAGTGAGCAGTTTTAAAATGTTGGGCAGCTTGTTGGTCAACATTGTGACTAACATGTGTTTGCTTACCCTTCAAACACGACTCACAAACAACCTTACCAAACTCCTTAAGCTTCGGAATGCCTCTGATTGCGTCATGTTTGATAATTTGCTCCAATGTTCTTTAATTAACGTGGCCCAATTTGAAATGCCAAAGGACAACATCATCCTCGGCCTTTGAGAGTTGGCACACGTCTTTCACACCAGATTTGTCACCAACTAGGTAGCAATTGTCGCTAGATCTCTTTCCTGCCATCACTAGAACAGAATTTCGGTTAAACACTTCACAACACTCCTTATTAAACCTTACCTCAAGGTCATCATCGCACAGCTGACTTATGCTGATCAGATTTGCGACAAGTCCTTCTACGTGAAGTACGTTGCTCAGTTTGGGAAAGTCAAGGACATTGAGTCTGCCTCGGCCGAGAATTCGACCTTTGGAACCACCTCCGAAAGTCACAGATCCACTCCTTAAAGGTGTGTAGTCACTGAGATACTCTTTGGTACCCGTCATATGTCGAGAACACCCGCTATCGAAGTACCATGAACCTGTAACGTTAGCTCGCAAAGAGGTGTACACAACAAGACTTTTATCCCC
This sequence comes from Craterostigma plantagineum, assembly GCA_027422505.1. Taxonomy (NCBI): domain Eukaryota; kingdom Viridiplantae; phylum Streptophyta; class Magnoliopsida; order Lamiales; family Linderniaceae; genus Craterostigma; species Craterostigma plantagineum. Next base: position 1,077,368 of record JAPQWV010000059.1, read on the forward strand.
TGGTTTCCTAATCCAAGCTTTCTTGGAAGATTTAACCACATTCTGTTTACTAGAATTCGATACCGCTTCATATTCTGTTTAAACACAAGACCTTGTTTATCATAAATACCAAGAGACAGTACCTCTTCATGGCTCGTTTTGCTCCTGTTCCACTTAGCAAAAGTGTTGTCGGCCTCATTGAGTCGTTTTTGAAGTGAGTCGATCTCCCTGTCCTTTCGTGTCAAAGCGGCTTCCAATTTGTTCATGCCGTCCATTAGTCCTTCAATGACATTTTCGTTCTTCTCATTTTCCTCGGCCAACAATTTCACCGCGGCACGGAGTTGGATGTTATTCGCCTTTTCTAACTCGTATTGCGTGGTTAACAGCTTAAAGGCTTCTTCACCATTCTCAGTGTCAGGCTCTGTTTCATCACAACTCAAAAGACCATCAAGACAGTTTGAATCATCATAATAAAAAATGATATGTTTTACAGATGTTGAGTCAGATGTTGGCTCAACATCAGTTACCGCAGTAAGGCCGATTTGATTATCTTCATCTTCTTCGTCGTCAGGAAATGACTGGATGATTATAGATGATTGCTTAGGCTCTTCCTCTTCATCTTCATCTTCTTCGTCTGACAGGTCGATCCACATGACCTTACCACCACGCTTGCGAATGGCGTTGGCACATTCGTTGGCAAAATGGCCCCAACCTTGGCATTCAAAACATCTGACTGCCTCATAATTGACGTTCTTCTTTGGCTTTCCGTCTAGTCTCCCAAAAGGTTTCCGTTTAGGGAACGGAGGAGCTGACGAAGGTTCAGCCTTGGCATTCTGGCCTTTTCTGAATGTTGGGCCAACATTTTGCACAACATTCTTCTTCTTGAAAAACTTCGCGAATTTCTTTACCACCATGGCCATGTCTTCTGCGTTTCTGGGGTCGACCTCGATCAGTTCATCGGATGGCTGAGTGACTAGTGCGAGACTCTTTCCACGAGAGGCCCTCTTTTGGACTTCAAGATTGGTTTCATAATTTTTCAAAATGTTCTTCAACACGTTGAAGTCCATGGTAGCTAGGTTGTGAGACTCCTCGATCGCTGACACCTTCATATTAAATTTTTCTGTTAGTGTACGAATTGCTTTTGAATTTAATACCTTGTTTGACAGAGGATCTCCTAGGCTGGCACACTCGCTGGAGATGGTCAAAAGCTTCCCAAAGTACGTCGTAATATCCTCGTCTTCCTTCATCCTGATATTCTCGAATTGGCTTAAGAGGAGGCGTAGTTTGGTTTCTCGCACCGTTGTATCACCTTCACAGTACCTCTCGAGCAGATCCCACGCATTTTTGGCCGTTGTACAATTCTGGATAATCTTAAACATAAAGATATCCACCGTCGAGAAGATTGCGTTGAGTGCCTTGTCATTGAATTCTGCCAGGCTTCGCTCGGGTGCTGTCCATAGTTCGACAGGCTTGTCGACGACTTCTCCATCTGCATCGGGTTCTGTCCTTGGTGGGGTATAACCGTGAAGAACAGCTTCCCAAGCTCGCACGTCGATTGACTTGATGCACTGACGAACTCGGACCTTCCAATACGCATAGTTGGTGCCGTCAAGAACAGGGACTTTGCCGATGTTGTTAGAACTGTTAATATCCATTGTAGAGGATGTTAAGCGCTTAGTGACGTCAAGCGATGGCTCTGATACCACTTTGATGGGGGTCCCGTACACAATGGATGTAAAAACACTAAGTTGTAAACTGATGTTGGACGTGATGTTGGGTTAACACTCACACTCTCTTATAACGCACAGCGGAAATGATAGAAACTTAGTGATAAAAACGAAACGAACACACACGATGTTTTGTGCAGCAAGTCAAATAACTTGCTGCGAGCCCCAAGGGGTAAAAATCCACTAGAAAGATGGATTACAAAAACTATCGAAAATGATAGTCAAAAACTAGTCTAGCAAACGGAACGAATCAAAAAGGATTCTAAACCTACAAGATCTCACGACCTCTGAAAAGCTAGACTAAAAGACAACTCTCGCAAGATGTAAAAATCGCTCAAACTCGATATGTGCTTCGCTCATATTTTTCGCTCAATATGTCGCTCAAAGCAGCTCCATGAAAGCTCTCTCGAAAGTCGTTAGTTGCAGCTCGAAAATAACTCTTATTTATAGACCTTGGCTCCCTCTTGAATTGGTAAAAAGATCCCTTGAATATCTCTTCAAATATCTCTTCGAAGATCTCCCTAAATATAGTATATATTTAGTTCGAATCTTCTCATCTCATTGGCCGATCCTTTATCTCCTATTTATGGTAAACTGATTGACTGGATCTCCTTGATATTCAGATCTTCTAATCTTGGTCGTAGCTTGACTTGATCTCTTTTGATCTTCAAATCTTCTATTTATGGTAAGTGCACTTCCTAAATTCGTTCAAGCAACTCCACACGCTTTCCACACGGTTTGGACTCGTTTTAGCACTTTACCACGTCCTGCATATCAGTAAATAAAGCTACAAAAAAGGTTAAACGGTTTTGGGCATGAAAGATAAAATCGAATGTTGACAGACAACAATGTTGGCTGAAATGTTAGCCCAACATTGTCAAACCTGAGCTAGTCAACATTAACAGTTTCCATCAAGTTCAAATTCAAAAGCTTTCTTTTCTTCTCAAACGGTGGCAAAAGAAGGATTCTTACGTTGTTCATCGTTGTAGTATAAATTCCTCAATCGGAATCGAACGCCCACACCCAAAATTCTATGCTATTACACAATTCTTTTCTTGGAAAGTCCGACAAATTCAATCGCGCGATTTCTTCCTTCAGTAAGCTGATCGAACGTTGCTTTTCTGCAGCTGAGCCTGAAATTTCTGTGAAATCGATCCATGCCCAGCTGATCAAACTCAACCTCAACTCAAACACAACATACATCGGCAATCGCTGTACGGAGCTCTACTTCAACTTGGGCTTAGAGGGTGATGCTTTGAGAGCCTTCGAAGAAATTGGGAGTAAGAACACCGTTTCATGGAACCTATACTTGAGGGTCATCGTCAGCTGCTACGACATCCACGCAGCCCGCCGGGCGTTCGACGAAATGCCCGAAAGAGACGTCGTGAGTTATAACACAATGCTTTCAGGATTTCTCTCGCATGGAATGATTCAGAATTCCCGGGAACTGTTCGCTGACATGATCGATTCTGGGCCGAGGCCAAGTTCATATACGCTTTCGATCATGCTTTCGTTCGCAGAGAGCGTAGAAAACGTCAAGGAAATGCACGGTTCTGTCTCGAGAAATTGCCGGGGATGTCTAAACGTTGTCGTGGGCAATTCACTGATCGACGCCTACGGAAAATTCGGTGCCATAGACTACGCTTTCTCCGTCTTTCATACCATGGAAACCGTCGATACGGTTTCTTGGAACTCATTGATAACTTCTTTCTGCAAATCAAGCTTCGAAGAGCTCGCCTTATCCCACCTTTCCCTAATGCTGAACGAACGCTTCAGAGCAGACGAATTCACGCTATCGACTCTCCTTAACGCCTGCGCTGAAACGCGCGATTTGGCCAACGGCGCGAAAATCCTCTGCATGGGCGCAAAGCTCGGGCTTCTCCACAACCCCATAGTCTCGAGCGCTGCCGTCGACCTCTTCTCAAAGTGCAGTCAGCCGAAGAGCGCACTCCAACTGTTCGAAGAATCTCCCGCATTAAACTCGGCCATATGCAATTCGATGACGCCTGCCTCGCGAACCACGGCCTGGACGGGCCCGCCCTCGACCTCTTCGTCTCCTCTTTCAGGCAAAACGTACGGCCCACCGAACACACGCTCGGCCCTCTCCTCCGCGGAGCATTTGAGCTGCATTCCCTAGCCGTAAAGACGGGCCTCGGGCTCGACAAAATCGTAGCCACCTCGCTCGTGGCTACGTATTGCAAGAACGGGCTCGTGGGGCCCGCTCGAAGAGCCTTTTATGAGATGGGTTCCCGGGATTTGATCGCTTACAATATTATGATTCGCGGTTTAGCCGAAAACGGAGAAATGGCCGAATCTGTCGACCTCTTCAAGCGTATGTTGGGCGCCGGCCTAACCCCCGACGAAGTAACGTTCTCCGGCGTACTTTTAGCCTGTAGTTACGGCGAATGCATGGCGGTTCTATCGCTGATGACGAAATGTGGGGTTCGCCCGACGAACGAGCATTTCGACCGAATAGCGGAGACGATGGTGAGGGACGGGAAAATTGTCGAAGCGGTCGAGTTTGTTAGAAGGGTTGGGTACGAGCCCGGGAATGACGTGTGGGAGGCCGTGCTCGGCGGATTTTTATTACGGGGTTTTGAGGATTTGGAGATAATCGAGGGCGTGGCGGAGAGAAATATGGCGTGTGTGTTTCCTTACGCGGCGTTAGCGGAGGCTTACGAGGCTCGCGGGAAATGGGAGAGCGTCGTGCGCGTGAGGAATGCGATGAGGAGGATGGAGAAAAGGGAACGGTTTGAGAGGAGTTCGATTTGCGTGGGGAAATGCGTCCGCTCGTTTGGTCGGGGAGAGGTGGTCGACGAGGAGATGTATGCTGTTTTGAGGTCGTTGGGGAGCGGTGACTGCGAGGGAGACAGTTGGATTTTGGACGGGGAACGCCGTTTCGAATGGTGATCTCCGAGGAAAGTAGGGCGATGCAGTCTTTGGTGTCTTCCGTGGCTCCGTTCGTTGATTGCCATCATTGCTGTCATTGATTAAGAAAAAAATGGTTAGGCGCTGGATATTGATTAAAAATCAAAAGAAAAAAATGGTTAGGGGAAATATTCGCTTTTAAAAGTCTCATTTTTCTTCGGGAGGTACCTATGCGTTCCGACTAAATTCACTTCGTCTAAAGCTTATTAATGTGAGGGTCACGAGTTCCAGCGGGACTAGCTAGATAACTCAAAGCAAGTATCTTAATGGGGACAACATATATTTTTTTTTAATATATAACGTGGCCAGACGCAGACATCCCGACAGGGGACCAATGTTATACAGCAGACGATTCGTGCATTATAGTAGTAGACCCGTGCTGTCAGCATCGAGGTCCCTGTTTTACATCATGGGTCGCATACAAAGGTCTTGGGTAGTGTAGTAAGACGTTCAAGTAATATGTCTTGGGTTCAAATTCCCAACGCATATCTTTCTTATATAAGGGGCCAGAAGCAGGGATCCCGATAGGGGACTAGTGTTATATAGCAGTGGACCCGTGCTGCCAGCGTCGGGGTTGCCTGTTGTACAGCATGAGTCCCCTACCGAAGTCCCGTGTTATATACCACGCCAGCGTCGGGGTCCCCTGCTGTATAGCACGGGTCCCGACGCTGCCATCACCGGTCAACTGCTGTATAGTATCGCTCCCTGTGCTATACAGCACGGGTCCACTGCATCTGTCGCACAACGTCGACGTCACGTGCTACATAGCACGGGTTCCCTGTAGCAGGGGATCCATGCCATATAGCAGGGGACCTTTGCCATTTTTTAAAAGGGGCGATTGTGGTTCAGGCCCCTAGGTAAGTATTTTTTAGGGTTAAGGACCTTGTCAGACGAAAATTAGTTTTAAGGACCTGTTTTTGACTTTTACTTAGTTTAAAGATTGGCTGACGAAAATACCCCTATAAAATATTAATGAGAACTGGTATCCAGCGCCATTGTTGTGTTATCAAATCGTAGTATATCGTTATCGCATAACAAGCGGTATTACCACGCACAAATGTGTTACTGTATATCCAATAAGTGGTATCAACACAATAAAATGTAGTTTTTTAAGCGTATGCCCATGCTTTCTTGACAACTTCATACTTCCGCGGTACCACTCATTATTTTTGCGTAACACTTCATGCTTTCCAAGTAACAATTGATGCTTCCCGGTAACACTTTCTTGTTTCTGCCTATTAACATAAGCGGTAACACTTCACTATTTCTGCATAACACTTCATGCTTTCCGAGTAACATTTCATGCTCCCCGGGTAACACTTCCTTGTAATCATTTTTTTTGAATAGAATGCAGTTAACCCAATGAAGTGTTATGCAGAATTCATGAAGGTTTACTCTATAGCTAATAAGTGGTATCAACAGAATAAAATTAGTTTAGAAGCATGTGCGATTAACATGCTTGCTCGGTTCTTCATGGTTTTTGGTACCACTTCATGCTTTTCTGGTAATACCTCCTTATTTCTTGATAACACTTCCAGTAATTCATGAAGTGTTACCACTTCATGCTTTTCTGGTAACACTTTCTAATTTCTGGATAACTCAAAGCAAGTATCTTAATGGGGACAACATATATTTTTTTTTAATATATAAGGTGGCCAGACGCAGAAATCCCGACAGGGGACCAGTGTTATACAGCAGACGATTCGTGCATTATAGTAGTAGACCCGTGCTGTCAGCATCGAGGTCCCTGTTTTACATCATGGGTCGCCTACAAAGGTCTTGGGTAGTGTAGTAAGACGTTCAAGTAATATGTCTTGGGTTCAAATTCCCAACACATATCTTTCTTATATAAGGGGCCAGAAGCAGGGATCCCGATAGGGGACTAGTGTTATATAGCAGTGGACCCGTGCTGCCAGCATCGGGGTTGCCTGTTGTACAGCATGAGTCCCCTACCGAAGTCCCGTGTTATATACCACGCCAGCGTCGGGGTCCCCTGCTGTATAGCACGGGTCCCGACGCTGCCATCACCGGTCAACTGCTATATAGTATCGCTCCCTGTGCTATACAGCACGGGTCCACTGCATCTGTTGCACAACGTCGACGTCACGTGCTACATAGCACGGGTTCCCTGTAGCAGGGGATCCATGCCATATAGCAGGGGACCTTTGCCATTTTTTAAAAGGAGCGATTGTGGTTCAGGCCCTAGGTAAGTATTTTTTAGGGTTAAGGACCTTGTCAGACGAAAATTAGTTTTAAGGACCTGTTTTTGACTTTTACTTAGTTTAAAGATTGTCTGACGAAAATACCCCTATAAAATATTAATGAGAACTGGTATCCAGCGCCATTGTTGTGTTATCAAATCGTAGTATATCGTTATCGCATAACAAGCGGTATTACACGCACAAATGTGTTACTGTATATCCAATAAGTGGTATCAACACAATAAAATGTAGTTTTTTAAGCGTATGCCCATGCTTTCTTGACAACTTCATACTTCCGCGGTACCACTTCATTATTTTTGCGTAACACTTCATGCTTTCCGAGTAACAATTGATGATTCCCGGTAACACTTTCTTGTTTCTGCCTATTAACATAAGCGGTAACACTTCATTATTTCTGCATAACACTTCATGCTTTCCGAGTAACATTTCATGCTCCCCGGGTAACACTTCCTTGTAATCATTTTTATTGTAATAGAATGCAGTTAACCCAATGAAGTGTTATGCAGAATTCATGAAGGTTTACTCTATAGCTAATAAGTGGTATCAACAGAATAAATTAGTTTAGAAGCATGTGCGATTAACATGCTTGCTCGGTTCTTCATGGTTTTTGGTACCACTTCATGCTTTTCTGGTAATACCTCCTTATTTCTGGATAACACTTCCAGTAATTCATGAAGTGTTACCACTTCATGCTTTTCTGATAACACTTCCTAATTTCTGGATAACTCAAAGCAAGTATCTTAATGGGGACAACATATATTTTTTTTAATATATAAGGTGGCCAGACGCAGATATCCCGACAGGGGACCAGTGTTATACAGCAGACGATTCGTGCATTATAGTAGTAGACCCGTGCTGTCAGCATCGAGGTCCCTGTTTTACATCATGGGTCGCCTACAAAGGTCTTGGGTAGTGTAGTAAGACGTTCAAGTAATATGTCTTGGGTTCAAATTCCCAACACATATCTTTCTTATATAAGGGGCCAGAAGCAGGGATCCCGATAGGGGACTAGTGTTATATAGCAGTGGACCCGTGCTGCCAGCGTCGGGGTTGCCTGTCGTACAGCATGAGTCCCCTACCGAAGTCCCGTGTTATATACCACGCCAGCGTCGGGGTCCCCTGCTGTATAGCACGGGTCCCGACGCTGCCATCACCGGTCAACTGCTGTATATATCGCTCCCTGTGCTATACAGCACGGGTCCACTGCATCTGTTGCACAACGTCGACGTCACTTGCTACATAGCACGGGTTCCCTGTAGCAGGGGATCCATGCCATATAGCAGGGGACCTTTGCCATTTTTTAAAAGGGGCGATTGTGGTTCAGGCCCTAGGTAAGTATTTTTTAGGGTTAAGGACCTTGTCAGACGAAAATTAGTTTTAAGGACCTGTTTTTGACTTTTACTTAGTTTAAAGATTGTCTGACGAAAATACCCCTATAAAATATTAATGAGAACTGGTATCCAGCGCCATTGTTGTGTTATCAAATCGTAGTATATCGTTATCGCATAACAAGCGGTATTACCACGCACAAATGTGTTACTGTATATCCAATAAGTGGTATCAACACAATAAAATGTAGTTTTTTAAGCGTATGCTCATGCTTTCTTGACAACTTCATACTTCCGCGGTACCACTTCATTATTTTTGCGTAACACTTCATGCTTTCCGAGTAACAATTGATGCTTCCCGGTAACACTTTCTTGTTTCTGCCTATTAACATAAGCGGTAACACTTCATTATTTCTGCATAACACTTCATGCTTTCCGAGTAACATTTCATGCTTCCCGGGTAACACTTCCTTGTAATAATTTTTTTGTAATAGAATGCAGTTAACCCAATGAAGTGTTATGCAGAATTCATGAAGGTTTACTCTATAGCTAATAAGTGGTATCAACAGAATAAAATTAGTTTAGAAGCATGTGCGATTAACATGCTTGCTCGGTTCTTCATGGTTTTTGGTACCACTTCATGCTTTTCTGGTAATACCTCCTTATTTCTAGATAACACTTCCAGTAATTCATGAAGTGTTGCCAGCGTCGGGGTTGCCTGTTGTACAGCACGAGTCCCCTATCGAAGTCCCCTGTTATATACCACGCCAGCGTCGGGGTCCCCTGCTGTATAGCATGGGTCCCGATGCTGCCATCACCGGTCAACTGCTGTATAGTATCGCTACCTTTGCCATTTTTTAAAAGGGGCGATTGTGGTTCAGGCCCCTAGGTAAGTATTTTTTAGGGGTAAGGACCTTGTCAGACGAAAATTAATTTAAGACCTGTTTTTTACTTTTACTTAGTTTGAAGGTTATCTGACGAAAATACCCCTATAAAATATTAATGAGAACTGGTATCCAGCGCCATTGTTGTGTTATCAAATCGCAGTATATCGTTATCGCATAACAAGCGGTATTACCACGCACAAATGTGTTACTGTATATCCAATAAGTGGTATCAACACAATAACACGTAGTTTTTTAAGCGTATGCCATTAACATGCTTTCTTGACAACTTCATACTTCCGCGGTACCACTTCATTATTTCTGCGTAACACTTCATGCTTTCCGAGTAACAATTGATGCTTCCCGGTAACACTTTCTTGTTCTATTAACATACGCGGTAACACTTTATTATTTCTGCATAACACTTCATGCTTTCTCGGTAACACTTCATGCTCCCGAATAACACTTCCTTGTAATCATTTTTTTGTAATAGAATGCAGTTAACCCAATGAAGTGTTTTGCATAATTCGTGAACTGTTACTCTATAGCAAATAAGTGGTATCAACAGAATAAAATTAGTTTTGAAGCATGTGCGATTAACATGCTTGCTCGGTTCTTCATGGTTTTCGGTACCACTTCATGCTTTTCTGGTAACACCTCCTTATTTCTGGATAACACTTCCAGTAATTTATGAAGTGTTACCACTTCATGCTTTTCTGATAACACTTCCTTATTTCTGGATAACACTTTCCTGTATTTCATGAAGTGTTACTACTTCATGCTTTTCTAGCACCACTTTCTTATTTCTGGATAACACTTTCCTGTAATTTTTCATGTAATTCATGAAGTGTTACCACTTCATGCTTTTCTGGTACCGCTTTCTTATTTCTGGATAACACTTTTCTGTAATTCATGAAGCGTTACTAGAATGCATAAAATGGCACCCGTCGAGTGTTTAGAATAACTGATGCAATCCTGTGTAATTTTCGCAAACAGACAAGGGCAAATGCGTCGTTTTTCTTAAAATTGGTCCTTAACTCTAAGACCAAACTTGAAATAGATCCTTATCTCTATTTTAAACATGATTGTATCCTTGAAACTATCTTATTTGCGCCTGACATATAATTACCTCTTTTTAAAAAGGGGTCCTAAAATACCCTTAAATTGAAGTTTATTTTTAAAGATTAAATTAAGAAGGCTACTGAAAATGTTTTTTAAACACCCTATTTTGGCATATATAAGTCTCATTCCAAGTCAGTCCAATGAATTAAAAAACTCCACTTGGAGTCTGGAATGGTCTAATCTAATTCGCAGAATTTTTGCTGAAAATATGAAAAGGGGGAACTATTTTTCTCGTTTTTTTAGAAGGCAGTGCCACGTCCGCACGGGAACTACTAAGCACAAGCAGCACCATCCAGAAATTATCTTCAATATTTGGCTCCGTTTTCGTCGATCTTCTATTCTCCACAATCGCTTCGCTCCATTATGAGCGCAGCAGTAACACAGTACATCTCTTCCATTTATTGGAACAACAAACGCCACGCAGCTCCACCATGCCCCTCAAGAAAAAGACCAATTTCATGTTCATCCGAGAATTTCAAAATCGAAGAAGAATCGCCGTCGCCGGCGACGGCTCTCAACAGAAGGGAAGCTCTGCTACGCGGGATTTCTCTAGCTTCATCAATATCAGCAGCTCTTGGATGTCCGAAAAACGGACTGGCAGTAGTAAAACAAGGCCTTCTCGCAGGTAGAATCCCAGGCCTGTCGGAACCTGACGAACAAGGTAAGCAGTTTTTCGTCGAATTTTTATGCAATAAAAAAAAAAAAAACTCTTCTCTCTTACAATACAACCCTTGTTTTAGATCTTTACTAAGAAGATGAGAAATTGTTTAGATAGGTTGGAGAACGTATAGAAGGCCAGAAGATAAATCGGGCGGCCATGGCGTCGGTTGGAGCCCCATCATTCCATACCTATTCTCAGTGCCTCAAGACTGGGATGAGGTTTCGATTTCTTCTTCTTTTTCTTAATAGTCCTGTAATTTAGAACGAATTTAGCAATGATCCTTCATCGTTTTGTGGTAATAACTTTCAGAACTAAACAATTTATGGATATTGTACGTAGGTTCTGCCTAACATTGTAGGATTCGCATAATCCGTAGAGAATATATGTGAAAACAAAGGAAATAGGCTCGAATTAGTAGAAGCAAGAGGCATGTTTATACTGTACTAAAGAAATATTTTCACCATCGCTCAAGAAGTTTTTCCAGCGATGCAACTTGTTCTTAAAATTTATCACACGAATTTTGATGCAGGAGATAGAGAATTTATAGAGTTAATGTCCCCATGCTATGAGTGATAAGAATGTTACTTAGCTTTCTCTTTTCTCTTTGGTTAAGTCAAGAGTCACATTTTAGCTCTTCAAACCCTTATAATAAATCTAACTTTTATTCTCACGTAGAATGCTCTTCAAGCCTCTTGGTATACTTGAAATCCCCATGAGAATTATTATTATTATTATTATTATTTTATTTTATTTGCAACATAATCTCTAGCGTTACCGTCAAAATTAAGCGTTTGGGAAAAAAAATTAGGATTTTATAACATATTAAATTGCTTAATTTTGAAAGTTATTGCCCGCAAAATATCACCTCGTAACTTTCCCGTCTCTATAACGTCCCTTCTAAATTACGGGACTTCAAAAAATTAATTCACCATTTTTATAAATAAAATTTTGGAAATTTCGTGCTTTCGGCAGGTCCCAGTATCGATAGCCGACCTAGGAGGCACGGAGATCGACCTGAGATTCGCCAACCCCAAAGAAGGGCGTCTCTTTGTCATCGTGGCGCCCGTCCTAAGATTCGCAGACAGTTACGATCCGATCATTTCTCTCCTTAATTTTGTCCTGTAATAATCTCGAAAATCGCGTGGTTTTTTCCTTTTTTTTTTACAGATCTCGGTGACGACGCCACCATAGAGCAAATAGGTACCCCAGAGAAGGTGATAAATGCTTTCGGGCCCGAAGTGATCGGCGAGAACGTCGAGGGAAAAGTTCTGAGCTCTAAAGTGGCAGAACACTTGGGAAGAAAGTACTATCAGTTCGAGTTGGAGCCGCCTCACGCGCTCATCACCGCCACGGCGGCGGGAAATCGACTCTATTTGTTGGGCGTTCTTGGAAATGGTAATAAATCTGATAATAATAATAATAATAATAATAATAATAATAATAATAATAATAATAATAATAATAATAAAATCAGCATTTAGCCCTTTGTTGCAGTTTCTGATGGGAGTGGGAAAGTGTAATGTGTCCTTTGTGTCTGAATTGAATCCTCAGGTCTTCAGTGGAAGAAGCATTACAAGGATTTGAAGAAGATAGCCGAGTCTTTTCGGGTCGTGTGATGGGCCGAGGTCGAACCCTTTCGTTCTTGAAAACGAGCGTATTTTGTGAATTCTTACATTATATGAACAGTAGAAGCTTCTTACTAAGAGCAAGATTCGTATTTCTGAATTCTTTTATCTTTAGTTTAAAAAAATAACAATAAAATAAAAAGCTTATAAGCTTTCCAATAGTCACCTCTTTGATCGAGCTCTGTGCGAGAATTAGCACTGTGAACTGTCAAGATAGGCCGGCGAGAAGGGCGGACAGTGGCCCGCCAAAGCCCGCGTTGGACGGGGTGGGGGCGGGCCTTCATTTTTCAGGCCCAACGGCCGCCGCCTGGAAAATTAAGGCTCGCCCCGTCTAAAGGCAGGCCTGGCAAGCCCGAATTTAAAAATTAAAAAATCAAAAAATAAAAAAATAATAAAAATTAAATATTTAAGCTCGAAATTAATTCTAATCAAATTTAATCTTGTAAAATGCACATACATTGATGTAAGTGCAGTGGGGGTCCCAAATCATTCCAAATCTATAGTTGCAATGATTTGGACCAAATCTATAGTTGCAATGATTTGGGGCCCCCACTGCATCTACATCAATGTTCGTGAACCAAATCTATAATTGCAATGATTTGGGCCCCCCAGACACCTACATCAATGTATGTGCATTTTCAATGTATGTTCGAGAAACGTTGTAATATTTCTATTTGGCTACTTAGTAGCTAAGTGTCTGGTTCTGATTCGTCCACGTGTATAGCTACACAGCTGATTCTGGTTCGTCCACGTGTCTAGCTATGCGGCCGATTCTGATTCGTCCGAGCCTAAAATCTTCAGCTATAAATAGGCTAATTATAAGTCATTATAAATCATCGAAAATAGTAACTTCTTATACTAGCAAAGTACAGTATATACAAGTGTTGAAAGGAAAATATTTAGAGAGTTTGTGAGTCTCCTATTGTAAGAGAGATAGAGTGGGTTTTCTCCTTACAGTAGATTGTTGTAACTCCTAAATTACCCACAGTAAAATATTATTGCCTTGCCCGTGGTTTTTCACCCCGAGTTTGGGGTTTCCACGTAAATTCCCAGTGTCTCTTTTATTTTTTACTGTCCATTTTACAACAATTTATTTTATATTATTAAACTTGAGTAAATTAAAAATTGGAGCTACAAAATACGATAATACCTATATAATGTACTTATCTATCAATATTTATAAAATTATATTATAACTCCTGGCGGGTCAACTAAATCAGTCTATACCCTCTTAATACCTCTAATAAGGTGTTAAATCAGTCTATACCCCTAAGTTTATTTAATACTTTTATTTTGTGACAAAATTGTCCTTTATATAAAATATTATTTCCTACATTAGTCGTTTCTTTATCACACACTCTATAGCCATCGTCAACAATCCACCCTCACATTGCTTTTCAAATAAAAAAAAAGTTAAAATCAGCCCACACACGATAATACAAATAGCAAAAAGGAAACGAATAAACAAACCACAAAAGACCAGTAGTACAAACTAAAAAAACACACAAAATAAAAGGGAAAAAAATGAATACGTAGTGACTAATGAGTAGTAGAAACCAAAGAAAGCTATTTACAGCATACATCAATGTCATAATAAGCAAAATAGAGTTGCGATCGAAAAGAATATCAAAGCAGGCGATTATCAAAGAACCAAACGAAAAGAATATCAAAGCACTATTGCGATTATCAAATCACCATGTTAAAATCCACACGTCCATTGAAGGATGGTTTGCTGCTTTCAGACCAGAAAAAAATGAAGTTGAAGTCTGAAGTTTGCAACTTAGTATAAACAGAGCACGACTGATAGATAAAAGGCGTGCCATCACTTTTCAACAGATATAACTTACGAAGTTGGGCTTTACTTACTAAGTCGTAGTTGGGGCTGACGGTTTCTATGTGAGTGAAGATTGGCGCCGTTATTCATCCCTTTTCAAATCTAGCGCGACTTTCTTTTTCAGTACTGTGCGTGACATTCACACTTAGTGTGTGTTAGTGTGTGTTCATCAGCTGCTTGTTAAAAGGCTAGATTGAGCAATTAGGGTTGTCGTTGTTTCTAATTGTTTCAGATTGATTTCTTTGTATTGGCTGATGTGCCTAAGAATCATCAAATAAAGTCGTTTAATTCGACCGTGGATGTAGGATTTAGGTGATAAATCCGAACCACGTTACATCAGTGTTTACAATTCTTGCAAATTTGTTATGGTATCAGAGCGAATCCATAGCTGCGTACACCAAGATCCATCCTAGATCGACATGGCAACAGATGAACAACAACCAGTCTTGACGAGCGCCGCAAACTCTCTGATTAATGAACCGTATTTCTTGAACAGCAATGATACATCAGGCCAGCTGCTGGTGCATGAACAGTTGAATGGAGAGAATTATGCCACTTGAAGCAGGGCAATGATGATTGCGCTCATTGGCAGAAATAAAGATGGCTTTGTCAATGGCACTCTAAAACCACCTGCAGCCACAGATCAAAATAAGGTTAGTGGCTGGAAAAGAAATAATAATGTGGTGATTTCTCGGATTCTTAATTCTATGTCTAAGGAGATATCGGCGAGCATTTTAGTGCTTCTGCCAGGGATGTATGGCTTGATCACCAAGAAAGATTCGGGCAAACGAATAAACCCAGGATCTTTCAATTAAAGAAGGAACTGATCAACTTGGTTCAGGGACAGAATAGTGTGACTGTGTACTACACCAAACTGAAAACTCTCTGGGAAGAATTGGCGAACTATCGGCCCACTTTTCAGTGTACCTGTGAGGGGACCAAGGAGTTGAAAACCTATCTAGATGAGGAGTATGTTATGTCCTTTCTCATGGGACTGAATGAGGGTTACTCGCAGATCAGAGGGCAGATTCTAGTCATGGATCCTTTGCCTTCTGTAGATAAGGTCTTTTCACTTCTAGTTCAAGAAGAGAAACAGAGGTCAATGGGACAAGGTCCAAGTCATGCCGAACAGATCAGTAGCATGGCTATGTTGACAGCCAAAAATGAGCAAGAGACTGCTAAGAGGTATTTCAACAATCAGAGAAGAGACTTGCTAAAGCCAACCTGCACTCATTGTGGAAAGAAAGGTCATACTGTTGAGAGCTGCTACCAAGTTCATGGGTATCCACCAGGGTTCAAACAAAACATCATGTATAAAGGAACTAGGGTCAACCAAAGCCTGACAGATACAAGCCTGAAGGGTGGTCTGCCAAGACAGCAGACAAGTCAAGCAACTACTGGTGCATGGGAAGCTTTGGTGCAGCTGCAACTTACTTCCTTCCAGCTCCAAAGCCTGAAAGATCTGCTGCACCACACAGCTAATACTGTGCCCGTGGACGGTGTTACCACACCCCAACAGAATGACAAAAGTACTTCCATCTACCTCTCTTTTAACCTGCCAGATTTCTCAGGATCAAAGGTATGGTTACTAGATACAGGTGCAACTAGGCATGTCTGTGGAAATCGTAGTTTACTTTATGATCTGCATAATATAGAGGAATCAGAGGTCATACTGCCTGATAATACAACTATAAAGGTGAATGAAGCAGGGAGTTTCAGGCTTAATCAGGACATTATCTTAATTGACATACTTTGTGTGCCCCAATTCCATTTTAATTTGATTTCAGTCAGTTATCTAGCTAGCTCTAATCATTATACTTTTAGTTTTCATGCCACTGGATTTGTTATACAGGGTCATTCCCAGCTAGTGATTGGCAGGGGTAGACAAATTTTCGGGCTTTATGTCATTGAAGCTAGTCAACTGCCAAGTTTTTCTGCTAGTAGTGATAATTCTGTGTTTCTGAATAAGATGTCTGCTGATTTGTGGCATAAGAGGTTTGGCCATCCCTCAAGTAAAGTGTTAGAATTGCTTAAGAGTTCTCTGAAACGTGTTGAAAATCCTGTAGATTCTTTTTGTAAAATCTGTCCTATTGCTAAACAGAAAAGGTGTTCTTTTCCAAATGAGAATAAAACAGCATGTTCACCATTTGATCTCATCCACTGTGACACATGGGGACCTTTTCATATGCAATCACACTTAGGACATAGATACTTTGTTACTATAGTAGATGATCATTCGAGATTTACTTGGATATCCATGATAAAGCATAAATCAGAAGTGCACTCGGTTATGACTTTCTTCCTGAACTTTGTTGATACACAGTTTAAGAGTAGAGTGAAGACTGTTAGATCAGACAATGCTAGGGAGTTTAACTTAGATGCATTGTTCAAAAGCAGGGGTGCACCATTTAACTTTTGTGTATACCCCTCAACAGAATTCCATGGTCGAGAGAAAGCATCAACATCTGTTGAATGTGGCTCGATCTTTGTATTTTCAATCCGGCATACCAATAGAGTATTGGTCAGAATGTGTTTTAACAGCCACTTTCTTTGTTAATAGAACTCCTTCCACAGCCTTAGAAATAAATCCCCTTATGAACTGCTGTTCCAAAGGCCTGTAGACTATAATGTGCTCCGAGCCTTTGGTTGTCTCTGCTTTGCCTCTACTCTTGCAGCATCAAGGAGCAAGTTTGATCCAAGAGCGAGTGTATCTTTCTACGGTATCCAAGTAAGAGATACAAGGTGCTAGACATACAAACCATGGAGATTTTTATTTCAAGTGATGTCATTTTTAAGGAGGATGATTTTCCTTTCCAACAGAAAAAGACACAGTCTGTTCCAGATGATCATTTTTCCATTGATGTTCTACCAAGGCCATGCTCTGTGGATCACTTGCACGATGGCACTCTGCCATCTCAGGAAAATACGCCTGCTACTACCTCTTCAGGTGCAACAGTGGATCACTTACACAATGGTAGTTTTCAAGCTCAGGAAGATGTGTTTGCTGCAAATAATTCAGCACTACTGAATCACTCAGGAGCAGAGTCACCGGTTGATGAAATGCCAGAAGGTGCATTCTCATTAGAAGACCATGCCCAGGATGATGTCTTTTTTCACAGAAGATCAGCAGCACCTACAAGAGGCCAGCCCAATTAATCAACAGCAAACGGATACATATAACAGAAGATCATGTAGGGAGTCCAGGAAGCCATCATATTTGAGGGACTACCACTGCAACAATCTGCAACAGAGGAGGGAATTGTATCCCATTTTTAAAGTCCTATCTTATCAGAACACCTCAGAGGCATTTCAAACAGTTATCAACAGTGTAACCTTAGGAAAGGAGTCTGAGAGCTTTGCACAAGCTGCAAGAGATGATAGATGGGTGGCTACCATGAATGAGGAGTTGAGAGCACTTGAAGAAAATGGAACTTGGTCACTCATGACCTTACCAGCCGGGAAAAAGGCCATTGGTAGTAGATGGGTCTACAAGCTGAAAATAGGTTCAGATGGTCAGGTTGATAAGTATAAGGCTCATCTTGTGGCAAAGGGGTATGACCAACGTGAGGGGCTGGACTACACAGACACATTTGCTCCAGTAGCAAAGCCTAATACAATCAAAATCATACTTACATTGGCAGCTAAACAGAATTCGAATATATGTCAGTTGGATGTCAACAATGCGTTCTTAAACGGGGACTTGTTGGAAGAAGTTTACATGGATGTCCCACAGGGCCTCTACAGTCTACACTGAGGATAGCAAGCCAGGGATGAGCAAGATGGTCTGTAAACTTCATAAGTCCATATACGGGTTGAAACAAGCGTCGAGGCATTGGAATAGAAAATTTTCAGAAGCTGTGAGGAAGTTTGGTTTTACACAAACACGGTCAGACCACACTTTGCTCCTAAAAGGACAAGATGATGAGTTGGTCATTCTCCTTGTGTAAGTTGATGATATTATCTTGGCTGGTCCCTCACTTGCAGCAGTACAGCAGGCTAAAGATTTTCTGCACACCTGTTTCAAAAACAAGGATTTGGGGAGTGGAAGTAGATAGAAGCACTGATGGCATTCTGCTCACTCAAAGGCAGTATGCATTGCAGCTGCTAGAGAACACTGGGTATCTGCACTCAAAGCCACTGACCACACCCATCAACCCGAGTGAGAAAATAACAGCTAGTGATGGCAGTCTGTTATCTGATCCTTTCCAATACATGAGATTGATTGGAAGACTGCTTTACCTCACCTTTACCAGGGCGGACATCTCTTTTGCTGTCCACAAACTTAGCCAGTACATGGCAGCACCTAGAACATGACATTTGAAGGCTGCCCACCATTTGCTCAGATACTTGAAAGGTGCAACCGAGCGAGGCATTTTTCTGTCATCTGCACAGGAGATTGAGCTGAGAGCATTCTCAAATGCAGTCTGGGGTGCGTGTAGGGATACCAGAAAATCAGTTACTGGATACTGCACCTTCCTAAGATCAACCTTGATTACTTGGAAAGCCAAGAAACAAGCCACAGTGTCAAGATCTTCGACGGAGGCTGAGTATCGCGCACTAGCAGCTGTGGTGGCTGAGGTTTTGTGGATAAAGCACTTGCTTGAAGAGCTGAAAGTTGCTGTCAACCGACCACCAACTATATATTGTGACAATTTGTCCACCTTGCAGCTAGCTTCCAACCCAAAATTCCATGAGAAGTCAAAGCATATTGAGATAGATTGTCATTTCATCCGCAACCATGTCTCAGATGGCACAATTAAGTTACTTCCCATTCGGTCTGAATACCAGTTAGCTGACATGTTTACCAAGCCGCTCACAGGACCTGTGCTGCAACATTTCCTTGTCAAGATGTCCGTAGTGAATCCCTACCGTTCATCTTGCGGGGGGATGTTAAAATCCACACGTCCATTGAAGGATGGTTTGCTGCTTTCAGACCAGAAAAATGAAGTTGAAGTCTGAAGTTTGCAACTTAGTATAAACAGAGCACGACTGATAGATAAGGCGTGCCAGCGCTTTTCAACAGATATAACTTACGAAGTTGGGCTTTACTTACTAAATCGCAGTTGGGGCTGACGGTTTCTATGTGAGTGAATATTGGCGCCGTTATTCATCCCTTTTTAAATCTAGCGCGACTTTCTTCTTCAGTAACTGTGCGTGACATTCACACTTAGTATGTGTTAGTGTGTGTTCATCAGCTGGTTGTTAAAAGGCTAAATTGAGCAATTAGGGTTGTTGTCGTTGTTTCTAATTGCTTCAGATTGATTTCTTTGTATTGGCCGTTGTGCCTAAGAATCATCAACAAAGTCGTTTAATTCGACCGTGGATGTAGGATTTAGCTGATAAATCCGAACCACGTTACATCAGTGTTTACAATTCTTGAAATTTGTTACACCAACCAAAAGAACGAAAAATTAAGTAATTGAATTAACAAAAAGAAAGACGGATTTGACACCTTACACAATATTGTTTATAGCGTATACAATGAACGCCAAACCCTAAACCACTACCAATAAAATTCTTAAATTAAAATAAGGGTAAAATTGTAATTGCATTTAATTAATTATAGAACCATCTAAACCCATTTACCAAACACATACGATATTATTTAAACTCATTAACCAAACAGTCAAAAAATCCATATCCTACATTATTTAAACCCAACTAAAACTAATACTGTTTAAACCCATCCCTCCAACCAAACGGGCCTATAGTCTAAATTGCACAATCATATGCGTGTACTGCATAATATATGAATCATTTATTAAATATTAAATAACACTTACTAAATATATAGTAAATGTGACATTATATAAATGCAAGATAGTGGATGATTTCTTAGTTTTTATTTATGTTAATTATTACTTTGAGAAAAATTCTGAGTAGTCAATAGTTATACCAAAAAACAGTTTTTAGTTTAACCCTCAGTATAAGAGTACAGATAATCTGATAGGAGAAATAAACAAACAAACAAAACCGTGGCGGCCACGTAACCTTGATAGTTCACAGTTCACACCATGGTGTTTTTCGTATCCTTGCAATCGAAGCAAGAAAAATGTTACACGAGTATATATAAATATAAACATTATATAAAAGTAACAAAGATTCATGTTAAATAGTAATAATTAATTATCCACGCAGGGAAGAATACGGAGCACGCACACAGACACCAATCAATTCACGATACGTCGTGGCGCAAAAGCAGAGAGTATTTTGAACTTTGTAATCTCATCTTAGGGAGATTATTTATATTAATGTTTGCGCCTTTTATTTGTTTATTGCTGCTGTTTCTTGAACCCTCTGAAAACCAGCAAGATACGTGAATCTCAATGCCGGGTTGAAATTGAGGGTACTTTCCCACCTTGAAATTTCTAACATTGCGAGCGCTTATTACCAATCCGATCACGTTTGTTTGTCTAGCTTCTGGGGTCAGCAATTTTTCCCCTAGTTGTTTATTGAGCTTTTGGTCTATATTTTTAATGTTATGATTTGTGAACGTCTTTTCGTGATGGTACTCGAATTGGGAACTAGTGGCTTTTATCTTAGGGTTTATTGTTAAGTTTCATATCAGATCAAGTTGGGCTGTCTTTTACTTGGTGATTTGCAGTGTAGATTTTGAACCGAGTTTTCAATTTAATATACATTATTAAGCGTGTTACCTTTATCTTATATGACTGTAGTATTTGGTGTAAAAGGAAGTTTACTTATGCTGGATGTTGCAGTTGGCGGTTTTTTTTCGGTTCAACGAAGCAGATCTGCTATCAGAGGCTGGTCGTTGTCTTGGTGGGGTTTTACTACCAAGTAAGGATTTTTAGCAGGAGTCTGAGATTTTTTTTAGCAATCAGACAGTGTTTCAACTGATGAGTTCTTGAGTTGAGACGTTTGTATTTGATAGCAATGGGTTGGAGGGCGGTGGTATTGTTATCGTTAGGTATCATCAACTTGGCGGAGTCAACTGACAGGTTGGTGAGTGCCTCACCGGGATATTTGAACTCTACGACTTCATCCCTCTACAGCTGGGCAGTTACTAGTGCGGCAGTTTTTGTAGTGGCCGCTCTCATCCTTTCCATGTATCTGATCTTTGAGCACTTAGCTTCCTACAATCAACCTGAGGTTTGTCTTGGTTCTCGTGGTGATCTGTTTGTTAGTTTTTGCAAGGGATAATCCTTTTTGACACTTAATGTATGTGTTTTTGTATGGTATCTGGTCGGAAGTAATTAAATGTAAACCATCTAAGAAACTGCGGTTGTTGATTGATCACTAGGGCGTAGATCTCTTTTTGATTTGGTTATGGTCTTATCTGGTTCGCCTTTTTTGTTCTCACAGGAGCAGAAATTCTTGGTTGGCCTTATTCTAATGGTTCCTGTTTATGCAGTGGAATCGGTAAAATATATATCTGCCCTTGTTAGCTATAGTTGGCTTTGGCGACATTAAAATTTATTGCTATGCATGATATTTTGAAATTTTCAGTTTGCCTCTCGGAACCATCAAGTATAGCCTGCTTTTGGGCTCCCATGACATTGCCTGCTTACTATTAATGACCTTCTTTGATGCAGTTCTTGTCGTTAATGAACTCTGATGCTGCTTTCAACTGTGAAGTTATCCGTGATTGCTATGAGGCGTTTGCTATGTATTGCTTCGAGAGATATTTGATCGCCTGCTTGGGTATGTCATATCTGCAGATAACATTTGTTTTCTGATGCAGCTGTTTCACATTTCTACATCCCTTAAGGTTCATCTATATCTGATATATTTGAGTTTCCTCTTAATTGATATATTTGAGTTTCCTCTTAAATATACTATTATATATTGAGATGCAACATGTTGATTCTGTAGCGTAACATGTCTTGCAGGTGGAGAAGAAAGCACCATCGAATTCATGGAAAGTCAGACCTTCGTGACCTCCAGCGCAGTACCTCTTCTGGACGAGGCTTATGCTTATGGAGTAGTGGAACATCCTTTCCCCCTTAATTGCTTTTTCCGGGATTGGAAGCTTGGTTCTGACTTCTATCAAGCTGTGAAAATCGGCATTGTTCAATATGTATGCATTGCAGTTTCAAGACTGACCTTTTCTTTTTCACCATCTTATTGAAGTTTCCATTTGATTGATGTGATGTTCTCAAAAAATGCCCTTTTTTAACAGATGATACTGAAGATGATATGCGCCTTGTTAGCTATGATTTTCCAATTTTTCGGTGTTTATGGGGAAGGGAAGTTTGAATGGGGATATGCGTAAGCCGTTACTTTGCTTCTCAATTCATATAATACTTGCTTCACTTTAGTCATTCATATTGAATTTTGTGATAAAGATTTAATCTAATTCAACATACCTTCAAATATAGAAAGTCATCTAACATTCTGATCGATATGTCTGTAATCTTCTCGCAGGTATCCATACCTTGCAGTCGTCTTAAACTTCAGCCAAACTTGGGCCTTGTACTGCCTTGTACAGTTCTATGCTGTGACGAGAAACAAGTTGGCACCCATCAAACCATTGGCCAAGTTTCTGACTTTCAAGTCCATCATCTTCTTGACTTGGTGGCAAGGCGTTTTGGTAGCCTTCCTTTTCTCTTTCGGAGCATTTAAGGGATCGTTGGCACTCGTCTTGAAAACCCGTATCCAGGATTACATCATATGCATTGAGGTCCACAGTGATATCATTCGAAGCATCCTATATTTCCTATTTGTAATCAGTAATAATCGATGTCATTTTTTATTCTTTCGAGCAGATGGGTGTAGCTGCAGTGGTACATCTCTACGTTTTCCCAGCAGTGCCTTACAAACGCGGAGAGAGATGTGTTAGAAACGTGGCTGTGATGTCAGATTACGCATCTCTAGGAACTCCCCCCGACCCCGAGGAGGTTCAAGACTGCGAGAGATCCATTTTCAGAGTGCGCACTGCCCGCCAGGAAGATAGAGAAAAACGCCCGAAATTCCACCAAAACGTCCGCGATGTGGTCGTTGGAAGTGGCGAAATCGTGAGTTTTATTAACTTCCTTTTTCTTACATAGAAACAGTTCCCCTGATAATCATCTTAGCCTTGACTCATACGCACACACAGATCGTAGACGACATGAAATTCACTGTGTCCCACGTCGTGGAACCAGTTGAGAGGGGGCTGGCGAGGATCAATAGGACTTTCCATCAGATATCGGAGAATGTGAAGAGGTTCGAGGAGCGAAAGAAAAAGTCGAAAGACGATAGCCACGTGCCATTGAATTCGTGGAGTAAGGAATTCTCTGACGTGCAAGACGAGCTCAACGAAGGGAGCTATAGTGACAGTGGTTTGAAGAAGAAATCACATTTTAAGCATAAGGGATCGTCTTCGTCTCGGTTCAAGAACAGGTAGTAGATCGTTTCTTTCCCTTTCCTTCGGCTTCTATACAAAGACATTAGGAGAGCGTCGGGCGATTATTAGGCCTAGCTGTCTGTATTACTATGGGCTGATGAGGAGAATACTAAGCTTTGTTGAATAAGTATAAAAGGTACGTACATGCTGAGCACGGTACATATCTAACATCTCTTTCAAGTGTAATGCATGGCGATTCGCCGACTTTAGTGATATTGTCAAAGGTTTACGCCTTTCTTACATTTTCACATCATGTACATTCTATTGGCTTTCTTCTGTATTCGACTAAGCCCAGTCGAAAGCGAATTTGAACCTTAGTGTCGGCCATGTGACATGCCTCGAACTCCCCTCAACCAAGTTCCTCAGAAATTATGGGCATGGCTTTGAAGTCGAAAATTTTGCAAACTTATTACATAGCAGTAGGTAAGAACGGTGCATTTACTAAAATCACTCTCTCATCGCAAAGCCAAAACAATTGGCTGTTGTGTATCTTACAACAACAAATCCCAGGCGTTATTAGCAATAAAACCTATTGAATCCCACATGTATGTAAAACGCCCCCTCACTTCTCGAGAAAATAACAAAGGGGTTTAATATAAGTTGACAGACATCTCTCCACAAATAACACCACCACCACAGCAATGTAAAGAAAACAAACAAACAGCACACATCCCCTGCTTAAAAAAAAAGGATTCCAAAAAAAAAGACGAGGACTCGGAAAGAGTCGAAGAAATTACACAATGCTCGGCGCATCGCCGTCCCAGTTACAAACAGCTCTTGGCCATCGAGTCCTTATGCAGTCCACCAAAGGCGCGTGCTGAGCTGGCTGATCGGTTACCCCGCCTGTGCTTTGGGTCGTCTCATGGGCCGGGTTAGTGGGCACGGTGGCCATGTATTCCTCGGGCGTCCACCTCGGTGGCACCGAAACCCTAAGCTTAGTCAGCCTCGGCCTCTGAATAGGGATAATGATTTCGCCACCGCTGGTAACTGATTGGCTGCTTCCATTGTTCGTCAGAGATTTTGCAATCCCGTTAAAATGGTAGATGTCGAAAACCTTCTTACCCATCAGCCCGCTCGAGTCCTTCACGCCGCCGAGATTCTTGTCCAAATCCAAGATAGCCTGCCAAAACTCGCTCCATACTATGAAGCCCGTGTTACACAGATGCTCGACTTTTTGGGGAGGGAGGCTGATATTGGCCTCTTTGATGACCTGGTGAAAGCCTTCTACGCTGATGAATCCACCACCTCCGCTTTGGTCTTGGGCGTCGAAGGCTCTACGAATCTGCGACTCTCTCGTTTCGAATTCGTTCTCCTCCTGCACTTTGGTGTCTAGAGAGAATAGGACTGTGTAATGAGATTCGCTCCCTACAACCCATATGGGCCATTTCGGACATTTTAAATGCTGGCCCACTCTGCAGAAGTTGAGGGACTCGAGGAGAGTGAGGAAGCCCACTTCAACGTTAGTTGAGATTCCCTTTACGAACATCCCACCTCCCAAGTCGATGTTTCCATCGAAGACATTAGCAACGGCATTTCCAGAGAGCAACAGGTTCACAATTTCCTATTTCAGGACAGATGACATAGGAACTGAGACAGGTCAGCGATCAGCAGGGACGGAAATAGTTGTGCCGAACAAATTTATTCATCAATTCATGGTTACCTGTGATGCATGACCAAATGGAGCGGTGACTAAAGGTTGACTAGGGTCATCTCTGTCAGCTTGAACATTGTCCTGTTCAATTTTGAATTATGATCATCACGCGAACAAATCATATGAAAAGTTCATTGTTAAATTTGAACTAAGATGCCAACATTTTCACATATCAACTCGAGAGAAGTACACAGATTGGAAAGAAAAAAAAGGAAGCCTAATCCATGGTGAAACATACCAGTCCTCTAGATAATAATGCAGAAATCAGAAATAATAATGCTCCAATTCGACTACGGAAAACAGGAAGCATAGCTTCGAGCATTTGTACTGCTGTTGTCTGTGACGTGAATGTATCAACTCTCAGACACTTCTGCAAATCAGAGCCAGACTCAATTGCAAGTCCTTCGAGTATTTTCCCGGTGAACTGCAAGAATTACAAACAAGTGTGGTGATAAGATATTTAATGGTCTCGAAGAACTCAACCTACACTACAATAAATCATCAAGTTCTCACCTGATCTGCTGACTCATTCCTGCAATCCACAATATGACGTTCAATGATATTCAGAGATGCTATCACAGCCCTTTTACCACTTCCACATAGAAAAAGTATCTCGGTCATGGCCCTGATTAGAGCCCTGTTCAGCATTACCGAAAGCATTTTCTCAGTAAGAAAAGTAACAATGATCATCATGGCACATACAAATTACCACTCAGTGATCAGCGTTCTTCTTACGGCGTCATTTTATTTTATTTATTACGTTTTCTGTGAATGGCATGGTAACAAAGTAAAATCAGCTATAAAGGCACATTAAGAAGAATTACCTCGATCTTCTTTCTTCTGATAGTGATGAGATCATATCTGCAGCAACTGATTCATTCGTAGTCATATTTGATGTGTGTGCAACATTACCAGATTGTTCAGGGGAAAAAATAAGATGCTTAAGAACAAAAGCCTGCACATTCAAGAGACACTGTTACGAAAAAGAATAACTTAGCCAGGCAGACAACAGTTGCAATTTAAAGCTATTTAATGTGTGATCAACTAACACAAAAAACTTGATGAAGCCGATAAGCTCAGATCTTAAATAGTATTGAAAAAAATACAGACCAACGTAAATAAGCAGAATTGAGCTAGTAGAGTACGCAAGACGTACTTGTATTGCAGCTAATACGCCACAGGGACCCCCTTCATGCTGCACCAATCCCATTGATGTCTCAATATCAGGACTGAACCTGCAAAGGACATTGACATTCATAAATATAATAGGCAATAGCATGAGGCACCAGAGATAGGTGTTCTTACCTCAAAATTATATCCCTATATTTCATCCACAGATCATCACAATGCTATTCGACATATAAACCTTGTCATGCAAATGAAAATTCTAGTTTGATTTTATTAGGACAATTGTACAGACAAGCACAGGCGTCATTAACAATGCATCACTCAATAGAAGTCTTCAAGAATTATATTTTTTAGTGGCCAGTGACACCATTTTGCATATAAGAATAAGACATATTGAGGTCAAATTGGCGGCCAAATATGTATAATTGGCAGCAGTCATTGCAGACTGCAGTCAGATACAATTATACCACATACATCTGGATAGAAAGATACCATCTTCAGATTGTAACTAACAATAAGAATTTGTGATTTCAAAACTCTGTGGTAGTCTCCGTGCCAATCCATTTGGATAAATGGAAGTTAAATGAGGTAAGAATCAATGTGGGTTAATGTCCACGTGACAATCTAGATCAATCGAACAAAGACAAATGATTGCGAAGCTGGTGGAACACTAGGTATATTAGTACCTGGGAAATTGCAATATCATGACACTAAATTAAAGCGCAAGTCGGTTTCAAGATAAGTTACAAAATCATAGAGCAGAAGACAACGATAACATAGAAACTAGCATTAAGACATCCGAAAAACTCATTACATCATCAAAGACCGAGTGACATAAAAATTCCACCGTAACTATAACTTATACCCTTAGCTATTTGGAACATCTCATATTAACTCAAGATATGCGTGCTAATTAAAACAATTTGCTAAAAGTCAGCACCCTACTTCGGGTTATCACAGTAAATGTAAATTTATGACAATTAGCCACCACTGACACAAACCACCGACCGCTAAAACAATAAAAACGAACAAGGGCAGACATCAGAATAAATTTACCGAATCCCCTGATTTGTCCATTGAGCTAGAACTTCTTTGCTAACTCCCTTCCCGAATATTAGCACAAACAGCTCGTCTGACTCCATATTCGATAGTTCAACACCACCAAATCCAATCATACCGCCATGCTTCGTCAATTCTGCGCATTTGCTTGCACTCCCACCTTCTGAACCCCTAATATTCACATCCATCGCACCTTCAACATTTTCCACACCCATAGGTGCTCCACATTTAGCATCACCTTTCTCCAAAATGACACCTTCCACCTTACTCTCGTTCTCTAAACCCTTAACCTCCTCATTCCTCGCAACCTCCACATTTGTCACCAGACTTTTCCCTGCCAGCATACGCTTCTCTGCAGCAGCGGCCATCAGTTCACGTTGAATCCGACGGTTTTTTACCTCCGGCGACTCGCCAGAGGAAAATTCGTCTCCAGCACAGTCCCTCGGCTTGCTCCTCTTGTGCTCTGGAGATTCGTTCTGCTGATCGGCCATTGGTGCAGGTAATCCTTCGAGATTTTCAATCAACTAACCCGAAATTCTACACGCTTCGATCAAGTCTTCGTAAAGTTAGGTTTTTCCGCAGCCGATTTTCAATCGCACGCCTTCACACATGATACATCTGCCTCTTACTTATACAACAATCGAATTGGGAGTGGATTATCCGCACCTTTGAAGGCGATTAGGGTTTGAAACTACTCCAAATGGTAATCAAACATTAACGAGGGAGGATACTCTGTTCCGTTACTGCAAAAAGGTAAAAATCCCGAAGGAGAATACTCGTCAGGAAATGCCAATAATGCCCCCATCTGTTGGAACGGCAATAGCAAGCAAGAGATGAGGGCAATAATGGAAATTAATATGGAGATGAGTTTTTAATGTGCTTTTCTTTCTGAAAGAAATGCATTTTAGAATAGAACTATGGAATTTAGATTTTAAATGCCTCATAACAGTTTTGATCTTATGAATCAATCCTTCCTATTTCTTTTCTCCTTCACATCTTAAATTACTTGTAAGGAATTAACATATTTGTTGTAGGAAATAAATAAAACGAAAAATACCCTAAATCCATATGGGCTTGAGTAGAAATATATTGGGCCTATGGGCCTTAAAGTTGCTATTTGGGCTTATAGCTGACGCAAATGATGTTTCTCTTTCACCTCAAAGTCTCATTTGTTGCTGCCTAGGTCCTTCTAGAACAAATGCTACTCGTTCTTTAATTACTAGTTTTGCCTATCGAAGCCGACTTCATTTCCGTTTGTTTGACGACGAATCTTGGTTTCCCATCCATCGCGATTGTTCCTAGAATCACCGATTTCAAGCAGTCGAGGTAGTAGTGAAATAATTTTCAGTGACATTCTTCGATGTTTTCTTTTTTTGTTTCCTTTGTTGCGATTTATCTTGTTTGAGAACCCTTCGAGCATCGATTACGGTTGTGAAATTAGGGATTTATTGGATGTTTGGACCTCCTATGCTTTGCTTACCGAATGTTTACGTCATTTACTCCCTGTCTGTGTTAGAGTTGCATTTGCGGAATGGAGGCTCTAATCACTGTTGCGTTTATGTGGCTGTTTGATTTGTTTTTGCTTGCTGTGAGCTCTCGTTATGTCGTGATTTTGTTTCTGAGGAATTGGAACGGTTATCCTTGTAATTTTTTTATGTTTGTGACTCTTTTTTAGTTCTATGGTCTGATTGTTCGATATTTCTTGTTTCTACTTTATTGCCTTAGAGTCAATATGGAGAATTCACAATCCGGTGAGGGTTCAAGTACAAGCAACGTGTCTGGTGAAGGTTCTGATTCAAGGCTTCAGCTCAATATCAAGACATTGGATTCCCGGCTTTACAGTTTTGACGTGGATAAAAATGTAATTTATATTTAATCCCGTAGTATTTTTTTTGGCCAATTAAGTTAATGAACAAGATCCATAGCATCAAATGTGGTGCTCTTGTGGATCTTGGTTTCATCATCTTGAATTTTCTTTTAATGTGCTAGAAGCTAGACTTGCAATCATTGTTTGAGTTTGCAATCTTCTATTTACTGATATGTTTTTTACTATCATAGCTGAGGGTTTCTGCATTCAAGGAGATAATATCCAGTCAAAGTGGTGTTCCGGTTTGGCAGCAACGGCTTATTTTCAGGGGCAAGGTCTTGAAAGATGATCACGTTCTTTCTGAATACAGTATCCTTATATTTGTGTCATTTAAATTTTATGTAGCTTTGGTGGGGAAATATCAATTCACATTTAGAAATATCTCAAATTGCATATTGGGATAGATATTAGAACCTGTTGATTTGGTTTTCGCGGCGTTGATTTTTACGTTCCTGAAATATAACCACACAATTAGAACGTTAAGGTTAATTATTTTTTCTCTTTTACAATTATCCAAACTGCCTTTTTCAGTTGTTTAGAGGCTGTAGATTTTTTGGCTCAGCATTGGTTGTTTGACTCCTTTAATTGCTTTCTTTTTTATCCATATATTTGGTAGTACATTTCCTTTTACTGTTCTGTTTGTTACCCTCTTTGATTGCCAGTAATACACAACAGTTAGCCGATAGAATGCCACCCTTAACTACGGAACATATGTGGAAAATGGTGATACACTGCATTTAGTTGAAAGGCAAGCACAGCCTCCTCCTTCATCAAACCCTGGCGAGGCAACTTCTAGCAATTGGAATAGAGGTATTCAATGTTGATTTGTCAATCCGATCCGAATATGAGTTACATTTCAGTAGTTTATCTTTAGGATGATATTTAGTTTATGTTTTGATTTATAGGGCCTGAACCCAGTATCGGCGGTCCACGCAATCGCATTGCCCATAGTGTAGTGCTTGGAACCTTAAATGTAGGAGACTCAGGGGATGCTATTACTGGAGTGCCTGATTTGAGTCGGGTATATTCTTTTTGTTTTATGAATTGTTGATCGCGTGGCTGTAAGATATGTGCAGGAGCAGATGGGAATCTTCTCACTGCTGTCTTGGCTTTTCCTTTTCAGGTCATTGGGTCAGTGTTGAACTCTATTGGAGTCGGTAACTTAGCTGCTGGCATACCACCTGGAGTTCAGGTAGTGTCTAGTGTTACATTGGTTTATTTGATATGCGGCCTAACACATGTTTAGGGTGAATAAAATACCTGTTTTTTAAACTTCCAAACACTGATGTTTGCTGTCCCTGTGGTTTTGTCATTTGAGTGTGCGTGCATTTTCCTCATAATGTTCTACTCTACTCTTTACTTTCTATTGCTCCAATATGTAGTTTATCCTTAGTGCTTTGTAGTCTGTCAGGATGAGTAAGTGACATCAGTAATTAATCTAAATTGCATACAGCCTGTTTTATCAGCTATTCAGTGGATTTGTCTTCAGCTTCTTTTTCCCTTGCTTTCATGTACATCTTTACTGGCTGATGAGGTTATGAGCTGTACTTATCAGGTTCCAGCTCCTCAAGGAAGTGAAATGGAAGGGATGCGCGTAAATGCTGGCAACCAAGCACACAGTGGGAATCCGTCTGTCACTTTGCAGAATCCAAACCCTCTGGGAGCAGTTATTCCCATTCCTTCTCTGAATACGGTATGTAACTAAATGTTTACCTTTTTTATTTATTGACCTTGATCTTTAATTTTCGTGTTGTCAGCCGATTCCCGACTCACTGAACACACTTATGGAATTCATCAACCGGATGGAGGTTGTACTTCAAGAAAATGGTGAGCTTGAGATTCTCTTTCTCCAGTCTCACAACAAACATCGTAGTGACTGTTTGCTATAGGTCTTCAGCAGGACCAATCTCCTCCACCTGCTGCAAGTGGCAATCAATCACCTATCCAGTTACCGGCAAATTCGCTTGGTCTACCTACTGTAGAGGCACTTACAACTGTTATGAGAAATGCCCAGCGTCTTCTCACTGATAATTTTGTTCCAGCATTATCTGTAAGTGCCATGTTTAGAGGAGCTGACCTTTGTCTTCTGGTCTGCACTTTACGGTCATTTTATATGCATCTATCCCCAGCCATAAGTGTAGATTAGCTTAGGGTGGGGTAATCAAAATACTGATAGTTCTCTGTTGCTTCTTTCTCTAGAAACTTGTACCATTCGCTAATTGATGTTTGACATCATTTAAGATAGATATGGATTCTCATTGAGTGATATGCCTAGTGAGTTAAGATCAGGTGTGCGGGTATTTATACTATAAGATGCTCGTAAGTATGACTTTTCGTCTTTACTGTACTTAGGTTTCTGATTCTACTTTAACTTGATGTGAACTTGCAGCGGACTGTAGAGCGTTTACATGATGAGGGTCTCTCTAGTGATCCTGCAGTAAGGGGGCAAGTTCATTCGGAATCTATGCGAATTGGTGTTGCTATGCAACATTTAGGTGCTCTTCTTCTGGAGCTGGGAAGAACAACCATGACACTTCGCATGGGTCAATCTTCTGTACGTCTTGTCTTTTAACTATCGAACTTGTGGTTTTTTGTTGCAAATCATGGAGAAGTTTGTATATGCAGGATGATTCCTTTGTCACTGCTGGGCCTGCAGTTTACATATCTCCATCAGGGCCTAATCCCATTATGGTTCAGGTTCTTTTCTTGGCCATTTCTTACAGCGAATAATTGTTTAAAGTACTGAAGGTGCTTAAAGCTTCTCCTTACTTTGTCTTTGAAAGGGGTCTTACGCGGTTAGTAAACCCCTTTTTCTCAGCTTGAATAGTTTTGCTTTCTTCTGCCAAATCTAACTGTGTTTTCTCGAAGCTAGCTGTTGGGTTGTCAGCGCCATAATACTAAACAAACCTTGAATTTTGTGATCTGGACCATGTATTCACTTTGCAGTGTCATTTTGAGATCTCATCGTGATCTACATTAGAACTTATTTAATATAAGCATCTTTTTCTCTGGCTTTTGAGTTGCACTGAAGTTGCTAAGAGTCTTGAATCAAATGTTGAAAATGCTTTCTTTGCAGCCATTTCCGCTTCAAACCAGTTCTCTATTCAGTGGCTCAGCTGGTACCACATCCAACCCTGTAGCTATGGGTCCAGTTGGCACTGGTGGAATTCCTAGAAATGTGAATATTCATATTCATACGGGTATGTTGAATTCTGTGAAGTTGCACATCCTATGTTTTCTTTCAGCAGAGTCGACACTATTCTCATGGAATTGTACTATATAACAGGTGCATCCTTGACACCTGTCATTTCTACTATGGGTGGCAGGGCAACTAATGTGGATGGAACACAGGGGGAAGCAGGAAATAGAGCTGATTCTGGTGGCAACGGTCAAGGAAGGGTTGTATCAGGTATAAATGTTACAACAACTGCTATTCCAGTAGTGGTACCTGCTTCAGTTCCAATGCCTGGTGCTGCGCAATCCACTGCCGTTCCTCTGCGGGGTTCAGATTCTAGTTCTGTTTCATCGCTTATAGCTGGAATCAATGCCCAACTCAGAAATCTTGTGAACCCGCAAAATGGTAATGGGACAGGTACATGTTTCTGTTGGGGTTCCTTTTTGTGAATCCCGAAATACTAATGCATGTCCCAAATCTGTTCCATTTGCTACCACAGATGGTTCCTCTGATCAAGGTCAACAGAATAGGCATGCTGGTACAGAGGATAATAGTAGCCGGCAGACTAATATGGCTAGTAGCAGAAATGGTGAGAGCGTTCAAACTGTAAGTGGTGCCACTATTGATGATGGAATGGTAAGATATTGGGAAATGTTATGCATGATCACTTGCCACCTAAATACATTATAATTGACCTATAAATGTCAGGTACCACGAGAATCTTGCCAACCTTCTAAGAAGTCTCATAATGAACCTTCTAGCTCTAAGCAAGACTCTGATGATCAATCAGTTGCACACAAGAATGCTGAAACCCCTGGATCGATTCAGGTTGCTGCTAATCCTGATAGCTCTTCAACTGTCCCGCTTGGGTTGGGATTAGGCGGGCTACAGGCTAAGGCAAGTAAACACCAATGACCAACTGTTGTGTCTTTGTTGTCTTTTCTTTTTTCTTGTGTTTTTTTTTTATTCAAACCTTTTCTTACTGTGGTTCTGAATGTTCATGAATTTGCATGTTTTAGTTCTTTTAGAAATGTCGATCAGCATGTGATAGTAGTTCCCTCTATTTGCTGTCTGCTCAATGAGTTAACATAGCTGAATTTAAATCTCTAGGAATAATGGTTTATTGTAGATGATGAGTTACGTATAGTTCCCTTTTTCAGATAATTAGCGATTTTCTCTGGTGTATTTAAGCTTCATAACTAATCCATAATATGTTACTCGTGGACCTCATTTTGCTTGCACAAATTTATAGAAGAAACCCAAGCAAACAAGAACCCAAGCAAAGAACAATGATGGTGCAAATAGTAGCACTCAAGACCAGCAAGCTAGAGCAGTTGGTCAGCATGTTCTGCAATCTCTGGCGTCACTTTCTACAGATCGAGGAAATGCGAGTCCTCAGCCTTCCAACGTTTCCACCCAAGTAGGCGAGAAGACTGAGGGCAACGAAGACATCGCCGAGGCCATGTCTCAGATGCTGCAGAACCCATCAGTTGATGGCTTATTGGCCGGTGTCTCACAGCAAACAGGGATTGGTTCCCCAGATATGCTGCGAAACATATTACAGCAATTTTCTCAAAACCCCGCGATGAGGAACACCGTTAATCAAATCGCCCAGCAAGTCGATTCTCACGGTCTCGATAGCATGTTTTCTGGGGCTCAAAGCGGTGGAGGGTTTGATTTGTCAAGAATGATGCAACAGATGATGCCCATTGTCTCTCAAGCCTTAGGAGGTATGTCTTCTACATCTCAGCGGAACCCTTCTCCTTTTGAACGTGTCGAGGGGCAGAGTAATTCAAGAGGAGAATCAAGTTCCATCAGTTTAGATACTCAGGTTATTTCTAATCAATTTCTCTCTCTCTCTCTCTCTCTCTCTCTCTCTCTCTCTAATGTTTGGACTGTGTTAAGTAACTCTGCTTTCATGACAGAATCTGAACCTCAGACCAGTGGTTCAGAGGCTTGCAAATCAGAGTTCGGCGAATGACGTTTTTCAGTCGCTGGTTGATAGTTCTATGTATCTCACTGGTGAAGATGTCGGGGAAGATTTTGTTCGTGAATTAAGCAGCCAAGGTGGTATTGTTCAGGTAAAAAAAAAGCATTGCGTTGTATGTACTACGGTAATTTTCTACTCTACATCGCTTACGAACGGACATTTTATTGAATGGGCTGCTCTGCCGTTTGTTGTCATAAATAGGAATTCACGGAGATGCTACGGCGTGATATAGCTCGGAGGTTCGACGACGGGGAAATGGGTTCTTGAAGAAGAGTTGTGAACTGTAATACCATTGTGTTTGGATGATTGGCTGATTTGTCTTTTAAGAATATTTTACTTGTAATGTGTTTCCTTGAGCACAGCACACTTCATGTAAGTGATTCGAGTTTGTCAACATGTAAGAGACCACACAAACACTGTGCATGGCTAAACGTGTTCCTAATTTTCGACAATATGCAAAGTCTATTCTATTCGGCAGCTGGCAGGGGCGTTATTACTTCGTAAGGGAAATAACGAATTGGAATAACACTCGAATTATTCATTCGATGTTCTTGTAGTTTGTTTTTATCTGCAAGCTCGTTAAACATTATACTTGTGAATTTTCATTAGTGCACGTTGAAGATATATGTTTAATTTATCAAGAAAATTAAAATGTCTCCTTGGTGATTTAATTTAGTATGTCTCATACGGAATACAATGCAATGAAAATTTTCTAATTCAATTCTAGCTTTGCATGCACGCGTTATTGATCTCTGTGTTGGGCTAAAATTCAAAACGTAGCAGCCACACCACAGCTAGATAATTGACTAGGGGTGTTCAAAAGTTGGTAAACCGACCGTACCGAACCGATACCGAAAGTTCGGTACAAACCGAATACCGAAATTTCGGTTCGGTTCGGTATTCGGTATAAAAAATTTTGAACCGAAATTTTTCGGTAATTTCAGTACGGTCGGTAACCGAATTACCGAAATATATATAATAATATATAATTATAGAAATATATATTATACATAATATATATATATATATACAATTTAAACATAAAAATAAAATAAGAAAAATAAAAAAAATAGGGAAAAATAAGAAAAAAATAATAAAAAATAGGAAAAAATAATTTTAAAACATAAAAATATGAAGAATTAAATATATATAATTTCATAAACATTAATTTTTCAATTTTTTAAATTTATTTCGGTTTTTTGGTTATTACCGAACCGAACCGGTTTACTTCGGTTCGGTATTCGGTATGAGATTTTTAAAACCGAAAATTTCGATTACCGGATGTTAGGTACGGTACGGTAATTACCTTTTGAACACCCATATAATTGACTATACAATTACAACACCAAAAACAATTATGACAAAATTATATGCAGGGCGAGCAGATTCTTCATTCATATACAGCCGAAATAACATATTAGCAGTACAGGATTAGTCATGTGAATGATTTTTAAAATTGAATTATAATCATTGTTGTAAAAATCGCTCTAGGCGCCCGCCTAGGCGCCGACTAGTCGCTAGTCCGGCCAGCCACCGTAGCGAAAATAGTTTGAACGGCCAATTCCGCGGCCAAGCGATTAGTCGGGCGCCAAAACGATTAATCGGCCGCCTAGTCGGGAATTAATCGCCAACTAGTCTGGCTAATCGGCAGATTGGTCAGCAAATTATTTTTACCAACCAAAAGCACATCAAAAAGCCCAATAAATATTTTACTAAATAAAAAGCCCACAGAACGTAGACTAACTGTTGCGGAGTTGTGAGGGTATGAACATATATATAAGAGATGTTTTACGCTTCTTTGTCCCAAAGAATCGGTGTGGGACAGCAGTCAGCAAGGAGTCAAATAAACATAATACGCATATTACATTACACATACATTAAAATATTGAAAGAATATAAAAACTATATAAACTAAAATAAAAAAAAAGGATAACTTTATTAAACATCATCCTTAAATCATAATTTTTATATTATTTTATTTTATTTATTGCAAAGTTGGAATTGACATTATTTATTTAGAATGTTTAAAAAATTTATAATATATGTATATTTAATATAAAGAAAAATAATAATAAAAAATCGATATACCAATTAATTCGCGCATAGAAACTGCCTAGGACCCGCCTAGGCCGTCTAGGCGCTAGGCCCCCTCCGGGCGCCCGACTAGCGCCTACCGAATTTTACAATGTTGATTATAATAATATAATGTAGAATGTAGTATATGGAGGGCTTGATCTATGTTTATTTCGCAAGGAGAAGATGCATGGTGAACTTTTACATACAAGGTACGACACGTTATAACTCATTTTATCTACACATCAAGCTTTTCTTGTAGTCTAATTAAAGAGAAAAAATAAACAAGATTCAACCACAAAACTTATATACATAAACAAGATTCTAGGAGATGGGCCCCGAAAATGGAATTATGACATCATCATCATCATCTAACTCCTGCACACTGACCCAATCAAAACCCGACAACGCATGTCGAGCGCTAGCGAATTCCTCATTTGCCCTAAGCTCGGCGATCCATCACAACCAACCCCCTTATTATCGTCCCTTGAATCGCTCCCTTCATAGGGTTTTCTTGCAACCCCTAAAAATTTCCCGGTAATCATAGACGGGCCAACGGGCCTTCCCCTTTCGGGCCTGAACGACGAATCGTCTGCTGATAAATTTCTCGTCTTCGAAAACCTCTCCTTCTTCTCTTTGTTGTTTTTCTTGATTATGCCTATGCAAGTGACCCTCGGCGAAACGGGCTCTTGAGTCTCGATCATGTTGGACTTTCCACGGGCTTCGTCGGGCACTAACGGGCCTATAAAGCCCTTTCCGTGGTTACGGTTTGGTTATTTGGTTGTTAGGGCTGAAGGGGAGATTGTTTTTGAACGACGTAGCTGATGTTTTCTAAAGCTTCCTTCGAGGCATTGTGATTCTTCTCTCCATATACAAACCGTTCAATGGAAAATGAGAAACGAAAGTTATATTTATTGCTTAAAAAGATAGCGTTGAGTTTTATGTATATTTATATGTATGTGAATTCAATATACACACGTGGGTACGTGACCCTCGTGATGAAGGAGGAAAGGAAATTGCACGACATATTAGGACTAAGGCAGGTGAATTTAATAATAATGTCACGCGCGGCTGAGAATACCTTTCAAAGGAGATGTTTTTATTACACGTTAGGTGGCGATTTTATAGTTTAATTAATACCTATTATCAGAATTATTTATTGCATATTTTTAGAGGTTTAGACTTCCTTTTTTTTTGTATATATATATTTTACTCCGTTTCTTGTATGATCCTCGTTATTATCGTGATATCAAATTCAATTCCAAATTGGTTAAATAAAGAAGTTTGTGACCCATCTTTGACTGATATACAAGATTTGTGAGCTAGTTATTTCAGTCATTTTTAAAATGAAACCCCCCCATACTAGTACATGCTGAACTTGTAGTTAGGCATGTTAATTTTTAAATAGTATTCTATTAGCTCGTGTTTCTGTTATTTCTAATAATGCGTGCCAAACCGCACAAACGTTTATATATGACTAGTATTTTAGCAAACCAGTGTATGAAAATAAGAAAATATATCAAATTATTTTGTATGTTGAAATTCATATTATTAATTAATTTATTTAAAAACTAAAATTTTAATTTTAAGATGAACATGTAATGAATTAAAATAAGGGTAAAACTAGGGTTGCAAACGAATCGAATCGAGTCGAATATCTCAATATTCTATTCGTATTCGGATGACAATCAAATACGAGTACGAATATTCGAATATTTAATCGAATAATAAAATTTATTCTTATTTGGATTTGAATATTTTCTCGAATATTCCAATCGAATATCGAATATTCGTATTAAAGTCAATTCTTATTTTTTTAATAAAATATTTTAAGTTAAATTATTCGAATCGAATAATTCTATTAATTTTCGAATCGAATATTGTGATTTCATATTCGTATTCGGATATTTCTCGAATCAAAAACAATATTCTTATTCGGATTCGTATTCTAAATATTCGAATTCGAATCTTGAAATTTCGAATTGAATCGCGAATCGAAACAAAAAAGTTCGATTCGTTTGCAACCCTAGGTAAAACTGTAATTATGCAATTAAGGTTAAATTGTAACTATGTTATTAAGGGTAAATTTTAATTAAAGATATCAAATTGATAATTAGGTTGAGTTGGATTCATGTATTTGGAACGAAATCGCTTGATTTCGAATTATGAATTTGAAAATATGAGTTTCAAATTCAAATATATTGTTTGGCAAACCTTAGGATTTCGATTTGGATTTCGAGAGGAGGTACGCATTGGATGAAAGATGAACAATCGAGCCGCCTCACTCATGAGTCCGATGAGTCGCTTGTGAGCTCGATGAGCTGGCTCGAGATCATGAAAATCGACGCGGACTCATATTTGTTGAGCCGAGCTCATATTAATCGAACTCGAGCTCAAGTTTATGTTTGCCAAGTTCGAGCTCATATTGGTCGAACTCGAGCTCGCCTTTTTTTTTTTTTTTTTAATTTATTATTTATTTTTTTATTTTTGCGGTCTCGGCTTTGGATTTTGAAAACGGACCAAATATCATCGCATTTCAAATCCAAAATGTAACAAAGGTTCAAATCATCCCTGAACTTGGATGAAATCCAAATCCAATAGGATTGCCAAACGTGTGAATTGGATGAAATCCGGATTTCAAATTGAAATCCACGAATCCAAACCGAGCATTTAGCAAATACGAATAAAATTTCTCCAATTATTATTACATCATCAATCAGCAAGCTATGCACACCTTAGCTAAAAATAATCAGAAATTTCAAACTCAAATTCTTCGGTCAAAAAAGGAGATTTGGACCGTTCGTAAATATGGTCCCATGATTCTTTAAAGGGTTAATTACAGTTCAGGCCCTAATAACATTTTTAACTTTTGGTTCAGGCCCCATTCGAATTTCATTTAGGATAAAGGACCAACTTTTCGAAAAACTAAGCTGTCAGGCCCTAAAATGACGCAAAATGACATGTTTAACCCTGACATATGTCAAAATTACGCTGTATACCTAAATAATTCGTTCCAGCCAATTATAACAGTTCGGCGCTGAAAAAGAACACTTTCTTTCACTTGGATAACAACAGTCTTGTATTGAGTACCATATGTCGTCTATTTAGTAACAAATGACGTCACAGAAGTAACACAATATTAAAAAATAATACCGCTTCCTGCAACATCATTTGTTAATGTGTTACTGCAAGAATCGGTATTATTTTTGAATGATGTGGTACTTTTGCGACTTCGTTTGTTACTAAATAGACGTCATATGGTACTCAATACAAGACTGTTGTTATCCAAATGAAAGGAAGTGTTTTTTTCAGCGCAAAACTGTTATAATTGTTCTTGAACCCTCCACCCGACCATCCCCCTATTTTCATAGACAGAAAATTCACCATTATAGGGAGCAATGCTCGATCAATTGGAAAAAAGGAGTTCGATAGTCCGATGTAATAAATATGTCTGTTAATAACATTTTACTATCGATAAGTAACGTCTTATGACGTTAAAATAACACTTACGGTTTTTACGGTAACAAATCAGTATAATTATGTAACGGTTATAAGTGTTCTTGAACCCTCCACCCGACCATCTCCCCCCTGTTTCCCTAGACAGAAAATTCATCATTATAGGGAGCAATGCTCCTATAATGGGTTACCAAATTTCAATCTCGAAACGTGTAATAAGATCGAAACGCTAATGATTCTATCTTTTATAGGAGAACGCTAATGATCGTCGCGTCGAGTTTAGGGTTTACGATTTTGAGGTTTATGGTGTAATACCGCATGATGGAAGACAAAACAAGGTGTTAACAATCGACTGTGCTCGATCTGTGTGAAAAATGGGGTTCGATAGTTCGATGTAATAAATATGTCTGTTAATAACATTTTACTGTCGATAAGTAACATTTTATAACGTTATAGTAACACTTGCGGTTGCTTCGGTAACAAATCAGTATAACTGTGTAACATAAAACTAACGTCAAATACCATTCAGAAATCACTTTTATTAAGGGTAATTTCGTCAAATTACAGTTTTTGGTCATTTTTACTTAATTTTTCAAAAAATAGGGCCTTTAAACTAAAGAAAATCCTGACAGGGCCTGATTCCTAATTTGAAAATATACTAGGGCCTGACACAAAATTTGCCCTTTAAAGGGTTAATTACAGTTCAGGCCCTAATAACATTTTTAACTTTTGGTTCAGGCCCCATTCGAATTTCATTTAGGATAAAGGACCAACTTTTCGAAAAACTAAGCTGTCAGGCCCTAAAATGACGCAAAATGACATGTTTAACCCTGACATATGTCAAAATTACGCTGTATACCTAAATAATTCGTTCCAGCCAATTATAACAGTTCGGCGCTGAAAAAGAACACTTTCTTTCACTTGGATAACAACAGTCTTGTATTGAGTACCATATGTCGTCTATTTAGTAACAAATGACGTCACAGAAGTAACACAATATTAAAAAATAATACCGCTTCCTGCAACATCATTTGTTAATGTGTTACTGCAAGAATCGGTATTATTTTTGAATGATGTGGTACTTTTGCGACTTCGTTTGTTACTAAATAGACGTCATATGGTACTCAATACAAGACTGTTGTTATCCAAATGAAAGGAAGTGTTTTTTTCAGCGCAAAACTGTTATAATTGTTCTTGAACCCTCCACCCGACCATCCCCCTATTTTCATAGACAGAAAATTCACCATTATAGGGAGCAATGCTCGATCAATTGGAAAAAAGGAGTTCGATAGTCCGATGTAATAAATATGTCTGTTAATAACATTTTACTATCGATAAGTAACGTCTTATGACGTTAAAATAACACTTACGGTTTTTACGGTAACAAATCAGTATAATTGTGTAACGGTTATAAGTGTTCTTGAACCCTCCACCCGACCATCTCCCCCTGTTTCCCTAGACAGAAAATTCATCATTATAGGGAGCAATGCTCCTATAATGGGTTACCAAATTTCAATCTCGAAACGTGTAATAAGATCGAAACGCTAATGATTCTATCTTTTATAGGAGAACGCTAATGATCGTCGCGTCGAGTTTAGGGTTTACGATTTTGAGGTTTATGGTGTAATACCGCATGATGGAAGACAAAACAAGGTGTTAACAATCGACTGTGCTCGATCTGTGTGAAAAATGGGGTTCGATAGTTCGATGTAATAAATATGTCTGTTAATAACATTTACTGTCGATAAGTAACATTTTATAACGTTATAGTAACACTTGCGGTTGCTTCGGTAACAAATCAGTATAACTGTGTAACATAAAACTGACGTCAAATACCATTCAGAAATCACTTTTATTAAGGGTAATTTCGTCAAATTACAGTTTTTGGTCATTTTTACTTAATTTTTCAAAAAATAGGGCCTTTAAACTAAAGAAAATCCTGACAGGGCATGATTCCTAATTTGAAAATATACTAGGGCCTGACACAAAATTTGCCCTTTAAAGGGTTAATTACAGTTCAGGCCCTAATAACATTTTTAACTTTTGGTT
Organism: Craterostigma plantagineum; assembly: GCA_027422505.1. Lineage (NCBI taxonomy): Eukaryota > Viridiplantae > Streptophyta > Magnoliopsida > Lamiales > Linderniaceae > Craterostigma > Craterostigma plantagineum. Next base: position 1,119,472 of record JAPQWV010000059.1, read on the forward strand.
CAGGCCCCATTCGAATTTCATTTAGGATAAAGGACAAACTTTTCGAAAAACTAAGCTGTCAGGCCCTAAAATGACGCAAAATGACATGTTTAACCCTGACATATGTCAAAATTACGCTGTATACCTAAATAATTCGTTCCAGCCAATTATAACAGTTCGGCGCTGAAAAAGAACACTTTCTTTCACTTGGATAACAACAGTCTTGTATTGAGTACCATATGTCGTCTATTTAGTAACAAATGACGTCACAGAAGTAACACAATATTAAAAAATAATACCGCTTCCTGCAACATCATTTGTTAATGTGTTACTGCAAGAATCGGTATTATTTTTGAATGATGTGGTACTTTTGCGACTTCGTTTGTTACTAAATAGACGTCATATGGTACTCAATACAAGACTGTTGTTATCCAAATGAAAGGAAGTGTTTTTTTCAGCGCAAAACTGTTATAATTGTTCTTGAACCCTCCACCCGACCATCCCCCTATTTTCATAGACAGAAAATTCACCATTATAGGGAGCAATGCTCGATCAATTGGAAAAAAGGAGTTCGATAGTCCGATGTAATAAATATGTCTGTTAATAACATTTTACTATCGATAAGTAACGTCTTATGACGTTAAAATAACACTTACGGTTTTTACGGTAACAAATCAGTATAATTGTGTAACGGTTATAAGTGTTCTTGAACCCTCCACCCGACCATCTCCCCCTGTTTCCCTAGACAGAAAATTCATCATTATAGGGAGCAATGCTCCTATAATGGGTTACCAAATTTCAATCTCGAAACGTGTAATAAGATCGAAACGCTAATGATTCTATCTTTTATAGGAGAACGCTAATGATCGTCGCGTCGAGTTTAGGGTTTACGATTTTGAGGTTTATGGTGTAATACCGCATGATGGAAGACAAAACAAGGTGTTAACAATCGACTGTGCTCGATCTGTGTGAAAAATGGGGTTCGATAGTTCGATGTAATAAATATGTCTGTTAATAACATTTTACTGTCGATAAGTAACATTTTATAACGTTATAGTAACACTTGCGGTTGCTTCGGTAACAAATCAGTATAACTGTGTAACATAAAACTGACGTCAAATACCATTCAGAAATCACTTTTATTAAGGGTAATTTCGTCAAATTACAGTTTTTGGTCATTTTTACTTAATTTTTCAAAAAATAGGGCCTTTAAACTAAAGAAAATCCTGACAGGGTATGATTCCTAATTTGAAAATATACTAGGGCCTGACACAAAATTTGCCCTTTAAAGGGTTAATTACAGTTCAGGCCCTAATAACATTTTTAACTTTTTGTTCAGGCCCCATTCGAATTTCATTTAGGATAAAGGACAAACTTTTCGAAAAACTAAGCTGTCAGGCCCTAAAATGACGCAAAATGACATGTTTAACCCTGACATATGTCAAAATTACGCTGTATACCTAAATAATTCGTTCCAGCCAATTATAACAGTTCGGCGCTGAAAAAGAACACTTTCTTTCACTTGGATAACAACAGTCTTGTATTGAGTACCATATGTCGTCTATTTAGTAACAAATGACGTCACAGAAGTAACACAATATTAAAAAATAATACCGCTTCCTGCAACATCATTTGTTAATGTGTTACTGCAAGAATCGGTATTATTTTTGAATGATGTGGTACTTTTGCGACTTCGTTTGTTACTAAATAGACGTCATATGGTACTCAATACAAGACTGTTGTTATCCAAATGAAAGGAAGTGTTTTTTTCAGCGCAAAACTGTTATAATTGTTCTTGAACCCTCCACCCGACCATCCCCCTATTTTCATAGACAGAAAATTCACCATTATAGGGAGCAATGCTCGATCAATTGGAAAAAAGGAGTTCGATAGTCCGATGTAATAAATATGTCTGTTAATAACATTTTACTATCGATAAGTAACGTCTTATGACGTTAAAATAACACTTACGGTTTTTACGGTAACAAATCAGTATAATTGTGTAACGGTTATAAGTGTTCTTGAACCCTCCACCCGACCATCTCCCCCTGTTTCCCTAGACAGAAAATTCATCATTATAGGGAGCAATGCTCCTATAATGGGTTACCAAATTTCAATCTCGAAACGTGTAATAAGATCGAAACGCTAATGATTCTATCTTTTATAGGAGAACGCTAATGATCGTCGCGTCGAGTTTAGGGTTTACGATTTTGAGGTTTATGGTGTAATACCGCATGATGGAAGACAAAACAAGGTGTTAACAATCGACTGTGCTCGATCTGTGTGAAAAATGGGGTTCGATAGTTCGATGTAATAAATATGTCTGTTAATAACATTTTACTGTCGATAAGTAACATTTTATAACGTTATAGTAACACTTGCGGTTGCTTCGGTAACAAATCAGTATAACTGTGTAACATAAAACTGACGTCAAATACCATTCAGAAATCACTTTTATTAAGGGTAATTTCGTCAAATTACAGTTTTTGGTCATTTTTACTTAATTTTTCAAAAAATAGGGCCTTTAAACTAAAGAAAATCCTGACAGGGTATGATTCCTAATTTGAAAATATACTAGGGCCTGACACAAAATTTGCCCTTTAAAGGGTTAATTACAGTTCAGGCCCTAATAACATTTTTAACTTTTGGTTCAGGCCCCATTCGAATTTCATTTAGGATAAAGGACAAACTTTTCGAAAAACTAAGCTGTCAGGCCCTAAAATGACGCAAAATGACATGTTTAACCCTGACATATGTCAAAATTACGCTGTATACCTAAATAATTCGTTCCAGCCAATTATAACAGTTCGGCGCTGAAAAAGAACACTTTCTTTCACTTGGATAACAACAGTCTTGTATTGAGTACCATATGTCGTCTATTTAGTAACAAATGACGTCACAGAAGTAACACAATATTAAAAAATAATACCGCTTCCTGCAACATCATTTGTTAATGTGTTACTGCAAGAATCGGTATTATTTTGAATGATGTGGTACTTTTGCGACTTCGTTTGTTACTAAATAGACGTCATATGGTACTCAATACAAGACTGTTGTTATCCAAATGAAAGGAAGTGTTTTTTTCAGCGCAAAACTGTTATAATTGTTCTTGAACCCTCCACCCGACCATCCCCCTATTTTCATAGACAGAAAATTCACCATTATAGGGAGCAATGCTCGATCAATTGGAAAAAAGGAGTTCGATAGTCCGATGTAATAAATATGTCTGTTAATAACATTTTACTATCGATAAGTAACGTCTTATGACGTTAAAATAACACTTACGGTTTTTACGGTAACAAATCAGTATAATTGTGTAACGGTTATAAGTGTTCTTGAACCCTCCACCCGACCATCTCCCCCTGTTTCCCTAGACAGAAAATTCATCATTATAGGGAGCAATGCTCCTATAATGGGTTACCAAATTTCAATCTCGAAACGTGTAATAAGATCGAAACGCTAATGATTCTATCTTTTATAGGAGAACGCTAATGATCGTCGCGTCGAGTTTAGGGTTTACGATTTTGAGGTTTATGGTGTAATACCGCATGATGGAAGACAAAACAAGGTGTTAACAATCGACTGTGCTCGATCTGTGTGAAAAATGGGGTTCGATAGTTCGATGTAATAAATATGTCTGTTAATAACATTTTACTGTCGATAAGTAACATTTTATAACGTTATAGTAACACTTGCGGTTGCTTCGGTAACAAATCAGTATAACTGTGTAACATAAAACTGACGTCAAATACCATTCAGAAATCACTTTTATTAAGGGTAATTTCGTCAAATTACAGTTTTTGGTCATTTTTACTTAATTTTTCAAAAAATAGGGCCTTTAAACTAAAGAAAATCCTGACAGGGCCTGATTCCTAATTTGAAAATATACTAGGGCCTGACACAAAATTTGCCCTTCTTTAAATCGTCACGTCTTATATGTAAAAGCATCTTGATGAGCACGCACTCTTATCAATATACATACGGTGGAAACAATTTCTCTATCTCAATCATTTAACACATACTTCGCTTCTTCTGCGAAAAAAAAAAATAAAGAAAAGAAAAGATTTTTTTACCTCGAAGAAAACATAAAACAAGTATGCATCAATCGAACACTTCCATCGACGAAGATATAGTGATCGTCGGCGCTGGCTTGGCTGGGCTCGCCACGGCTCTCGGCCTACACAGGTGATCTATTTGCTTGTCTATTTCATACTATATATTTATACATAATGTAAAGATTTTCCTCCTTATTTTTTGTGTAATGATATATTTGATTATAAGCAGGTTAAATATACGTAGCTTGGTTTTGGAATCTTCAGACAGCTTAAGAACCACTGGGTTCGCGCTAGGCATATGGACAAACGCGTGGAGAGCACTCGACGCCCTCGGCGTAGGAGATCAACTAAGGGAAACGTCCGTACAAATTCAAGGGTACTAAAGCTTTTCAAAGATATATATATATATATATATATATATACATATATGTTGGTGTCTTAATTATTATATGGGTCTCTCTCTATGTTGATTCTCATCTATTTGTGTTATTTTCTGGGCAGATTTAAGGTCTTATCTCCAAATTCCGGACAAAACCCTGATGTGGAAGTGAAATAGTAACGTTCTTTATCTACCCTTCTTAACTATCTACACGTATTCTTTCTTCTTTTTTTTTCCGGATTCGAAAAAAGGAAAGATTTCATTGCAGTGAAGAAGGTGAAACTCGTTGCTTGAGGAGAAAAGACTTGTTAGAAACCCTTGAGAAGGAACTCCCACAAGGGACAATACGATACTCTTCGAAGATCGTCTCCATCGAAGAATCGGGAAGCTTCAAGCTCTTACAACTCGCCGACGGTTCAATTGTTAGAACTAAGGTGAATAGTAAAAAAAATGTTGTTAAGAGTTATCTTTTGATAACTTTGATGAGTACTAATTAATATATAATTAGGGGAAAAATTATATGTCAATTTTCGATTTTGGGCCACTATGTTTGCCAGTTATAAAATTAGGTCACTACGTATACGTATAGTAACAAAATTGGGTCACTGACATCTTTTTTCTAATTATATACATACTTAGTGACCCAAAAATTTGTAACTATATACATACTTAGTGACATAGTTTTGTTATTATATTAATACCTAATGATCTAGTTTTGTAACTAGCGGTCCAATTTCGTTAATATATGCATGCTTAGTGACCTGATTTTGTAATTGGCAAACATATTGACCCAAAATAAAAAACTGGTATACTTAGTGACCCATTTTTTATAATTTTGCCTATAATTAGGTGTTGATTGGATGTGATGGAGTGAATTCTCAAGTGGCAAGGTGGTTAGGGTTTAAACCGCCGGTTAGCGCTGGTCGATCGGCGATAAGAGGTTTAGTCGAATTCGAAGAGGGCCGACACGGATTCGATCCAAAGTTTCATCTCTTTCTCGGCGGAGGTATTCGATACGGTTTCGTTCCTTGCGACGAAAAGACCTTATATTGGTTCTGCACCTTTCCCACGACTCTCTATAAATGTAAGTTCTACATATAACTTTTCATGAAAATTCGTTTTTGACGGCCAAAATTAGTCCAGTCCACCATTTATCATCAACGGTCATTTTTTTTATCATTTTTCTGGCCAATTTTATATTGCTTCCAATGAGATTGCTTCACAAGAATGTTAATGGAATTTGGTATTACGATCGGACTATGTGATAAATTTAAATGGTCGGAAAATTTAAAAAAATTATATACTATTATTTATGACAATACTAGATCATTTTCGGACATGGACAAGTTAGATGATGAATTACTAAAACATTGGTTAACCTTAAATATACATGATTAGTTTCGTCAACTTAAATTCTAGTTACTCTATAGCCTTTGATTTTGGATTAATGTTCTAATCAATGTTTACGTTTTTCTGCTGACAGATGGCGAGGACGACAATCCCTCGAGAATGAAGCAGTTCGTTCTGAGCAACATAAAGAACGCCCCAAAACCCTTGACGCAAATCGTAGAAAAAACCAACCTAGACTTCATCTCTCGTTCGCCCCTAAAATTCAGACAACCTTTAGAAATTCTCCTCGGAAACATTTCCAAGGACAACGTATGCGTGGCGGGCGACGCATTGCACCCTATGGTTCCCGACATAGGCCAGGGCGGTTGCTCGGCCTTAGAGGACAGCGTCGTCCTCGCAAGGTGCATAGGCAGAGCTCTATTGTCCGACGAAAATGCAATTAGAAGGTTAAATAAGGGTTTAGAAGAGTATGCGAGTGAGAGGAGGTTTAGGAGCTTTAGCTTGGTTTGCGCGGCTTATATGGTGAGCTTCATACAAGAGACGAAAGGCAAGGTGATGGGCTTTCTTAGGAGGATGTTCTTGTCTAGGATGACGGTTATGGTTGCTAGGAGGATGAGTGAGTTTGATTGTGGGAAGTTGTTGAGTGTTTGATTGTTTGATTACATGTTCTTGGATTTTGGAAATTTGAGATATGTAATGAGTGTTGGAGAATCAGACGGAAATGTACCGCTAACGATTTCCTTTGATTGGAATCGGATTCTCGGATTGCTTTTATATGTGTGAATCTTGACGAGAAATGAAAATGAAAACACGAAGTTCACGTGGTTCGATCTTTCGATCTATTCCACGAGACCGAGAACAAGCTATTCGATTACTTTGAGAGAATTTACAGACCTACAAGAAATGTACAATTTCTGTTACAGCTCAAATGAAGAAGATGAACGATATGATTTTCTCGCCACTTGCTGCTCCATTTATTCACTGAGAAATCGCCTTCACGCTTTCCAACTAATGCACGTGTGTGTTCTTTAACAACCCAGCTGAAATCGTCGCTAGCTACCACGTTCTCATAAGTTGCTTTCCTGTCAGCGACTTCTTCATGAGCACATCGACGACTTCTAACTCTTTGACTGCAAGCTGCTTTTCATTACCAGCAGAATTTCTCCACATGATCTTTGCTCCTCACATTTCTCCACCTCAAAGTCAAATCTTTGTCCCTCATTCTTGGTCTACGTTCCCTCTTCTCAGTGAAGAGACACACAGCTGAATGATCTCAAGCACACATCAGACTTGGTGCTTGAAACCATCTCAACTATCAACTTTATCTGCTGCAGCTCCTTGCTCAACTCATTTTTCACAACAGTTTGCTGCCATTACTCCATTTCCTGAACAAGTTTTACCTAGACAAACTGCACCTGCAGCTGTAAAAGCATAAGCAATATCAGCGAATCCATATCGAGTTGGTGCTTTCACCTCCCTTCTTGCCCTGTCTCTAACCAGGTTGTAATCTTGGTTGTTTCGCTCTAGCTCTAGATTTTCTTGAACCTCACCTAGCAAGTTATCAGGTTCAGCCATCGGTTCAGCCATCGCTTCAAGATCCTCATCATCCCTCGAAACTAGATATTCCTCTTCAAGTTCCACAGAAGCAGCTTTTTTTCTGAATTTTATGGTTACGAGCTGCTTTTCTTCTGTGTTTTGCATGGCATTTCCTTCTCATTGAACACCACATCTATACTTATTATGCTCCTTCCCATACCAGGTTCTAGGCACCACAACTTGTAGCCTTTGACGCCCTCTGGATATCCCACAAGCATGCACTTAACAACCCGAGCTTCAAGTTTGTCAGTCCTTGAAAGAGCATAAGCAGTGCATCTGAATATCTTGAGGTAGCTTGGCCCTCGTACTGTCCATATTTCCTCAGGTAATTTAAACCCAAGAGGAGTAGATGGACTTCTATTAATCAAATAAGCCGATGTAGTCACAGCCTCTGCCAGAATCTCTTCGCAAGACCTGCTGCCAACATCATGCATGAGTTCTTTCCAGCAACGTTCGGTTGTATATCTCAGTTAAAACCGTTCTGTTGCGGGGTGTAGAGCAGAGTTCTATGCCTAGTCACGCCCTCAGACTTGCAAAATTCATCAAAATCCTTTGAGCAAAACTCCAAGCCATTGTCTGTTCGAAGCAGCTTAACCTTCTTCTCAGTAACAGTTTCTACCTGCATTTTCCAGCTTTTGAACCTGCTCAAAGCTTCATCTTCGAGCTCAAGATCATGACCCAAACCTTCCTCAAATGGTCATCAATCACAGACATGAAATACTTGCCACCTGATAATGGTTCTATTCGCAAAGGCCCCACAAATCCTCGAATGGTCATCAATCACAGACATGAAATACTTGCCACCTGATAATGATTCTTCCACAGCTCCTTCGCCGTCTTCTCCTTCAAAACTTTCCTCAGACCTTTGTTACTGAGGCTCAAGATAATGATACTTCGAGCCTTTTGAGATATCTTCGAATCCGCCAGCTCGGTCGCCGTTGCCACCGATACCTCCTTTCCATCCTCCGTCACTGTCACTACCTCGACATCCTTGATCCATCTTCTAATCCCTGATGGATCAACAAGGCCTCCATCTAGGGTTGCAAACGAACCGAACCGAATCGAATATTTGTTATTCGAATTCGTTAATTTATCTGATAATCGTATTCGGTATTCGATTCGTTACGAATCATAAAATTGACTCAATTCTATTGGATAATTATATTCGAAATGATTCGCGAATATTCGAATATTCGAGTTTTTTTAATTTTTTTTTTCAAAAAAGATACCTGTTAATTATGCATAATTCTAAACGAATCGATATTTATTCTATATAATCCAAACGAATCGAATGTTACGAATCGAATAACGACATATTCGTATAAATATGCATAATACCTGTATATAATATATTATTCTATATAATTGAAAACGAATCAATTTTACGAATCGAATAACGATATATTCGCATTCGTATTCGGTAACTATTTGAACCGAAAAACTATTTGTATTCGTATCCGATATTTGAAAATTCGAATTTGAATATGAATATTTCGAATCGAATCGCGAATCAAATCGAAATTATTCGATTCTTTTGCAACCTTACCTCCATCTTCACCCGCCACAAGCCGAGATCATTTGATCCGATAAATCTGTCTATGTCGAACTTCGAATTCATCCTGTGTATTCGATCCACAGCACGCCGCACCACTTGTTGGAGAATCAGACCGAAATTACCAAAATGGACCGCTAACGATTTCATTTGATTGAATTGGATTCTCGGATGGCTTTTATATGTGCGAATCTTGACGAGAAATAAAAATGGAAACAAGAAGTTTACGTGGTTCGATCTTTCGATCTACTCCACGGGACCAAGAACAAGCTTTTCGATTACTTTGAGAGAATTTACAGAGCTACAAAAAATCTACAATTCTGTTATAGCTCAAACGAAGAAGATGAACGATATGATTTTCCCGCCACTTGCTGCTCCATTTATTCACCGAGAAATCGCCTTCACGCTTTCCAACTAATTGCACGTGTGTGTTCTTTAACACCCCAGCTGAAATCGTCGCTAGCTACCACGTTCTCATTAGTTGCTTTCCTGTCAGTCATTTCTTCATGAGCACATCGACGACTTTTAACTCTTCGATTACAAGCTGCTTTCTGTTTCATTACCAGCAAAATTTCTCCACACATATGATCTCTCCTCACAATGAGGATATATGTTTTTGTGTATTAGGATTATTGTATTCTGCCCAAATGGGTACTGCCAGTTCTAATTATATTTTGATATGCAACACTTTTACCATCACCGTCATGAAGAGATTCTATTGTTCTTATATTTCACTACGCAAAGTATACAAATATATATACAGAAATGATGCCTAGTATATCCCTAAAATCAAACTACAATAACTAGGCTAGAATCATGGAGAATATTCAGCCTTTAATACACTAGTGCAGATATGGAAGTGTGAGTCATCATCCGATCTTGTCTTTATCACATTCATGTTCAGGGACGGAGCTACGTTGGGGCTTGGAGGGGCCATTGACCCCAGCCAAAATGTCTATAAGCAACTCGGATATACCCAAAATAAAAAATTGTTGTTTAGTCTAGTGGAAATAGTCCATATAGTTAGAGTCATTTTTAACCATTTACATGAGTTCGAATACTCCAAAGTGCATTTGTTTTTGTTTTTCTGAAATTTTTTGACTTGTACTTTGACCCCCCAATGTGGCATATTTAACTTTGCCCACCCAACCTTCGAATTCTGGTTCCGTCACCATGTTGGTACACCAACGACCTTAAGTTAGCTTTTAACAATCGTGTCAAGTGTCGAATTGTTATAGTACTTCGGAAAAATTTAAGTAAAAATGGTTAGTCGTTTTATTTTTTCGATTTGAGATATTGCCACGTTTATATTTTCCCGACCAAGCTCGGTTGTGAAATGATTTTTAAGTTTAATATTCAATCAGTTATGAGATGATGCAACACAAATGAAAATGAAACTAATCAGGTGAAAGTGTCTTAATGTTACTCAAAGTCAGATATAGTAAATGAGGTCAATAGCCGTGAAAAAAAGTCAACAATTAGGATATTACAAGGGGACATGCATGACCAATTTTGATTTCTCCCTTCCTCTAATATTAGGCTGACATTTCTTGAAATGATTGGCATTCTATTATAATATAATATTTGGCTCCCTTGACGCTAAATGGATTCCCCAAAGACTTTCTACTTACTAGGAGGATTATTATTATATTCAGTCCACTAGAGCCAAAATAGCAGGAGAAAATTGCATTGCACCCCACCAAAATCAATCCATGGAGAAGAATAAACTGAGGAAACCCCAACTCTTCTTCCCTCCTCTGCCACTCAACCTCTGCCCGCGGCGTCAGCCGTGGGCCACTGTGCTATGCAGTAACAGTCACGCGCGTTGTAGCAAAGTAAAAATAAACAATAATAATAATTCTCATGGTGGTTTCAAGTAGACCAAGAGGCTTGAAGAGCATTAACATGAGAATAAAAGGTGGCTTTATTATAAGGAATTAATGGCTTCTTAAAGAGGACACTCGAAGAGCAAAAATGTGACTCTTGATTTAGCCAAAGAGAAAGCTGTGTGATTTCTCCCCCTCCTTCATAACTTGGGCATGAACTCTATAAATTGTCTATCTTCTAAATCAAAATTTGTGTGACAATTTTAGGAGCAAGTTGAATCCTGGGGAAACTTCTTGAGCGATCATGAAAATGTTTCCTTAGGACAGTGTAAACACACCTCTTGCTTCTACGAACCGAGCCTATTTCCTTCATTTTCACATATATTCTCCACGAGCTAAAGAAACATTTTTCCATGGCATCTCCTAACTCGATTGAGGAAGAAATCCAAGGCTTCTTCAACAACGATCTTGATGGCAGCATACATGGAAATCTTGGTAATGAAGAGGTGAACCAAGCGAATGGAAATCAAGAAGGAAATGGTGGGTTAAATCAAAGTGGCAATGATCCAAACAATCAAGGGAATCTTCCACAATTTAACGCTCCACAACAGGGTATTCCAACAAATCCATATGGAGTTCATGAGCATCCCTACTATCTTCCACCTTGTCCCGACACTTCACAAATTGAGAAGTTCTCCGACGAGAACTACAAGATGTGGAAGGAATGGATCTTTTGCTTACTTGACGTATATGGACTTGCATGGGCACTAACCACCCCGAGAAATGAGGGAAACAACCTTATTTGGGAGCAAGCAAATAAGATATGTCGTAATACTATTCTTTCAACTCTCACTAATTCTCTCTTTGAGGTCTATATGAACCACAATGATGCTAAATCCATGTGGGAGTCTCTAATGACTAAATATATGACCAAAGATGCCGTCAAGCAAAATTTTGCTTGTTCAGTTGAGATGAAAGAACATAAAGAGGTTCATGTGCAAATAAATGAGTATTTGCACTTGCTTTATGTGCTAAAGCTAAAAAATATTGTTCTTCCCGATGCTTATGTTGCCAAGTTGCTTATTGAGAAGCTTCCACCTTCGTGAAATGACTACAAGCAAAAACTTAAGCATAAGAACAAGAGGATGGGCTTGGAAGAGGTAATAAAACATATGTCAAGCCATCGCAAACAAGTCAACGTGGTGACCAAAGGAGTTCAATTTCAAAGCCAACTTGGTAGAGGACAAGGGAAAGAAGCCCGATGTCGCCAATAGGGATGATACCTCAAAGGTAACAAATTCCTTAAGCCAAGATCAAATTTTTCAAACAAGAAAAAAGGTTTTTCCTTTGTATGTGGCAAATTAGGCCACCATGCGGCTCAATGCCGTAAAAGGGCAACCGAGGCAAAGACACCATATGAAAAGAACAAAAACAAGGCTAATCTTGTTAATGAGAACGAAGAAGTCTTCGCCGGAGTAATAACCGAAGCATTTATAGCCACCTCGGCTAGCACTTGGCTTGTGGATTCCGGGGCCACCAAGCATATTTGCAAAGAAAAGAATGCATTCATGAACTATGAAGAGATGAATGGAGAAGTTTTCCTAGGCGACTCTAGCAAAGCGCCTATCGTTGGAAAGGGCAAAGTTGATCTTAAGCTCACAAGTGTGAAGGTACTCTTGCGCAATGAGGTGCTTCATGTTCCAACCATAAGATCCAACCTTCTCTCATTTCGTAGGCTAGATGAGAAAGGAATTATAGTGTCATTTGAGAGTGGAAAGGTAATTAACCAAGAACAATGTGTTCATTGGAAAAGGTTATCGTAACAATAATCTCTTTGTACTCAATGTTGGTCTCAAATGAATGAAAGTGCATCTTCTTCTGCTTACATCGTCAAGTCATATGAAATATGGCTTCACAGATTGGGACATGTAAACAAAAATCTGAAAATGAAGTCTTAGAAAATGTCCATTTTGAAAGCACAAACAAATGTGAGGTTTGTGTTGAGTCAAAATTGGCAAAGAAGGCATTTTCTAATGTGGTAAGAAAAACAAAACCAATTGAACTTATTGATAGTGATTTGGGAGATTTAAAAATATGTGAAACAATAGAGGTAAGAATTATTATATTACCTTTATTGTTTTCAAGGTTCGCAAAAATGTATCTTCTGAAACACAAAGGTGAAGCCTTCGAAAAATTCAAGATATATAAAAACGAACTTGAGAACCAACTTGGGGTTAAAATAAAAAGGTTGCGAACCGATCGAGGTGGTGAATTCATTGTTATGAACAATTTTTGGGAAGAACATGGAATAATCCATGAAGAAACACCACCATACTCGCCTCAATCTAACGGCGTTGCCGAGAGGAAAAATAGGACCCTAAAGGAAATGATGAATGCAATGTTATTGCAATCAAGTTATGAGAATCTGTTTGGGGGGGGGGGGGGTGGAAGCTATTTTAACGACTTATTTTCTTCAAAATCGAATTCCTCACAGAAAAATAGGCAAAACACCACTGAGCTTTGGAAAGGCTATGCGCCTGATAAATGCATTTTCATTCGTTTATCTCCATCATTTTCATGTTGAATATTTGGTTTATGTGAGTTGTCTCGTGCATTTATTCATAATTTTTACATATTTTGATGTCAAATGTATATGAGGCGATATTTGGGACGAACTGCGTAAACATGGAGCAGAAATCAACATTTTTCCATCAACACAGTCCGATACACGGCCGTCAGCATAAAGAAAAACCATAGTTGTGGCCCTTCAACATGGCATGATACACGGCCATGTTTGTCAGCATAAAGGAAAACCATAGTCGCGGCCCTTCAACATGGCCTGATACATGGCCGTGTTTACCAACAGTGTTGGGCCTTAAACCCTAAGCCCGAATGATACATGGCCGTGTTTGAAGCCATGTTCAGCCCTGTTTTCTACTTAAGACGAAATTTGAAGCCCTAAGAGTATCTAAGGCGCCACAACTCATTTCTAATCACTCAAGACACCTCAAGGACGACTCAAGAACCCTAGAGATCAATCTCAAAGGATCTATAGGTGCTAAAGTGAAGATTTGAAGCTCATTTACACCGGAGAATCGAACAAGGTACGAGGGATAAACTTGAGCTCGTTAAATAGGGAAGAATCTATGTCTTTCTCTGCTTTGTTTCGTATACATTTCGTGGCTTCTTCCTTCATTATGAGTAGCTAATCATTTTGTGTGTTTGGGATGAGAAGAACGCTAGATAGCATCGTAGTTTGGACGTAAAATACTCGTGGAAGCATGATATGGCTTTGTATCGTTTATGACAGCTTTTATCCGATTCAATATGTCTATGTATTGTTTTGAGAATCACATTTGGCATGTCTATGTGTTGGTGTGATCTTTAGTAGACCGTTAAGGGCGAAAGCTAAATAACGGTTCGTTCTATCGTAAATGTTAGGCGTCGATTATAGGGCGAAAGCAAATAGTCGACCCTCACCTTAGATAAACTACTATATATTCTCGTGACCATTTAGGGCGAAAGCTAATTTGGAAACGAGTAGGGATTATCGTGACATAGCCATTAATCATGTGGTAACAGTAGTTACGACTTCATCGACGATATCTAGCGGGATTCGAAATCTCAAGCACATTCCTTTTATTCAAAGTTACTCTTAAATCTTTAGTTGTGTTTTGATTAATTTTCTGTGTTAGTTTAAGTTCTTGTGACTTAGTTCAAATATAAAAATCTCAATCATTTGTTAGGCTAGATATTGAATTGATAGGTTATTACTAGTAATCAAGATTATTCCTCGTGTTCGATACTCGGATACTCGCTATAGCTATTTTACAAACGATGGGTACACTGCATATCGCGCGTGGTAATAGTTATAACATATTCGTTTTAATTATTGCTTGACGTACTTGCACGAACATTTATTTAAAACGCACACGCTTGCGATCAAGTTTTTGGCGTCGTTGCCGGGGAATAATTTGATATTAGGAACACCTGTGTTCGGTAATTTAGTCATTCACTTATTTGTTACTGTATTCTAGTTATCAGAATGTCTTTGTTTTGCGATTATTCTTCTGTTTGTGGCATGTTAATTAACTAACTAGATTCATTGATTTCTTCAAGGTGTACTTTTATGGTGAATGACCCGAAATCATCCATCGTATCCACTCATTGAAGCATCTCCGGATTTCGAGCGTACGTTGCAACGAAGACTAAAGCAGGAAGTAATTGGAAGTTCTTCGTCCGACAACTCATTTCAGCTAGTTGATTATTCTCAAGACACAACAGAAGGTTCTCAGGACACGGCAAACATTCTCATGTCGAGATGTCGGTTGATAGTTCGGGGAGAATGTTCAGACATCCTACAAAGCAAGATGCCGAAGAAGCTTAAGGATCCAGGGAGCTTTACTATTCCCTGTCTTATTGGCGATGTTGTTGTCGAACGCGCTTTAGCCGATCTAGGAGCTAGTATAAATTTCTGTCAATGCAAGTTGGATTTCAGATTCCATTCGCACAAAATCCATGAGTGGATATGTGTTTATGATGGGAGGTGGTGTTGTGGATTGGAGATCCGCCAAGCAAACACTCATAGCGCGCTCGACTATGGATTCTAAATTTATTGCCTTAAAGTTGGCTTGTGTAGAAGCCGGGTGGTTAAAGAATTTACTAACGATGTGAAAATAGATGTGAGACTGATCACCTCTATCTGTTTGCATTGTGACAATAAGGCACCAATTGCAATTGCTAAAATAAAACCTACAATGGTAAAAGTCGACACATTCGCCTAAGGCACAATGTAGTCAGACAAATGCTGACAGTTGGAACGGTGTCCATTGACTTTGTTAGGTCAGAGGTTAACTTGGCCGACCCTCTGACAAAGCCCTTAGGGAGGCAATTAGTTCAAAACACTACGAGGAGCATGTGTTTAATGCCTATTGACTTTTGATAATTGTGGAAACCCTACTTGCGTGATTGGTGACCCCCATGAAACAAGTTCATAAGGGTAAGAACGAAGCAATTATCAAAACTGCAGCATCATCCCTAAATTCATCCATGCTTACGGTGTAGACGATGCTAAATAATAAATAAAATTTTATTTGTAGGGTTGAGAGAAATCTCTTAACGAATTTTGAGAAAGAATTGCGTCTCTGAGAAATTCACCTATAAGTGAGTTAGTTGTGGCCGCCTATATGAAGATCTAGCGCTCACTCGAATAAAACAGGATTGTGCATGGCTCAAAGAGGCGCACAACCGCGTTGAGATTGGATAATAATAGAAATTGGTTGTTAAGGTTCCTACCCCACAAGTGATTTTGAGTTCATAAGGTTCGTTCTACTCATTTTCTAGTGGAAGTAAACTTGTGCATCTAACTTCTTGATTCATAGTTTCTAGAGGAAACACCGTCAATTTTCAACAATTTCTTGAGGTGTTACTTCGTGCAGATAAGTACTTGCATGCATGTCTTATTTGGCGGGGGAATGTAGCAAATAAAATAAACAATAATAATAATTTTCATGGGGGTTTCAAGTAGAAGAGGCTTGAAGAGCATTAACATGAGAATAAAATGTGGCTTTATTATAGGGGTTTAATGGCTTCTTAAATAGGACACTTGAAGAGCAAAAGTGTGACTCTTGATTTAGCCAAAGAGAAAGCTACGAACTTCTCCCCCTCCTTCATAACTTGGGCATGAACTCTATAAGTTCTCTATCTCTTAAATCAAAATTTGTGTGACAAATTTTAAGAGCAAGTTGAATCATGGGGAAACTTCTTGAGCAATCATGAAAATGTTTTTTTAGGACAGTGTAACCACGCCTCTTGCTTCTACGAATTCGAGCCTATTTCCTTCATTTTCACATATATTCTCTACACGTGCCGACCTTTCAAGATTTCTTGGGTTTTTATTACAGCTACAGAGAAACCTTATCATCATCGTCAACGTCAAACCCTTCCCATCGCCGCCGTTGCCGCTTGCTTCCGGCGATCACCACGGCCACTGATCGCGTGCGTGTATGTTTAAATAAATGTTTGTGCGAGTACGTCAAGTAATAATTAAAACGAATATATTATAACTAGAATCGCGCGCGATAGGCAGTGTACCTATCGTTTGTAATATAGCTATAGTGAATATCCGAGTATCGAACACGAGGAATAAATTGATTACTAGTATTGACCTATCGATTCGATATTTAACCTAAATAAAATAACAGGATTTGTTTATACTATGAACTAATTTAACAAAGCAACTTAAAGTATTGGAAGACAAGGAGGCACAACTAGAAATAGTAAGAGTGACTTGAGGTGACAAATATGTGTTCGAGGTTCGAATCCCGAAGGGTGTTGTCGGCTAAGGCTACAGAGTATCGCTCCGACGTGATTATCGACTAAATCGCAGTAATTTCCTACCCACTCATGGATTTGCTGTCGCCCTAAACGTTCGTGGGGATCTAAGTTCAGCGATTACTAGATTGCGAGGATCGAGTATTTGCTGTCGCCCTATACTCGAATCCTAACGTCTATAAACGGCCTAATCGTTATTTAGCTGTCGCCCTAAACGATATATCACACATTCATATCAACACATAGACATATTGATACGAAGAAACAATATCATAGAACGATAAATAGTCGAATACACGTGTTCACGATTATCTTACGCCTTAACTACGACATAACCCAACGTTCATCTATTCCCGAACACACAAAAGGATTAGCTACTCATATTGAACGTCACAACAACGAGATTTAAGGAAAACGAGGATAGAAAACTCATAAAAACTTCCCTAAGAAGTGAATATGGCGTTTCTGAGGTGGAGCTCTCGTTCCTCGATCGTATGAGCGTAGCTTCGTTGTTGGATCGTCCCTTGAGCTTCTCCGAATCACGGGACTGCTTCTAGTGTTCTTCCTTCTCTTCTTTGCTCTAAGTTTTCGTCCCTATCAAGTTGTTTTTGAGTTCTAAGGAGGGTTCCCCTTTTATGTTTCGAAAATGGGCTAAAACCCTGAATTTTGGCACGTTCACGGCCTCTTAACGGGCCTTCACGGCCGTGACGGCGGCTAAAAACCCTATTTCTTGACTTTCTGGCATGACTCACGGCCTCTTGCATGAGGTGTCACGGCCGTGAAGGTGTTGAATTTCCATACGTTGAACTTACTGCCGAGATTCACGGCCCTTCGCACCAAGTGTCACGGTCGTGAAGGTGAACATGCACTTCGATCTTGAGACACTGCCACGTTTCACGGCTTCTGACACGACGTTCACGGCCGTGACTTGACTTCTTCCAAGTCTCTGCCGTAATTCACTGCTTCTTGCAAATGAATCACGACCGTGACTCTGGCTAGTGAACTTGCTACCGTTATTCACGGCCACTCGCTCAAAGGCTCACGGCCGTGACTTGTCAAGGGTCTTCTCATCTTAGCGCACTGCCGAGATTCACGGCCTATGGCATGATCTGTCACGGCCGTGACTTGTGACTAGCAGCTTCATATTTCGCCATTTTCGCGTCGTTTTCGCCTCGTTTTCATTCCTTTTCGCTCGATAACCATTCGAAGGTCCTACAATATTTAAATGGGTATAAATAGAGCCAATAAATGCATGGAATAATCAAAACTTTCCTATTATAACCCAAATAAACATAACAATAAACGTATTAAAATACGTTTATCAAACCTCCCCACACTTAAGCTTTTGCTTGTCCTCAAGCAAATTAGAAGCAAGAAAAGGTTATCAAGATAACGGCACGACCATTCACAATTCACCAACGCAGATGGAAAACACAAATAGGAATTAAGCAAACAATTATAGACACTGCAACAATAATCATCACTAATCGACACGAATTTCATTAGCACTACTAATCGAGATCCACACCTCACAGGGATTCACTCAAATCACTCAGTGTATAGGCTAATAAATCTGTGAATGGCTTAATTCATGCAATAATCTAGTCTCTACCATATGCTTGCTAGTCAATCGCACGTCTACAACTTAAAGCAGTTAGCATGAATCAGAAGGTCTTTTCGGGTTAAATGGGTTCAGATAGTAATGAGGTGGTAGTGGGATCACATATGAGTAGCAGTCGTGTCGGTCTTCATGTCATTGTCTAAAGCGCGCCAGGATCAACCCTTTTGATTACGCCGTCTTCATATTCTCTTATTTCTGCTGCGTTCCACTAAGCCTTTCTTCTTCCAAGTCTCGAAATGATGGAATGATGTGGAATTCACGAGACCGGAAGATTATCAAAGGAAAGGTTCTTTTTCTTTCTTTTCGCAATAGCTTATCCTCGTTCCACTTCGCTTTTACTTTTACTTTTTTTTTTTCACATTGAGGCGTTCTCCACTGCTTTCGGCGTTGTCTCGGAGTTGTCGGGTCATCCGACTCGCTTTTCGACTTTGACATTCAACCTTCACTTCCTGCTTAACTCGGTTTCAAATGATCTCTGGAGGCTTATTTAGGTCAGAGGGTTATGATATACGAGGTTTAAGAAATAAAAAGGCTTAGGCACAAAGTGGTTAACTACGGTGATCAGTCGTGGTTGGGAACTTTGGCCGTGGACTTATTTCCTAATGCCTTCGTCATATTCATACAAACATACTATAAGCAATTTCAATGTGTATCAAACAAGCAAGTTCTAGAGAGACGTAAATTATGCACTACTCACACAACCAAGAAAAATGAGCAAAAGCTCGTCAGCTCAAACTCTCACAACGAAACATGGGTTATGCGTGTGAATCTCTCAAAGTAACACTATATCTATTCATGCTGAAAAGATTAAATCACTGATGCATGTCTTTATCGCTCACTAGACTCCCTAATATGCAATCCACTTTGTGATGAACGCAAACAACCATGCCAGACTTCTTTAAATTTAATAACCATAGCACCTAAAAAAAATTTCACGCAACTTTTCAACAAAATTCCCAACACAATTCCCCCTCCCCACACTTAAGATTCACGTTGTCCTCAACGTGTAAAATAAATAACAGGAAGGTAAAAGAAGTTGAAAAGAACGTGACTCCCCTGAAAAATTGGCGTGGCCCTGCCTCCATCATTTGATATAGTTTGAACATGGTTGCTTCACTGATTGTGAATATTTTGGGTTGTAGTGGCGTAAATTGTGACACGTTTCCTGAAAACACTGAAAAGAAAATTAAACGTACGATGGAAATAAGAAGTAAACAGCAAAACGAGTCATAATCATCAAAAGTGTCTGGATGACTAGACCAAACAGACAGTGTTTTACAAAAGAAAAATCCCAACTGCAGTTGGAACTAAGGTGGTGGTGGTGAGGGCTGCCGAGGGCGAAGGAACGCCAGTGACTCCTGTGATCGCCTGACCGCGTCTTCCATGGCTTTAAGAGCCAGCTCATATCGCTCTTGCTCCTCGCGATAGCGTCTGTGGGCTTCCTCGTTTCGACGCTCGTACTCGTCCTGACGGCGTCGTGTCTCCTCGTCACGCTGTATGGCCTCCTGATTATAGCGGAGCATGTCCTCGCGCAGTGTGTGAAGGTCTGCGGCTGACGCGTAAGGAGCGACCCCTGATGACTCCCCCTCGTGGTAGCCGGAGGAATGGGAAGTGCCGGCGTCTGGGTGCACCGGAACTGGCCCTTCACCCGCAATTTCCAGTGGCTGGGGAAATGCGTCACCGAGATCAGTCTGCCCACGGTAAACCTGATGCCAGATGTAAACTTTGTTCGAACGGGACCAGTTGGGCGCCTTGATCAACATCTTCATCTTCAACATCATATCCTCGTTGACCAAATTACGCCCGCCCACAATCTGCATCTCCGGTGGATTGGCTGGCCACAGGTTAAGGCCCTTGATGACCCTAGTAATGAATGGCGCTACAGCGATCTTCCCGTGGCTACGAACGTCTGCTTGGGCCGCGAAGGCGTGCTTCAGGGCCATTCCTAGATGTACGTGTTCCCCGTGCTGCATCTTGAGTAAATAGAAGAGGTCACGAAGGCCAATTGCGCCGTGTGAATCGCCCCTTGGTGTGAGCGAAGTCGTCAGGAGCCGGTGGATATATCGCAGGCCGGGGCTCCTGAGCGACGAGGCCTTCGACGTTTTGACGCTGTAGGGGGGCTCGCCGGGTCTCGTAATCTCTTCCCAACCGGCCTGACGAAAGTCGTCGCTTGCCAGGTAATCCTTGTAATACAAGTCTGCCAATTCTGACCCGTCAGGTAGCTCCGGTGTCCCAATTGCACGGCAGATGTCTTCAATGTCCGCCACATGCTCTGTGTTAAACGCCCGGAATGTGATCTTGTTCCGGCCAAATTCTTCGTGGGCGAAGGTGGACAGAAACTCCAGTGTCAGCTCCTTATATCCCGGCTCGTCGATATGAAAGAAATCGAGCCACCCACTTAGTGACAGGTATCCGGCCACCTGCTGGTCAATGCTGTACTTCTCCAGCGTCTCATGATCAATCTGATCAGTCAGGATGAATTCCGTGTTCTTTAGCCTGTTGTAACGGGCCTGGTGTGTCTCATCGTCAAACTGCCCCATAGCCTGTAGTAGTGACGGTGTGTTTTGGCCTCGACGTGAACGACTCGTTGATCGCGAATCGTTAGCACGTCCTGCAGCGGTTCGGCTTTTACCCATGGTACCTAAAAATCCAAATGTGAGTTGGCGAGAAAATGATAATCAACATAGCTCGACTCGACCAACTTAGCGACAAAATTCACAATTCTATAGCAAGAACATATGAACATTCAAAGCAGCATTTTGGCGAACACATAATAGACAAGCTAAACATTATCTCTAATCGCAAACATTGGGCAACCAAGCATACTCTTCGACTTGAAACGAAGAATCAACGCTAATAAACCATTAAAACAACCAATTGCGTCATAGATTCCAAAAATTCCCCAAATATTGAATTTAGGGTTTAGCATTCCCAAATCAAAATCAACGGACGAAATCAAGAAATTGAGGCGACCCAAGGCGTTCGTGGAATAAATCTAACCATAAAAAGCAATACAAACACCTAATTAGACCCAATTTTGGAAATCCCCCATTCCGAAATTAGGGTTCATTGCGCCAACATGGAAATTAACGGACTAAATCAACAAATCCCTCAATCCCAACGTGTGTATAGCCTAAATCGAGTAATGAGAGAGCAATTTAAACACTAAAAATCGATCTCACCTTCGAAAAATTGTAAAATTCGTATGATAAAAGCGTCGGAAGAGAGAATGGACTTACCTTCTTGATTTATTCACGTTGAGATAGATGAAATTCGTCGATTTGCGCTGCCGACAAAGTGTGACGGCGGTTTGGTATGAGATTTTCAGGGTGAATTCAGAGGAGACGAGAGTTTTGTGGGCTTAAGTGGTGAAATAGACGAAGAAAGACGTTAATATAAGTTGAAATCGAGCTATTCACGGCCGTGAATGTGTATCCCACAAGCCGTGAAGCGCAGCAGAAAGCTCCATTCGCCCGATTCACGGCCGTGAGTCGAGTGCAACGGACCGTGAACACGGGCAGTGTGTTTAACCCGTCACCTTCACGGCCGTGACTCACGAGACACGGGCCGTGACACCCTTTGTTTTTTTTTTTTTTAATTTTATTATTATTATATATTTTATTTTTTTGTTTATTTATTTATATATATATATTTTTTTATTTATTTATTATTATATATATATTTTTTTTTATTATTTTTTTTATTTATTATTTATTTTTTTTTATTTTTTTATTTATTTATTTATTTATTGATTTATTGATTTATTTATTATTTTTTTTTTTTTTTTTTGTGAGTCACGGCCGTGAGGTTTACGGCTCTGGCCGTGACTTGAGGCAGTGATCGATATGGTTGTGGCTCTATACTTCACGGCCGTGAGTGCCTAAGCAAATCGCCGTGAACATCGGCAGTGGCCGTCGTTTCGCCAGGTCGCGGCCGTGACTCACGAGTCATTGGCCGTGACTCAGTTATATTATTTTTGTTTTTTTTTTTTAAGATTATTGCTATTATTATTTTTTATTTTATTATATTATTATTATTATTATTTTTCTTTTTAATTATGATTGACACGCAATCAACGAATTTTTCGAGAACGATTGGCGCATGGAAAAATCTGATAATTGACAAAACAAATATCACTTTCTCGCGCGGCGTCAGATCATCCAAGTCAAAAATCCGTCTGTATCATTTATGGGATTTGCTGATATGACAATGATATTTTTGTGTCGTTCATGCCTATAAATAGACAGTGGTGGAACAACACAATAGCATCATCTACCATAAACCCACGTCTTCAACAATCTTAGTTTCAGTATTTTGGTTAGCTAGCCACAATGTTTTGGGGACAGCAGCAAGACCGTGAGAATGAGAGTGAAGAATACGTGAGGGTTCGACGCAACTTAGATATGCTGTCACTCTACTTCGCTCTTCTTGTGGGTTTGTTCGCAGTTTTACTCGCTTTCGTGTGTTGGGTTCTCACAAGGTGCACTTGTGAGTAACCCGCCCTTATGAAGCAAAATAAACTATTGTTCTGTCTTTTGTTCGCAGTTTTAATTTGCTTTTGTCTTGGCCTTTCACACGTTGTAATGGTGTTGTAACCATCATTGTAGTAAAACTATGTTCCTATCTCATCTTTCGATCCTGCGTTGTACCCATCTTCAATGTTTGTAATAAACTTATTATTAATTAACTATTACTGTTATTATTATTGTTTGTTGTTTATTAGTGTTTTATTTAATTTAATATATATATAGTTTTAGATTTATATATATATATATATATATATATACCTAAAACATAAAATAGAAATACCTGGGTTGCCTCCCAAGGAGCGCTTCTTTTAACGTCTCAGCCTGACGTCTTTCCTAGGCTCTTATGCTAGCTTGAAATCGAGGTATAATACCTCCTTATCGCTCAAATCTTCCTCGCCTCCATGATAATGCTTCAATCGATGCCCGTTCACCTTGAAAGTACCCTGCCCCATACCTGAAATCTCAACAGTACCGTATGAGAAAACACGAGTAATAGTGAACGGTCCTGACCAACGTGACCTAAGCTTACCAGGACAAAGCCTAAGTCGAGAATTAAAGAGGAGGACTTGGTCCCCTTCTTGAAATTCTCGTCTGTGCCTAATTTTGTTATCATGGTAGGCTTTTGAACGCTCCTTATACATTCTGGCGTTATCATAAGCTGATAAACGCCACTCGTCAAGCTCATTAATTTGGAGCTGCCGCTTTTCACCGGCTTTCCCCAAATCCATATCCAATGACTTAATTGCCCAATAGGCTTTATGTTCGATTTCTACGGGGAGGTGGCATGCCTTCCCGTAAACCAATCTATACGGTGTTGTACCTATTGGTGTCTTATACGCGGTCCTATACGCCCAAAGTGCGTCATTAAGCTTATTAGCCCACTCCTTACGATTCCCATCTATAGTTTTCTCAAGAATACGTTTTAACTCGCGGTTCACGACTTCTACCTGACCGCTAGCTTGAGGGTGATAAGGGGTGGACAGGCTGTGTCTAACATCATAACGATCTAAGGTACGTGCAAATTGGGTGTTACAGAAATGGGTGCCTCTATCACTAATGATGCATCTAGGTGCCCCAAATCGTGAAAATAATGCGCGTAAAAATCGAACAACAACCCTAGCATCGTTCGTGGGTAAAGCTTGCGCCTCGGCCCACTTAGACACATAGTCTACAGCAACCAGAACGTACTTATTATTATACGAACTGGGAAACGGGCCCATGAAATCTATACCCCAAACATCGAAAATCTCAGAAACTAGAATAAAATTTTGAGGCATCTCATCACATTTTGAGATATTACCTGTGCGCTGACATTGATCACAAATGTCAACGTACCGTTGGGCGTCTTTGAAAATCGTCGGCCAATAAAACCCGCTTTCCAATACCTTCTGAGCTGTTCGATTGGCTGCATAATGCCCTCCAGTAGGTCCGCTATGGCAATGCCCTAGAATCTTCGTCGTCTCAGGGGGAGCAACACATCGTCGTATCATCTGGTCTGCACATCGCCTGAACAGATATGGATCTTCCCAAAAGTAATACTTCAAGTCAGAAAAGAATTTCTTCTTTTGCTGACTTGTGTATCCCTTTGGTAGAACCCTCGCAACAAGATAGTTAGCGTAATCTGCAAACCAGGGAGTGTTGTCACTTACCACCTGTATTGAGTAAAGATGCTCGTCTGGGAACCTATCTTGTATCGGCCTTCCGTCCTTGTGGTATATTTCGAACTCCTCCAGTCGAGAGAGGTGATTCGCCGCTAGGTTCTCCGCACCTTTCTTATCCCGAATCTCAATATCGAACTCTTGCAGTAGTAGGATCCATCTGATTAGCCGTGGCTTGGCATCGGGCTTTGCTAACAAGTACTTAAGAGCGGAATGGTCAGTAAAAACAATAACTTTGGATAGGATAAGATATGACCGGAACTTGTCGAAAGCAAACACGACGGCCAACAGCTCCTTTTCGGTGGTCGTGTAATTAGCTTGGGCTGCGTCTAGCGTCTTACTCGCGTAGTATATCGGCCTGAAATGGTTGTCCTTACGCTGCCCTAGCACGGCCCCAACTGCATAGTCACTAGCATCGCACATTAGTTCAAAGGGCAGCCCCCAGTCAGGGGCGACCATAATAGGTGCTGCGATAAGTCGTTCCTTAAGTAAATTGAAAGCATGCAAGCACTCATCATTAAAGTCAAACGGAGCATCTTTTTCTAACAATCTAGACATGGGACGTGCGATCTTAGAAAAATCTTTGATAAACCTACGATAAAACCCCGCATGTCCTAGAAAGCTCCTAATCGACTTCACGTTCGAGGGAACAGGCAATTTTTCTATCGTTTCTAACTTTGCCCGGTCAACTTCGATTCCTTTAGAGGAGATCTTGTGACCGAGAACTATACCCTCTCGAACCATGAAGTGGCACTTTTCCCAATTAAGTGCCAAGTTTGTCTCCTCGCATCGTGCGAGTACGAGCTTCAGATTCGATAAACATACATCGAATGACGACCCGAAAACAGAAAAATCGTCCATAAATACCTCCATTACCTCACCTACCAGTTCGTCGAATATGGCCATCATGCATCGCTGAAAGGTGGCTGGGGCATTACAGAGGCCGAACGGCATCCTTCGGTACGCGAACGTCCCGAATGGGCAAGTGAACGTGGTCTTTTCCTGGTCCTCAGGTGCTATGGGGATCTGTAGATATCCTGACAAACCATCTAGGAAACAGTAAAATGAGTGACCGGCTAACTTTTCTAACATCTGATCAATAAATGGTAAAGGAAAGTGATCCTTTCTCGTCGCATCATTCAACTTTCTATAGTCGATGCAGACGCGCCACCCAGTCACTGTCCTCGTCGGAATCAATTCGTTCTTGTCGTTGGTGACGACCGTCATGCCTCCCTTCTTTGGGACTACTTGGACCGGGCTGACCCATGCGCTGTCTGAAATGGGATAGATCATCCCTGCGTCTAGCAGTTTGATCACTTCCTTCTTTACCACGTCCTTCATATTGGGGTTGAGCCGCCTTTGGCATTGAGCGACCGGCTTGAAATCATCCTCCATGAGGATCTTATGCGTGCAGTAGCTCGGGTTGATACCCCTTATGTCGGATATCTTCCACGCTAAGGCCTTCTTGTGCACTTTCAACACATCCAAGAGCTGGCCCTTCTGTCCGTCGTCTAGGCTCGACGAGATGATGACTGGCAGCCCTCCATTGCTGCTAAGGAATGCGTACTCGAGGTGGTCAGGCAGCGGCTTCAACTCTAGGACCGGTGGCTCCTCGACCGAGCTCTTTTCCTTGTCCTCTTCGCTGCTCTCGTCGATTGCTATGATAGGCTCGTCGACCTCCTCCCCACACTCGTCGATTGCCATAAGTGTATGCATGTCCTGCTCGCCGACCTGTGACAGACCTTGCACGGAAAAGAGAAAGTCGTGCTCAAATACGTCTAAGAAATAGCATTTATCATCTTGCTCGCCGCTCTTTTTCATCGAGTCGGCCATATTAAAAGTAACTTTCTCGCCGTCTACTGTCAAGGTTAAAGTCCCATTCCTAACGTCTATCATGGTCTCCCCCGTTGCTAGGAACGGTCTACCCAAGATCAAGGGAACATTCTCGTCTTCCTCCATATCTAAAATAACGAAATCTGCGGGAATCACAAACTTATCGACTTTAACTAAGACATCCTCGACAACACCTCGAGGATACTTCAACGATCTATCGGCTAACTGCAAGCTCATCCTAGTGGGTCGTGGCTCACCTAATCCTAAACGCTTAAACATTGAATATGGCATTAAATTAATGCTAGCACCTAGGTCAGCTAACGCACGCTCAACAACTAAGTCTCCTATAAGACAGGGAATAGTAAAACTCCCTGGGTCCTTAAGCTTCTTAGGAATCTTGCTTTGGAGTATCGCCGAGCACTCCCCTCGCAGGCATACGGTGGAGACGTGTTCGAGCTTCCTTCTGTTCGTCAGCAGGTCCTTCAAGAACTTGGCGAAGCTGGGCATCTGCGTAATGGCTTCAACAAAAGGTAGGTTAATATGCAGTTCCTTACACATACCCATAAATTTACCAAATTGTGCCTCGTCTTTGTCCTTCTTCAGTCGAGCCGGGTAAGGAATCTTCGGCTGGTATGGCTTCACCGGCGGCCGCTCGATCTCCTTCGCCTTTTCTTTCTCAGGCTCGACCTTTTCCTTCTCAGCTTCGACCTTTTCGATATCATCGCCTCTGATCTCCTCCACTTCGGGCTCATCGTGACTCTCGAAGTTGGCGTTCTCCTTGGTCTTCTTCTTGGCGGGCACTTCTTGCAGTTCTCGTCCATTCCTCAGAGTCACCGCCTTGCAGTACTCCTTTGGATTCGGTTCGGTGTAGCTTGGGAGTGAGCCCTGAGGACGCCCCGCCAATTGCTTCGCCATCTGCCCCACCTGTTGCTCCAACTTCTTGAGTGAGGCGTCCGTGTTCTGGGCACGCACGTCGTTCGCCTCCATGTACTCCTCCATCTTCGTCATTCGGCTCTCATGGGCTGCGGTGGTTTGGCTGAAATTGGTGAGGAGTGTCTTCATCATATCCTTCATTTCCCTCATATCCTCAGATCCTCCGGCGGGTGCATTCTGATATTGACGTGGCGCCCCGTTTTGGAAACCGGATGGTCTAGGCTGAAATCCTGGCGGTCCTTGCCCCTGGTGGTTTTGATTCCCATACGCCAAGTTTGGATGTGCTCGAGGCTGGAAGTTTCGCTGGCCACCTTGGTAATTGCCCATATAGTCCACGTGCTCCAGCGGCTGTCCAAGTTGGCATTCTGAGGTCTCGTGGGCTGCTCCACAAACCCCGCACAAGGGTATGTATGGCGTATGCTGCGTCGGTGACGTGGTGGTCACCACGGCGTTCACGGGCTGTGTCTGCCCGGATTTCGGTAGGAGTGCGCCAATGACTGTCTGCAACAGAGAGTTTGTTGCAGCAATTTGTTGCTGGAGCGCTTCGAATTTGGCATTCGTGGCCGTCTCCTCGCTAACTCCGAACACGCCTGGCGTCTTGATCCTCGTGTTACCCCTCATGAAGCTGTTTCTTGAGTAATCCTCGATCAGGTTCCAAGCCTCGGTCGCATTGAGCTTCACGAGCCCTCCTCCTGCGGCTCCGTCTAACATGTGGACAGTCTGATCGTTGAGCCCCTCGTGAAATCGGTTTATCTGGGCTGCCTTCGACATTCCGTGCTGCGGGCACCTCTTCAGTAGCGCCTTGTATCGCTCCCATACCTCGTAAAGATTCTCCGAATCCTTCTGATGAAAAAGAGATATTTCCGTCTTCAGTCGCAATACCTTTGACAGTGGGAAGTAATGGCCGATGAATGCTGCTCTCAGTTCTTCCCAAGTAGTGATTGATCTGGGCGGTAGCATCTCCAACCAGTCCTTCGCCCTGTACTTGAGTGAAAATGGAAACAACATTAGCTTAATCGCGTCACTCGGGACCCCATTGATCTTGATGGTGTCTGTTACTGTCAGGAATGCCTTCAGGTGAGAGTACGGATCATCATCAGGGTTCCCCTCAAATTGAGCCGTCTGAAAGATCATCTGAAGCCAAGCATGCTTCAGCTCGAAATTATTATTCTCGATCGGTGGAATAACGATTGCCGATTCAGTTCCGCCGAGGGAGGCGTTCTTAAGTAGATCTTGCAACGATTGTTCCTCTTCTTGGTCTTGGTGGGTCGGTGCTCTTCGGTCTGCCATCTCGACTTCTATCTCTCGATTGTCTTTGGACGTCTCTGTTCGAGAATTGTCTGTTGACTCCTGAGAGTTATCCTCTGAATAGCTGACCAGCGCTTCCTGATAATTACTAGCCGTGCCTTCCGTATTGTATCTGAGCTGTCTTCGTAACTTTCGCTCGAAATCTGGATCTTCCTCAACAATGGGACCTGAAGGGTGGCTTCGGGTCATCCACTATCAAACAGTACCTTCAATGAGTGAAACTGAAAATTAGCGAAGATCTAGATAAATATGTTGAAATGGTAACGGACTAATAATGTAGGAAACAAATAACCCAATTAACGAAAAATTGAGAAAATGTAAAATAAAATGGCTAAATTACCGAACTAGGGTGTTCCTAATATCAATCTATTCCCCGGCAACGGCGCCAAAAACTTGATCGCGTGCGTGTATGTTTAAATAAATGTTTGTGCGAGTACGTCAAGTAATAATTAAAACGAATATATTATAACTAGAATCACGCGCGATAGGCAGTGTACCTATCGTTTGTAATATAGCTATAGTGAATATCCGAGTATCGAACACGAGGAATAAATTGATTACTAGTATTGACCTATCGATTCGATATTTAACCTAAATAAAATAACAGGATTTGTTTATACTATGAACTAATTTAACAAAGCAACTTAAAGTATTGGAAGACAAGGAGGCACAACTAGAAATAGTAAGAGTGACTTGAGGTGACAAATATGTGTTCGAGGTTCGAATCCCGAAGGGTGTTGTCGGCTAAGGCTACAGAGTATCGCTCCGACGTGATTATCGACTAAATCGCAGTAATTTCCTACCCACTCACGGATTTGCTGTCGCCCTAAACGTTCGTGGGGATCTAAGTTCAGCGATTACTAGATTGCGAGGATCGAGTATTTGCTGTCGCCCTATACTCGAATCCTAACGTCTATAAACGGCCTAATCGTTATTTAGCTGTCGCCCTAAACGATATATCACACATTCATATCAACACATAGACATATTGATACGAAGAAACAATATCATAGAACGATAAATAGTCGAATACACGTGTTCACGATTATCTTACGCCTTAACTACGACATAACCCAACGTTCATCTATTCCCGA
The DNA here is from genome assembly GCA_027422505.1 of Craterostigma plantagineum. Lineage (NCBI taxonomy): Eukaryota > Viridiplantae > Streptophyta > Magnoliopsida > Lamiales > Linderniaceae > Craterostigma > Craterostigma plantagineum. The sequence continues at coordinate 1,149,518 of JAPQWV010000059.1, forward strand.
ACACACAAAAGGATTAGCTACTCATATTGAACGTCACAACAATGAGATTTAAGGGAAACGAGGATAGAAAACTCATAAAAACTTCCCTAAGAAGTGAATATGGCGTTTCTGAGGTGGAGCTCTCGTTCCTCGATCGTATGAGCGTAGCTTCGTTGTTGGATCGTCCCTTGAGCTTCTCCGAATCACGGGACTGCTTCTAGTGTTCTTCCTTCTCTTCTTTGCTCTAAGTTTTCATCCCTATCAAGTTGTTTTTGAGTTCTAAGGAGGGTTCCCCTTTTATGCTTCGAAAATGGGCTAAAACCCTGAATTTTGGCACGTTCACGGCCTCTTAACGGGCCTTCACGGCCGTGACGGCGGCTAAAAACCCTATTTCTTGACTTTCTGGCATGAGTCACGGCCTCTTGCATGAGGTGTCACGGCCGTGAAGGTGTTGAATTTCCATACGTTGAACTTACTGCCGAGATTCACGGCCCTTCGCACCAAGTGTCACGGCCGTGAAGGTGAACATGCACTTCGATCTTGAGACACTGCCACGTTTCACGGCTTCTGACACGACGTTCACGGCCGTGACTTGACTTCTTCCAAGTCTCTGCCGTAATTCACGGCTTCTTGCAAATGAATCACGGCCGTGACTCTGGCTAGTGAACTTGCTGCCGTTATTCACGGCCACTCGCTCAAAGGCTCACGACCGTGACTTGTCAAGGGTCTTCTCATCTTAGCGCACTGCCGAGATTCACGGCCTATGGCATGATCTGTCACGGCCGTGACTTGTGACTAGCAGCTTCATATTTCGCCATTTTCGCGTCGTTTTCGCCTCGTTTTCATTCCTTTTCGCTCGATAACCATTCGAAGGTCCTACAATATTTAAATGGGTATAAATAGAGCCAATAAATGCATGGAATAATCAAAACTTTCCTATTATAACCCAAATAAACATAACAATAAACGTATTAAAATACGTTTATCAGCCACCATCACTCTAAGGGAAGGGCCGAAGACAAGTTGAACGATGAAGCCGGAGGGGCAAGTGATAGAAAGAGGATGAGGCCTATGAAGAACAGAGAATCGGCTAATCGTTCTTAGGCTAGAAAGCAAGTTATATATAGATTATTTAAGTTACTATACTTCTTTCTTAGTTTTCCAAAGTTTTTTTCTTGACACATTTCTGCTTTTGCTGCTCGAATTAGGCAGTCATGGTCGAGTTAGAGAGCGAAGTTGCAAGGTTGACGAAGGAGAATGAGAAGCTAAGACAAGAACTTAAGAAGGTTGTAATAATTACTAACAATCTGTCGATGGTTTTTATAATCAACTCGGCTTATATATCGTCTTAATTTCCCACAAAAAGGAACAAAATAAGTATCGAAGAAAAATAAAATAAATTACAAAATAAACAGGCAGTTTTTTTACAGAAATAGTCTGATATTATCTTGGTCCCTTGTTACTTGTTATCCCCGCGTGGGAGTGTTGTGTCCCCATTTTGGGATGTATTGTGCTCGTTTTTGAGGCTTTGTTCTTCCGGTTAACGATGTACCGGTGAGATCTTTTGGATATTTAGCACCTGTGCCTTTGTTCATATTTATAGAAGCTTATTGTTTTGAAAAAAAAAAAAAAAAAAAAAAAAAATTGACTATTACTCTAATCCTCGTAATAGCAGAAAGTGAAGCCACGGGCGGGGGATACCAAAACGCTAAATCCCAATTTGCTGCGGTTCGTGTTTCCGAATTCGAAACGTACGTCGTCGGTGTTAATCTTTTCGTTATCTTCGTTGTTCTTTTGAGTAATTGTAAATTGATTTTATCATGTTCTGTCTTTTCTTTGTCGATTTATGGCTGGGGAGCTTCGCATATATTGATATTGGGACCATGTTTTTCCGCCGTTTTCACATCTATAGACATCATAGAGGATCAAATAGCACTTTCCGTTCTGAAAATCTCTCGAGATGCAACCATTATTTGTTTGATCCGCGATGGTGAAAAGCTTTCACTTATAATTTATTTATAATTTATTTGTGGATGCTGCCCAGTTTGAAGCTTGATCCTTTTCCTTACCCTTTCTAGTTGCAGTTAACGTTGGGACTTAGGAGTATTATGACTTAAATTTGGTGAAAAACATAAGACAATACAGGGGAGTTTGCTTGAGCGAGTTAGAGACTAGTCTGTGTAGTCATCGTCACCAAGCTTTTCTTTGTGTCCAAAAAAAGGACTATTGTGTGGTCTGCTGTGTGCGATATATCGTACACTAACAATGATTTTGTTGTTAACCTAGTATCCTGGAAACCTATGCTAGAAATTCTTGTACAAGAATCGTTACAAAAAAATACGGACATTATCTTTCTTGGTTATGTCGTCGAATGTTTTGGTTCTCTATCCCTTTCCCCATAAATTCAGCAACATATTCGTTGCAATTCTTGATGATCTAACACTTCAACTTTCTGGCATCTTTCATCTGCCTTAGGACCTTGTGAAAAACAATGTCTGGCAAAGCAGTGAAGTCCGTTGCTAAGGTAGTTGGAGAGTACCAATATCCATGGCGTGAGAAGCTGGCCAAGTACAAAGACGAGCTCTCAAAGGGCGTGTGGGGTTACTGGGAGCTCGGCGCTTGGAAACCTCTCAGCATCAGCGCTCGTAGAAGAGCTCGTCTGAGGAAGGAAGTACTCATCAACGGCGGGGACTGGGAGTTCGATCCCGAGAGGAAAGAGATGAGGGACGTGAGAAAAGGACACAAAGTAGATAGGTTAGCTGCTGAGAAACGAGCAAGAACTGCTGAGTTAATGGAGGCCATGCCCCAGATGTTGGCCGATTACAAGAGGAGAACGTGGGAGAAGAAGATGAAAGCAGAGGACGATGCTGCTAAGAAAGCATTGAATGAGTAAAATTTCGTTTGAACTCTTCTTTCTGTTCGTTGCATTTTGGTATAATCGAGTGCTTCAATTTGGACGGCAGTGCTGTGTTTCTTTGATTTGGATGTTTGTACCAAATTTTATTGTTCGATGAAATTGCAGTTCTGTGAATAACGTCTGCACATTAGTGGTTGCTTACTAGCTTTGGGTGGAACCCATTCTCTGTTAAGTGTAAATTAATGAATATCTGATATTCGTTGTCATATAACAAACCCATACTTGGTTGGTAAGAAACACGATGAATTTCATTGCACAATTTGCATCTTGGTAATGAAAATGGCTTTTTTGATTATATTAAATTTCTCGACAAAATTGTTTCGAAGTATAGGAGTCAGGATGGCCGAGTGGTCTAAGGCGCCAGACTCAAGTTCTGGTCCTCTAACGAGGGCGTGGGTTCAAATCCCACTTCTGACATTTTTATTTTATTTTTTCTTTTCATTTATTTGTTATAACCATTTTAAAGAGTTGTATCAAATATTTGATAAGTTTATTTTCACTGTGACAGAATCATGAACATCTTATACGTTCTTACATAATGATAATCTTCAAAACAGTGCTAGAATTTTCTATTAATAGACTGATCTTTTGAATAGTGCCATCCTTGTCGTAGACTAGATCAAACGTCAACGTTGACTAGATCAAAAGTCAAGAATCAGATTTTGATATGCTTTGACTTATTTAATTTATTGTAATTAAATAAATCAATAAATAGATACATAGCGTTCTACGTATTTTCTTTAGGCAATGATAATTAGTCATTAGTCGCTACGAAATGAACGCAATCGCCGGAGATAAACATGTTTTGACTATCCACAACTTTCATACGAAAACGTAATTTTTTTTTTGTTCTCATTCGAACAAGAAAAGGAAATTAATTTTAGTCTCAGTCAATTAGTCTAGAGCGATAATTCGTTTATTGCTAGAATAGAAACGGACAGAGAAATATTTCACTCTACTTCACAAGATTTCATCTAATAACTTAAGGTCTTGTATATTTCGTATCCATGTCGTAAATATGAAATATAATCACTCATTGGGATTTACTTTGACTACTAAATGTAGCAATCGGTTTTATCATTATCGAAATTTTATTATAGATTTGGTAGGTGAGTGATGGACCACTAAATATCGACCTATTGTAAAAATAAAGCTACCTCTCACCACACATTGTATAATATTAATCACATGTATTGCCTATGTGAGCGAACGTCCCATCAGTCTTTTTGTTACCTAAAAGTATCAAAACAATCGAAGAATCATCATCGTTCTCCAAACTCAAAAGAAGACATAATCAGTTAATATTATTTATTGCATCGAAATTAAATGTATCTCACAAGCAAGACAATGGCCATTACTCCCAACAACCGTCGGTGCTCTCTTCTCTCCCTTCGGACAAGCCTTTCAGCTCACGTCACCCATTTTAATGTAATGCAGTGAAAACAAAAAAAAATTTCGAAAACCCACCTCAGATTTCCTTCTATAGTCACAAATATTCCTCATTTAGTCCTCAGATTTTCTCCCTAAAGACTCCTCCCTCCTTTTCCTCTCAGTTAAAAGCGAAAACCCAGCCCAGCATTTTCTTTTCTTCTTCTTCTTCTTCTTACATCACAAACTAGAGCTAAAGTTCAGATCTTGTCCGTACAATGGAGGAGAAGAGGAGCTCAAAAGGTTGGTGCGGTTGGTTCTTGGTCTTCCTCGTCTTGGCCGCCATAGGATTTGCAGTCTTCGTCACCGTGAAACAAAAGATGCACAAATCCAACGGCGGCGACAAGCCCGAGCCCGTCCCCGGCCCGCCCGGTGCCGTCACTCAGAAGTACGCCGACGCTCTCAAAGTCGCAATGCAGTTCTTCGACATACAGAAAGGTGGACATTTTCCCTTCCCTCTCAGCGTTTGTCGGTAGATCTGAGCTGAAGATAGAAAGCAAACATTCAAACGATTTTCTGGGCTTGGCTGTCTTCTTTAGGACAGCCATTTTACCTTTCTTACAGATCTCCGTTTCAGTTCATGCCCAGCAATTTTACGTTCTTGAATCACTTTCTATGTTTCTCAGCTGGCAAATTACAAGACAATCAGATACCTTGGAGGGGAGACTCAGCCTTAGGCGACGGAAAAGAAGCCAAGTTAGACCTTTCGAAGGGAATGTACGACGCCGGCGATCACATGAAATTCGGCTTTCCAATGGCATTCACAGCCACCGTACTTTCTTGGACGATCCTCGAATACGGCGATCAAATGAAGGCCGTCGATCAGTTACAGCCCGCCAAAGATTCCCTTCGGTGGATCACCGATTACCTCATCAACGCTCATCCTTCAGACAACGTCCTCTACGTCCAGGTTTTATACATAAAGCTTCAATCTTTATCACAGACTCATTTCTTGTACCTGCATTCTTATTACAACCCTTCCTTTTTTCATAAAGTTTCAATCTTTACCACTACAGATTCATTTTCTTGCTCCTGCATTCTCATTACAGCCCTTTCTTTTCAATAAAATTTCAATCTTTATCACTACAGATTCATTTCAGTTTCAATCTTTATCACTATAGATTGATTTCTTGTTCCTGCCATTCATTTCTTGTTTCTGCAATCTTACTACAGCCTATTTTTTTTCCCAATAACGCTTCAATCTTTATCACCATAGATTCATGTCTTGTTCCAATTACAACCATTTTTTCAATGAAGTTCCAATCTTCGTCACCACCATTGGTTCATTTCTTGTTCCTATACAACCTTTTCTCAATAAAGTTTCAACCTTTATCACCACAGATAGTTGATTTCTTGGTTTCCATTACAACCCTTTCCTTATGAAGGTGGGCAGCCCTAAATCAGACCACAGCTGCTGGGAAAGGCCAGAGGAAATGTCAGAACAAAGGCCGTTGACCCAAGTCAACGCCTCCTTCCCGGGATCTGACGTGGCGGCGGAGACCTCAGCCGCCCTTTCATCTGCTTCGTTAGTGTTCAAAGCCGAAGATTCTGCCTACTCAAACACTCTGTTAAAGCACGCCGAGCAGCTATTCTCCTTCGCGGACAAGTACAGAGAGCTGTACAGCGTAAGCATCCCCGAAGTACGGAGCTATTACAACTCCACGGGCTACGGAGACGAGCTCTTGTGGGCCGCCACGTGGCTCTACCACGCCACCTCGGACGCTAAGTACTACGATTACCTAACGGGGAAGAACGCCGAAGAATTCGCGAGCTTTGGAAACCCCACTTGGTTCAGCTGGGACAACAAGCTCGCCGGGGCCCAGGTTTTGCTCTCGAGGGTCAGCTTCTTCGGCTCGTCGAAGGCGAAGGACTCGAGCGTTCTGAACAAGTATAGGGAGACCGCCGAGGCGGTTATGTGCGGTTTGTTGCCCAAGTCGCCGACCGCTACGACCAGCAGGACGGAGAGTAAATGATGATTTATTTATTTTTTATTGTTGTTGTTGCTGTTGTTGTTGGGAAGTTTTTTTTTTCGGTTTGTCACAACTGACAAAAAAACGCGCGTGGCGCAGATGGGTTGGTGTGGATAAGCCAGTGGAACGCGCTGCAGCATCCAGTGGCGTCGGCGCTTCTTGCGCTGATATATAGCGATTACATGCTGAGTTCTCGGACGGCGAGGATTTCTTGCGATGGGAAGTCGTTTAGGCCCTCCGATCTAAGAAGGTTTGCGCTATCCCAGGTAAGGAAATCGAATTGATAATTGACTGAAAGATTAAGCGTGTGGGGAGCATAATATTTTTTCTTTAATTTAGTATCTTATATTTTCAGCAGGTCCACTCACGTCTGGGCTGGTTTCTTTTTTTTTTTTTTATCTAACATTATACGTGGAATTTTTTTCAAAATGGGTGGTCATGAAGGATTCGTACCCAAGAGCTGTGATACGATATTTAATGACCACTTCAGCCAAAGGCTTAAGCTTGGTGTATCATTTTTTTTTTCAATTTTATATAATATATTTTCAACATGTTCCCTCATGCGTAAGCTGATTTGGCTAATATTAGCTAGCATTACACGTATAATTTTCTTAAACGATTGATCGTGAGGAGACCTAAAACTTCTTTTATCCCTAAGCTTTGATACCATATTGATGGCCGCCAGTTCACGTAAAAGTTCAATCTGTCATTTTTTTTATTTTATATATTTATTATATTTCAACACGCACCGTCACGTTCGGTCTAATTTTTTCATTATCTAGCCTCATGCATATAATCTTCTTAAACGGATGGTTCCTCAACTCTGATACAATGCTGAATAACTGTTTTGCATAAAAGTTTAAGCTTGTATGGAGCGTCTAGAATCTCGATTAAGAATTTCGTGATGTTTTTTATTTTATTACAGGCCGATTACGTCTTGGGAGATAACCCGATGAAGATGAGCTACTTGGTGGGGTATGGAGATAAGTACCCTCAGTACGTTCACCATAGGGGAGCCTCGATCCCCACCGACTCGAAGACGGGCTGCAAGGACGGGTTCAAGTGGCTCAAGTCGGTCGAGCCCAACCCAAACGTAGCCACTGGCGGGCTCGTGGGCGGGCCCTTCCTCAACGATACGTTCGTGGACTCGAGGAATAACTCCATGCAGACCGAGCCCAGCACGTACAACAGCGCGGTCATCGTCGGGCTTTTGTCGGGGTTGGTCACCAAGTCTTCTGTGGTTCAGTCTTTTACGTGATATATTGTGTATATGGGAAGATGTTTGGTTTTGTACTGTTGTGTTATAAATAAAACTTAGATGATATATTATAGTTGTATCCCATCAATATATTTCCTTTCCGGTTAAGATTGAAGATGCTTAATTACATATTTGGCTGAAATGGTTTTATGTGTATTTTATTGCATGACATGCATCTATACTCTTTAATGCTCGTCATGAGTTAAAAACCGCTCAATTTGGTGTATCAATCGGTCAATAAAAAATTTTCTCAAATTGATAATTAACATAAAATAAAAAATAAGAAGCCACATAACTTTGCATTTATAGATCGTCACATTTACCCTTCTATTTTAATAATTAATATTTAATAAATAATTTATATATTATGTAGCACACGCATATTAGTGTCCAATTTAAACTAAGTGTTAAATAAAGCCGCATCGTGGATCGAACAACTCCATGATACTTCAATATTTGAAAAACTGCGAAGACATAAAATTACACTTAAATGGTAATAAAACACAACAGCAATCTTTGTAATACAAAAAGCTTTTCACAGCCCTTTAATTACATATATCATCGTGTAGAAATAAATAACAATATATTAGTATTAACACCTTTCATCAACATGAATCGACTAAAGATAATTGACCCTCTCCGCTCCGAACCGGGACGACCCAGGTGGCGACCCGATCCGACCCACCTAGTTTGCCATCTCCGTTATCGCAACCGCCGGAGTAAACTTTAAACCTCCGCCGCCCCTCAAATTCTTACACTAACGTACGCAATACATAATAATTAATAAAGAAACCACTATACCTAGCTACTTAGTACACTTGTTCTCTTTCTCATATCTATTCATGTAATATAATAAATAAGCATCAGTAATAAATCACCAAGCCGACTTATCTGAATTAACCCCATTCAACAGCGGCCTCGACTGATCAACCCAGAATTCGACGACATTACTGCTACTCCTACGGTACGCCTGAAACTCCTCGAAACTGACAAACGACGTCGTCTTCCTCGTCTTATTACCAGCCAAGTACCTCAATAAATCCTCAAAGAGCAACTCATCGCAGCAAGGAATCGCCAGTGGGCCCGAGCTATTATAACCGATCCCATACTCATCCTCGGCTTTGGCCAGCAATTTCTTGAACAAAGGGTGGTTTAGGTGGGCGGTTCGAACCAAGAACCGCCTGCGGGTGGAGCCCACCGAGACCGCCACGTGGCCGGCGGGGACGTCGGAGGAGGACGTCGTGAGGCGGGCAGCGGCGGCCGCCCTCTTCCTCCACCGCCGGAGCATTTGCCGGAGCCTGACTATGTGTTTGATTTTGCTGCAGGCCGACATTTTTCAGGGAAGGGAAAGCGCTTAATTTTCTTCTTCGGTGATTTCGGAGAGTTCAATGTGCGAAACGCTTACATATAGTAGCGCTATGCCAGCGGTTAAGGTCTAATTATGTCGGTAATTGTTATTTAATTGTGGTTTTATTTAATTCGAAACAGATGATGGAGTTTTAAATTGAAACTACTAGAAAAAGTACAAAGAACCTTCCACATGGGGTTGAGTTTATTAAAATGCTTTTTTACTTCGATCTAATTTGTCTTTGTGCATATGTAGTTGTTGGCATTCAGCACCAACGCAGATAAGCAAACTAAATAAAATTCCTAGTCTTTGTATAATGCTTTAATCTCCCATAATATAATGTATATACATAAAATTTGTTGGTGCTCTAAAAACTTTTTCATATTACCAAGACCATGTGCAAGAGTGTCCCACTCGATCCCCCCTTTTTTCCTTCAAACTCATTTTGGTATAATATAAAATTTGACCCCACTCCACACATAATTAAGATTTCACGTTAACAAACTATGTACTTATATTAATAGTAAATAATTAGGGTAACTTTATAGATAGGCGTGAATCGCTAAGGGTCCGTTTTAGTTGGGGGTAATAGGGGGGTTTAGGGGGCTAGCATTAATTGATTTTGTGTTTGGTTGGGGGGATTTTTTAAAGGTGAGATTTACTTAATACCCTCTTAATACCTTTAATAAGGTATTAACTAAATCAGCCTAGCCCCTACCTTTATTTAATACTTCCATTTTATGACAAAATTATCCTTTATAAAAAATTATATTTCCAATAGTAGCCCTCTCATTTCTTTACAGCAATCCATCCACACCACAAACTCATCCCCTCACCTTACGTATAGTTTTCAAAATTAAAAAATAAAAATAAAATAAAATTACATCAGCCTAGGAGATAATCGACAACCCACCGGCGGACAAATTTTCCGACGAATTCAACCACACGGCGAGCATCCTCGTGAGGAGAGGAAGATTCCATACAACATCTTACCTTGACTAAGCTTAGGTGTGATTCTTTCTTTAAACCGAGTTTGAGTTCAAGGTATTTGATCGTTGCTCGTTTCTGAATTCGTTGTGGAGTTTAATTTATCCCACGTGTTATCTTGTCTGAATTTTGTAATAATACCCACTTTGGGTGATGTTCGATTTGTGGATTACATTGTGGTGTTGGTGCCCTAGATGTTGTGTTTATGCGATGCATATGTTGTTCAAAATTTCCACTTTGAGCGATGGTTTGTCTGCATATGTCGCTTTATTACATGATTCTTGTGGCTTACTGACTGCTATTGGAGGATTAATTTGATTGTCTGATGCATATGTGAGTGTGTGATGCAATGGGGCGTTCCTCAAGAACATAAAGAGGCAATAATTGATGAACATATGTCGACTGTTATCAAAACACGAAACGAAACGAAAAGGATGGTAAAAACAGTAATGCGGTGAAAAGAACAAAAATTTCGGTAATTGAATAAACAAAAAAACCGAGAGATTGGATACCTTCGTTGATAGCGATTAGCGCATAACGGCAAACCCTAAACCACTACTTATACATTCTTAATGAACATAAGGGTAAAATTGTAATTTCATTTAATTAAATTTAATACCATCAAAACCCATTTACCAAACACATCCAACATTATTATTTAAACCCACTAACCAAACAGTCAAAAAATTAATATCCTCCATTATTTAAACCCAACTAAAGCTAATACCTCTTAAACCCATCCCCAAACCAAACGGGCCCTAATAGTATCAACAAAAGATACGCGTCAAACACTTCGTGATATCTAAGATTCATAATCGAAAACCATATGCCATTGAGCATTTCAACTATGACGTCAATAGCTTTCAAGTTTTGCCTAAAAATAGGTCTTTCATCATGCAAGTAGATAGTAATAAATCATATATCTAAGACCAAACAAATATTCCATGCAAACAACTATTGTTTTATTAATTCTCGCGTTACAACTAACCTCCATCGGTTATATATTAACTTAATCGACCAAAACAGAGACCCCAACTATTATTACCTTATCGTTTTTGTCTTCATCGCTTAATAAATTCAAAACCAGCACATGGCATGAAGATGCAATCAAGAAGAATCATTCACCAAATTTTATTCACGTTCCATTTAAAAGAGATGTGGTTTTCCTTTTTGTTTCTGTTTTTAAATACATGTTCATATTTCACCATCAATTGGATTTTTAACGATGACCCACGAAGAACGTTTACTTAAGTTAAATGTTTAGGCCTCAATATGTAGATGGGCTTTCATCAACCCACTAATGTTTTCCTTTCGGCCCGTAAATTACCCAACTGCCCCGCAGCTTTGTGGAACAAAATAATACGCCTTCAAGGGACATTTAGCAAGGGTATATCTGTCTTTACCCAAATATCTAATGAAAGAAAGATTTCCCAATTTATCTCAATTTGTGGTCAACTCAAAAACCAAAAACTCAGACTCAAAAGAAACACAAATCGTCTTCAATCCGCGTGAGGCCCAGATCGTCAAATCGGGACCGTCCATTCAAAGCATTCACGGATCGTAAAAAACAAAGCCGTACAATACTCCTCTACCTATATAAACCCCTTGTCTCCCTTCCAACGCAAGCGAAAAATTTCTGTAATCTAGGTTTGACGAAGTCCTATAGAAGGCTAAGCAATTTTGCTCTAAATAAAGGTATTTGATAATTACCTTACCTCCGTTCGATTCATCGGTGTGTGCTTGCTTTGAAAATCTGCGATTCATTCCGTTCGTTGCTTGATTTGTCTTTTGCAGTTTTAATCGAAGAAAATGGCTCGTACGAAGCAGACAGCTCGCAAATCAACTGGTGGAAAGGCGCCAAGGAAGCAACTCGCCACCAAGGTTCTAATTTCTTCTCCGTTTTCGCTCATATGTAATTTTCTAATTTGTCTAGGGTTTTGAATTTGATGATTGAAATTTGTTTTGTCGAATTCTCAATAGGCGGCGAGGAAATCGGCTCCGACTACCGGCGGTGTTAAGAAGCCCCACCGTTACCGTCCCGGAACCGTCGCTCTCCGGTAATAGTCCGATTCTTTTTAGTTTGTTCGACGGCGAAACCCTAGATCCAAATCTCGAATTAACTTTTAAAATTTCCCCCTCTTCTCCGTGAAACAGTGAAATCCGCAAGTACCAAAAGAGCACGGAGCTCCTGATACGCAAGCTTCCTTTTCAGCGATTGGTACGAGAAATAGCTCAAGATTTCAAGACCGATCTGAGGTTCCAAAGCCACGCCGTGCTTGCCCTTCAAGAAGCCGCCGAGGCCTACCTCGTGGGTCTGTTCGAGGACACCAATTTGTGCGCCATTCATGCGAAGAGGGTCACCATCATGCCCAAGGATATTCAGCTGGCAAGGCGTATTCGTGGGGAGCGTGCTTGATTTCTCCGTCGCTTTCGAAGTTTAGATTTAAGTTTTTTATTAGCACATTTGCTGTTGGTGGTATGTTTGTTCTTGGACCAAGGAGACTCCTCTGCCTCTGGTTTTATTATGGTGTTTCTCGTTTTATTGTAAAAATATTTTTACAGATAATGAATGCCCCTACTATTTTGATTTATATGGTTATGGGTTCATACCCAGTAATTGCTGATCCCCCATACTTGATTGAGCAGTCTTCATGTTTGCATAATTTCGATTGAGAAGTTAAGGTTGAAGAGAGCTCTTTGCTTTCTCACTTATACTAAAAAACATTTGTCGCTTAAACTAATTCGAAGTCGATTTTGAACCTAAAATATGAGACTTGAGATATTACTAGATGTGGCTAATCAGTGGAATTTTAGTTTCTTCATTGGCTGTAGGAAATTTATCTTATTGGCCTCGTATAATAATTATGATACTTCCCAAATCCAATGCCAATGGACTTTAAAAAGGGGATTACTATTTACCGTCCCTTTTTTTACTTGTTATCGCCTCCTAAAGGGCTAGAAAAAGACGATTTTGCCCTTATAATATTTAAATTAATTTAAAAAGAGAAAATTATAATAAACAAGAAAAAATGTCTATATAAAGCGTCCACACAACACTTTTCAAATCGCATATCCAAATCAGACCAAAAAACAAAAACTGAAATCGCAATGGATCGCCGACAGGGACTAGGAAAGGGAAAGGGTTTTTTTTTCACGACTGGTAAGCCAAATTAACGTATTTTCGTTCGGCGAAAAAAAAAAAAAAAAAAAACCGACCGAACAACAATTTCGATAGGTTACAGTACTGACCGAAACATAATTTCGGTCAGTACTGTAACCGACCGAAAATTGATTTTGGTCGGTTACAGAGCCGACCGAAATCATGCTTCGGTCAGCTACCGACCGAAACCAAATTTCGGTCGGTTACAGTACCGACCGAAATCTTATTTCGGTCGAGTTTTTTTTTTTTAATCTTTTAATTACATTATATTTTATTTATATTATTTATTTATATTATTTATTTGTATTATTTATTTGGGTTATTTATGTGTATTATTTATTTGTATCGACTTTATTTGTATATTTTATTTGTATATTTTATTTATATTATTTATTTGGTTTATTTTATTTGTGTTATTTATTTGGGTTATTTATGTGTATTATTTATTTGTATTATTTATTTGTATATTTTATTTGTATATTTTATTTATATTATTTATTTGGTTTATTTTATTTGTATTATTTATTTGGGGTATTTATGTGTATTATTTATTTGTATTATTTATTTGTATATTTTATTTGTATATTTTATTTATATTATTTATTTGGATTATTTAATTACAGACCAAGGATGGAAAGACCCTACCCTGGGGAAGCAGTAGACCCCCCCCGTTGGATTATGGTGTGCCGGATGATGGAGCATCGTTTGAGTCATCAGGCGACGATCTGCCACCGGCCTCCTCAGGTAATTCCATGCTCCTCTATAAACTGACGTGCGATGTCGTGTCTTAAAATACGTAAAAGAAATTAAATTTATTTTTGCGTTATTCGTGAAAAATGAAATAGGGAGCAAGCGATCCAGGGTCACATATGACAATTCGTGGAGGGTGCAGGGGCCACAGCCCGGTGGTCCGTATGATGACGAGGTGATCCCTAGTTATCTGGGGCACATCGCGCCCCGCATCTGGACGGGTGAGGAGGAGAGACCCCTGCTGAAGTGCGAGCAGCGGGGGTTGGTGCTTGGGAAGCTGAAGAATTGGTACTCCAAGTTCCCGCCGGAGACGCAGCGCCAGATCGATGGCACGGGGCTTGCGCACCTCACGGATGCTATGATGGGTCAGTTGGACCAGCCTCTACTCAGCGCTTTTGTGGAGCGCTGGCATCCAGACACGAACACCTTCCAGACACGAACACCTTGACGCTGTTGCTATTGTTTTTTTTATCTTTTATTGTATCGGACGGATTTTCTATATGTTTTCAATATTTCTTTGCATATTTATTCCGTTTCGAATATAAATATAAAAATAAATAATCCAAATAAATAATACCAAATAAATAATCCAAATAAATAATACAAATAAATAATACAAATAAATAATCCAAATAAATAATATAAATAAAATATACATATAGATAATCCAAATAAATAATACCAATAAATAATACAAATAATTAATCCAAATAAATAATATAAACAAAATATACAAATAAATAATAAAAATAAATAATCCAAATAAATAATACCAATAAATAATACAAAAAAATAATACAAATAAATAATCCAAATATATAATACAAATACATAATCCAAATAAATAATACCAATAAATAATACAAATAAATAATACAAATAAATAATCCAAATAAATAATATAAATAAATAATATAAATAAAATATACAAATAAATAATACAAATAAATAATCCAAATAAAAATACAAATAAATAATATAAATAAAATATACAAATAAATAATCCAAATAAATAATACGAATAAATAATACCAATAAATAATCCAAATAAATAAAAAAAAAAAAAAAAAAAAAAGTGACCGAAATCGAATTTCGGTCACCCAAAGAGGCGACCGAAAAATGATTTCGGATACGTCTAATGTAACCGAACAATAATTTCGGTCGTCGTATGGGGTGACCGAACAACAATTTCGGTCACCTCTTTGGGTAGCCGAAATTCGGTTTCGGTCACAATTTTTTTTTTTAAATTTTTGTTTATTTATTTATTTGGATTATTTCGGTCACCTCTTTGCTTACCATCAGTGCCAGTAGACACTTTCTTTTGACCTTTCAATTTCGAAAATATACGATTCATTGAAATGTTTTAATTTTTTGTTATGTTTTAATCTGATTTGGATGTCTGATTGCGATATCAGATTAGTTGTAAGGAAAATGACTTTAAAAAGAAATTTAAATTAGAAAGGGCAAAATAGTCTTTTTTAGTCCTTTAGGGGGCGGTGACTAGGAAAAAGGGGGCGGTGAATAGCAATCCAGCTTAAAAAAAGGGGTGTGTTCAAATTAACCGAAAAATTGAAAAAAAATCGACCGAATCCAATTGTAAAAACCGAATCGAAGCAAATTAAAATGGTTCGGATATCGGACTAAGTATACGTAAAATCGAAAAACCGAACTGAAATTATCATACTAAATTAAAAGTAGAAATATTATCAAAATTATTTGTTTTTCTCCCATAACGTAAGCAACATAGTAAGTATAATTTCATTGGTATACTTTTTCCATTTCAAGTTAATGTCTTTGTCACCAGTCAAATACTATTTCCTCCCAAATAATTTATAGTATCTTCAGATGAATGTTTTTATATTTTGCTTAGCTTTTGTTCCACTTTCATGTTTTTTGTTATCGTACTTTTGAATTATTTTGCTACATGTCTTCTTTGTTTTTTAATATCCATAAATTGTTTTATGTATTTTCAACTCATAATATTTTTTTGTTGATATTAAATTCCTAACCGAAGAAAATCGAAAACGAATTATAAAAAACCGATCCGAACCAAATTAAAACGGTTCGGATATCGGATTAAGCATACGTAAAACCGAATACCAAAAAATCGAATCGAACTTTGAGAAAACTGAACCGAACCGAACGAAGAACACCCCTAAATGGACTAGCGTTAGCTGAAAATTTTCTTTTACCCGGTTACAATACATAGTGTGGTTTTATTAATTTCGCAATAGGTCGTCATCACTGACGTCATGGCATGGGACCCCCAAGCTTTCCTCGATTCTTCTCGTGACCACCACACGAAGAAAAAAGATCTAACAAATCCCTTATTTATAACGTCATCTCATGGAATGGACTCAAAGGCAAATTCTCCAATTACATTGGCGATCTCTCTTCCATAGTCTCGCGCGATCAGAGTTCATCGTCAGCTGCCGCTAGCTCGGCCGTAGCTGGTAAGAAGAGTTTGCTGTGGCCTTCCGTTCTCCGGTGGATACCGACCTCAACCGATCACATCATCGCCGCTGAAAAACGACTGCTCTCTGTAGTCAGGTATTTTCTCCGTCTCCTACTTTTTTTTTTGCTCGATTACAGTAAGTTAGGTTTTATAAAGGTATCACTACCACGTCCATAAGGTGCTCTGAAATTTGGCTTTTGGGGGGATAATCAAGGCTTGCAGTGGGGTTGTATTGCATCTGATACCTAAATTGATAGCTCTTGAAGAAAATCAAGCCGATTGAAAAAGGAAAACATGGCAATGTAAGTTTTCGATTTTTGAAATATGAAGGGGTAGAAAAGGGGACTGATGTTATCTCTGAGATCAAAAGTGGCATTTCCCGTAAAATTTTCTTTCCTAACTGGAAATCCTAGTTGATTTGCTGATGATTAGCCACAATGAAGTTATAGAAGCACATTACTTGTTTATTTTGTACAAGCTTGTGCTGTAGTTAGAGGCATTCAAAGCCATTGAGTCCGTGGATGTTGGAGCGGTAGTGCTGGAGCTTGAAAATGGTCTAATGCAATTACAAATGAAATTAATACTTAGTTAACAACTAGTATAGCATTCTTATCGCTAGTAAAGAGCAGCGATCTATTTTGGCTATGTGGAATGAGCTGTGTGTTAGGTTAGTAAGCTGGTCATTTGATACATTTTGGTTAAGACAATCTCTGTATTCTGTAAGATCTTTCCCTTTCAAGAATAGTACTAGGGATTGTTATGGGGCATAATATAAGCTCCTAGGTTATGCCCGCAATGCTCTATGTTTATATTTTCCTGTATGAAATGATTTTGATTCTTCTTCCTTGATTCTGCAGAACTCCCTATGAGCAGGAGAAAGTTAATATAGGATCTGGTCCTCCAGGATCAAAGACACGGTGGTTTCGTTCGGCGAGCGATGAACCGAGGTTTATTAACACGGTGACATTTGATAGCAAGGAGGGTTCTCCAACACTTGTTATGGTCCATGGATATGGCGCTTCTCAAGGCTTCTTCTTCCGTAACTTCGATGCTCTCGCTAAGCATTTCAAAGTCATTGCAATTGATCAGCTTGGGTATGTATTGATTCCAATTATTTCTGGATATTTCCTTTTCAGCACCCGAGACTATCTCTAGTTTTCTTCGTTTCACATTATTTAACTATCAATGCTTTTTCTGCTACTGTAAACAAAGACAAAAAGGGGTCGTGATGTCCACTTCTAAATAGTCTTTGGAGTCCTTGCATACGTTATTCAGAGGAAACCTTACATAAAAAAAGTGGTGAAGTTATCTATTTTTCTTTCTCTTGATGCAGTTGGGGTGGATCCAGTAGACCTGATTTTACGTGCAAAAGCACTGAAGGTCAGTTACTTCAATGTATACAGTATTATGAACTGCTTTACTTCTCAACTACCATTGTGTAGTTTTATGATTGCTCTAATTGGTCTTTAGAAACCGAGGCGTGGTTCATCGATTCCCTTGAAGAATGGCGTAAAGCTAAGAAACTTGACAACTTTATCTTACTTGGGCATTCTTTTGGAGGTTATGTGGCCTCTAAATATGCACTCAAGGTATACATATATGCCATGATTCATGTAAATTCTCGGTTCCCTATTTGTTACTATGTGGAGAATTGTAAGTGATTACTTAAATTGTGCAGCACCCTGAGCATGTTCAGCACTTGATTTTGGTGGGGCCCGCTGGGTTCTCTTCCGAAACAGAGCATATGTCTGAACGGCTCACCCAATTCAAAACGACATGGAAAGGTGTCATCCTAAATCATCTTTGGGAGTCTAATTTTACGCCGCAGACGATAATAAGGTTTCCTGAATCATCTTTAAGCTGCAATTTTTTGTTTTTTTTTTTCTTTTACAAATTGCTATATTCCAATTTCGATTCTGTATTTCTTTTCCAATGGCCCTTAATTTTTTCTATATCTGAAAATCGCAGGGGTCTAGGTCCATGGGGCCCCGGCCTAGTTCAGAAATACACAACTGCTAGGTTTGGCTCATACTCGAATGGAACCGTGCTAACAGAGGAGGAATCTAGACTACTCACCGGTGAGTTGTTATTAAAAACTGTTTCTTTAGGCGTTGGGGAACAAATTACCTCAAAAAAATTTAATGTTTGATTTTCAGAACATTACTTTTGTTTGTTAAAAGTTTTTTGAGGGTTAGTACTTGGGGGTATGGCTTTATACACTCTTATATGAAGCAAACAAGCCCATAGTTTCTATATGTCCGAATCCTTAATCTCATCCCATTTTTTCATTTTTTTTTTCCTTTGAAGATTACGTTTATCACACTGCGGCGGCTAAAGCTAGCGGAGAGCTCTGCATGAAATATATATTCTCCTTTGGAGCCTTTGGTCGTACGCCCCTTTTACATTGGTAAGGAGATGCCATGCTTGAATTCTCTTGAAACCTGTCATTAAGGGGATATACAATGGGTGACTGAGTTTGGTGCACGGATGAATGAATATCCTTAAACAGTGTAATGGAAGTGATGATATACGGTGAACTTTTATCTGTAGTGCATCGCAATGGAAAGTGCCTACCACATTTATATACGGTGTCGACGATTGGATGAGTTATCAAGTGGCTGTACAGGCACGGAAGCAAATGAAGGTTCCATGCGAAATTATACGCGTTCCTCAGGTAATTTAAACGACTGACCTTGATATATGGATCCTTAACCGATCGTAAATGTCTGCTTTGCATATTAAGCGAGTAATAATTTCTTACATGATTTTTGTAGGGAGGTCATTTTGTATTCATCGACAATCCAATGGCTTTTCACTCGGCTGTGTACTATGGCTGTCGAAAGTTTTTCTCATCTCATCAAGAAAACGTTTCTTTGCCAGAAGGCCTGCAAACAGTGTGAAGGAGAATGAGAAGTCTTTTTGATTGATTGATGTTGGTTTTTCTCTTATTGATTTTTGTTGATTTAGTGGAATTTTGTAAGGAAAAAAGTTGACTTTACAGAAAGGGGAATTTACAGAATAATACCGATTTATGAAACTTTACATGTAGTTAGGGGTGTTCAAAAGTCGGTTTTAACCGAATACCGAATCGAAAATTGAAAATTCGGTACCGGTTCGGTTTTCGGTCTTAAAAATTGAAAACCGAAATTTTCGGTTTTTCGGTTCGGTAATTCGGTTAACCGAATAAAAACCGAAAAAACAGAATTTTAATAAATTAATTAAAATATATATATTTAATATATTAATTAATATATATATGTAAATTAATTCGTTCTTGTATTAAAATATTATTTTTTCTATATATATTTAATAAACTAATTAGTATATATATATAAATTAATTCGGTTTTGGTATTAAAATATTATTTTTCCCCAAAAATTTAAATTTTCTTTTTTATTTCGGTTTTAACTGAAACCGAACCGAAAAAAAAATTTTTGGTCTTAAACCGAAACCGAACCGATTAAATTCGGTTCAGTTTTCGGTTCTTAAAAAAAACAAATTTTTCGGTAACCGAATTTTCGGTTCGATTAGGTTTTTACCGAATGAACACCCCTACATGTAGTATCCTGGCAGTGTTTTTTATATGTAGGTACCTATTAGAATAATTTTTTTGCACATTCCCTTCCCGATACGTCATATAAGACATTTATGTAGAAATGTATTGCAGTGGTTATTGAGAAAAATAAGACATTTATGTAGAAACCTATTGCGGTGGTTATTGAGAAAAATGGTACATCATATAACATTAAGCTACCATATAAAAACGTATATGAGTACTATATAAATGCGTGACGTAGTACATAGTACACAAATAAAAATGTACGTCAAGACTAGGAATATTGGCACAGTTCGGGTACTTATAAAAAAAATTCTAATGAGGTACTGACTTGCAAATTGTTTCTACAAAAATGGTATTTTTTGGTAGGAAGCCGTTATCGAAATGGGTTTTTTTAAAAGGGTGAAAGAAAGAAAAAAGAAAAGGAAAAATATATTATTTCCGTTGCCGGGACTTGAACCCGGGTCTCTCGGGTGAGAGCCGAGCATCCTAACCAACTAGACTACAACGGAATTACTATTGGAGTCCTTAGCTATTTTCTTAAAGAACTATCTCTGTTTTTTAATGAAATCGCCTTCGTATTAAACGAACGAACGAACCCTAAGAGCAGCTGAAGGAATTTTTTTTTTTTGAGCTGAGCATCAGTCATCAACGTCGATCTCTTCCTCACCTGGATCTGCTCTGAGGTTTGCCTTTTTATTAGACAGCTAGTTTCATCGTAATGCGCTGATAGTAAGTAGGATGCAATTCTATATGCTGATTTGGGTTTTTTTCTTTTTATATATCTCTATTATTGGTTGATAAGCGCGGCCGTTCAACCTGCGTGCTTCCCCCTTTTTTTTTTTCTGAAGATGTTGGATCCTTCTAGTTGTATTCGAAAGGAAAGCTACGACTCGCTTTGTAGGAAATCTTTTCCAGTCTTTTTTTTTTTCAGATCTAGGACACTCGTTCTTAGCTCAACGATTGATTGAACTTTTGGTACTGTCGTGAATCATCATTTGACTCAGTAAAGCCAGCATTACATTTCGCACCCCTTCGTACTTCGTCGTTGGTTCCCTCGTGATTACTGACTTTGAAAACTTGCTGTGGCTGAAGAAAGATTGGAGATTAACTGAATTTCTGGTAGCTGGGCAGGAACTGCGAAGACGGTCGGTCCGTGCTGTGAACGTCCGTTGTGTTGTTTGTAAGCAATAATGAGCAATTACAGAGACAGCATGAGTAGGAGTAGGTCGATTAGCCGAAGTTGGAGTAGAAGCAGAAGCAGGAGCCCAAGAGATCGTCGCAATATCCGTTCCGAGCGTACTTTCGATAGGAGGGAACCGCGCCGAAGTTACAGGTTTACTTAATTTTTTTATTATCGTGCCGAGACTTCTTTCCTTAACGTCAACCACTGAGTTTTAGTTGCTAAGTTCGGTCTTGGATCTCTTCGCTCGCCCCCTTTAAAGTTCATGATGTACTGCGTGTCGTTTTGCTCAAGAACGTCATAGTTGATAAAATTACACGAAACAACATCCAAGTTGGAACCTTAGATCATTTCCGTGCGTCTTCTTTTGTAGCCAAAACAACTTGTGCAACAAATGCAAGCGGCCCGGCCATTTCGCAAGGGAATGCACGAACTCAACCGTCTGCAACAAATGCGGTCTTTCTGGGTAAGAAGAAAACATCCATAATCCACCCATTCCTCCTCTCTCCAATCCGTTAAATAAATTCGATCAGCATCCTCCGCGTGATTTCTGATACGTACGCGCATTCTCAAGCGAAACCACATCACTCTTTTTTTTTTCTCAATAATCCCCAGGCACTACGCAGCTGAGTGTCCATCCAAGGCCCTGTGCTACAACTGTCGAGAGCCCGGCCACACAGCCAAAGACTGCCCCAACGAAGGGCTTTGCCACACGTGCGGAAAACCCGGGCACCAAGCGAGGGACTGCCCGGACGAGGGGCAAAGGCACAGAGGCGGAGGATCTAAACAGCAGCTGTGCAATAACTGCTACGAATCAGACCATTTCGCCGCCGACTGCCCTAACGAGAAGGCTTGCAAGAACTGCAGAAAGCCCGGACACATAGCCCGAGAGTGCACCAACGAGCCCGTTTGCAACTCTTGCCACGAAGTGGGCCACGTTGCGAGGCAGTGTCCGAAGGTGGACGGCGGCGATTACGCTCGGGAAAGGGGCGATCGTTACGGACGTGGTGGTTCGAGGGAAGTTGTCTGCAGAAGCTGCAATAGGTCGGGGCACATCAGTAGGGACTGCGTTTCGATGGTTATATGCAGAAACTGTGGCGGTCGAGGGCACATGTCGTACGAGTGTCCCTCGGGCAGGTTGCCCCCTCGGCGGTACTGAAAGAATATATATTTTTTAATTTAACGAAAAACAGTTTATGAATTTTGTTGTTTTGTTTTATTGGGTATTGTGACATTTTTTTTGAGGGATTTTAGTATTGTTGTGGCAGAAGTTGTTATGACGCATAATTATCAGTTTGTCAAGGCCTGTTTGGGTTTTAGTCGAATGTTTTAAAACACGTATAGCGCAATGCGCTGCGTTTTGACTCCAATAGCGCGTGGCGCAAAAAGCATATAGTATTTCGAGCATTTATATACACAAAAAAATGTAATATATGACAACACAACTAAAACAACCCATTTTTAGAAGCATATAAACATTTGCAAAAATTAAATAACATCGAAGTCGAATGTAGTTGTATATTCAAGTTCAACTTTGGCGTCGTTCATTAAATACAAATTTATTTTTCGCCTACATTTAATTAATAAATTTATTTTTCGAATTATTAAAATCTTTTTTATAGGAAATTAATATAAATTTATTTGAAATCACTTGAAAAAAAACAACTAATGTTGCAAGTGCACTATTAAATTTCACGATTCTTTTAAAAAAACTATCCATAGGAATTTTAAATATAATAATTAATCAATTATATAATTGACAAAGCCACTCTTTACCTCTAGAGCTTTCTGATATGTCTCTAAAACGTTGAGGTAAATATTTTTATATTTAAATTGATCTAGTCTTTTTCCGATACATGGGGAATGAATTTCCCGTGGTAATGGAAAGACTTGTGGATATAAGTTGATTAATATTTTCAATTGTACTTTAATTATACTATACAATTCATCAATGTATTACTATTCCAATAATTAGCCATAACATGGATCGCATTATTATGAATAAATTTGCGAATTACACACTTGATTATGATCAATGCCCAAATAGCGCGAGTATTTTCAAAAATAGTGCAAAAAGCGTTAAAAAGCGCAATATAGCATATGGTAGCGTAACATACGTACACTTTTAGGGAAAAACGAGAAATGTATTGCGCTTAGTGCGTTTTTGCAAAAAAAAGAAAAAATACACGATAGCACGCTACACCACGCTTTTAAAAACACCGGTTTTAGTACAGACGCTATGTTCTCATGTCTTTAACACGCTTGAACAATTAATTGCTACGATATTTAAACGAGAACGAGTATAAATATACGAATAGAGCATCTGTTGGTGAAAAAGATCACGCAATAGTAATCGAAAACAAAATTTTAGGAAGACAAGGAACAATAATTTGCCATAATCTTTCACGTCCAAAAATCTTACATCACAGTAATTGTGATCTTCATTCCACCTCCATTGGTACTTGTGGTATATCGAATCTATCTTCTTGAAAAGCTCTGGTAACTACAGAAACTGGGGAAGGTGATCATAGGTCAAGGAGAACATAATTGAACATGAATATGAATCTATAATTGAATAAATAAGGTAAAAGACAGTAGTGCACTATTGAAGATAGAGCTATGACGAAGGATATATATTGACATAGGATCATCCGCTTTCTCTCCACGGTTACGGCTATTATTGAGTTCCCTTAATATTTCAGGCGTAATCTGGATGAAACAAAGATAGATATCACTTGATTTATTATATATTTTATATATATATATATATATATATATATAAAATTATATAGGTCGATACTCTATAGGATGATGATTGATGATACGCATACCAATTTGTGTCTTTGCCTCCCAAGAAGGGCGTTGAGATTCTTTTTGTCCTCCTTTGTCAACTCATTTTTGTACCTGATCTCACAAACAAGGAAATAGTTCTAAATAAATACTATGTTTCGCAACAAAAAGTCAATTAATTATGTGGGACTGGAGAAAGAAAGCTACTTCATTGAGTTGAGTATAGATGATATGAAGTTTGATAGACTTGTGGCTATGCATAAGATGGCGTTGATTTTTACCTCTGAGCAAATGCAAGAAGGGACTGGTGCCAAATCACAGGCATTACTCTTGAGTCGTCGTAGAACTTCATGAAATGAGCAACTAAAGCATCAAGCACGCGATAGGACAATGCGTATTTCTTCTCGATTAGTAGCTTAATGAAATAACTGCAGTAAAATGCAAGCGAAATAGTGCTAAAGATTACTCCAATGCACTCATGATGAAGACGTTAACTTCTTAGTGAGAAAGAAAACCGCACAATACCTTGTTGTACCACAATATTCCATCTCTGCAAGTATCCTCAATGTAGCACTGCACACACATAGACATTAGAGTGGCATATTCGATCAACTCAAATAATGCAGAAACACAAAAGTCTGACAATATCAACAGGTATTGTTCCACTTGGCTTCAAATACAAGACAAAACAAACATGTTCACATTGGTTACATGTTTCTAAGAAAATTAGAATTCTAGCTTTCGTGATGGTAGCATAGCATGGTGTGTTAGTGTAAACATAACAAAAGCGTAAGAGAGTTATAGCTATCGTACCTTGAATGAAGGGGTGGAATGGACATCTTTTCAATGATGCTGCCGATGATGACTGCCTCCCTTAGATTGCAAGTCCTTGACTGGGAAGATCATAATACCCAAAAAGTCGATTCATCAAGAGACCACGAATACAAAGGTACAATTTGTTAGCAAGTCGTTGACCCACAAAACGTGATTGAAGATGCTACTAGATTTTAATGTCTGCACTGATATTCGATGACAAAGATGGATAGCAATTTACCTCACACAACGACAACAACATTCCTACGTTAAAAGCAGCTGGTTTGTACAAAGCCTTTTTCAAGGACTGGTACAAGGAAAAGTGAAGCCTCTTGTTTCTCCGAATATCTTCCCTGACACGAGGGAGCAAGACATACTTATAGAACCTTTCCAATTTCTTTGCGCCCAAATTAGAAGCAAAGATCTTTGTTGCTTTGAGCATGGCATTTGGAGACCAATTTTCAGGTTCAGTCAAGTGTAAGACTTCCTCCCAAACCTGAAGAGAGGGTATGTGCTTGAAAGCTTCCGGCATCTTGCCAGAGGTGTATTTGCTAAGAAGCTTACCGACTCTGTAAATATGGTGTTTTGATTTTAAAAACATACCCATAAGAAAAAGGAGTAAATAGGCAACAAGACAATCCCGCTTACTCCTTGTACAATTCTACAGTGGAGTTGTCCAATTTAGGAACTCTCTGGAAACCTACATAGAAGTGCAAGTTTGGATTTAATACTGGTAAATTTTGAATGATGTAATTAGTCAAGCAATGGTCAACATATTATTTGATACCCAGCTGATCAAATTCAAAAAACAGGGTAACGACAAGTCGCATATTTGAATTGATTTTTCAAACAATCAACCACGAACCTCAGATAGAGCAATCTAAGATAGAATACAACATTTCACTTCAATGCAAGATCAGGCCATTTCATCGTTAAAGTATGAGTGCACAAACCCGAAGAAACTTGAGCATCGTTTTCCTTGATCTTTCCAACAATTATATTGGTCAAAGTTCGCTTGTCTTTTGACAGAAAGACTTCAAGCAACTTCTCATTGTCCTCATCAATCTCATCCTGTTTTCATAAAACCGAAAGAAGTGTTAAAATAGAAGATCGCATCAGAAAGGTAACATATTTCTAGCCTCGTAGTCGAGACTATCATCACCCAATAAGTAAAAGAAATTACAAGGCAAAACAATTTAAGCAAATTATAGACATCTAAAGAACTACGCAGCAAGTTCTATCTAATCAAATCTTAACATTTAACTTCTGTTCATGAAAACAACCAATTACACCAACCCATGAACGTTATCAGGCATAAATGCTGAAGAAAAACCAAAAGTAATAATAAGAAAAAAGATCGATCCAAGTTTTCGGTGCAAAAAAGGTGTATAGTAGTAATAAACAACCTCAAAATCATTTCTCAATTGCATATATTGACTCGCCGTCTTCTCCCACAATCCATCAGAATCGTCGAAATCCTCCTCCTCCTCCTCGTACTCTTTCAATCCCTTCAAATTTCCCAGCGCCAAACACTCTTCACAGCGGCGTCGTTCCCCCTTTCTTCTTCTCCGTTTTCAATCTCCTTCTGCTGAATAAACGCTTCTTTACGAACCTTCCTGCTGACGTCAGGTGGCACGAGCTTGTCTCCGCTCTGATGCATCTTCTGATTGTGGTTCGACGAGCGTCTTCTCTTCGAAGCTTCAGCGAGCGCCTCACAACCTAACGGCATAAAAGGTTCCGCATTGGTGATTCTGCTTCGTTTCCTGTCGCTCGGCATCGTTGAGATTTCCAAGCTTCGTTGTGTTGGTTGGCTATGGCGTCGATAAACCCTAATACCGAAGGGTAGAAATGTCACAATTGCAATTGTAATTTAGTCAATACAATCGTCTATTAAATCGTCATTAATGCCGCATTAAATTAGCATGTAGTAATAGCTTTTTATTCAATATCGTTGGCGTTGATTCATTATTTACGGCGTGAGAATATTTCTTTTGTTTGAAAAGGAAACATTCATATAAATCTGCATTTTTATCGCACCTTATCCGTATTCATATGTTGTAGTGGCACACGCGGCATTTAACTGTGATGCTGTTCAGTCATTACATCACACAAGTCGCTGTACTGAAAGATGATAGGGGCTTTTACAATCCAGCCCCTCATAAGTTTCATTTAGGTTTCAGCCCCTATAAAAAAATTCATAGTTTTAAGGACTCGATTTCTGCAGAATCACTTCATTCTTCTGCAACTTCATTTGTTCTGCAGTACCACTTCACTACTTTTCAGTACCACTTCATTGTTCCGGAATAACACAAAACGATCATTCGATACCAGTTCAATACACTTTATATCACTTGCGTAAGTTTATGTCCTTATCTGTCTCTAAGTTTTATAAAAATGGTATCCTTTAAACAGTTTTTCTAGGTAGGGTCTGAAACCTATTTTAAAATTTTTTTCGGGGCCTGAAACGTAATTACACCAAGATAATAACTACTCCCTCCGTCCCAAACGGTTATGAACATTTGGAGTATGTCACGGATTTTAAGAAACTGAATATTTTAATAGTATAGTACAATTAGAAGGTAAAAAGTGTATATTTTGGCACGTCTTTTAAGAGTATTTAATATATTAATTGTTTGTGATAGTTTTAAAAGGAAATGTACAAAAGGGAACGGGACGCTCTATATAGTAAAATGTATAAAATGGTTTGTGACTGAGGGAGTATCTCTTATCCCCACCGCTTTAATGTTAGTTATTTATTTAGTGACAATTATGAATATTGATAAATATATGTTCGCTTTTAGTCAACGGCAAGTCGATGATATGATTGGACCATTCCACTCTTTCGTAATATTTTGAGTTTTATCTATTGGGTTTTAAGCCCAATGGGCCTTGTGCCTAAGTGTGGGTAATTGACCCACTAATAGAAGAGCTGAAACGATTTTATTAAATCGAGAACACGTCGGTCGTCGAAACGAGAAATCGTTGAAAGATTACGAATCTACGTTTCGAGACGAATCTAACGAATATTAATTTGCTCAAAACCGATATCGGGTGAATGAGAAATTAATTGGTAAAGCCGGCCCAAATAAAATAAAAAATAAAAAATTGATGACGTGGCGGCCGATGACGCGTCACTGACACGCGGACTGACGTGGCGCTGATCTGGCGCTGACTGTGCATGCTGATGTGGCTGTTTGAAGGGGTATTGGGTATCAGTCCGAAAGTTGTGACTATTCTCAGACTGACCCCTGGCCAAAAGTTATACCTATTTACGAATTCGCCCAGTCAAAGGAGGTCAAACTGAAAAGTTATGACTTCTCGCGAATTGACCCCTGCAGCTTTTCGGACAGTATAAATAGGTCCCCTGGCAGAACATAAATTCATTCAATTCACTCCCAGCACTTTACAGAAAGTTGACAGCACATCCATTAGGCATAATAAGGCATAAAAAACGCAAGAAAGGCTCGAGTCTTTAGTAGATTCGCCCGATAATTTCATAACGGTGTGCGACGTTTCGAAATTCTTGAAGTCGTTGTATCTTCGGAACGTATTGCGACAACCCGAGGCACTGAAATACGGGGCAATAACGTCTTACGGAAAGCGTACGACGTACGTGCCTCGACTTCGACATAATAAGCAGAAACTATGTTCGAGTTTTTCGAGCGCCACCGACCGGACGCCAACACCGGAACCAACAATCCTAAGACGTTATCATGTCTGATCGATGGCGACGATAGCGAATATTCCCACCGCCGTACCGCTGACGGGTAGCAACCACGACGAAAAGCTGGCAAAATTCAACGGAGCCGATTTCAAGAGATGGCAACAAAAAATGCTATTTTATTTGACGACTCTGAACCTGGTGCGCTTTCTGAAAGAACTCCCGCCCCAGGTGAACACCGACGGTGCCGCTGACGACGCCGTACCCGAAGAGAATGCACAACAACAGGCGGCGTTGGACACGTGGAATCATAATGATTTCATGTGTCGTAATTATATTTTGAATGCCTTGGACGACTCCCTATACAACGTCTACGCGGTCGCTAAAACTGCTAAAGAGTTGTGGGACTCGTTGGACAAAAAGTACAAAACCGATGACGCCGGACTGAAGAAATTCATTGTCGGCAGGTTTTTGGACTATAAGATGACCTCCAAACCAGTATTGGACCAGGTCCGTGATCTGCAACTGATAATCCACGATATACACGCGAAGAATATGCAGATCAACGAATCCTTCCAGGTAGCTGCTATAATAGAGAAGCTGCCGCCCCTGTGGAAGGACTTCAAGAACTACCTCAAGCACAAGCGTAAGGAAATGGGGCTTGAGGACCTGATCGTGAGGCTTCGAATCGAAGAAGATAATCGAAGAATCGAGGCCAAGACCAAAAGGGGCAGCGTGGAGGTACGTGCGAACCTGGCCGAATCAAGCACCGGCAAAAAGCGCAAGAGGCCTAATACGACGCAGCAGAAGCCGAATAAAATAAGGGGCAACTGCTACAACTGCGACAAACCTGGGCATATGGCCAAGGATTGTCGGCTGAAGAAAAAGAGCAAGAAGAATCAAGCTCACTTGACCGAGGCAAAGCCGGGGACAGATCTAACGGAGATGGACCTAGCCGCCGTCGTATACGAGGCCAACGTGGTAGACAATCCTAGGTCGTGGTATATCGACTCTGGAGCGACTCGCCACATCTGCTCTGATAAGGAGATGTTTTCAACCTACATCCCTATCTCAGGCAGGAAGCTGTTTATGGGCAATGCAGCCACCTCAGACATCGTCGGATTAGGGAGGGTAGTGCTGAAGATGACCTCGGGCAAGGAACTCACTCTTGTGGACGTACTGCATGTGCCAGACATCCGCAAGAACTTGGTGTCCGGCTCCCTGTTGAGCAAAGCCGGATTTAGGCAGGTGTTTGAGAGTAAGTATGTACTGACCAAAAACGGTCATTTCATAGGTAAGGGCTACCTCGAGAAGGGGCTCTTTAAGATGAATGTAATGCCTGTAATACGCGAGATTGAACTCGCTAATAATAATAAAGAAAGTTCATCTTATTTGGTTGAGTGTTCCAATTTATGGCATCATAGATTAGGACACGTGGGTTTAAATAAAATAAAAAAGTTAATAAGTTTAAACCTGCTTCCGTAAATGGAAGTCGACTCACAACAAAAATGTGAAGTCTGTGTCGAGGCAAAAATGGCCAAGGCACCGTTCTTCTCTGTTGAGAGAAGTAGTGCGCCTCTAGAACTAATCCATACAGATATATGTGATCTGAAGTTCGTGCAGACTAGAGGTGGAAAAAAGTACTTTATTACTTTTATCGATGATTGCACGAGATTTTGCTACGTATATTTGTTAACTGGCAAGGACGAGGCTCTTGATGCCTTCAAAAGATATAAGAGTGAAGTTGAGAATCAACTAAACTCACGAATAAAAATAATTCGAAGTGATAGAGGAGGAGAATACGTGGCGCCGTTCGAAGAATTTTGCCAAGAGCACGGCATTATTCATCAAACAACCGCGCCTTATTCACCTCAGTCAAACGGCGTTGCTGAACGCAAAAATAGGTCTCTTAAGGAGATGATGAATGCTATGTTGATCAGTTCTGGGCAACCTCAGAACTTGTGGGGGGAAGCAATCCTCTCGGTAAATCGCATTCTGAATATGGTGCCACACAAAAAGAAAGAAAAACTCCATACGAGCTATGGAAAGGTAGGGCTCCGTCCTACAATTACCTGAAAGTGTGGGGGTGCCTAGCAAAGGTCGAAGCACCTAAACCTAAACAGGTTAAGATAGGACCCAAGACTGTTGATTGCATTTTCATCGGATATGCTAATAACAGTAGTGCATATAGATTTCTAGTGCACAAATCAGAAAACCCTTAAATGAATACAGGGATGATATTTGAATCACGGAATGCAGTATTCTTCGAGAATATTTTCCCAAATAAGGAAAAGAAAGAAATAAGCTATAAGAAGCGAACTTACGATGCCGTCGAGAGTTCACCTCAAGAAAACGAGGAACCACGGCAAAGCAAACGTAAGAGAACAGCCAAATCGTTTGGGCCTGACTTCCTAACATATATGTTAGATGATGAACCACGGACTTTGCAAGAGGCATTGTCTAGTCCAGAAGCTCCGTTCTGGAAAGAAGCTGTGAACAGCGAGATTGAGTCCATTATGCAAAACCATACGTGGGAGCTGGTAGACCTTCCAAAGGGGTGTAAGCCTTTAGGATGCAAATGGGTCCTTAAAAGGAAACTTAAGACCGATGGATCAATCGAAAAATATAAAGCTCGTTTAGTAGCTAAAGGATTTAATCAAAAGAAAGGGTACGATTTCTTCGATACCTACTCACCCGTGACAAGGATTACATCCATACGGGTCTTGATCGATATAGCAGCGCTGTATGACCTCGAGATACACCAGATGGACGTGAAAACGGCCTTTCTAAATGGGGAACTTGAGGAAGAAATATATATGAGACAGCCCGAAGGGTTTATTGTACCCGGGCAGGAAAATAAAGTGTGCAGACTCGTGAAGTCACTTTACGGGCTTAAGCAAGCACCGAAACAGTGGCACGAGAAGTTCGACATGACGATGCTGTCGAATGGATTTAAGATTAATGAGTGTGATAAATGTGTTTATATAAAAGGCACACTCGATGAGTTTGTGATTGTCTGTCTTTACGTAGACGACATGTTAATCATGGGAAGCAGTCACAAAATAATCGTGAATACAAAGAATATGCTGAAAAAATTATTTCAGTATGAAGGATATGGGTTTGGCTGACGTCATTTTGGGAATAAATGTCTCTAAGACGTCCAAAAGAGTTGTGATTACACAATCTCACTATGTTGAGAGCGTGTTAAAAAAATTTAACGCCTTCGATGATCCTCCGGCTAAGACACCTGTGGACACTAATGTACACTTAGCCAAAAATAGGGGAGAGCCTGTATCGCAACTCGAATACGCTCGGGTGATTGGCAGTCTGATGTATTTGTCTAACTGCACTCGACCTGACATAGCATACTCAATTAGTAAACTAAGTAGGTTTACGAGTAACCCGGGTAGTAGCCACTGGGTAGCACTAAGAAGAGTGCTAAGATATTTGAACCACACTATTAATCACGGCATACTATACTCCAGATCCCGCGGTACTAGAAGGATACTGCGATGCGAATTGGATATCTGATAGTAAAGACTCCAAATCCACGAGTGGTTATATATTTACCATCGGTGGAGGAGCAGTTTCTTGGAAGTCCTTCAAACAAACGTGCATAGCTCGATCCACGATGGAGTCGGAGTTCATCGCACTAGATAAAGCCGGTGAAGAAGCAGAATGGCTTCGAAATTTTCTGGAGAATATTCCGTGTTGGAACCTGTGCCACCAATTATGATTCACTGCGATAGCATGTCAGCTATCGGCAGGGCACAGAACTGTATGTATAACGGTAAGTCTCGGCACATTCGTCGGAGGCATAACACCGTAAGACAGCTTATCTCTAGCGAAATAATTTCCACCGACTATGTAAAGTCAAAGGAAAATATTGCGGATCCGCTCACAAAAGGCATAGCTAGAGATCAGTTAGAAAACGCAGTAAGGGGAATGGGACTAAAAATCCACACAGCAAAGAACAAAAGCAGTGGTAACTCAACCTCGATGAGTGGAGATCCCACGAACTTGGTTCAATAAGACAACTAAGCTGTGATTAGTTCAGTAGTATACTTGGAAACTAATAAAGTCCATTCTCGACAGCTGCCCAAGTAATTTCTCGATGACGTGTGGTTAGGGTAAGCACGTATGCTTTTAAAGATGACTATACCAAATTGGTGGAGTATTTCAGGCTACTCCAGAATTAAATCCTAATAGTCGATCACCTATATAAGTGTGAAGTGGGGCCGCTTCAATGGAAAACACTTATGTATCGGAGATATGGTCCACGGCCGAAACGGACACAACGTGAGAATCGAAAAGAGATCAGATTCATCACTGTGTGTATACTGTATACTGTTGTCTTGGTTTACACAAAAAGCCGCCAGTTCAAGACATCGCGTTCACTGAGCAGCGAGTAAATCCGATAGTATTTCACTAGGGAAGGTTCAAAGCCACAAGCTACCTATCCAGATGCAGTGATGGGTCGTTGGGACTTTCTTGCAAGAGTCAGCATGCATTGCATTTACATTAATTTACATTCATGTGGGGGATTGTTGGGTTTTAAGCCCAATGGGCCTTGGGCCCAAGTGTGGGTAATTGACCCACTAATAGAAGAGCTGAAACGATTTTATTAAATCGAGAACACGTCGGTCGTCGAAACGAGAAATCGTTGAAAGGTTATGAATCTACGTTTCGAGACGAATCTAACGAATATTAATTTGCTCAAAACCGATATCGGGTGAATGAGAAATTAATTGGTAAAGCCGGCCCAAATAAAATAAAAAATAAAAAATTGATGACGTGGCGGCCGATGACGCGTCACTGACACGCGGACTGACGTGGCGCTGATCTGGCGCTGACTGTGCATGCTGATGTGGCTGTTTGAAGGGGTATTGGGTATCAGTCCGAAAGTTGTGACTATTCTCAGACTGACCCCTGGCCAAAAGTTATACCTATTTACGAATTCGCCCAGTCAAAGGAGGTCAAACTGAAAAGTTATGACTTTACGCGAATTGACCCCTGGCTTTTCGGACAGTATAAATAGGTCCCCTGGCAGAATAGAAATTCATTCAATTCACTCCAGCACTTTACAGAAAGTTGACAGCACATCCCTTAGGCATAATAAGGCATAAAAAGCGCAAGAAAGGCTCGAGTCTTTAGTAGATTCCCCCGATAATTTCGTAACGGTGTGCGACGTTTCGAAATTCTTGAAGTCGTTGTATCTTCGGGACGTATTGCGACAACCCGAGGCACTGAAATACGGGGTAATAACGTCTTACGGAAAGCGTACGACGTACGTGCCTCGACTTCGACATAATAAGCAGAAACTATGTCCGAGTTTTTCGAGCGCCACCGACCGGGCGCCAACACCGGAACCAACATTATCACAGCTAACATTGCTTGAGCTTGGAGGTAATCAAAATAGTCGGAAGATGTTAAAATTGTTAAAAAGAAAAAGAGGGGGGTGTGGGGGTGGCGCAGAATAATGCAGTTTTGTCAGTATATTTACGTTTAAATATCTACGTCCATAATAAATCAGAATAGAAAAAGAAATCGCATTGGCTCGTTCAGAAACCACCAAAATGGGGAGGGATAATTGATCAAAATTACGAATCTGACGTTACAGTTAACTTTATTATTAGTTAATTAATTAAACCCATTAAATACTTCGTCGCCAAGATATTCTCGAAAATATTAACTAATCAAATGAATATATTTTCTTGAATAGCTCTCATCTCTCTCTCTCTCTGTGTGTGTGTGTGTGTGTGTGTGTGGTTCATTACACAGTGGTCGTCAGTCCTTTATCCATTATTCGCTTGTCGGCTCTCAGCTTTTCTTCTATTTATATATTTGTTTTTCTTATCCGCATTATTGTGTGTCCTTGATCACTCTTCCCATTCCAGGCAACCAGCTTAGAAATCATCCCATTTACACCTCAGAAGTTTTAGTAAGAAGAATCGAAGTTCTTTCTCTCCAAGGTTTGATCATTCGTTTCAGCGATTAAAGAATCGATTGTTTTTTTTGGCAAACCCATTTAAAAGTCTCTGAAGATGCTTTATGATCGTTGAATAAACTGAAGTTTTAGCTGTTTCACTAAAGGAAGAAGCAAAGCTCATAACTTTTTCCCCTTGATTACTGCTTTTCTTGAGTTCTTGATGGGTGAAAGGTTCTATTACTTGCTCTGTTTT
The DNA here is from genome assembly GCA_027422505.1 of Craterostigma plantagineum. Classification (NCBI taxonomy): domain Eukaryota; kingdom Viridiplantae; phylum Streptophyta; class Magnoliopsida; order Lamiales; family Linderniaceae; genus Craterostigma; species Craterostigma plantagineum. The sequence continues at coordinate 1,183,955 of JAPQWV010000059.1, forward strand.
GGGTGTAATGACCAGTTAGAACTGATCTAATCTAATTACTGGGGCCAAGAGTTAAATTTTAAAGTCAAAGCTGAGAAAAATCTGTGAACTTTTTGATTCATATAAAGATCTTTAATCCATGTTTATGAGCCTGGTGATTTTCCTTACAGATTATTGAGATGGCTTCACTTCAAAGCCCAGTTGTTACCCCTGTTCTTCGGACAAGAAACTCCAGAATCTACTCAGCGCCTGCATATAACTCGCAGATGATGAGAACTAAGCTGACCCATAATAGATTCCATGAGCTCAGACGTGGGAAAAGAACTAACGTAAATCGCAATAATTCCGCCCACAAATACATCAAATGCAGCTTCAGTTCATCCTCGAACGGTAATGGCAGCACAGCTGAGAATTCGAATGAGAACGACTCTGATTACGTTAATTCGAGCGTCGTCGAAGCTGGTAAAAGCAGCTGTACTTCTTCTTTTCCGGTCCCTTTTTAATCTTGGATTGCATTGGTACAACTGATTCGATCTTCACATTTGTTCGTTTCAGTCGAGGTCAAAAGTGGGCCCGAGGGATTCATGATAAAGATGAGGGACGGTAAGAATCTGAAATGTGTTCAGAACAATCCTCAAGGAGTTTATCTCCCAGATTACGCTCCTCACCCCGCCATTGTCTTGAAGATGGAAGATGGGACTGGGCTGCTTCTGCCTATAATCGTTCGTAAGCGCAAATTTTGAACCTATGATCGTATCAATCTGTTACTTATTGCGGGATATTGATGTAAACCTCTGTTTTTTTATTGCAGTGGAGATGCCCAGCGTGATGCTGATGGCTGCTCTACGCAATGTCCAAATCGTAAGAGCCCTTTTTTCCTTGGCTCGTTTAGATAAAAAAAAAAAAAAAAAACAGAAATTCAAACAATTCGCTAATCGGGTCATTATCTATCGTTTAGGCCCGGCCGACAATGTATCAAGTAGTGAAAGAAATGGTGGAGAAGATGGGATATGCTGTGAGTTCTTGAAGCATTACTTAGCGCATTGAAGCTATCATAATTCGCTAACAGCGTTTAAGGAGCGTTCTTTCCTCGTTCTTATGTCCAGGTGAAGCTTGTACGCATCACCAAGAGGGTCCAAGAGGCGTATTTCGCCGAGCTACAGCTTGTGAAGGTGCATAGTATAGCCTAATCTCATCAGTAGAAAGTTCGCCTTAGCAGATTATTTTATTCCATTCGTTTCTTTTTTGTCTGATGCAGTTGGGTAATGAAGCAGAGTCGATCAGCTTCGACCTTAGGCCCTCAGACGCAATCAATATTGCAGTGAGATGCAATGTAATAAATTGGTTTTCTTTTTTTTTCGATTTTCTTGCTATAACGGTGTAGCAAGCTAATGCTATATCGTATGATCTGTGTGCCCTTTTTAGGTGCCAATTCAAGTCAACAAGTTCTTGGCCTACAATGATGGTATGAAGGTCGTTGAACCAGCTAAGGAATCGAGCCATAGCTTAGCCTCGGATGGACGCCTGTTCACCGAATTAGACCGGTAAAATTCGGCGGGCACACAATCGTTTCGTAGTCCCTGAAAAACGAAAAAAAAAAAAAACGATTTCGAAAATAGGATTTTTCTTTGGTTCGATGCAGACCTAGTGGGCAGCCTTGCATCGAAACTAAGGAGTTCATTCTTGTGAGGAACATGCTGCTCGCCGCCGTCGAAGAGCGTTACCATGATGCAGGTTTATAAAAAACTTCGAACTTTTTCCTTTCGACAAAATTTCTTGCATATTCTGATCCTGACAACGTCGTCGTTGCACTTGTGAAGCTCTGTGGAGGGACGAACTCACTCAGCTCAGGTCGAAGAAGAACTGGGCTTAAATAGAACCGATCGAAGCTTTGCTCAAGATATACGAATCGATTCGCCAGGCATTTCGAATCTACGTCGCAGTTTCCTTCCCACGAAATATATTCATGACATGTATATAAAGCTTCTGTATATAGATATGTAGGGATCATATACTGTTGTACTGTGTAAATAAGCACTCATTTTCATCGTGGCAATTCCTCGACGTTCATCACAATTGCTCTGTTTCAGAGAAAGATCAAAACACTCGCAGAATTCGAATCGAATTGAAGAGATAGCATTTTCTTTCACCACAAAGATTGAATCTTTCAACACTTGCAGAATGCGAATCGAATTGAAGGGGTAGCCTTTCTTTCATCACAAAGATTGAATCTTTAAACAGACAAATCACAGCCCACAAAGAAATAAGGCATATAATCAGCAGCTGCTATCCTTCTACTTACTTCTTCTTGGGCTTTCCCTTTCTCTTGGGAGGAATGATGATTTCTCCCTTAAGAACAGGGATCTCCATAATCTGAGCCAAGTCGCCGAACTTCTTCCTGAACTTCTCCACTTGGTCGGCGTCGACGAGGACCTGCGACCTATTGCCGAGGTAGAAAGGGTGATTGCCGGACCAAACGTCGACGACGTACTCCGCCTTGGTGCCGCCGGTGGTCATCACAAGCTCGCCGTTGCAGTAGACCTTCGCGTCGTCGTGGAACTGTGGGTGTATGTCCTTCTTTCTGCAACTCCACCGCATGGGATTGCTTCCCACTGATTCCTTCACCTGCGCCATTGAAATTCTTGAAATCAGCGGAAAGAAAAAAAGAAAAGGAGATTCTCTGTTTCTGAATTTCTTGCTATTCTTACCTTGGATTTGAACGATGCTGAAGATGATGATGGGGCTCTGTGGAGGAATGCGTTGGATAGAGAGAGCGCCATGAGTTATATTTTCTTCTTTCTCGAAGGGATGAGAGGTGAAAGGTTGTCGATGTATGTGGATTGGGTTTTAGGAGTCTTTGTGAGGACCAAATAGTAATTGTGGGAAAGTGTAAGGGCAAATACAGAGAATTGCTTGCTTTGCTTCCGAGCGCGTCAACACCACGCTCTTTAGACAACGCTAATTATCGACGAACGATCAAACGAAGAACAGCTGTTATCTCATATCAGTAGTCTTCACTTGGGGGAAATTTGATAAATAGGATTATTTTTGGATCATTTAAAAAAAATAGAAATAAAACTTGGTCAATTGAAAAAAGAGGAACATGTTTTAATTAAGTAACTAAACCTAATTAATACCTAAACAAATAAAAATACATATAAATAATAAATACATACACCAACGACCAAAAACCATAAACGCACCAACCACCATAAACGAGATCGAGAAATCCAACCGAATAAAAAACGAGCCAAAGCATCCACCGAAATCGAAACACCCCAGCTCCAAGAATCCCAATTTCGTTCTTCAACACATATACTGTAAGTAATGGGGCAAAATTCATGTATCGCATTTTACATTATCGGGCATTGCATGTTTCGTTCATGTTAACGACATTTTACCTTTCGAGCATCGGGTATTAGATTTTCGCAGCATTGGGTAGTTATGGGTAGCATTTTCACGGTAGATCTGTGCGAATTTGAAGGAACATTTCGTTTTCCGTTTATTCGAATATATTATTCGAATTTATTTTTGCTTCGAAAACATAGTTCGGATAATGTCTAATCGTAACTATCAATTCGGACACGTTACTCGAATACTTCAAAAAGGATACTCGAATAATCTTTCCGAATTACATTTTATACTTATAAATTCGAACTTTATTCGAATAATATTAGAACTCGAATAATATTTTTCAATTATTTAGTGTAATTCTAATAATAGTTCAATTTTGTATTTTTTGTCAACTGATTGTTCGAATTGGCAATTATTTTATTCGAACATTTTATTCGCCTCATACTCGAATAGCTTACCCCGAATAAATATATGTTTTCGAATATTAGATTTATTCGAATATTTCATTTGTTATTGAAGTTATAATTATGTGATTTATTTATTTATATGCAGGTTGTGCCGACCAGCATCATGATTGATTACGATGGAGAATGGGGATGATAATAAATATAGTTGGGTTCCAAGGATGGGAACAAATATAAAGCCCATTGGATCCGTTGTTGATTGTTGTTTGCTGGAGGATCTGCGAAACGAAATATATGAGTCTATTAACTTAAGCGGGAGGCCGGAGTTAAAGTTTAATTTAAAATGTTTTAATTGAAAATAAAATGTTTTGTAGTTAGGGTTAAATATATAATTATCAATAAAACCTTGCTTATTTGTAGTAATGAGAAAGTAGAAATTGTAATTTAAAATAGTTTCGTGGTCAAAGTAAAAAGGATAATAATTAAAAGTGAAGAAGTTGTCTAGTTTTGCACATTTGTTAAAAAGTTAATTAGATTTGCACTTGTATTTTAAAAAGGTGTCTATTTTTGCCATTCTCTCTTTATAATACATGTGTAAATATAGATCCTTATCTCTAAATTTTATAAACATTGGGTCCTTTAAACAATGGTTTTTTGTGACAAAATCTGAAACCTGTTTTAAAACATCCTTTCGGGCCTAACATGTAATTACACCTTTTCTTTAACGGTATATCTACATGGTTTCTTATGGCAGTGTATGATAATCTTTCTCCCTTGGAATGGGACCTATCCCTTGGCTTATAATGTCCGACGTACTTCATTTTATATCCCATTTTTCTTGTATTATTAATTGTTCAAGAAACTAATTTTTAATATATATATTTGTGTGTATTTGATTGTAGATTCTAATGATAAAAATAAAAGGAGTAGCGGTAGCGGGTAGTGTCGCGACTTTGGCAAATTGGTCATTTTCGTGGGTTATTACGATGACGGCACCGTTGTTGCTTGGAGCAGCGGAGGTTTCTGTTATACTACCACCGTCCCACTAATTTTATCACATTTGCCATTTCGAGCGTCCCACTAATTTTATCATCTTTACTTATTTAGCAAAAAAACTATCACAAACAATCAAAATAATAATATTAAATATTCTTAAAAAACGTGTCAAAATATACACTTTATTACCTTTTCATTGTACTATATTATTATAATAATACCACCTTACTATCCGTGCCCACCAAGATATGTGATAAAAATAACGGGACGGAGGTGGTAATAATTTCAAATGTTCGTTCTTTTTTTTTTCTTTCTTTCTTTAAAAGAATAAAATGTTGATTAGTTCCACTTGTATTTTTAATGCAGGGACTTTCACAGTTATTTTACATGGTGATTTCCGTGTTAACTGCTGCTTTTGTTTTTATTTGGGTTCCTGAGACCAAGAGGAAGACGTTGGAGGAGATACACTGCTCTTTTAGATCATGAAATGAGAAAAATTATTATATTCTATCTTGTCGTTTCGTTTTTCCTATTCAATCTTTAATGTTTCTGTTTGTCATTTTTTTGTTAACAATTTATCTCTCCTTTTTTCTTTCGTCGTCTGATTTGTATCCGTGGATGTTTCCTACTTAATTCAGCAAAAAAAAAAAAAAAGAAATGTATCGAAAGCTCCTATTAAATAAAAATATTATCACACTATTGAATTCGTTTTATCCTATATAAAAAAAAAGGAAGAGCAGAGAAGCAGCAAGAATCACATTTGCTTCCTTCGACTCGCACGTCCTTCGTTACGACAAAGAACAAGAGGATGCGGTCTGAAGTCGAAGTACGTAGCGAAGCCCAAGTAAAGGCACGCTATGACTACGTAAACCTTAAAGAACCGATGGGATGAAAGAAAGGTAAGGAAGATGAACGTACACGTAATGGCGATGACGAGGGCGCAGTTCGCCACGCATTTCAGCGTGGATAGCTCTCCTTCGGTACCTTCTCGAGGGAAATGCCCGTCGGCGACGAAATCGTTTAGCATTCGATCCTTCAGCTGATACGTTTCCATCAGCCATTTGGCGGCTTCCTTTTCTGACGAGGGGATTTCGTCGGGCGAAATTCGCCTTACGTGCATGTGTACCTCAGATGGGCTCACCCCGAATACGTTGTCCATGAAAGACGGGCATTGGTTTTTGTAGGCAATGGTTATGTCGTAAACTGAACCAATAAAAGAAATAGTTCTTAATTGTCCGTGCCATCTTAATGTTCGAAATTCTGCAAGGAAAGAGAAGGAAAAACCTGCATTCAAGGATCCTCTAAGGGTCTCCAAGCAAGCATGGAAACCTTTCGTCTTTGGGAGGAGTACGTTCTTTAGTATTGGCAGCCCATTTTCGCCGGCGAACTTCTGACTGTTTAGGCACTTTTGTTCGCTGCAAAAGCGGAAAGAAGGCTCAATTGTATAGCCGAAAAGAGAATAATAATCTTTAACAGAAGATTAAAATTTTCTTACGTGTAGTCAGTTCCCTCGGGGAAAACAGCGAGCCACAATGGGTCACGTGGATTGGAGAAAGTTGAGAGCATGTCGTACATAATGGATTCATCGACTTCCCAGTTCCTCTGAACGGGGATGAATTCCAAGACGTGAAATCCCCAGCCAAAAACGGGCAACTTCATCAAACTGCTCTTGAGGACGTATTTGATGTACCCCAAGCAACCTTTCCTCAGTGCTAGATTCCACAGGTACATCCAATCGACCTCCGTTCTGTGGTTGGCTATTATCAGCACACGCTCTTCGACGGGGACCGTATCGCCGGAGAAGACGACTTTGGTTCTGTTAATCTTTTCGAACAAGAATGGCCACAGACCGAGCCAGAGGCTGAATATTACTGATACGAGTTTTCTGCTGTGATGTGTGCTGAAAAGGCGGAGGATCACAGCGGCTGGAGGAGCAAAGTATACCAAGAACATAAATGCTGTTGAGAGATAAACAGCCAAACATAGACTGCCTCGGAAAATCCGAAAAGGTGTCAGCGGGTAGCGCTTTGTCTCGATGGTGGGCTGAGGAGCTTGGCTATTATTGTTCATGCTAGCACTTTGATAATTTAGTCCTTCAGATAAATATGGGTGAAATGGTCTTAGTTAAGGAGCCCCTTCCTTCTGAAATCTTTTCTAGATAAAGTGCTGATCAAATGGATGAATGACTATGGAATCCCATGGAGCTTATAAATAGGAAAAGTGAACAAACACAGCTCATGCAACTGCGATGAAGCTATCAACAGTAAACACTCAAACTGATAAGATTAAACATGAAAAGCAAAACTAAATTATAAAAAATTTCATGCAGCAACTTATCCTTCCAAATCTGCTGCTTACGGCAATATTTAGACCCCACAACTAATTTTACAATGATGCATGGATCTCAATGAAGCTTCCATAAATGGTTTGCAAAAGAACAAAGCAAAACCGGAAGTAGTGACAATATTTACAGCAAGACTTAGATAAGTGGATTGACCAGTGCCATATTTGACCAATCATTGGTAGAATACCAACGTAATCAACTGCATCATTACCTACATTGGAAACCTATCCTGTCTACTTGTTACATATAAAGTCCTATCTTTATTTGAGCTATCTGAAGGCAATCACAAGGAGATGTCACCAAAATGAACCTTCCACATACAATTTATCCAAAATCTCGGAAAAACAAATGAGGTCCTGTCCTGGAACTGAACTAACTATCCAGTTTTTACTGTATTTTCACACATCAACTACCGTACAAAATTTTTTAACCTGATGTGATGCCACGGAATCTACAGCAAAATTCAGAAAGAATCCGATGTGATAGATACATCATGGACGCTAATACAACAGTAGATTCATCATATACAAGCAATTTATTCAGAATTTCCTCTCGGGAGTGGCATCCAATCAAATGAGGAAATGAACAAGATACGAACAAACCTACCAAATCCAGAACCTCCGAGATCCTAAATCGATGTACATATCACATCGGGAAAGAAAATCTAGCTCACAGTCAGGAAATAGGGAAAAAAAATACAAATCTGAAATAGCTCGTTTCAGGTTCAGCTCAGTGGTTTCTCACGACATCAAATCTCAATAAATCGAAACGATCCACAACAGAGCATATAACTCGGTCAACGCAGAAACCTCGTGAAGGAAAAACAGAAGCCAAAAATTACCTGATAAGACCACACGAGCTCGCGCAGCCAAAACCACAAAAGTGCAGCGTCTAAGAGATCGTCGTTCGCAGATTGCTATAAGCACGCGTTCGGCATATTCCAACGAAGATACGCAGATTCTAGAAGTGACGAGGAAGCAATAGCTAGCTTAGCTATCCCCGAGAAGAGCTACCTGGCGGCGATCCACTCCACCGCCGGTTTTCAACCAATCAAAATGCAACGCCGGCGGGCCGCTCGTGCAACGGCGGATGTGGTCGCTGTGATGGTTATATGCCGTAGTATGATGCTATCTTCTTCTAGAGCTCAGACAAATAGATGAGGACCAAGTTTTTGAGGGAAACATTTTCCTTCTTTTATTAAATTGCAAGTTGCCATTTGTCGCATTTATTGTATTCTTTCAACCAACCCAACCACCCATTGCCCAGCAGTCTCGGTAAGTCGCTGAAAGTCGATTTGCGCTTTCTATATTTGTTCTACGACATCACATAAACTCTTCTATTCTCATATTCCCTCGGTCCCGTTATCTTTATCACATATATTGTTGGGCACGCAAATTAAGATGATATTATTATAATAATGAAGTACAATGAAAAGGTAAAAAAGTGTATATTTAACACATCTTTAAGAATATTTAATATTATTATATTGATTGTTTGCGATAGTTTTTGTTAAATAAGAAAATGTTATAAAATTATTGGGAAGCTCGAAATGGAAAAATGTGATAAAATTAGCGGAATGGATGGAGTATATTACAAAATATATATGTTCCCCTAAGAATGTCGTTCTTCAGCTTTTATTTTTTACATAAAGCATGTCGTTTTGGTTTTCCAAGAAAAAATTATGTTTATATTTCTAGGTTTACCCCTAGTATTAAATAACAACACAAAATCCTATAATTAATGCTTAGGGATATAAGAAACAATTTAACCAATTTCCTAATATGTGTGTAAATCTATAGAACGACAACTAATATGGAACATATGGAGTATAATACTTACTGTAGTTGGGCTTATTTCAGTCAGGTATGCTTACGTTACTTTTTAAATTAAAGTCCGCCGAAAGTCCATATTCTGTGAAAGAGGCCCAAAATAATTATAAATTCCAATTAGGCAGGCCCAAAGAATTACTCGCTCACTAAGTCACTACACACAGACAAGAAATGTTCGTTTTATAATATTAAAATAGTATGTTTCATAAAAATTTACCATGGTATTCTAGTTTTTGTTTAATAAAACATTCATTCATTAGAAAAAAACTCCAATTAATAACGAGAATCTAAAAAAAGAAAAATTACGTTCTGAACAATGCTTCAAAATGCTAGTTGACCATACTGCATATGAATATCATTCCACGCATACGAAAATACAAATATACACTTGCCAATTTTACATAAATAACAAGAAGAAAAAAGAAAATCTTGAACAAGGAACACACCAATATAATATACATATATATATATATAAACACATACATAAATAATTAGCAGGCATATGCTAATAATTTCCCCCATGAATGTGAATTTACAGCCCGGGGCCCGCGCCATGCCCGATCCCGGGGCTATTTCCCGGCGTAGTAGGTGGGTTCGAATAATCTTTTCCTTCAAGCTCGCCGCGATCAACTGCTCGGTTACCTTCTTCATTGCGAAGGTAGTTTTCGACATGCATTATTTCTTTCAAGATTTTCTTACCATGCAATGCATTGCCATCTCCTTGTGCAATAATGGCGTTTGTATTCTCTTGAGCAGTTATTACAAGAAGCCTTTCCTCCGTGGAGACGATGAAACAAGTGAAGATAAGAGAAACGAGAATTATGCATGGCATATTATTCGTCCTTGACTTGGCCATTTTGGAATGATGTTTTGTTAATGTCACCAGATTTTATGTAGGGGAATGGAATATAAGTGGGTATTTATACAAGAGGAAAGGTGTTGTCATTACAAGACTTTTTTTTGCTAGGTAATAGGGAAGGGAAAGGGTAGCAATTCACTAAAATTCTTTGAATGTGATTCAATCTGTTCATTCACATGCAGTTCCTTTGAACTTTTCTTTGAATGTGGAAGTCTAATTCGGCCACTGTTTCTTCAAAAATTTCAATTTGTAATAATTTTATATTGCTTGTACGCGTTTAAAAAATAAAAAAGAAAGATGTATAGAACGTTGATATGGTAAATAATCATATATCAACCTTTAAAAATAACCAAAGATATAAAGTAGAAAACTCTCAAAAATCTGGAGAAAACCCATCACGGGAAATAAATTTTTCCTCATAAACTAAGGGTGATTCTATTGGCACCCTCTTTTTTCCTATATACACCCCCCTAATAATGAAAGTAAGCCATTAAATACTTCCATTTTAAGGTTTATTACTTTATTAACTATTTTTACAATTTTCCCTAAAATAGAATTTAATTATCCTATTTATATATATTTTATACTTGGAAAGTGAATTCAATAATTCCAAACTCCCCAATGACAACATAATTGACTAAGTTCGTAGATTCACTTTCTTCTTTGGGAGAGATCATCATCATCATACAGTTGGTTGGAGCTCCAATTGAATATTACATGTTATAAGCAATAGAGGCAGAATGACATACTTACCGCTCCAGTCTGCTCCGTCACCATGGTATCATCATGTTGCTATTGCGATTGGTCATGTTAATAATAATCTCTACGTGAAATTTTCATTATCTGAAGGATATCCGATGCCGACTATCATGCCACAATGGATTTATGTCAGAGATAAATGTGCGCATGGGTACTCCTTATGTTAATCGTATTAATAATTATGAAAAGCCGTTGCCCTCTAATTGTACTCCTGATCGTGTTGTATTGGAATGATACAAAATATAATATTAGTCTTTAGCTAATTGTTTATTATTTTATATGTTTATTTAAGTTTGTATATGTTATCAAAATATTTGTGTCATATAAATATTTTATTAAAATGAAATATATTAATAATTTAAAATATCAATATTTTTTAAGTTAATTAAAAAGTTCACTGATTAATAAAAAATATTAACTATAGTTTAATAACACATATAATTAATGTTGAATTTTTTGAAAAAATAAAGTAGTTAAGTACAGAAATTGTTGAATTCATGTGGTTAGGTAAAATAAGTTTTACAATATTCATGTGTTTTTCACTAAGCGGGTGAAAAAAGGGTGTGTAATGGGGTATGAATAGTAGGACCCTAAACTAATACCCCGAAAACCCTATAGGTATATTATCTGACGTGGAACTATTACTTTTTTATTAATTAACTATGCATAACAAAAAGGTATATACTTTATTTGGTTGGCTCCAAATGTTGGGGAAGTCTAATTTTACGACTCTTATTGATAAGCACTATTCTTGATTATCAAGTTGGACACTTTTGACAACTTTTCCCATTATATTCATCGTGTAGTAAAATCATGCTAGTTGAGATTTTCTGTCCGTTGAACATGGTCGATATTTATCTTCCTTCGCATGATTACTTCTAAGTTCTAACAAGTTATAAGGTTTTCTTTCTTCCTTCTATTTTTTCCCCAACATCGTGCACGAAAACTAATATTAAATCTTTACTCGAACCCAATTTTTATAATATTAAGTCCCACATCTCAAGATTGTACACAATGCATGCTCATCTTTCACTGATGTTACTTCTCTAGGCTATAACGAAATATGTGTGATTTCAAGAACATAAGTACATATCTTCATTTATTACAAGTTATAATCCATGTAAAGGAAACCTTCATACGAAGTTCCTTTGAGCGTCTTTTCGACGTTAGCCCAGTTTTCGACTTGCTTTGAAAGAGGACCTTTGTGTATTTTAACCTGAAGACTCGTAAGGTTTCTTATCGGAAGCTTCAGAAATTCTTGCACCTCCACGAGTTTCTGCCCGAAAAATAAATAAATAAATAAATAAAGAACTCAATCGACGAACTAACTGTAATAAAAATTACGACGATGATCTCACTTACTGTCCTATTAGTGACGACGTCTTCGTAGTACAAAACGATGTGTCGAGTTCTCTTGAAGTACTCCAAAGCCTTTGCTACCGTGTTCTCAGTCGACCGTAATTCGGATATTAAAGTCGTGGCGTTCAACGACGGCCTATACCTTGCAAGAATTTGCGCCTGCGCCATCGTATAGAATATTTTTGCTTAAACTTTGAATTAAGTATGTTTAGTTCGGATAATTAAATTACGGTTAACTACTTTTCATCAAGTTAGGGGATGTCACTTTCAGGACATAGTAGGGGTTGCAATTTAATGACCGCTTATAACTTTCAAAACTGAAGCAATTTCAGAGCACAATGCCTCAGAAACCCTATTTTTTCGGCCCAAACTTAGGCATGTTGGGATTAAATCATCGGAATTGCTATAAATCCTACGTGGTACCTTCAGAAAAACCATAATTGTGATCTTAAATTGCTTCAATTCTGAAGTTAGTATCCTTACATGCAATTCCCTAAGTTAAGTGTCCTGAAAGTGTCATTCTAAATTATACAGATGCGTTACCTCGTGTGGCGTATGAACGTGAGATTTATGAGTCCCGTTCAAGAGCTTGAAATCCTTGTCGTATATATTCGCGAGCAACGAAACCATTCGCCGAAGAAGATTTCGCCGAAAAAGAAATATCAACGACACTCCCCTTCGATTCAAGTACTCGGATATCTCCTCGTGATACTTGATCAATCCCTTTCGAAAATTTCAAGCAGTACACAAAAAATAAAATATCAAAAAATTTACTACAAACATATACTAAACCGATTTACTTGATTGAGCATCCATTTGAATCCTACGGCCGCGGTGCACTCATTCTTCGACGCGCTGCTAAACCAATCGAGGTTGTAAACCCTATCTAGGGTTTCGATGATCACCGAAGAATTGCTCCTTCGACTCTGAGCGCCGAGAATCTCTCCGTTCGAACTAAGATTCGAGTGGCTATTTAGTAGGGTTTCGAACCATCCGCTTCCCGACCTTTGCATCGAAACTATCGCGAATAGTCTAACGGGATTGCAAGCGCACTCCTCCCTGAATCATATTGTTGGAAGTATACAAAAAATTAAAATATGATACGGTCCCTACATGCTTATACTTTCAGTCGAATTAGTCATTTAATATGGTATCAGAGCTCAGTCTAGAGGGGCCATGGTATGAATCCTCACTACCCCCAATTAAGTGAAAATTACACGTTTGAAGCTAGACAAGAAAGAAACCAGCTTAGATGTGAGGGAACTTATTAGTAATGTATAGTAAAATATATTCTCCGCATACTCAACCTTTTGGCTCAAGTGCTTATCTAAATTAAAACATATTGTGGGACGAAGGCGAAATCGATACCTACTAAACGTTTGAGGCTCTGGGAAATGTACGTAAGGGACGTCTTGCATTAGCGATTTCGGACAAGGATTTTCCCTTCGACGACCGACGGCTAGGATCTTTAGAGCATTAACGCCTTCTGTATTTACGTTCGTTTGCTTTACGCAGATTGAGACTATGTAAATTCCGCAGACTAAGGCGAAGAGTAGCACCGCACTTTTCCATGCGTTCGTCGTGGGAAACCTCTTCTGCGCTTTGGTCTGTAATAAATCCTGAGAAACGCAAAAGGTAATAAATAAATCAATGGAGGAGATGATGAGATTATTATGTGCTATTCAAATCTGTTCTTTTTTTTTCTTCCCTGGGATATGAAGACAATACCTGCGGCCTCCATTTCAGCATCGCCCTTCAGAATTAAGAGATATGATCGAGACAATAGAATAAGAAAAAAGGACGAATAAGATCAGAAATGTAATAAGATCAGTTGCTGGGTATTTTTAGTTAATTAAACTTGTGTCAATGTTCGATTAAAACGGAGAAAGAAATGGTCAAAATCGTCAGCCTCACTCGTAATAATACATCATCACCTTTAACGAACACTCAGCTATACATCAACATGGTCAAAATCCTTCTTGAAGATAAATTATATACTTCACAGATGCCCATCATATGCATATACGTCATTACATATGTAAGATTTGATTATATTCCTTGCATGCATGCGTTCATTCATTGTTAGCTATTTGGCGTTTTGAGTTGTGATGGCTTTCTTAAGCCCGTAATTAATTATAAATTGCTTGGTTAGAACATATTTGTGAAAAAAGGACGTCTGTACAACAATTTCATGGTGCTCACATAAGATTGTACAAGGAGGCTCCACATTCAGACACGCTTTACAGCAATGTTATGGTGTTCGCTCGCCTTTTGTGGGAACCTATTGATTTGGCACCGATTCGTGCCACGTTAACAACACATATCGATATTTGAGATTATGTTATTTTATTTAACACATTTTAGGTGCAATTGATCAACATCTCGGATGTTGATGTGACATGTTAACTTGATATATTTCATTTGATACGTAACATTTGTTATATAAGACGTTAATGTGCCACATTAACATCCGGAATGTTGGTCAATGACACCTAAAGATGTTAATTAAAACGACATAACTCAAATGTCGATGTGCGCTGTTGACGTGGCACGAATCGGTGCGAAATCAACAGATGCCCACATGAGGTGCTCACCTTATGTGAGCACATATATAGATATATATAATTTATATATATATATATATATATAAAGAATAATTTAAATAGTGGCGATATTATGGTAAGTCCCCTTTCATTAATCAATATATCCATCCAATTCTTGTTCTTTCCAAAAGAGCCAAAGATGCTTTGCACGAGAGAAATGGTGGCACCTTTCACATTATGCTTGTAAAGGCGTTAACTTTTATAACAATCAGCTGTCATAAAGGTACAAAATTGGTACTCTTTCCTAATCTAATGAACATTCATTTACAACAACATTCAATAACCTTCCAAGAATGTGTGTTTCAATACTCACACACCAGAGTTTGTCAACGAAGAAACGCAAATGGCCCAGTAGTAATTCTTAATAGGAAAACTGTAATGTACCTCCTTGATTTACAGCAGCAATCTCTCTTTCTATGTATAATTTGATTTCAGCTTCTGTAAGAACTCCAATGTGTCTTTATAAGACGGATCAGTACGGCTCAAAGGCTTGCAAGAATTTACATGGTCCGTGGAATCCAAGACCTGTGTGTCAAGCCAACACTCTAATCTAAGAGCCATAGTCTTTCCTTTTTTAATATCATTATAGGACGGTTTATCGTTTTTAGTGGAAAAATAGTTCACTCGTTATAAGATTTCGTTTGGTTAGAATGTTAGGGGAGGGAACATCAAGGGTGAGAAACTTACGACGAGTTCGCCGAATCCAGGATATGCTGATTCCATGGGTACAATCTCCATTCTAAACGCCCAACCTCCATAACCTTCTACAATGGGAGTTACCTTTGTCTGCCGAAAAAAGAAAATTTGTTTAGAACTAATTTTCCTGATCGGTCTCCAAAATATTACAACTTAAGTGGTTACCTCGCAAAAGCTGAGGACATCGATCATTTTTTTCTTGTAAAGTTTACGTATATAGTCATTAAGCTCCAATAACCTGGGTGATCCACTTCTTAGTTCTCCAATCTGAAAACAAATAGGGAAAGAAAAATAAAATAAATTGACACGTATGGCAATTTATGAAAATAAATTAACCGACTGAGGAGTTGTCATACTAACAGTAGGTGCAGGACGTAGCACGAGGCCCATGCGCCAAGGCATATCTGCAAGTTTGCTGCCAAAATGTGGACAACTATAGAAGACCTGGAAATAAATCGAAAAAAATCCAT
This sequence comes from Craterostigma plantagineum, assembly GCA_027422505.1. NCBI lineage: Eukaryota > Viridiplantae > Streptophyta > Magnoliopsida > Lamiales > Linderniaceae > Craterostigma > Craterostigma plantagineum. The sequence continues at coordinate 1,199,607 of JAPQWV010000059.1, forward strand.
TACAATTATATGTTCTCATAAAGTGGTAGCATTCACCTAAGAAAGTTATCAGACATACAATCCCGATTGTATTGCCGACGAAATTTTGCTTGTCTTCTGTTTTAGCTTGATGCAACATTTGCTTTACAACAAGGCCTCCCATGCTGCATCAATTAATGTATGCACGCACACTCATATATGGCTCAAGAGATTATCATTAAACAACTGAAATTTAAATTGTACCAATAATCTCTCTATTATCTTAGGTAGTTAGCGATATAAATATTCTTGCCTGTGGGTTACGAATACGACGGGCCGTTCACCAATGCCTGCAGCAACAAGTTTGTCCAATAACATGGAGCTCACTTCCTGAGAAAAGGTATGTCAACAAATAATGATTATGATAGATGCGTTG